>OY728119.1:1870133043-1871383043 GCA_963277665.1 Viscum album | reverse complement strand
GAGAATTGATCATGACATATCTCACCAACATTGATGATGTGGTGACCATTATTCATAAGTAAATGATCTGAATCCAGATATGATGCATTATTTTTATTTACATTCCATGTTTTGGATTCCTACGATGAACACATAGTAAAGTGGAACAGATTATATGACGAATTGATCGTATTTGTGAGATGGATCATTTTTAAGGATTTATCGAGTGTTGATTCTTGATATTTGTTTGTATTTTTTACAATTATAAAGGTGATGAACCAATATTGACACGAACATTGATCTAGGTTTTCCCTAACTATTTTTTATTCTATTCTCTCCCAATTTTGGTGTTCTTCATTACACGGTCTTCATTGTTACACGTATTAGAAACCCTTTTGAACAATCAATCATTGCGCCTTCAACTCTTTGAATAATAGTAAGATACTATAAATATAGCATCAAGATGACTCAGAGGAGGTGATATATTGGTTTCGACAGTGTATCAAATAATGGTGAGTCCTAAATCCTTATTATTTGGTGGAAATAAAGAACATATACGATTGTGTTTTTCGAGCTGAGTGAAGGCCCAAAACCCATAGATTTACTGTTAGAGTGGAAAAATATATTTTTTGTAGAGTTTCCAAGTGAACCAAAAACCCCAATGAAATCTGGGTGATTGACTATATAAGAGGGATGAAGAATACATGTTTCCAGAAAACCCAATACAAGCTGGTTGTAGTATTGGACTACACAGTGTTTAGTCCCTAGTTGAATGACATGACGTCTAACCCGGGAGGAACACAAACATGGGGTAGAGTAAAAATGTTTCCAACATGGAATGTACACCTCCACACAACATTGACTAGATCAGGTAAACAGGTTACCCCATGTACTGGTATAAGATAAGAGACTCATGGGTTGGCGTTGTCTACTAGAACATCGCCAGAGTACAGGGGGATGACCCCAAATTCTTGTACATGGCATGTAAAACTTCTACATGTAGTGTACTCCTATTCTATATGACATGTTAAATGTCATGGGATATTGTATACAGGCAGTACTCGGGGTCAAGGGACACAGTGTGTGACTTTAATACATGCCATGTACCCCTTTCTACATGGATTGATTCTCTATCCTCCGTTACATGGACATGTTTTGTTAAGGTTAATTCCATTTATTTTTTTCTAAAAGGTTGGTATGAATCACTTACTACTCCTAGGACGACAATCCCTTTAGTTAGAATTCCTAGATAGAGTTGTTGGAATCCCATGAGAGGCCCGAAGTATGATCCTCTATTCCTTTCTTTGTTCCCTAGGCGGAGTTCTTAGTATTTATGTTACCAAAAATACACAGGTGTTGATCCTTCACATAGAAGGTTAATCCAGATTGAGTTGTTTGTATCACCCCATGGATCTATCTGTGGTCCTCATCTATTGTATAATATTCTCTTCAAACTATCATCATATCTTTCTCATGGAGTGACCAGATGAGAAGTATCTATTGGATGGGTGTCATCTGTACAATCAGACCCAGAAGTGTGTTCTCTCAAATTAGTGCTTTCTGGAAACTTCTCGATGGAAATACTGTTTCTGGTATATAGTGGTCGTGAATTAACTCTCCATTGTGTGTCTTGGATTGAGTATATCTTGGTATTCTTGTTATAAGTGTTGTAGACATATACCAGTGCAGAGATGACTGCAATTCCATTCATTATATTTCATTGTGGTTTCGAGATGTCCTATTGAGTACTATTATACACACCCTTACACGGGATTTTTTCACACGTGTTGTGTCTTTCACATATCATTGACATTTTGAAGGAGTAACTGGAAGGCCAAGACAAGATAGTTCCTTATGAGACTAGGAAGGATGAGGGGTGTTCCTACATCTACAAATAATATTCCCAGTACTATTTTTTTAGGATGGACATATTTTATAGACTATTTTTGGTGGGATTGTATTTGGACCTCTTTACTTTTCTTCCCGTCGTACTCTAGTTGTGGGATATAGTTGTATGCATGCATTGGTTACTTAGTGTTTTTTTATATTTCAACATTTTGTGGGATTGGAGATGTTTGTGTGCCCACAGGAACATATGTAATGTCTCCCATGTTAGTGATATGCCTACTCGGTGCAAGTCACCAGCCCCGGCCTATTGGAGGGGGGCTTGTAGAGATGCGGAACAGGCCCCACTAGGACTGGTCTTGAAAGAATGAACATCATCACTATATACCACTTTTTAGGACGTTTAGTCCAATTCTTATTCCCTATTTTTCATTCCGATAATTAATAAACATTTACATGATGAAATCTCTTGTTGGGACTTTCTTTGTTTCTATTTTTTACTCTCATAAATCCAATATTAAATTTACCACCCCATAAGTCTATGTTTAGGGGTTTTTTATTAGGGTATGGATGTAATTTCCCAACCACTTCCGATGAATGTTTTTAGTATGTAGTTGACCACCTCACCTCACAATGGGAAAATATTTGTTTGAAGGGGGGAAAAGGATGTATCAACCCGTAAAATGAAATTCATCTATGGTGGAAACAAAGACACCACTCCCTACAATTTTTTTTGTAGGGGAGAATGGACACTTCACCCCACATACAAAATTTGTTTGTGGGGGTACTATGTAGAGGTGAAATGTAGAGAAACAACTCTCAAATGGAGCACGGTTTGTGAACACCGAGGTTATTTTCAGGATCATGATAGTTTACCATTTTAATTATTTATGGAATATCCCTATTTATTTCTATTTAGAAAATGAATAATGAATTAAAATCCTTTTTATCTTGCATGAAACATTTTCCAGAACCAAAAAATTCCCCCCTCATAATGGGTTTTGATCATATTGAAGAGGAGTCCATTTCATGGATGAAATTGATTTAATTGAATACTTTAT
Source organism: Viscum album (assembly GCA_963277665.1). Taxonomy (NCBI): domain Eukaryota; kingdom Viridiplantae; phylum Streptophyta; class Magnoliopsida; order Santalales; family Viscaceae; genus Viscum; species Viscum album. Next base: position 1,871,380,158 of record OY728119.1, on the reverse strand, counting down.
GGTATAATTTTTGGGGATCATGTCAACTCAGATACGTACCATTCATATAAAATGGTGTTAGATTAGATTCATAATTTACTTTATGAAGTCTAGTACTTTGCAGGCAATTATAACTCTCCATGTAGCGTCCTCCTTTTTATTGAATCTATTTCATGAATGATTCTTTTTTATATAGAATGAATCTAATCCTAGAATTGGTATTTTCTATGAACTGATTAACTTCCTTTATAGTTGAATTATTCCTACATAGCGACTAGAGTGCTTCATGGTTCACATAGTGGCTGAATTCCTTTACAGTTTGAACAATGCCTTAGGTTTTTCGTGGTCCATATAGTGTCTTAATAGCTTCATAGTACGTATAGCACTATGAGTTCCATCGGAATTTGTTGTATTTATTATTTAAAAACTTATTCACATGAAAAATTTTATATTTTGATTTCTTGGAAATTGTATCCTTCAAAAGATACAGCTCGTGAGGCAGATAAAAATAGGATCATTTTGATTGAAAACTTTGACAGTAACATAAAACAAGACACTATCACACATCATCAAAATTTAAAATGATTTATGGGTTCTGGACTCCAAGTGTATCATGTGTCAGATAGATTTCTGATTTATAGTTTTGTGATTCCAAAAAAATACCCATTATAGCACCACATCAAATAAATTAATCGATGGCTTGGATACTCAAGTCCATCAACACACCTCGACAAAATATCTCTTCCAGGGGGACTTTTTTCTAGGAGACCTACTCTGAGGGGCAGTTCTAAATCACACCCCTTTTTTGATAGAGGAAGCAGTTAGGGTACCCAAATCAAGCATTCCTTTATAAAAATCCATTATAATGAAATAAATAGATAATGATTTATTAAGATGGTTGTTGAAATGAGATCTTCATCCCGAGGGATCTTTTTGTCTATAATGGGATTGAACTTTCTAGGTTCGTCAGAGTTGTAATGAATTTAAGGATGAAATGAAGGTAGTGGGATATTATGAGATAACTATGTATCACATTATTTTTCTCACTGAAATAGATTCATCATCCCCCAAATTCCTAGCCAGTGTAGACCTGGTACCAATGGATTAAACCTACCTCATGGGAATGTTGGTATTATCATTTGGGATACCTGTATGATCTCGGGGGACCTAATAATGAGTGAAATTTTTGATGAGTTTTTCCTCCATATTTAGTGTGGGTTGACATCGAGAGGACCCATCCACTTGTGATGGTATTTATCACCATATAGAAAAATATTGAAGGGGGGGATCAGCCTCACCCATGGGAAGATTTTTTTTCCTAACTAGATTAAAGGCTTTATCACATAAAATGCTCACGGGCCTCATGAAAAGAGGCCAAGGTCTTGTCCAACTCGTAGCAACCAAATATGTTTTTGTACTTACCAGAAAATACTCGAGGAAGGTTACATCAATTATTGGGGCTATCACGTTTCCCCAAATGTCAACCAACTACTTCGACAAGAAACCTTCTTGGTGATGTTTCTCCGTGGTTGGATAATACCGGTGTGTGAATCCAACATTAGATTTAGAGCCGAAAACATTATGATGGCATCCTAGATGGCCATTGGGAGGTTCATTAATCTATTGATCATAGTACTATCTATGATTTATGACTTCCTCATATTCATAAGAAGGGTCAAATCACCCTATTGACACCTTGGTTTATTCCATGTTTTGTGGGGTAGGATAGTGGCCCGCATAGGAGGCTTTGAGTTCATTAAGGATCAGCCTATTCTAGATTGTCAATTTTGGCAAGACTTTTAATGCACATATGGGGTGAACCCATCATCCTGGGTAGTACAAGAGTTAATGGATCAACTAAATTATAAAAACTATTTTACATACATATCATATTATTCTTCGACTGGTATCTGAATAAATTATGTAACTGGAAATAAAAGTTGACAAGGGTACCTATTCTACATTATAGAGGGAGTTTTAGTTTCATGAATTTATAGAAAAATTATTATTGAATAGTATTAACCCTATCGATTCATGTATTAATTCCACTATGTATAGAAGAGATTCCCTCCATTAATTAAAAGTTCACAATGAGTTACGAATCTGATTGTTGCTCACCAAATCAGGTCGATGTTCCTGAGATAAGACACAAGCTCCAAGATTGAACTTACACCTACCTATTTTCATCACACTCTTGAAAAATATTATGTAGTATCATCGATTTGATCCAAGCCATATGGTCAATTGGAGAAACCAGTCCCTGTCATTTTAGTTCAAACCTTGTATGCGGTCTGGGAGGATGGGGAGTGGGCTACTGATTTTGTTAAGATGATAAATGGTATTTCAATAAGTAAACCCATAATTTAGGAAATGAGGAGGAATAGGTTTGTGATTTTGGGTTTATCTCCCAAAAAAACTTGTTATTCCCCTATGAAACAAGATTCAGGGACAACTTTTGAGTTGTTTGTTCACATACAAAATATATATTCCATGACAGGGAGAGAAAGGAATACAAGGAAGAATTTATTACCAATTGATGGGAGATTTCACTTTCCTCAAGAGAAGAAAATTATTTTAACCTATTCTGGAAAACCATATTCACTAAAAAGGGTTTCCTACATGGAGAATCATGATTTGGTAGAGGCCTACATCAAGGACCTTTAATCATCTATTGATTCTCTCTATAGATAGTACAAATTTATGGATCATGTTTTTGAAATGCTAATGCCATATTACACTAAGAGTGAGGACAACAATAGTGATTCACTAGGAGTTGATGAGGAAAATTTTCCAACCCCACTTGAACTCTACGAGATACCTTCTTCTTAACTATCGGGGACATGAAGGTTCTCCTATCCAAGGGGAGTGATACTAGAAATTCCGAGGAAACGAGTGTGGTGACTTGATTATACACCACATGCATGGTTATACTCCTCAATAGAGTTGATCTATATCATAGAATCATTTCCCTTAGCTTGTAATGAATGGGATTCCTAGAAAACAATTGCTTCTACAAAATACAATTGTGGGAACTTTAAGTAGAGGAGACTTATCTTCTTATATACATACTGATCACTACACTCGAACACATTTCATTCCAAGAAAACCCTAAAGAGGTCAGCGTGTCTCTATAAGAGATGGATAAATCCATTAATTCATTTAAAGTCCATATTCATTGGTTAGATCGGGTGTGAGACATGGTGATCACAATGGAGAAAGGAGTTTATTTTTGTGAAGAGGAAATATAAGATCTTATTAGGGCTTCCCTTTTTTTTCCATCACTATAATATTTTAACACTTTTTCTCTTTCAACCATCCAAATTTTTATAGGATGTAAGTGTTGATCTATGGACCATTCTATTTATGTTATACACAGAGGGATAGATGGATATTAGAGAATATTCGTTGAAGGGTGGTAGGGTACCTGATGAAGGACCTCTCGGGGTAGTTGAACATTTTTTGGCTATTGTTAAAGATATTGCAAGATTTTTTCCACCCCTACTCTTTCTATTTTGTTACATATGGAATTACTTACATGGGAAATCATGAGGCATAGAAAATTAAGGAAGCATGAAAGTTACATCCAATCTAGGACCACAACTAAGCATTATATCCTTATTGAATAATTCTCATACCATGTGTCTAGTTGTATTAATGGTCAACTGGTATAAGGGTTGCTTCTAGTTATACAATCCATCAGAATTGAACCATTCAAGAGTTGGTGTCCGCATTACATATGGAGTCATATTTCAAAAGAAAAATTGTTCTTAAACACCCTTAGATAAATCAATATTTTGGTCGAACATATACTTGTAATGGAATAAAATATGAGGGAACTGGTGCTCTATCTTAAGGACCGACTGACCTTTCACAGGATGGTGCAACATCAGGGGAAGAATTAACATGAGTCCATTAATATTTGAGTTTAACTGTTTCTACCAATTTCTAAATTGACATCTTTATGAGATATGTGTATGTGAGTGAAGTTATGAAGGTTAATGAGCTGGGAGAGCTTGCACGTGTTGAACAAGACACCCTTGGAGAACTGTCTTCTAGAGTTCATATTCCAACTAATGTGGATATTCTTATAATTATTGCCAATATGGTAATGATTACAAAGGAAGATCATGCCTCATTAAATGAAAGTGAGTTTCTCAATTTCTAAACCATATGATATTTATCCTTACCAGGTTTTGACTATTGGATACCTATTTTAGGAGAATTGTTATAAGTGTTTGAAGTCCTAGATATTTGAAATCCCCAATCAACTGAGGTGGATCTATTTTTGATTTCTATAGAGTCCTCCCTCTTGGATAATTTTTAGGATAATACTCCTCTTTTCGATCTAGTACCAGAATATATTAATCTATTTGAGAGTGATTTTGAACTAGACAGGAGACCCCTGAAAATTTCCACATTTATTGAAAAATAGTTTTGATAAACATATAGAAATCGATTTCTCATACTCCCATGTCAGATATCGAATCAAAATTCCCAAAACTGCACTTGATGCTTTATATTCTCAACTACGGGGGAATGACGGCCACGTTATACATGCAAAAAATAAAGAGACATAATCTATATGAAATAATGCTAGAATGCTGAAATGTCAACTTAATACCATGAAATATGGATATTATTTATACCAAAAGAAATTTCTTAATTAGTGAGGCTTCTGAGAAGACCAGGGTTGTAGCCCATAACCAATGTTGTGTTATAGAACATATGAAATTAGAGCCATAGATTTTTCATGAATCATTTCATATTAATAAAATGGTTAATGAAGATAAGCGACTAGTATATGATGAATAAAAATATGGGAAGGACATAGTGGAGAGGATAGGGGAACTATATGAAAATGAGGTAGTAGAGGCCACAAAATTTCCAAAGTTATTCCATGATGTAGAGGACTCCAACCATGTAATGATTCAACTATTGCAATATGTTTGATAAATCATTGTAATAACAATGATTCAATCATATATGGAGTCTCCATGTTTTGTATGTTCCTTAATCACCTTGATATATGAAATTTTCTTCATTCCATATTCCCCTTACAATTTTCATAGTAATATTAGAGTTGACCTGTTTACTTGTAAAAATGTCTATGTATTAGTAATTTTACCTGAAATAATTGTAATAGACTAATGATTTAAATTTTTTAGTTTAGGTTCTTTCAGGACTAATAATTAATGTTTTTGGCCAAATAGTTTTGACCAATAATTAAGAGACTAATTATCTCAAACTATGTTTTCACACAATGAATATAAGGATCCCTACATAGATCTAACTCACATGTAGGGATATGGGAATTTTGTTCTTATAATGTGTAAATAAACTTGATAAAATTTTTTAGAATATTCTATGTAGATCAACCTAATACATAGGAGAAAGTGTGTTGATATTCTTAGGAATCAATTATTTTTGTGCCAAAGACGTCTATATGGATAAAATTCTCATATAGGGAAGAAAAAGGCCGTAATAGTTTATTCTATGGGGAAAATATTCCTACTAATAAAAATTACTCACCAGATCCTATAATGTCACATGAGTCAGGATCGACATGAGAAACAAGTGGTAACATGGGGAATCATTTTAAACCACACAAAAGTATGTGTCAGGGAACATGTTAAGGAATTTTTAACCCAATTGGATTTCATGATGGACATGATTGATATTAATGAAATCCCATGGTCATGCCTGATAGCCTTGACCAATGAATCCTTGAAAAAGTTTGTGACATATATATAGATTAAAATATTACATAAATGAAGGGAAATTTCATATTTTATCCTAGAATAAGATTAGAATAATGCATGTTTCCAAATATTCTACCCAGAAACTTTTCATGGATTTAGATCTCATTCAAGTAATGGGTCACAAAAATTGACCAATTATAAGGAAGAGTCATAGAGATATGAGTTTCCATTAGATAAGGAGTTTGATTTATAGAATAAATGTGTCCATGTGTAAAGAAATAATTTTAATAAGAATTGAACATAGGGTGTGAAGTTCCATACAAGGATCTAAATCAAATATAATAAAGGGGATATTTTTGTTTCCTTCATAGAATCCTAATTAAGGGAACCCAATTAATATCTCCAGTATAGATCATTGTTTGTATGTAGCGGATGGGAGGGTATTTCCATATTTCATGGCCAATCTGAGGGCATAGGACCTGAGCATCACTATGTATCTCATTGAGGTAAGAATCAGGCCACACATAGTTATTGAAACACTCACTATCCAGGTTTTACCCATACAATGGGAGGGGGGACATTTTTTATGTTGTATCTAAACCTAGGATTGATGATATGGGCATCACTACATAACAAATAATGACAAGAGTCACCCCAATTGTATTTCATGAAGAAAGGTGTTGAAAGAGACCAACACCTAGTATCATTATCTGATCAAGCATGAATTAAAATTTTATTTAGTTTTACATCATGAAATATGGATCTCAACCATACAGTTTTACATCATATGGTAGGGATTTTGATTGGGTATTATACCTAAAGAGGAAGCCCATAAGAGTATTTTTTGGGGCGATGACACTGCAGGAAACATATAGGTTTGTGGTGAGTCTGAGGCTGGGCCAAGATATAGAATGTATAGGAATCACTACATATCCCATTAGTATGGGAATCATGAAACACATAGTTTGTGTTATAAAGATGTGGTAGGATAATAGAACCTATGTTTTGGATCCATTCAAGTACAGACCAAAATTTTCTGAATTTTTACATCACGTAACAAGGACTATAACCATGATTTTTTATGTAATATAGAAAAAATGTCGTAATAAATTTTAACATAATGTGACTAGGATGTTAATAGAGTAGTTTTACCTCATGCATCCGACATGTTATATGTCAGGAATACACCTACAAACCAGGACTATGGGAGCATTTTTTTGAACCATAGGGAGAGTCACAACACACGAAGAATAAATTTTGGTTGGTACTTACACATAGGTGGACTCATATAAGAACATATGAGGGTTATGAGACAATAGGTAACAGAACTTTTTTGATGAATTCGTGGATATGAATAGATACCTAAGAAATAAGAGTCACTTTGTATCTCATTTAGGTGAGAATAAATCCACTCAAAGTTCTACAAGAGATGTCCTTGTGGAGGTTTGACCCATACAAAGGGAGGGGGAATTTTTATATAATGGATAAACCCAATACTATAGATATATACATCATTACATATCATGTGATTATAAGAATCATGTCACACATAGTTATTATATTGTTCTATGGTAGAAGCAAAACACCAAAGGTTATGATTTTCTTGAGTGTAGAATGAATTGTCAGGTAGTTTTATGTCATGCAATGACGATATGGACCATACATTTAAACGCCATGCATCCGGAAAGAAGATTCTAGATATACAATATTTATCATATGAGGTATTCCAATTTAGTATTAGGTACGTCTTATAGTTTAATTTCATGTAATGAGAAAATTTATCAGGTCTTACACCTAAAGAGGATTGATATAGGGCTATGCAGTTTAGAGTCAAACAACTCAATCTAAGGTATCTTTTAGTTTTATGTTGTATGACTGGGACCATTAGTTTTCTCTTTCAAAGTCATGAATATAGTACCATGATACTGTTTAGTATAAAATCACAAAATGAGAAAATTGGTGTCATGGTTTTTATCATCTTGCGATATGGATGATGTATCTGACTTTTAAGGTTGTGAAAAAAGTACAATAGGTCATGCAGTTTATCATCGTGTGATGAGAATGTTAATTGGGGAATACACCTTAAGTAGAGTCCCATATGAATTATCACATGAAGTATTTATTTATCAATCTTCCATTGATAGGGGTGTAGTGTGTTCCCCATATATTTTTATTAACAATTAAGCTTTATTGTTGAAGATCTTTTGTATGGAATAAAGTCCCTCCCACTTTGGTTTATGCTTTCGATATTTCTTCCCAGATATCACATGGGTTATGAGGATAAGTATCTGTTCTCATTGAAAGAATATATAGAGATAAACTTTTTTATTAAAGGATCTTGTAATTTGATTATATTATATTTACAAAATATGCAACATATATAACCTTTTCTCATTTATTTACTCTAATTCATCAGACTTCTTTTGTGATTGTTCATCATCTGAAATTTGTTCACAGATAGCTATCCGAAGTAAGGGAAATTGAAATTCAATGGGCATCACTACTTATACTCTATTAAATAATGAATTTATGGTTTCTTGGGTAGTATTGAGGGTTGTAGTTCAGTTGTCCCACAGGGAAAACAAAAGACTTTTGGGCCAAAATTTCTTTTCTTTATCCACTATTTTCTGATGGATGTTAGATATTTTTTTATTTAAATACTCTATCTGTACATTTTTTTACTACATGATAAAAGGATTAATGAAAATATTTTATGTTATAATCATGATAAAAATTATTCATTTTGAAATATAATAAGTTGGTGTCTTTTTCCATCAGTATTCTGTGAGGTAAACCAAATATGGTGATGATGTTTAAATTTATGAAATTGATGATTATTTTGATTATGACTTCCTTAATAGGTATTGTGTCTACTCATTTAGAGAAAACATAGGTAGTAGTATTGATATAATTAAACAAATTGGTCATATCTGGAGGGTTTGGTCTTAAAAAATTCATACCCCATATAAAAAATGGCTTGGAGCTTTTTGCGGTATACATCAACTCTAGGAGATGATGGATCAAATTGTAATGAAATCGGAAGGAATGAAACTTTTTGAAAAATTTGGTAAACTCCTACATCATCGAAGGATGGAAATATCAAATCCATCGGATTTGGTGAGAAAATCTGAATTCCTGACTTATGGGCACCAAAACTTCATATATGAACTTCTCACATGGATGAAAATGCCTCTTATCTGTCAATGCATCCGAGGGTAATTTTATTGATTATTTACTTATAAATAACTTTCTGATGTCCCAAGATATAATTTAGTGTGAAATTGAACACCCATTATTGAATTTATTATTATATTTCTCTATTTGGAGGGAGGGACCCTTTTAAAAGATATCCCAGAATGGGTTTCATCCACACATTTTCAACATTATTTGATTTAGGGGTAGAACATATCTTGTTGATCCCATCCATTCCATTTTAAAAAACATAGATATTTTTCTATGATGGGTGATACAGATGATAGTTTCATCCCAATAAGGACCTTTCATTCCTATAACAACATTTTATTATTTATCTACCTAATCTTTCTAAGAATTCCAGACATGAGTGAGTGTTGGATAATTTGGAAATTCTTCCATTAACCCTTGAACATAATTGATAAGGGGAATCATATACTCTTTTATAATGACATCATAATAATAAATTATCTTTATAATTACCAACTTTTAATCAACATTTAATCTTAAGTGAGTCATCGATATTTTCAAAGATAATTACAATCCTATCGTGAGTGATTGGAATTGAGCCTCATTGTTGGTGAAACCATATACTAACAGAATGAAATAAGGTAAAAATTCATTTTTATGTGAAATTATAATGATTCCCAACACAACATTCAAAATCATGGGGTTTTCCAATCACTTTTCAATTATAATTTTGAATACATATCAATGTACATTTCCCCCCATTCAGGTAGATTCTTGAATGAAAAATATTTCCAGATCTGGTATTTTAGAACATATTAGTACTTATTCCATAGAGGGATATTCATACATGAAATTAATTAAGGAAAACCCTTTTATCTCTGATTATTTTATGAAAAAAATGTAAAACTTTTGAAAAATTACCACCCATCATAGCAGGCATACAATCAGTATGTGACAATAAAAGATATATTTGAGTGGGTCAATTCAAGAGACCAAATTGACATAATTATGTTGTAGGTAATTTCTTAATGTCTGAATTATGAAAATTAAATCCAAAATATTCTTATCGATACCTGAATAATGAGTTTCATTGTTAAAGATGGTGTCATTGAGATAATAATGGTTTTTTTCACCACCTAAAATAATTTTCTATAAAATATAGGAACCCAGTGACTATTCCAATACTACCAAATAAAAAATGAAAAACTTTACTTAAACTAGTGGAATCAAAACTTATTGGATCAAGAGATATTTCTTGAGGCTATAAAAGGATTCATGGAAGTCACCATTCCATTAAAAAACAACATCTTCCCTTACCATCCTAGTGAAGGGAAAGCATTTTCCTATATGTTTTTCTATGAAGTGTATAGTTTAAGAATGTTTTAACAATATTCTAATAAACTATTTGAGGTTTTTAATAGGTGACAAACCTAAAATTTAAATTATCTTTTTCAGGTTGGCGTTGATGCCCTAGTGGCATACATTGAGTCTGAGAAACATCCTTGAAGTAACAGTGAAATAACATTATAGGGGATTTATCCATAGCATTCATTGTCAAAGTTCTCCAAATATGATTTTCAAATTAGTATGGTGATCGGAACATATATGTGATTTAACTACCAATTCATTAACAAATCTCTCAATTGTTTCTCTTAGTATGGGTTTCAAGATGCGATGCATGACATGTTGATATGTGGTACTGGAATTATTTAATCCAAAGGGAATCACCCAATGTCATAAAAATCAAAGGGGGACCTAAATGTGACAGCTTTTTCATGTTATGGGGTATTTAGATTTTGTTTCACCATAAATAACCATCCATGAAGGGAAAGGATTGATAACCTTCCGTCACCTAAATCATAAGTCCTGTGATTGGAACTAAGAAGTAATCTTTTGAAAAATTCCATTTAAGGTATCTAAAATGGATTAAAACAATGATATTCCAAATTTTATTCATGAAATGGAAAATTTTGGTGATAAATTTAGGGTATTTAACCTTCCAAATGGATTCAAATTTAATGTTATTATCAACATTGACTATAAAATTGAAAACATGAGTCAGATATGTCCTTCTAGATGCCTTGTTTTATCCATGATGTTATTTTGGAAGTTCAAAATGATGTGTGGATACATTAAGATCCAAGACTGGTATATCTATATAATTTAAAGAATATACTTCCTAGTTATAATTTAAGAAAGTGGTTTAAATCTCTTGATGATCAAGTGGAATATTTAAACCAATTGACATTCTTCATGTATCTTTCTATGATCCCAGATTTATTTATTTCATTCCATCAAACGTAGTGGAGACTCTTTCCTCAAATGATAGAAGAGCATCCCTAAAGAAATTTTCTTCTTATTCTTCCTTTTCCTCTTCTTATTTCCCTATATCCATGTAGGGATGGATGAGAGATTAAAGGAAACCACTAAATTTAATAGAGCAAGGCCATCTTCCAAATATTTATCCTTCAATGGTTATATCATTACTCCTAAATATTTATCAGATGAATTAATGGATTTATAGTGTTCTGGTGATAAGGTAAGAGCATTTCCTTTTAAAACATTACATCCAACAAAGGGATCCATTATTTCTTCAATATTTTTGGGTTCAATTTATTTGGATGATATCAAGAATACTAGAAAACATGTATCTGAATCTGAGTTGATATCTTCAAACTAACTGATGGGTAGCATCAATTCACTACTGACTTATTTTAATGGGTTAACATGGTTAATTTATAGACCATTGAGATAAGTAACCCGAGTGACATCATCTGTTGTGTGTTGATTCCCTTATATTTTATAGAAAGCTCCATCAATATACTGAGAGTCAAAATACTCAAATTAAGATATTTCACAATGTAACATCCCAATATTCCCATTGTTTCAGTTTTTACATAATTGACAGTATAATGAAGGGATTTTTGCACGAAAGTGCAACCAAGGCCTTACTTGAAAGTAATTAAAAGCCATATCATTTCAAATGACTATGAACAGAGAATTAGACACCAGATCTCAAAATTAATTTCTATGAATATTGTGGATGATATGTTTTTTCTCTTTTATAATACCCCTAAATCATTGAAGAGGAATGAGATAAATCAACTTCTATATATCTCAAATGGTGAAGTGTTCTGATAGGAATGAGGTTGACACCCAATCCATTATCAGTGAAATCTTGAAAGATTTTAATATCATCTAATATTATGAATATGTATAGGGGATTGATGTGTCCCGATATTCCCCATTTATATCTTCCTTAGTGAAGGAGAAAACAACACAAAATTCTATAGGATGAACCTCTCAATGACATATCTCAGTAGCAAAAACATAATCTTCATGTTTTTAGGGCATAATTGATATTTAAAATAGCTTCCCCAAAACTCATTGATAGATTGGGAGCATCCAGAATAAAAATATTTTCTAGAACTGCATCCAATTACATTAGGATATCATACTTTTGGATCAAAGGTCAATATATTCATGTGGGGAACTATTCTTTATGAGTTATTTCTGGAGCTGATGTGCCTGGGGAGGATTTTTCAACAAGTGTATTAGATGTTGAAGACATTTTATCTAATATTGGATTGGGCCCTCTTGAAATTATCACTTTCTTTGGTTGGTTATGTTGTCTCCCAATCGTTAATCAATCTTCCAAATTGAATAGTTCTAAAGGATTTTTCACAATGTGGAGGAATTTTACATCTCTATTTAGACTTATTAAAGAGGTATTCCATAGGTTTCAACAACAAAGATAGCTATAATAGTGATGTGTCTTGTATTCTTAATATGGACACTTTTGGGCCACCCTCTTTTCCCTCAAACCCTACAGCCGTGATTCAGGAATCCAAAACGTGGTGTGGGAAACTCATGTTGATGATAAAACTCATCATTAGATAAGGGATTCATCAAATTAATGAAATTAATATATTTTTATACCTAATATAAATATATGAGGACTCAGTTTTATATATCACTTCCTTATATATCGTTTGGTGATTTGGTTCCCATTGTACAGTTTGGAAGGATGGTCCCTATTGTCTTGGGAATAAAAGAATGAAGTCTAAGAGTGTCAAGAAAAGCTTTGGACTTGGTGTAGTATTATCTTCCAATATTTTTCCCACTGTTATGACTATAAAATTTCAAGTAATATCAACCATTGTAGGGTTTTTTTTCTAATAGAGTTGGTTGTGCCACAATAGATGTGGTTCTGGAAAAAATTGTTTGTTTCAAATGTGATATAAGAAAATGATTTCAGATTATCATATTTTGACCCATATATTCACTAAAATTCTTTTTACCTTTTATGGGGACTTTCATCCATTCAAAATATTCATCTGGAACTATGGTAAAAATGTATTCTATTTTTTCCTGTAGTTTTCCAAGATTCACCTATCTATAATTAACCAGATTTTGAAGGATTTCATTGAAAACAAAAAAACATGGCTGGTATGACCTAACATTTTTTGAAGGGGGAAAAATTTAGAAGATATTTAAGCCCTAATTGATCTAGTTTTCTTGGTTTTGGATGAGTCAAGAAGTTGTTTTCCAAAACTGCTAACATGTATCCAAGAACCTTCACATCTCGTTAGAAGTAAGTTATTTTCATTTGTTCTTTGAAATGGGATCATTTTGGATCTCTCCTTTCATCTATGTGAGGTTAATTTTTATTTTATTTCCACAATTTAGGGGGTGTATCATGATAAGGTGTAGGTATCAAAGTAGGAGATGATATAGGGGTTGGTTTCAGATTGATAGTTATAGTTTCCCCTTTCCCTGTTATATTTCACAGATTTCCAATACTTCTCTATATATATCCCAAGTTCAAAAAATAGAGTTTTTAAATTTTTTTGAAATCATAAATTGATTTTGGAACCCAAAATTGCACTTAAATGAATTTAGTGGTATTCTCAACTCATCACAGTTGTTTTCAATGCACAAGCATAAAAAATATTATAGTGGGAATTAAAGATTCAGGGTGTAAGTTAGACCCTTACACATGGAAATAACGTATGTGGATCTTTAATTTTTGGACCATTTGAAGTTTTAATGGTCCATAACTATAATATTTCACAAAATTTAATTAAACAAGTAAATATATTATTGAAAAAGTTCTTCCCATACTTTGATTGACAAAATGGGTAAACTGGTGGAGCAGACAAAGGTTGGACCTTGCAATGTTTGAAAATAGCAGTTCAACTTGGTGGATTGTTTTTGTAACAATGTTACCAGCATGGGTCCACATGGAGATAATTTTTTTTTTCATATTCTGGTTTGGATCTACCAAACCATTGAATATTTTAAACACAATATTTACAAAATTAGTCGGGGGAAGAGTGGAATCAACTCATTTAGGGTAAGATTTTATTTCATCCTTTACTCGTTCATATTGCCCCTCTATAACTTCTAGATGAGATTCCAATGAATGAATAGTGTCAAGAAGTCTTATTGAAATGTACACCTGAGTAGTGGTCACAACAAGTTTAACTGGTTATATCGTTTATATCTATATATGTTCTTGAGCTGGCTGGTTGTTACTTGATTGAAATTGGATTGATTTATTTTCTAACTGAGGGAAATCTAAAAATTTGACTCATACTAATACGAAATATATTGGTTGTCTTATTACAACAATGTGAAGACATTGTGATTCTATTTTTACAAGTGTGGCATTCTTATCTTCCTGAGGGACATAATTTGTATGATTGAAATTTGGTATTGTTATAAGAATGTTTCGAGCAGGAATATGACAAATGAGTAATTATACATCAATACTTATCAATTCCATTATTTTTGTCTCACACAGATCTAGTACTTCATTGATTATAAGGGGTTCGAAACCTTCAGGTAACGGGTTGGACTGAACCATATCCTTACCATTTTCTTTGGTTGATTCTCATCAAATAAGGGTTAATAGAGGATTTAGAGGAAGCCCCGAAATTTTGGTAATCCTATGAATTATAAGATGCACACCTTTTATGGAATTTTTGGTTTGACAATATTTTGGATGGATATATGATCATATTTTTTCCCTCATTGTCTTGATATTCTATAGTATTTTCATAAGTGTTGTTAATGACATTTACTAATGTGAACTAAATTTATGGAATTTCTCCTGTCCCCGAAATGTGGGAAAGTTGAATTCTTCGATAAAATCCACCAGTAGAGTTCTGGTTCCTGTGAGTTGTTATTATTTTGAGAAGTTATTTTTGTTTTCCACCATCAGGGGAGATCATCCTTTCTTTTAGGGATATTTTTAAAGATTTAAGTTGAAGGGTAACCTGAAGGGAGCCTCAAAATAATTTCATTGTCTGCACACTAGGGGAGGAAAATACATCATGACATGGTATAAACATGAAGTATTTATTTTGTGGAACCTCTCCCAACAAAGAAATAACTAATTTGTATTGATGTTAGGAAAAAAAATACCACCAGACCTATGGGATGGGGGTTCTCTCAGGCCACTTTGACAACATTCTAGGTCTGATTCATTCGATATGAAGGTTGTGTGAAAATTTCCCCCATGACTTGACGAATGGGGTTTTCCTTGTACTGGGACAACCACTATCACTATAGCTTCTCTTATGATTTTTTATATATTTTTTCAAACATGGGATGAATTCTTCATACATCCTACAACCAATCCATTTGACTCATAAGACATTTTCACTATTTACAACATTTTCTCTATCTAATGATTGACTTAAATTAATCTGGATGGTTGCTTGAAATATTCTCTGATGATTGGTGAAGAATTATTTCAATGGAATGATCTCTTCTAGATCAACATTGTTGAGAATAATTGTGGGATAGTTCATAGTGAGAATAAAATCTATGGTGAGAAGGATCTATTTCATAAAGCTATCTTGGAGAAAAACAATTATACAATTTTACTTTTAGCAAGCCTTGCTAATCAGGGAGTGAGATATAATGAAACTCCCCATGTTATCCCCATCCATTAACATGAACACTGGTTGGGGTGTCATTGGTCAACTAAAATATTCCACATAAAACTTCGATACAAGCATTTTGAAGGTTTATTTTCTACTTTCCTTATCTCAGATGTCGTGTAGCAAGTAGGGTTTCCAAGTCAATTTGGTGATTCATTTAATCAATTATGTTTATGTGATTTAGGTATTCATCATAAAGAAATATATTTTTTTTTTCAATTGATGAAGAGTGATCCATATGTGGAGGTGATTATAATGCGTACAATCCAATGGTAATGCCTCTGTAATGATAAATTGGGGTGTGGATAAGGGCCAAGATGTTTCTGGTATACATTATTTTTCCAATTGGCTCCTCATGAAAAATAATTATCCTTTGTATTTTGTTAGAGTTTCCTTATACATAACTAACATGAGTGTACATTTTAATATTTATTTATTACAAACAATGGGGTTGGAAGGGATTTCCTCTATTACATTATAAGGTCGGGGATCTATGGAGGGTTTGAAGAATGGGCATTGCCTTAGGATAACTTCAAGTTAAGAAAGAATATCACGTATTAATGATGAGGCATTAGGCATGAATGAGATTATTTCCCCAAGAATCTCATGATAGGAGGGTCTTTTCAAATTTGATTGATCAGTGGTTGGACCATCTTTGACGAAATGAAATTTTACTATGGGGAGGACCATCAAAAATATTTCCATCATGGGGAGGACTACCATTATAAATTGATATCCTACTATATATAGAATATCATTATAATAAACACTATGGAGGATCTTTAGGGTAATTTTTATCTACGGGAGGAAGTTCTTTTTATTAGATCTTCTATACATAAAAAGGGATACCCAAAACTCATCATGAGATGGGCTCTTGAGATCAACCAGATTCTCAACATGATGTAAACCTTCATGTTAAGATGTTTGGGGAGGACCGCTGAAACTACTGGTATAAAGATTTAAAGGAGTACCATCTCAACTCTCTCTAGTTTCTCTATAATTTGGCGATGTAGTAGTGGAATCTTGAGACACATAGATATATGTTTGAGGGATTTAAGAAAAAAAATATTGTATTTACTAGTCATGAATAGTCTCTTCATTTCCCAAGATTTTTTGGGGGATTTTTTTAGATGTCTTCCACTTGGTGATTAGATCCATTTAATATGGCTGAAGAATTTCAAATACAGTGACCTATTCGATTAGTTCATACATTGTTGCTTTGTTTTTTTTGAAATATATCTAGAATGTTGTCAGACATATGCCTACCCAAAAGTGGCCACTGGAGTACACTAATGACATCTACTTGGAATGGGGATTTTGGTCTGTTCTGGTTGACCATTTATCATGGGATGACCAAGAACCTCTTGGATGGAATGATGGATATATATCAACTCCATAGTGACTCTCTAGTTATTCGGATGAGTCCCATAAAATGCAGAGGTGGAGTTGGGTGCCTGAATCCTAGTCCCCATTAATTTTTTAATTTTTTCATGGAAAACATGTAGAATGTTTATGGGGATATATATATGTACTTCCATCAATACCAAGATATAAAGAGTGAATTTATCAGTTGGAATATGAATATCCACATATTCTATAGTTGGAGCATGGATATATTCAGTCTCTCATCCTCCAGTTATTACTAGGATATGTTGACAACAATTATATATAAGGGAATAGATATGAGTCTCCCTCGGTCAATAGATGGGGGATGTTGGCTATTTTCTCTAGGTTCCACCAAACCATGATGATGATCTTGATGGTGGAGGGCAGTTGTGTTCACCTACACATGGTCTTCCACCAACATTGTCTGGAGGGATTCTTTGGGTGTCGTTGTACTGTGTCCACATGATTTTATGGTGCAAGTTAGTGTTGGTTCCTACTTTCTAATTGTGTCCAATTTAGTCTGAGGGGATACTTTGGAAGGAACAAATGTATGAACTTTCTCCATATTGACTAATTTCTTTCCTCAATAAACTATCATGCGTGCTCGTGCCTGAGTGACCTGAGCCGGACTCCCGAGAGTGTTTCCCACATGTCAGGCTCCTTCACAAGTAATTAATGAAGGCCCAAAACATGGATCAAAACATTTATTATGCAATCGTTTTTTGTTAAGATGTTTATTTGATGAGTATTCTTGTTAATGTTTGTCACATGTACTTACAAGTACTTTTTTCAAGAATACCCTTCTATCCAATCCAATGGAATCCTTTCAACCAACTATATCATTTACAAATGTAATTAAGATATAATTTAGTTAGAGGACACCATAACCATCCCAACGTCTTCAACTATAGGTTTTAAAAATTCTCATTCATTGGTACCACAAAGACGGTATTTTCCCACCTTCACTAATCATCATAGTATTTTTTTCAACCTAGAGGAGTTCAAATCCATTTCTAAATCAGATTCAACTACATTGTCATCTGCTGGTTGATATTAATATTAATCAAAAATTATTTCCCTATCACAATTAAGAAAATAGGAGGATGGCATGGTCACCCATAGATTCTTTTTAAATGTTCAATTTTAATGGAATTCTAGTAGGTGTTATTGTAAAAAAAGTATTATAAAGGGAGGTAATCCTCCTACAAGACCATAAATTAAAGATTATAGTCTTGTAAAATATTCTCTAGAATATAGATAATTCACTTCGAAAATCAATCAAAATTAATGTAAAAAGTAATATTTAATTTCACTAAAGACACAACCATTCAAATATGTCATTGTTATAATTGAGAAGTGAATACTAGGTCTCGATTACTGTTGGTGATAATTAGAAATATAGGAAGTTTCAAAATTCAACAAGAAATAAATGTTTTGAACTCTTTATTTACATATATAAATAATTTTTGTACTATATATTTTAATTTAATCCTTATTAGGTGAGTAGGGTGGTTGGGTTTTGAGGGGTTTTGGTTCTGCATTGTAGGGTAAAGGCCCTAAGCATGTTTCTTTCCTTGCATGTGTTGTAAAGAAAAATGTTTTGTTGATCTCATAAACTCATGGAGATTTCTTGAGTGGAAAAAATTCTTCTTCTTTGTTTAATGATATGAAATCACTCACAATACATCCTTTAACATGGAGAAACATGGAAATTATGTCGCCAAATACATTGACATATTCTACAACTTCGACAGAAGAAATTTTAGTAGCTAATGTTTTCCATTCAATGTTTTAATATTTTTCATTGCCTACTGTTATGTAAGAAATCTGGATATGAATCATGCAACATTATTCATTATTTTATACAAGCTGGACTTTATTTGTATATACAAAAACATTTTAGTGATGCCATTATATAATTCTTATTAGGATGGGTGATACCCCTTCATCAATTACTCTCATATACTCATTTTAAATATGAGACTTTAATGAATGTGTATACATTTATAAGGGTAATAATACAAACCATCAAGGATATCCCCATCCTTAATTTTCTCCTAAATAATGAAACATTCTAGATCAGATCTATGGAAGTCATTAATTCATTCCAAAATCAATGAAATGAGATCAATGTGGTGTACATATAATTTACAATGATCTTTCATTTCATTTATGTTGAATTAAAAACCTCAACCATCATTTGAGGAAAAATTTTATATTTGGGGTAATTTAATATATGTTTCCCTTAAATAAATCATATTTAATGTGAAAATCAAATTACTATAGATATACCATTTAAAAAATCTTTTTGCGGGACATATACAATTGATAGAAGATGCATCTGACTCTATTTTTATCAGGGAATAAAACAAAGGACTCACAAAATAAGTTATTCCTCTATAATATTAATGAAAAAACAACATATTAGAAATCAAGATCATGGTTGGGGTAGTTCATTTCATATGGAAAATTATTTATTGTTCCATAAACCCCTTCTAGTGGATATTTCATGAGAACATAACCAAGACACATAGATTAAGAATCATAGTACACCTTTAAGAAATAAATCAAGTAACTTAGTAAAACAACTACAACTGAGGTGATCATTTTCTTTGGGTCCTAGAAGTCCACTTTACACAATTAAGATCATATATGATCAATAAGAATTATTTTCCAATGAATTCATTAGAGTAGATGACATGTAATTCTACAAGATAATGTAGAAGTAATCCGCTACTAGTATAAGGAAAATCATTACCATGAATAAATTCAGTGGAACCTTCAATGAAATGAAAAATTTAACCTTATCATTGTACAATTTTATTCCCACTTTAGATACAAAATATCCAAGTAATATAACTTCCTTGATCCAAAAGAAGAATTTTTATATACTAGCATATAACTACTTATACCATAGGGTCTGTATTATTTTTCAAATTTTTCTGGAATGTTTATCCAAAGACATATAAAAACCCAGGATATCATCCACAAAGTCCTAAAAAAAGATTAGATAAAGGGGTAAATGATCTTATTCATTATATCTATTAAAATAAGAAAATAATTATTCACCCAAAAATGAATGATAAAGTACTCAAAATGGTTTTTATCAATTCTTGATAGAAATATTTTAGAGTGATATGTAATCTAACCCAAATTTAGTGACAACTCGATAAGTGAAATTTTTATAACCATCTTTTATACTTTAATTTATCAAATATATCATCAATTACAATTATATAGTATTGATTCATAATTGTGATTTTTTTAATTTTTAGTAGTTTATACATATTTTTCAAACCTCATCAACCTTCTTGAAATAATGGACCAAAGCACCTTAATGAGTTTGGTATGCCTAATAAATCCTTTAATCCCAAGATCTTTCAAATTGATCTTTATCACCCATAATTTTGATGGTTATAATTAATATGAATGGATGAAAATAGTATCCGTTCCAATCAGGATAATAATGTTAAATTCCACCAAACACTATGATGGTAACCAAAATAAAACATAATGTAAGGCATTGGGGAATAGATCTACCACTGGATGTAAAATAAGATATCCCTTAGTCACTACTACTTAGATAGAAGGAATATCGATTTCTATTTTATTATTGACCAGCCCTGACTAGGACCCACTTTATTAGATTGAGTGTCTCACTTATCCTTAATTGTTTACTGTATACCCACTAAAAATGATAATGATGGCCATAAGTAACAAAAATTTATGCATTATTAGAATTTATTTGACTATTCATTTAAAAAAAATATCATATGATTCAATCTTCAAAACTATAAGATCCACACAATTACTAAAAGTGGAAATGAACAGGGGACCCTATTAAAATATCTGGGTCTTATGGACTCACTTCTTAGGAAGTGTATCAAGACTTATTTGATATCATAAAAAAAAACATGAATCCTTATAAGAGGCACCAACTCAGTGTAAATAAAATAGTGTTATATACAAATAAAAATTAATTTCCATAAAAATGTAGTGTTTTGAAAAAAAAGTACATATGATAGTATTTGGACTTACTAATGAATTTATGGTAAATTTTCTGGACACATATAATGCATCTGAATCTTGGTACTAACCATGTGAAATAAACTCCTACACTAATTATTTCACTATAGATATTTATTATTTTCTATCATTTTTGGATCCTAGATCAGACCACCTAGATGGTGGTTCAATATCTCTAGTCTACTAAGCTATAGAAAATGTTTTTCATGCCTCAGTATGCTAATGTAACTAAATTATTCTCCCATATGATTTAATAAATATAACTAGTTAATATTACCCAAATGATCGTATAAGTGGATGATATCATGATAAAACTGTGAACTTTTTAATTAATTTCCATTCATAATATTCATCATTATTTTCATTATTTTATGATTGTAATGGAATTTTTTTATTTAGAAAGTAATGGAAATTTATTGGACAATGGCCTACTATTTTAAGGGAAATTGTTTCATTTTTATATATGTTATTTTAAAATAACTCCTACAATAAATTTTATTGTTTTCTTGATTTATAAGTGTAATGAGTTGTCTTAGATGGTTAACAGTGAATATCAATAAGTTATAAATGATTTAAATGAGTTTTTGGATGCTATATGTGAATAAAAGGAAATTGAAAAGGTCTATATGAAGTCAAATTTATGATAAATAACCCACATATATTCAGAAGAAGTTGTCCCAACTACATAGGAGTATCCAAGATGATGTAAAAGTCGTATATGAATAAACACCATTTGTGGGTGAATAACTCGCGAGGGAGTGGGATATGTAGGATAATTTCATGCAGTACACATGCTTTCATAAAAAAACATTCCCAAGATAAAATGGTATATGAGAATATGTGGGAGTTTTGTTGTGAATTAATAGTGTTCCATTTGAGAAGAAATCATGGGTTTAGTCACATGTTAGATTAATGAAGACCCTAACATAGGATTAATCCCCATTATCATCCCCTTTTATAAGATTAACTAATTCACACATGATATAATTCAAGATTAAAATTCTGTAAATCATTATCTATTTTAGATTAAATGTGATGTTTCATTAGATCAATCCCCCTTTTATTACTCTGTTTAGATTAAAATATTTCTCAAATGATATTAACTAGTCTAGTGAATGTTTTTATAAGATGAACACCATGTGTATCACATATTCCATATCACCCTATTTAACCCATATGAATATCATCACATTTTATTAAACTCAAATTATAATGTGTTCATATGACTAAAATAATATTTAAAAATAAATCTATTCTTGATATTAAAATAAAATTAGGTTGTTCAACTTTTCATCCAAAATCATAAAACTCAACACAATTAATTTGTAGTGGAAATGATCAATAAATAAAGTAGTTATTTTATCATTCGATGTTTCAAAGTAATTTCTTACCATGTATTATAGAAAGGGTGACTATATGGAGGAGTCTCAAATATTCATCATTGTCTACATGGAAGCAATCTAGAAGAGGATCTTCCAGGCACTAATTTTATTGAGATTGAGATATTTAATGCTAAAACAGTGGATATTTATGCATAAACAGAAGGTGAATAAACTATAATTGGGGTCTATATAAAACCCCCTAATTATTGAATATATTTATATTTAAATTATTTTATTTCACCAATAGTTTGTATTACACACAAATTTTTTTAAATAAACCTTGATATGTTATTGAAATATTACGTGACCATTACAAACATGCCATTGAAATTGGTACATATGAATTGGATTAAATACTTCATAAAATACTTATGAATTGCTGGGACATATTTTCTAAATAATACTCTATAAATCTTATTGATTGTGATACTCAAAAATACTCTTTTTAGTTTTTATAATGATATTAATTTAAGTTAGTTTTTGGTTATTAAATATTTTTTTCAATATTTTAGAATTATATTCATGTTTTTAATATGAAATGAATATTCATCAAGGTGTTCAGTAATCATTTTAGTGTTTCTAGAAACATTGATCATACCATACATTGGAATGTATAACATAAGAAAAAAACCTATTCTTGGAACAACAAGAATGGTTCATGAACCCCATATTTAGATAAAAAAGTACGGTTTATCATCCTAATGGTGAAAAATTTTCTTATAGAATGGAAACACAATGATTAAATAAACATATGAAATATCAACCCTACATTTGTACTCTACCTTATATTGGAAGTTTGAATGTGTGGTTTCTCATCCGAATGATTCTTTTGTTATCTACGTTCCATGTAGTTGAAGTTATGGTTCAGGAAGAATATGTTTGTAGGAACCCTACACAATTCTTAGGAATACTACACTATGCAGTACATCCCAACATTTGTTTATTCAATAAAAGATATTTGAATTCATAATTTTATCTATGATTAATGCAATGATATTAATTGAAATAATGAGCAACTCAAGGATTATACATGATTGATTCAAGGAATAATTTTTATTAGATAAAATCACTCTTATTATCAAGAGAAGTTACAACTCCACTAGTATATTATAATTTGACTTTTGGTATTCTTTCAGGTGATATTCTTGGATCTGGAAAACCAAAAAAGACATCTAATCTATATATTCCATTGCAATTTCTTTTTAAATATATAAATATGACTATATAACTATGAGTAACTTTTTACAATTCCTTTAGAATGACCAATCGTCTCTTTTTTAATGAAGCTACACTTTGGAGGCATAAAGTTTCTACCTCAATCTACTATTTGTTTGTTGATACTTTTATTGAAGATCATATGAAACCAATAACACTTCATAGTTATTCTTTCTTGAATACAATTATTTATAAAGAAGAATATCCATATACTTTTAGTTTCCACTGTAGAAATTGTAATACTCAAACTGAGTAATCAACAAATCAAATGATTTTGATTTGTGGAGTTTCAACAAATTGAATTTAGTAGAGGATGAAGTGTTGGCTTCTAATATTTATATGGGGTTAATTGGTTCCCTATAAATTAACCAGAAATATATTTTTATCCTTGAAGTAAAGGTGTCAATTATCTCCACTCAGTTGTGGATTTGAAGGTCTTGTGATTAGAAAAAATTTCTAATGAAATTATCCAAGATCATAGAGAGAGAATTGGTAGATTAAAATAGGGGTTATTTATTCCCCAAACAACTATAATATTGTTCTATTCATTATTTTTGTTTATTCGCTACTCATACTCATTATAAAATAGAACACTGCAAATCTGCATAAATTAAAAAGATATTTAAAAGAAAGTATCTATCGAAATTTTATAAAAGATAGAATTCAAACCCATATATTGTATATTTGTATTATTTTGACCTATGAATTTATATTAGAGAAGAGTTTTTCAACAGATGTATAGTAAGATTAAAGTAATAATGTCTATACAAAACAAATGGCATTGAATGATCCAAAAGAAGGCATGATAATGGATTCTGCTTCATATTTTATTGGCGACATCTATGGACTCTAGAAATAAAGTATGATCATTTATCTAAAAAATCTAGGCTTAAAGGAATATTCAATGATAATCACTCCATATGTGATTCCTGAAATACTAGATTCCTGGGATGCTGCAATAGAAGTATAATATGAAAACAATTAAAAAGCTATGAATGATACAATCTATTGACTTGGACCCCATTAATTCAATTGAGTATCAAAGTTTCCTTCTACCTATGATTGGTGGAAAACTATTTTAGATGATTGTGAAGGAACAAACAAAATCAAAAAAATAAGGCATGCTACTACCTAACTAAATATTAACACCTTTAGAATGTTTGATGGTGAAAGCATCATATAAATGAATAGAAGAAAAATATAGATTGTAAAAAATATCACTTCCTTTAGATATCTCATTAGTAAATATGATCATGTTATGAATCTACTTAGAGTACTACCCTCTTAATGGAATGGAATTTCAGAATCAATTTGAAAATGATCACCTAAAAATAATTTTACAAACATGGAATTGATTAGAATAGTTCTCATGTATTAGGAAGAAATTCTAGATGAAGTTTATGATCAAAATATTATAGAAAAAGGGAAAAACAGCTACCTTAATGTGACATCTCAGAAGAAATAATGAAAATCAAAACAAGAAGTCAAAGGAAAAAATCATACTCCACAGATTCAGAAATGGAATCGATACCACAATCCAAAATGTTCAGAAAATTATAGAAGAAAATGGGAGGCTTCAAAAAATATTTTAAGAATGTTTAAAGACAACCTAGAGAAGTAAGATTCTATGAATTTAAGAATATAGGTCACATCATAATTAATCTCTCCCCAATTAAATAATGAAAGAATAAAGATATAAACTAAATACAAGTAGAATGTAGATGACGGACATAATAGAAAAATAGCTAAGAAAGATACATGGAGTATTTTTGAAGAATATAGTAGATATTTGAAATATGATTCATAAAATGATCAAAAAAATATTAAAAAAATATGTGATTTATGGATAAAGAAGAGGAATAGGAATAATGTTTCTATTTTTATTCCTCTTACTTTTATAGTTTATCAAATTATAAATTGGATGCTTACTATTTTATACTAGAAGAAAAATATGATTCTTTAATAAAGAAATGTAAATCATTAAAAAATATACAAAATATTGTTTTAGGTGAAAGATTCACTATGATAAAACAACACCAATATCTAATTAAAAAATTCATATCATCAACATCAAATTGTATTTATCATGAAAAATGGATTAACGAATTATAAGATAGAGTAGAATCTTATAAAAGTGTTGCATGTATTTTAACTAAAAGAGAAAATTTTCAGAATGTGATTCTTAAAAATAATGTTATTAAATGATAAAATTTCGGAAAAGGAATCAAGGGAGAAAAATATAAATTATATGGAAATTATTTTATGCCCAATTATAAAAATGATAATCTTCATTACTGTGGAATAAAAGGGAATTAAACTGACAACACTTAATCACAAAATCTTAAAATTATTAGTATTAAAAACGATTTAATTTCCAAAAATATATCTAAATTAATTAATTTCAATTTTGGAAAGATAAATCAGATCTATATTCCTATATCATTGGTTGTTGACAGTGCTGGACCCCAAAAAATATGGGTACCAAAACAGACACATTTTTAATTGATTTGGTATGAAAAATGCCACGATAATTAAAAACACATGTTGTATATCAATAGTGGATTATCTAGAAACATTCGTGGAGACCAATAAAAGTTCCATACATTAACTCAAATAGATGGTGGTCTAGACACTTTTGGTGATAAGTAAAAAAGGAAATACTGTTAGAGTTGGAATTGTTAAAGATCCCAACACTATCTCAATGAAAAAACTACTTTATGTACAAGGGTTAAAACAAAACCTAATAAGTGTTTCACTACATTGTGATGATGTATTTTATGTTGATTTCTTTAACAATGCCAACTCAATTTTCAATGATAATCTACTTGACCATGGATAACCTAGAACTAAGAATGATTATACTTTGGATCTTAATTCTATGTGTAAAAAATATTAATTGTTTAACTGTTGAGAAAAATGAGTCATGGATATGGCATAAAATATTTAGAAATTTTAATATATATTCTCTACATAAATTATCTAATAGATAGTTAGTTTTTAATTTCCCCAATCTTATGCTTAAAAATTATAGATTCTGTGCTGCATGTCAAAACGAAAGACAACACAAACCATCTTTCAAATAATTTAACAAAATTTCCACTTATATACCATTAGAACTTATTCAAATTTAATTTTTAGACCATCTAGAAGAACACGTATACATGATAAATTATATTTTTTGTTATATATTTAATTTTTTTTGAAGAATTACTTGGGCTTATTTTTCTAAAACTCAAAGGTGAAGTATTCACACTTTTTAAAAGAATTTGAAAAAAAATTAAAATAAATAATATTTGTAATTAATTTAATTAAGAAGTGATCATGGTGCAAAATTTGAGAATAAATAATTTAATTCATTTTTCTCAAATATTGGTATAAAACACACCTTCTCTACTTCAAGAACACCTCAAAAAAATGATATAGTTGAAAGAAGAAGCATATCTATTAATGAAATAAAAATCACTATACTAATTGAATATAGTATTATAATCTATTTATGGGAAGAAGCTGTAAGACCCACATGATATATCATGAATAGAGTTTTAATAATTCCAATTATTAAAAATTTATTTTATTTAATTTAGAAAAACCTAAAAACTAAATTAAAGTAATTTATTATTTTTGGATTCCAGGTGTATGTCTTGAATACTAAAGAAAACTTTGGAAAATTGATTCCGAAGGCTGATGAAGGAATATTTATAGGATATTATTATACTTGTAAATAATATAATGTTTGTATTAAAAATTCAAGGATTTTTTAAGAATCCGTTCATGTGAAATTTGATGTATCTGACCTTTTTATTATGGAGAAAATTCAAACTAATAAAGTTACTAAATCATTTGACAATATGATACTTGACTCTCATAAATCATATTTTGAAATGATTTAAATTAAATTCCTTCTTGTTCAAAAAACTGAAGAACCTGAAAGTGTCTTACCCAATCAGTCTAGAAACATAAATTTTCATCCTTTAGAAATTGTTATAAGAGACATAGACACATGTATTAGAACTATAAGAAAAGTTGAGAACCTAGTTTAATTCACTACCTTTCTGTCTCAGTTATAACCAAAATCATTTTAAGAAGCATTATAAGATGAGAGTTAGATTTTATCCATGAAAGAATAACTAAACCAATTTAGAAGAAATGATGTTTGGCTATTAGTGGAAAGACCATCCAGTTAACTAATAATAGGAACTATGTGGATCTTTATAAATAAATAGGATGATCAGGGGATCATTACCAGAAACAAAGCTAGATTAGTGTCTAAATGATATAATTAGGAAGAAGGTATAGATTATAATGTAACTTTTTCACTTGTAGCTATACTAGAATCCATAAGAATACTTTCTATCTTATGAAACTCAAAGTAATTTTAATTTATATTAGATGGATTTTAAATATTCCTTTTTAAATGGTTGTTTAATTGATGATGTTTATACTGAATAGCCCCAAAGTTTTAAATACCCTCATAAATCAAATTCTATTTTTAGACATACCAAATTACTTTATATTCTTAAAATTTACACATAGCTTGATATGAAAGATTAAGGTCATTTTTTTGGAAAATGGATTTTTTGTTGGATTGGTAGATCCTAATCTTTTTAACTAGACTATTTTCTATAATTTTTTATTAGTATAATTTTTTTGTTAGTGATGTAATTTTCGTTTCAAAAAATAAAATGCATTATAATGAATTTTCAAATATGATTAAAAATGAATTTGAAATGATAACTATAGGAGAAATTCATTTATTTTTAGGATTTCATTTTTATCAAAAAGATTATGGAAATTTTAGAAATCAAATTAAATATTTTATTGATTTATTGAAAAATTTTGGACTTTAAAATACTAAGAACAATACACATCAGTTGTGTAAAAATATAAAACATGATTTGAATGAAGTTGGAAGACATGGTTGCAACAAGTTATATAGAGGTGTCATTGGAATTTTATTATATCTTTCTACTAGATGAACAAACATAATGCTTTCGGTAAGCTTATATTCCAGATTTCAGAAAAATACAATATAATCCCATCTTACTACATTTAAAAAAATATATTTAAAAGGAACTATTTTTCAATTTATCCTTTACCCAAATACTTCTAAATTTAATTTAATATCTTATTCAGATGATGATTTTTGAGGTTGGAGATTAGATAGAAAATGAATATTAGGGACCTGTAACTTATTAAAAAAATATGTAGTATCATGGTTGATTAAGAAACAACACTCAATTTCCCTGTCAATGGCCAAGGTAGAACATGTGTCGTCTAGATGTTTTTGGGTAAAAGTGTTATGGATGAAAAACAATCTACTAGATTTTTGACTAAATTTTAGTAATATATATATATTTTATGTGATAATACTTGTGCGATATATATTTTATAAAATCCTATAAGTCATTCTTGGACAAATAATATTAATATAAGGCATAATTTTCTAAGGTACGATGTTATTAAAAAGGATATACCATTAAAATATTTAATAACTCATATCAATTAGATGATATTTTACTAAACCACTTACCACTACAAGATTTGATTTTATTAAGGGGGAGTTAGGCTAATTATATTTTAAAAAAATGTTTACCAATTATTTTCAATTAATGTTTTTATAGATTTAATTCATTTTAAATCTTAATTTCACTGTAATATTTTCATTCCATTTTTTAAATAAATGAATATTTTTATTTTATTTTCTTAATGTGTATTTTCAAAATTAAAATTTTAATGTTTACACCAAATATTCGACATGCGAAACAAAAAACTGAACCGTTTGACTTCTCCCACTCTTCTTTATACTCCTTAAGGTACTTTTTGGATAATAGAACATATCTACTTCTAGTTTTTTGTAACCCTAAAATTCAATCCATCAATCCTCAAACCTTCAAAGAAGGGATCTTCAGGCAGATTTGAAGAATTTGGACCTAGTGAGCCAATTAGACATCTAAAATATCAGAAATTTCTTCAAGGGAAGGTTATTTATTTTTATTGGATGAACCAAAGAATTTTTTTGATAAACTAAACAATAAGATTTAAAGTCAAGGAATTCATTTTTGGTGATATAAATTTTCCTTTTGTTTTTTAAATATAGATGAAAGTGTTATTTAAAAATGCCTCTTTTAGTTTTGGAAATGATGAAGATTTAGTTATGTTTATTATTTATAAAGACAAATTTTTTATCTCCTCTTTCAAAATTCCTAAGATCTTGGGTTTTCCACGTGAGGGGGAATTTCAATTTTGATTTGTGAAATATATGATATGAGAAATTCAGATAATATGATATAATGTTTTTCCTTTTCTAAACTATAATATTCAATAAAATGAAGACAAGATATATTAATGTTGATCAAAGAGTCTTGATAAATTTCATAAAGTCTAGATTTTTCCAAGGATGAATGGATAAGATAAATATATTTATCAAGATATGTATGTTTCATTTTTTTTATGAAATAAAAAAAAGTTGAACATCAGTATTTATATATTAAGTTATTGGAATCACTACTGTCAGAAGGAAGAAATCATGGGTTTTTTACCCTTATGAATGAATTCTATCCCTGTTATTTCTATGGTTGGGAATTGTATGAGGAATATCTTTTGGTAAGATATTTCATCATATAAATATTCTAAATGATGGAAATTTTTTGAATATAGTATATTTATTGAATGAATAATGAAATTATCTTTTATCAGTTTTTATAGAAGAATAAAAAAGGAGGATATATGTTTCCTAGGGGAGAAAATTTAATACCTTCTATTAGTTTGTGAGAACAAGGCCCAATGAAGAATATAAATATAGAGATGATGTAGATGGTATTCATAAGTGAAGAAGAATTTTAGAAAATATTTCTAAGCTATTGGAAGATTCCCAATTAAGAGAAGATGTTGCTGAGCTGGTGGCTCAGGTAATTGAGTATGTCAATCATGTTTTTCAAGGTATTAATCAATATAGAAAAGTTTTTTCTAATGATTTTCAACCTATAACTAAAAATATTTCATTAGTTGTTTCTGATTTATTTGGTGTATGAGTATCTATATTAAGAGATTATGAAGAACCATGATTGGATGTGGTGGAAGTTGGTCAAACCAGATCACAATATACTGAGTCATCTGAATCATTATAATGATTTAATGACAATTCTGTTCATTGTTACAATAAATTTAATGATCCAATTTTGACTCTAAGACAAGAATGATAGATATAGATGATGTATGTTGAAGAGATCAGAAGTTAAACAGTTCTATTGGATCACTTTAAGGCATTTAAAAAACAAGTAAGAGAAGTTTAAGATACTCTTGTGTCCATGGGTGACCTTGAATAGCTTATCAGAATGTTGTCTGTAGGGTTAAGATCATTAAAGGAAAAATATGTGATGAAATTAGATTTTGATGTGTTGAAGAAGATGTTTGGTAGAAAGTTTCAATCTATTAGAGCAATTCTTCAGGCATCAACCTCATCTAAATAGAATAATCCTAAATTGATACGAATATTTGAGGCTATAACTTCTATGTTAGCTGATTTCAATGACAGACTACACACTCTTTAGTGTGATAATACACCTTTAAATTTTCTTTTGTTAATCAAAGGAATTGGGTAAGTCAAATATCTTCTAATGAATCCTAGTTGCGACTAATGATTCATCACGTGAGAGATAAGTTGACTACCTTCATTCAATATAATGAAATTGTTAATGAGTTTGTTATGTTTAATTTGGTTGAAATCTTAAGGATCATTCATATAAAAACCCTTATATTTATTACATATTCAAACATGATTTATAATATAAAATTGAACTTAAGACAACTCTGAGGATCGAGAGGTCTAGTGTCTTGGAAAATTAAGAACATTACATAACGTTATAAAACATAAAATATGACTTCTTAATTGAAATCATAGTTTACATGACCAACTCATTCCTTCGTACATAACACTACATGGGATAACCGAAGGGAATACATAAGAAATGGGTGATTTATTAATCTTAGTAATGGAGTAGAAAAGGCATAACATGAAGAAAACAATACATTCTAGGAAATAGGAATATCAATGGATAATAAGATAAACTTGAACAAAAAGTCATGACATGGAATTATTATCATTACATGGAAATGTGGAAACAACATTTAACATTATATTATCATGAGATAAGGCTCATTGCTCATGAATCATGAGTAAACCCACATTCCACATGAATTAGAATGAGTAAACCCTTATAGCACATGACATATCATGATACTAATCATTACCCAACATATTAGAGTGCTCTTAGGGAAAACCCTTCACAATCATTTCATTTTATACATTTGTGTGCCACATAGATCATACAACATGTATTCATTAAATGTCAAAATTTATTCCATGAATAAGATATGTGGAATACATAAATGTAAGTCCTCAATAAACTTGTACATGTGAATAAAGGTGAATACAATTGATAGATAAATGGGTATGGTATTCACTTACATAATTATTTTGGTATGAGAAATTTTAGTGTAACATAGGAAGCATAACAATGTCAAATAGAAATTGTCAAATGGGTTGATGGGAGAGAAAAGGGTTCTCTCATCATTTATACATGAAATAAATCGAAGGGGGTCATAGAACATAATATCCAATCATATGTAATAGAATTTGGAAGCATGAAATAAAAGATTTTCTTGAATGTAAATGAGGAGAGAGAAATCAGTTACAGAATTTTGGCATGGTAACAGGTGTACATGGGAGGAATTAGTGACAGAAGAAAGGGTCTATCATCATTCAAACACAAGGACGATAGTATAGGGGAGGTGAGAAATCATACCCCAACATGTAAATTTAAAATAAAATGGGAATATAATTATAAGGAAACATGAAAATATATAATAAAATAATGGAAATGTGAGATCTAGGGTGGATTTATATTTGAAAAGAGAGAGGAGTTCTTCAATATTTCACAAACATTGGTTTTTGAATATATTATCCATTTTATATAAATAATTTTATAAATATGTTAATTTTGTACTTTAAAATAAAAACGAAAATTTATTGAATATTTATGGGTTTTGAAAAAAACAGTTTTCAAACATTAATTGAAATTTCAATTGTATTCATAAAAATTATATGATAATTTATATTAATAAAAAGTAATTTCGATATAATATTTTATGAAAATATTATTTAATTCAAAAATTCATTAATTCATCAAAATAGATTTCTTAATTGAATTTAAATATTAACCAAAAATACTATATGTGCTTTGAAACCCATTTACAAAGTAACAATAATAAATTGAATGTATATTCTTGTAAACAAATAATGAACATAATCGTAGTTCTAGGGTCTTACTATATAACCCCTTATAACACCTGCATAATACCTAATGGTAAGGTGTGTGATGATGACAGAAATTTGGGGCGGCTCAGATAACATCCCTTAGGTGGTAATTTATATTAACTTTCATTTATCCTGTAAGAGAATTTGTTCAAAATTAACGTATTGAATATCATCTTTGGCTTAGTCTAGAATGAAGCCCAGTGATGCTAACTCCTTCCTGGGATCTGATAAATGGTCTTAGTATGGAGAAATTCTACAAGATGAGGCCTTGACTTCCTTTGTATGAGTAAATAGGATTTGCTAAATCCATGTATTTTTACTAATCATATGATCAATGTTCAATGGATATATTAGAAATGGTAACAATTCATAATAGTATTTTAAAATCAAAAAACATAAAACCAAGGAAGTGGATTTGTTTTATATAACCATTTTACATAATAATACATTTAATTAGATCAAGAAAAATTTTCATTAATAAAACATTAGTTCATTACAATCTTCCACATTATGAAATTTCTCCCTTGAAATTATTTTCTCACACTAAAATAGACGATGGTATCTCTACGTCAACACATATTGTGGTTCCTATGTTTCTTCTTCAAACATGTGGTTTCAACACAACACCTTGACGAGAACTTCACTGACTTCTATTAATAGGACATGTAATTATACAATATTACCACATCTGGATTGAGAACATGTGGTGGGTTATGTATGTACTTTCTCATGAGTGATACATGGAATATATCATATAATTGAGATAGGTTCGGTGGGATTTCTAATCGATAAGACAGTACTCCGATGCGATCAAGGATCTCAAAAAGGCCGATGTATCTTTTTATAAGATTTAACTTCTTCTAAAGTCTCATAACTATCTTCCACGGTGATATGTGAAGGAATACCGTTTCTCCAACATCAAACTATAGGTCTCGTCGATGATTATTGGCATAGTTATTTTGTCATCTCCGAGCAGCTTTAATGTGCTGCTGGATGGTCTTATCCTTCTCCACTATTTCTTAATCAATTTCTGGACCTAGGAGTTTTCACTCCCCAACTTCATCCTAACATGCCGGTGTTCCCCTTTCTATAAAAGTATTCATAATAATCTATTTGTATGACTGAGTGGAAAATTTTATTGTAAGATAACTCAACCAGAGGAAGATGTCGATCTCATCCTACTTTGAATTCCATTGAGTATTCTATCAAAATATACTCAAGTGTTTTGATTGTCCACTCAGATTTTCCAAGATTTTGATGTTGAAAATCCATAATAAATTTCAGCATAGTATTTATAGCGTGTTAGATAATTTTCCAAAACATAGATGTGAACCCAAGAACTTGATCGGATTGAACAGATAGTGGTACTCCATGCAGCCTACCACATCTCAAATATATATCCACGCTAGTTGATCCAATGAGAGATCCTCTTGAATTGAAATGAAGTGTGCTATCATAGTAAGATGATCCACAATAACCTATATATCATTGTCTTCTTTGGATTTCTTCGGAAGTCCTGTGACAAATTCCACGGTGATGTTCTCCCATTTCAATGTCGGTGTGGGTAATTGATGCATCATCCCCGTTGACTTATGCCTATCAGCCTTCACTTGCTAACATACTAGGCATATTGATGTATACATAGCGATCTTTTTCTTCATGTTATCCCGCCAATAATTCTCTCAGATATATCGATGAATTTTTGTGTTTCCTAGGTGAATGGAGAAATTCAAACTATGTGCATCATTCAAAAGTTCTTTATTTCACTTCCGATTTAATAGAACACATTGTATCGACCCAAATCATACAATTCCTTCTTCATTAATGTTGAACACTGAGTATTCTCCTTTTTTGATAGTTTCTAATTTTTATAAATTCCAACATCATCATTTTGAGCATCCTTAAACCTTTCTAAAAAAGACGGTTGAGCAATAATTTGTAAAAGGATTGATGATGTTTTCTTATTTATGATTCCCATATCCATCTTTATCAAATCTATAAAGATTAGATCCTTTTAAATTATCAACAATGAAAAATTCGTTGAATCTTTTCTACTTAGAGCATCTTCCACATTATTTTCATTCCTATGGGGTAATGGATTGAGCAGTCATAGTCTTTGATCATCTCTAACCGTATTCTTTGTAACATATTAAACCATTTCTATATAAATATATACTTGAGGCTTTTGTGATCCATATATATTTCACACTTCTCATAAAAGTGATAATGTCACCAAATTTTTAAAGAGAAGATTAACACAGCCAACTCTGGATCATGTGTTGGATAGTTTTCCCCACGAAATTTCAATTTCTTTTAAGCAAAGGAAATGACATTTTCTTTTTTCATCAACACACAACCCATGCCCATCTATGAAGAATCCCTAAATACCACAAAAATGTCTCAAATTGTGGGTAGTGTGAGCACAACTGCAGTGATATGACTCATTTTCAACTCATTGAAGCTATCTTCGCATTCATCACTCCATGGAAACTAGACTCCTTTATGAGTAACTTGGTAAGAGGGTTTGACAATCATGATAAATTTCTCACAAATTGGGAATAATATTCAGCTAACCCAAGGAATCTACGGATACTCTTCACAGATTCTAGACTCAGGCATCCCTCATCTGAATTTTTCATAGAGGTATCCACATATATCCCATTTAATGTGATGATATGACCCATGAATGAGACCTATTTCAACCAAAACTCACACTTTCTTTACATTACATAGAGCTTCTCCTTTACAAGGTCTGTAGTACAGTTCGTAGAAGCTCCTAATGATCATCCTTGGTTTTAGAGTATATTAGAATATTTTCTATAAAGAATACCCAAAATATTTCAAGGTAATAACTAATGACATTATTCATCAAGTCTATGATGATTCTTGGATCATTTATGAGTTCGTAAGTAATTAATATGAATTCATAGTTCCCGTACCCTCTACAAAAATCATTCTTCGGGATTTCCTCCTTATTCACCATTACATGGTAATATCCGGACTGCAGATCCACCTTGGAGATTATTATTTTGGTCTACATAGCTTATTGAACAAGTCATTAATTCATGGTAGAAGATACTTGGTCTTTATCTTGATTTTTTTGAGCTCACGATAATCAATGCAATGATTCATTAACCCATCCTTCTTCTAGAAGAAGATGACTGGTGCACCCCATAGTGAAGAACCTGGTCATATAAACCATTTATCTGGATTCCCCAATAGTTTTTTCTTTAGCTCCTCAATCTCCACAACAACCATTCAATATGGAGTCTTGGATATTGGCAATCCCCCATGTGTGAGATCAATCAACAATTAAACATCTCTTCTTGGAGGAAGACTAGGAAATTCGTTGGGAAACACTTCAACGAATTAACTCACAATAGTCATGTCTTAAAGGATGATTTATTCATTAGACTCAATCATATGAGCAAGATACAAATTCTTATAGAGAATTAATATAAATTCTTGAGATGATGGTGCTAGAGAAGATTCATCTGCTTCCTTGCACTTGTATAGAATCTAGGGTAAATTCTCCATATGGAGAGTGATTTCCCTCTCACAAAAATTTATGTTGTATCTATATAGGGAAATTCAATCCATGCCAAGAGTTACATCAATTTCCACCAGGGAGAGTATTATATGGTTCTATAAGAAGTTCAATCCACAAATTTGGACAAGGAAGGAGTTATATTCATGGGTTGCAATAATTTCCCCATTTCCCATTCACACCGAAATCTCTACATCCATGGTTATTTTGTGGTGTTGGGAATTTTCTACTAAACTTTTGGGATATAAATTAATTCATAGAACCAGAAAAAAAGTACATTATATATTCTTGAATTAATAACTAGAATACATGTAACCACTTTTTTCGAGATTTGATTCAGCGGTAGTGATGAAAAAATAATGCCCTTGCTACCATGGAGGGTGTTGGTTTCCTATAAAAACCCTTGTCTTAGGGAACTTGTTTGCAAAGTGACCATGTAATTTGCAGTTGAAGAAATGACAATGTGTTGAGTGTCAAATGGAGAATTCCTCCCTTCTCTTGCATCGGTGGGTTTTTCTTATCAGTAAATAATTGGAAGGATCCCTTCTCTTACACAGATAATGAATTTCCTTGTCCCATTTATGAAATTTCTAGGGTACTTCTTTCCAAACCTTTAGCAA
The DNA here is from genome assembly GCA_963277665.1 of Viscum album. Lineage (NCBI taxonomy): Eukaryota > Viridiplantae > Streptophyta > Magnoliopsida > Santalales > Viscaceae > Viscum > Viscum album. The sequence continues at coordinate 1,871,342,876 of OY728119.1, read as the reverse complement.
GTGGGGTACTAGAACTTCATAGAACCATTAGATTTTTTCATATAACCACCAGAAATAAAATCCACTTTTTGATGATTATCCCCAGGATACCATTGAGATTCATCGATCTCCATTTCAAGTTTGAGGGCATGTCAGACAATTTTATCATATCTATCAAAGTCACGGATCACTAAGAATTTTTTTAGGCTAGGTATTATCCCACCAAAGAAGCAGTCAACCATGAATTCAGGAGAAATGAAAAATCTAGAGGTGTATTATGAAATTCATGTGATTTTTTCCTCATACGCTCTGATGGATTTGTCGTATTTTTCTTGAGCGAAAGGAAGTCCCTTTCTATCTTAAGTCAGAGGGTGCAAGGACTATATATATCAAAAAGAATTTTCCATTAATCCTCTCATTCCAACGCCTTGATATATTTTTCAGGCTTCATATTTTTTATCGATGTAAGACATTGATCAGCTTCACCCTCCATATGATAAGCATCCAGAAGAAACTTCTCATTTTCAGAACACTGAAGGATGGATAAGATCTTCTCAATGGAGTAGATCCATAGTTTGGAGATTGAGGGATCAAATGATCCATTGAAAGTATGAGGCATTTTTCTCATAAATCTCCCGATCACGGCTTGTAATTTCATTGGGGGGGGGGGGGTGGACATTCTTATTGACCCATTATTCTATTCAAAACATTATTTAACTGACACATTATCCTGAAAAAGTTTTCAATTCCTACTCCCATCAGATTGGGCATCTCATTAGAACAGTCATCACATTGATATTTACATCAGTTGTTAGCATGAGCCCTCATATTACCATCCATTGGATAGAATAAACAGAAAGGTAGGGGTAACACATAAAGGGGAATCCAATGACAAAAATGGATAAATTATAAATAACGTTTGTTTCCTTAACTTAGGTATTTATAGGCTTCAAAATATGTTATCATTGATCTACATCCAACATACATTCTTAAGGGAATTTTGTTATTCCCTTAATAATGGTTCATACTAAGATTTTGAATTTACCAAAGAATATCCCCAAAGTGTGTCGAACCAAGAGTGAAGCATGGTCCGTTTTCGTTCTCTAGTTCTCATTCGAGTCTACATCAAAGTGGTGTTTTTAATTTTTACCCCTAGATACATATGCGCGTGTTCCACCTCTACTAGTTCATATCCATAAATGGATGTAAATATTATAAATCATATATTTCACTATAAAAATACTAATTTATGTTTACGTTTCATACAACATTGGATTCCCTTGATGGATTACATAACACACAAGGCCTAGTGTTACCGAACAATAATATAATATTAAAAAATATGTAATAATATATAACCCAACCCTTAAATAAGATTTTAGGAATATTATTGACTCAGTTTTAAAAAAATTTCCTAAATTATAAAATTAATTTATTAGTTCCGAATTATTTATAAATTAAGATAAGAACCAAATTGACTAAAAAGGGAGTATTTTTTGCTGAAAACTATTATTATACCCACAAAGTGGTTTGAATACTAATAAATTAAATTAATAACAATTATTAAGTAATTTTAATGTAATATATATGTTATATATTTATTTAAGTATATTTTATATTCATCCAATATATTTTATGAGAATAAGATAAGAATAATACCGATTTATCACATAAAACTCAATATTTTTATTAAGGTAGTTTTCAACTTTTTAACAGAAAAACCTTTGAACTCTATTTTTTGTATCATTAATAGATTAATTATGTAAAAATAATTTTAATGTTTGCAATAGAATAAAGAAATTAGGTTTTGGTAAATTCTTGGAATTTTTCTATGCAGTTTTATTTTTTAATGAGTACAGAAAAATTATGTATTTTAATTCCAATCTTCATTTTTATATATTTTATTTTGAAGGTCTAATTATATTTTAATTTTTTTTCTATGTTTAATTAAAAATTATTATTATCAATTAATCCAATGTAGTTCATTATAAATAATTTAAAATGGAAATTGGATAAAAAAACATTTAAAACTTTGAATAATTTTTACAAAGAACTCACATTGTTGACATGAATGTCAGATTAAATTTAATTTAATTTATACCAATTAATTGAGTTTAATTTGAAAAAAAAATATTCCATGTTTTTAATCAGAATAATTTATATTTTCATATATGGTCAACTTAGTTTTTTACCAAAAATATTAGTGAAATAATTAAAATTAATTACAATGATTAAAGTGAAATTAAACATAACAAGGGAATAAACCATAACATTAAGGCCCCAAATGACCGATAAACTCTTTCTAAATCCATTTTATGGACATATTTAGACCATATACTTGATTTTGTAAAGTTTTTACCATTACGTATCCAATTTTTATAAAAAAACTTTTGTGGTATTCGTTTCATTTAAAATATTATAGGATAGTCACTCCTCTATTATAAAAGGCTTCCACTCCTCCTACTTCATCACATTTCTCAAAACACATTTCCTTGACCAAAATATGAAAAAAATATATTTCTAACATCCCTAAATTAATTCTATTAGCCTATATTGGGAATAAATCCTTCCAATTATTCCCTTTGGTGCAGACTAAATGGAGGTACCTGATTGAGAGGTAACACTCTACCTCAAACTCCTTTCTTTTAATTATTTTTATACTCCGTAAAATATTATAATTCAATTCTTGTATATAAAAAAAATTATCCTAAATATATAAGGATGTATTTATACTAATTATTAGACCTACACATACTCATAAATTTATCTAATGGATAACGAACATACTGTTTATGTGTACTGTAGACTACCGCCTCACTAAACAATGATTGTTCATTTTTTCCTTTACCACATATATTGGTAAAAATTATGATGGAAAATAAATTTATCTATGTTATATATGAAATTTATTATTTTTTCAATATTATTTAAATAATATTGACCACTTATCTTTATACCTTTTATTTGGTGTTAATACAAAAATTTCATTTGAAGAAGTGTAGTCTACCGCCCCCTTAGAGCGATGTGATTCATTCATACACTACATGGAATACATTAAAGATGATATTAATGAATATATATAATATATATAATATAATGAAGATACATTAATAATTATATATATATGTGTGTGTGTGTGTGTGTCTTTTAGTTTCTTTCTTTAAAAACGATAATTAAATGGAAATAATGTTCATGTGTACGTAGAACTTACCATCTCAATGAATGGTGTAGTCTATTTGATAATTTTATGTTAGAAATATTTTTATAATACACATATAAAAATTATAAATTATATTTAAATAAAGTTTTAAATTATGGAAATAATGATATAAGTATAAGGACCAATGTTATAACACATTAAGAAACATGCGAAGAACGAAGGAGATATTACCCAAAATGAAACATTAACATAGAATTATTAACAAGCAGGTCATATAATACCATAATGAAACAATTTATGGTATTATATTTAATAATATGGTTCTATGATATGTTTATATTAAATTTTTATTTATTATACATAATTTTTGATTGATTACTATGAGAGTCCAGACAAAAGGTAAGGGGAGTTCATATCACTTTTTATCTTCATGAGAAACAAGATTTATATAACACCAATTCCTTTTGTGTGCTGTGTATAATAAATATAGATAAATTATATGATTCTTAGACATATATTTATGGGTATTTACAAATACATTTTTGGATATTTCTTTCATGGGGTTTATGTTTCAAAAGATACCAAATTTGGAAAGTAATTTTGACTCATTATGAATTGTTTGAGACCATACCATGATATACAAAAATATTTTTATATGATGTATTTTAAATGTTATATCATGTATCTAATTAATATTATGATGTTTTAAATATATATGTAATATTATTTTCCTACATGAGATGTTTGATTCAAAGATACCATGTGGTTAGAGTTTATTTAGACAATCTCAATGTTTATCGAGATCTTTATCATCATGTTTTCATTAATGAAATCTTATGATCCATCATTCAAGGGAAATCATAAATTTTCTTTCCCTATTGTTAGTATTTTTTTTCATGTATTTGTTCCACTTCCCCACTATCTGTCAGATAATTCAATTAAATTTTTTTTTATGGAAATATGACCCAACCTCTCTCTTTTGTCTAAAATTTGTGTTCTTTTGAAACCATTATTTCCAAAAAGGGATCTGAAGAATATTATACTAATCTATTTTGATCATTGATATATATTTTTACCATTTTTTATTTTAACATTGTTTTCAAACGAATATTTCCTTAATTTTTTAGTCTAGGCACTTTTATTAACATTTTACCATGAAAATAAATATTATTTTTACCTCATATGGCATATACAGATTTACCCATCATCATTTCATTGAATATTCCATTTCATGTTTAAAATGTCAATTTTTATGAAAATTATTTTTAAAAGATACTTTCAAATAACTAGTTTTAAAATCATTTAACATATATTATTGATGTTTCCAAATTATATTTAAAGGAAAGTGGATTTAAAAAGATTTTGATGATTAATTTATAATTTTTCAAGGAAAATTGTTTTTCTAAATGGTTTCACGCTCTTCAAAAAAATTCAACAAAAAAAGAATTAGGAATGTTTTAAATGATTCCTTTATAAGTTTTCGTGTTTATTTTAATGAATTATTTTTTAAAAAAGTTATCATGTTTTAAAACCATTTTTAAAAGGGGAAATGATAATTTCCTCATGAAGTGTTTTTAGAATATATTTGAAAATTATTTCCCATCTAAGATAACATTTGTTGTGGCCACTCAATTCTTTTAGGGAAATGTTTCAATTTTTTAAATCATATTATTTCTTTAAATGGAATACGTTTTATGGAATTATGATTATGAAATATGTTTCTCTTTCATTGGTTAGTTTTATATGAAAGATGATTCTTTTCATGGGTTATCCATTAATTAAATGATTATCAAACTTGTTTCTTTTTTCATTGGTTAAGGTATGATTTCATGTTTATGAAACCCATTTTATTTCATGGGTTATGATATTATTGTTTACGATCTTATGACACATGTATGTAGGATTTAATTATGATATGGGTGAGACCAATATCTCCATCTAATACACTAAGTAATGTTAAATTTTTTATGATCTTGAAGGGTACACAAGAGGAAATCCAATGCCCAGAACAAGAGGGTAAAATAGAGGACATCCCAAGCCAAATATATGAAGGTAAATGAGAGGACAGACCAAGATTGAAATAATAGGGGAAACAGGAGGACATCTCATGAATGAAAAAAATGGTAAATGAGAGGATATCCTAAGACCAAAACTAGAGGGTAGACAGGAAGACATCCTATGCCTGAAACACAAGGGTACAACGGAGGGCGTCCCAGTACCGAAGCAAGTACATGGGTGATTAACTAAAGCCCAACATTCTACAAAGGGATAGTTAGGATGTGTTGATATAGTGTTTTTATATGTTTTTTCTTCAATTCCATTTTTTATTTATATGTTTTTATTTCATGGATTATGTTCTTTATTTCCTTATGATTTATGTCTTATAAAATACTAATATCTATTATGAACTCTAAGACTCAGAGTGTGATCTTCAAATTTTATTCTTAGGTTACACACACTTTAGTTCTTATTATGCCTACACATTTCCTTTATTTACCCTTTATGAGCATCTGAGGTCACCCATTTCTTATGTTTCATTTTTAATGGTTACGAAGAAGGGTTTTGGGTTGAATTATTAATGGTGGAGATCTTTATGGGAGATGTTAAAGATACTTCACTAGGATATAAGGTTTTGTTTCTATTTTTCCAAGGACACTAAACTATTACGATCCTAATGATTTTTTTGTAATGTACTAAAGATTTATCTAAAATGATGTAATATCAGTGTTTGTGAATCCTTTTTCTCTATATTCTTTATTGATCGACCATCATTTTGATAGTGACAATCATGATGAAGTTTAAATAAATATTTAGATCATGATGGAGACTCTTACAGAATATAGAGATGATTCTTGGATCCCATCGAATAAAATTTATGGCGGCACTTTATGCAGATTTACCACATAATTGAAGTATATTCGTGAAAGTTGATCTACTGATAAATCCTCTCAAATTGTGAAAAAGTGAGATGTCTTTATAAAATGAACCATAAAAACCCATATGGAATTATTTATAAAATATTTCTTTGTATGTTTAGTGAAAATGTCCATGTGATGTTCTCCTATGTCCATTTGGGTATGGGTAATGGTTTCATCATCCTCCTGGATTTTTTTCATTACTTCTTTCAATTTTTATATTACAAGAAATCATGATGTATATTTTTGATTTCCTTGTTCATATTTTCCCACAGAAAGTGTTCTCAGAGATCTTGATACATCTTTGTGTTTCCCAGGAAGAGGGAGAAGTTTGAGCTATGTTAATAATCCAACAAGTCTTTCATTAACTTAGTATTTGATGGTATACATAGTCCTGACCCAAATCTAAAAAATACTTCTTCATATAAATTGATGTCCAAGGATTTCAAATTTTATATTGATTCCACTTTCTTATAAATTCCCATATTATCACTTCTCACATCTTTTAGCCTCTCCATAAAAGAGAGTTGAGCAATAATTTATTAATGGATTGAAGATGTTCCTTCATTTTGATTCACATGTCCAAACTTTCTAAATATATTAATGTAAGATCCCCATAAATTCTTATTAGTGGTAGAATTTCTAGATACATTATACTTAGAGTAGCCAAAAAGTTATTTTATTTACCAGGATGGTAGCGGGTTGAGCAATCGTATTCCTTAGACATATCTGTCAATTTTCATTATCACATATTCATATTTTTTCATGTGAATATATACTTGAGGATTTTTGGATCCATATATATTTCTCACTTATACCCAAATAGATAATGCTTTTATATTTTCACGGAAAATTTCATTCTTGAAAACTGTAGATTATTCATTGGGTAGTAGTATTCATGAAATTTTGCCTAACTTGTAGCATAGGATATGACTTTTTCATTCTCCATTAACACGCATCCCATGCCCTTCTTCGAAGCATCATAGAATACCATGAAAGGAAAAAATTTAATTATAATCTTCCTTTTAAATTCCATGAATCTCTCTTTACATTCATCATTCCAAAAAAACATGACTCCTTTACGAGTTATCATGGTTAGAGGGTTTCAAAAATGCGAGAAATTATCACAAATCAATGATGGTAGCCTGCTAATCCAAGGAAACTATACATATCTTTCATGGATAATGTCCACATCAATACTTAGATTTATTCCATTTTTGATGAATCCACATATAACCCACTACTTGTGATGATATATCCCAGGAATGAGACTTCCTTCAACTAGGACTCACATTTGGAGTACTTGGCATAATGCTTCTCCTCTAGAAAGGTCTTTAGCACAGTTCTCAAATGATCCTCATGCAGCTCCTTGGTTTTATTGTATATTATAATATTGTCTTTAAAAATACCAATAAATTGTTTATGTAATATCTAAAGGCTCTATTTATCAATTCTATGAATATTACAAGAGATCTATTGATCCCAAAATGCATCACTGTGAACTCATTGTGCCCACAACTTGTATGAAAATCATTCTGGGTATATCTTAAACATTTACCATAAAATCATAATATCATGACCATAAATCCACCTTGGAGAAATGTTTTGAACCAGGTAATTGATAGAACAATTCATCAATCCATGGAAGATGATACCTGTTCTTTATCATGATCTTATTGAGCTCATGATATACAATAAAAAAGGCATGTTTACCCATCATTATTATCATCGAAGAGGATTGGTGCACCCTATGGTGAAATAGTTGGGTGTGTGAACCCTTTATCTAGATTTTCCATTAGATGTTTTTTTCTCCTCATGTTCCACAAAAACCATTCTATATGGAGTATTGGATATTTTTAATGCCCTAGGTATAAGATCGATTGAAAATTCATCCTATTAGTTAGGAGGAAGACTAGAATATATCTTGGGAAACACATCAACGTATTCCCTCATAGTGGGCATGTCTATAAGGATTATTTTTTCAATATACTAAATAATTTGAGATAGAGATGTTTTCTCATTGGTAAATAATAACCATAATTGAATGTTGTTGCTAAAGAATAATCATCTTTTTTCTTACACTTTTACTGAATCAGGGGTCTATTTTCTATATAAAGAGTTATTTCCTTCTCATGGAATTTTATATTGGATTTATACAAGGAATTAAAATACATTCCTATAACAACATAAAATTCCACTGAAGTATGAGATTGTTTGATGGGATGTTCAACCTAAAAATTGTGACATGGGAGGATTTATATCCATGGGATGAAATAATTTCACTATTTTCTATTTTTCACAGACATCTCTACCTCCATTATTTGTGGTGGAGTTTGAATAGTTATACTAAAAATTAATGATATGAAGGAATTTATAGCACTAGAATGAAAATATAATTCCCTATTTTTGAATGAATAAGCAGACCATATTTCATCATTGTGTTTTTAGGATTCACCTTATCATTAAATATGGAAAAATCATAGCCTTTTGGCCATGGAGGGTATTCGTTGTCTTCGAAAACCATTTTCTTAGGAAATTGTCTTGAAAATTTACCTATTTCATTATATTTGAAGAAATGAACTATATAATAAGGGATGATAGGAGCATTCCTTTCCTCCATCGCATTAGTGGGTTTCTTTTATCAGCAGTTATTATTTATGTTCCCTTCTAGTATATAGAGAATTTATTCTCCCCCTTAAGAAATTTATAGGGTGCTTCAGTCCACACATTTTATAAGTGGGATGATGAAATTACTTTTCACAATTATCATTCTCTATCATACTGCTAGAATTAAACTCCACATTTTGATTCTTATCCCCATAATACCTATGTAATTAACCCATATCCATTTCAAATTTTAAGGAACATCAGATAATATTATCATATATATCAAATTCCATGATCAATAGGGATTTTCATAGACTAGGTTTTAGCCCAAAGAAGAAATGATGAAACCTGCAGTTAGGGGTAACAAAATAATTGGTGGAATACCATGTCAGTCTTGTAATTTCTTCCACATATACATAAATAGATTAACTATCTTTTTTTCCTGGGGTAGAGGTAATCCATTTCCAATTTAAGTTAGAGAGTGCTAGGAATATATTTATAAAAAAAATTATAGGATTTCTTCCACTCCATTAATTCAAGATCTTCCTCAGGTTTCATATTTTTGATTAATGTACCCCATTGATTACCTTTTCCTTCCTTATAATAAAAAACAATAAGAACCTTATCATATTCGGAACGTTGAAGGATGGAGAATATCTTCTAAATGGAGTTAATACCTTGTTCTTTTATTATGGGATTAAACGATACATTGAATGTAGGAGGACTTTTTCGCATAATGTAGTCAATCACAACTTGTTCCCTCTTAGGGATGTTTGAATTCTACTCTTAATCTAGGATTCTATTTAGAACCTATGATAGCTGAGAGAGAATCATCATAATGTTTGAGGTCCCTACACTCATCGGGTTCGACATCTCATGGGGAAAATCATCACATTTCCCATCACATTGATTGATTACCTAATTTCTCCTATTTTTTAACATTGTCTAGAATAAAAAACAGATATTAGTATTTTAAAAAAGTAATCACATAATAGAAATTCTAATGAAATTAAAGGGATAACTTATATATTGAATTTATTTCCCAAGAATATAAATTTATAGTTTCAATCTATGTTATCAATTATCTATTTCCTAACATATATTATTATGGTATTTTTTTGTACCCTTAATAATTTTTCATAATGAGATAATGAAATTACCAAAGAATATCCACTAATATTTTCAAAAAAAGGTGTGTAATAAGGCATGTTGTTGAATACTAGGTTACCTCGAGTCTGGCTCGGGACACCTTATTAGAGTTGTTACACCATGATATATTTGTTACATAACCACTTCCACCTGTAGTGTCTAAAAAGGGATTTATTTTATTGATAAACAACTTACTCTTTACTTACAAAAATTTAGGGATTTTTTCTTATACTTAGTCATATACCTAAATATTTCTATAGAGTTTTCTAATCCTAATCCAAAAAATAACTAATCTTTTCCTCGAATAACAACTATTATAACCAATCTCTTTTATTTTACATTAATATAAGATTTATTACCTAAGGTTATAGTTCATATAATATGAATGTTCTTTATGATTAATTTATTTAGAAATTTGTACATATCATAACATCTTGAACATGGGATGCAACAACATTATTAAAAACATCCTTAAAATGCTTCTAAAAATCAATGGATTTTAAAACTGCATGGGATAGACTAGGGAAAATAATAAGAAAGGGGTGAGGTATAAGGCCGAGTATGGGAAAAAATTAATAACATAAAGAAGATAATAAATGTTAGATAATAGGCATACCAATCTGTAATAACAATAGTAGGTATCATAAACATGATAATGAGACAAGATATAACATGAGAATCATAACATCGGAAGTGTGCCAATAATATAAAATACTAAATAATAAAAATAGGTCAAGGATAAACCTACCAAGACATCATGGTGGAAAATGTATCCTAATGGAATTAGGTTCACTCCCTATACATACATGATTCATCATGATACAAAACACTACCCCATTCATTAGAGCGTTATCTAGACACACCTATCCTATTCATTTCATTACCATGCTTATGTGTGCCACATAACTCATAAACATGGATTCATTAATCATAATAATTTATTCCACAATCAAGGAATTTTGAATACATATATGTAAGGTGACAATAAAAAGGTTTATTTTTATAAAAGTGAAGACCCTTGATAAAAAATGGGTATGGCATTGACTACCCAATTACATTAGTATGGAATATCATGGTGAAATTTCAGCAACACAACGACATCACTTAAAGATTCATAAAATGGTTTCTTGTGTGAGAAATGTGTCTCTATTCATATAAACATCAAATTAGAAGAAATAGGGACATTAAAATTCATATAAAAACATTATAAATTTGAAATACAAGGCATAAGGTAATGCAGAAACATGAATAAAGAAAAGAATCCAAAATATATTTTGGCATGGTAATTGGTGTACATAAATGATCATTAGAGAATTAATGAGAGTTGAATGGGGATATCAACATTCATACATAAAATTTATATAAAGGGGGATTTGGAAGAATATATCCCAACATGATCAAACTGAAATTATGAAGAATATCATAAAAGGGGTTATCGAATAAAAATAGAGGAGATAAATCCCTTAAAAACATTTCACATTGAAATGACATAGATAAAGGTAAAAATGAGAGGGGATAAATAATATATATTTAAAATAATATCCCAATATGGTATGTTAATATTTATAAATATGATAAATTATAAATAATCAATTAAGAAGGAAAATTCAAAATAAGGGTTTTGAATTGAAAAGAGGAGATGAAGGTGAGGATCCCTTACGTGAGGGTGTGACTCCAAATGCTTGGGGGGGGGGCTTCTTGATAGATTTGGGGAATCATGGGAGGACTCTAGATACTGTATGGAAGATTATGTAATTTCTAAAAAATGGTTAGGGAAGAGAAATTGGAGTTTGATTGGGTTTATATAATAAATGAGTGAGATTTATTTATTATTTAGGTTTTAAACTCCACATAATAAGATATAAAAAACCACAAACCATCCCATGGGTTTTCCCATTATTTCATCCAAATTATAGTGGTATTTATTATTTTATATGTCTTTATAAGGCCCCAGCCTTAAACCTTACTTAATCTTGAGTTATTACAAGATTACACATTGAGGATCTTTTCGGGTTTAGAGTTTTAGAGAATTAGATCATAAAACTTGCATTACATTCCACATATAAACAAAGTGGTTACATAAAGATAGTATTCTTCATTCCCATCAATGGAAACACATTTAAAATAAAACATGGATTATTTCTTGACACATCCTTGACTCTATCATCTTATCATGTACCTTTCCCTTGACCTGTGAAAAACATTTCAAAAACTTGGGATGAGCATAAAAACTCAGTATGGGTTATAAAAAAACATGGAAAGGAAACATGAGTTCATATATACATAAGAATGAATTCATACTTTACCCATAATACATAGGCAGTTTAACATACCTCATAAAATCATGAATAAATCATAGAAATCATAAGACATAAAGGTAACTTGAGGCATTCATAACATTATTACGTAGGGAGTAACCCTCTTGGTTACGTTTGGAATACCCATCACAGTATATTCCCTAAAATATCTTCGGATAAACCTTAACGTTTCACTCCTTCGCGTTACCCAATGCATTGGAGAGCTATAACGGGCTCACCCGCCCTTAGTTTGTCACGGAACCACCCGTATTCATAATAATGCCCAAGAACCATAACATAATCATATCACATAAAACATGCATAAAGGAAACAAAACATTTCCACATTTCAATCACGAGATATCAAGACAACACATTGATATAATAAAAACATTATGAAAACCATTTTCAATACCAAAGTAAAACGTGGTATTTATTTTTCGTTTTTAAAAGAAAGGTATGGCTTGTAGAGGAAGCCGAAACTCAAATAACGGTCACGACGGCGGAGAAGTCGTTGTCGCCACATACGTACGACAAAAACATTCCCTTTTGTCGTTTAGTAAACGCTTTGTATAAAAAATATTCCTTTTGAATAAACGTAAAAGTAAAAGGGGTTTATACACCGTATAAAATAAAGTTGTGTATAAAATAAAATATGCCTCAATGAAAGGAGATTGAGACGAAGTCCCATACCTCGTATCCGACTTGACCCGACCATTCTTTAATCTCCTGAATAATAAACTTGAGTTAATATCTACTTTCTTAAGAACCTTTTTCAAGTTCATTATTCCTTTTATACCATGTTATGAACATCATGTAATCAATAAAGTTAATAATGTTCATTTTGTCGGTATTTGGTTCTTAAGTCAAAAATAGACTTCTTACACTTACATGTTGTTAATTTGGTCATAGGTTCGTTATATCCAGAATGATATTAATTATTTGGATAACATATATATCATATATATTCATCATATACATGTATTTATAATATTACATCACATTTAGAGGTATGAAATGAAATGCACCGTTCATGGAGACGGTAAGCCGTACGTACGCATGAACGCTACTTCCATTTCTATTTCATATTTTCTGGAATGGAATCATAATGATATAATAGTATATTATAATTCCAGTATAATAACATATATAATATCATTAACTTTATCCTTTAAACATCCCACATATGGTATTAACGAATCAAATCACTTTCAGGGGGCGGTAGTCCGCACTTCCTAAAATGAAGATATCGTGTTTACCCATAATGGAAAACATAAAGGTATGCCCAAAATGAAAAAACAGAAGCTTAAGGAAAACATAAACATATTATATATCATATATAAAAATAGTGACATCATAATGGCCACCTTTGAAGGTGTTAAATTAGTATTGAACAATCATCGTTTCGGGAGGCAGAATTTCGCCATCCACGGAAACCGTATGTTCTTTAACCATTTGATGTAGTTGTGTGAGTGTGTAGCTCAAATATATCTTATAACAACATCCTAGTATATTGAAGATACTATTGTTGTTACAAAAGAAGTAAATAAAAAGAGTTTAGGGGGTTGGAGAAGCAAAATAAAACAAATGAACATGAGAGAATCAATTACCTTAAAAAGTGTAACTCCTTTTGATTTGAGCCTAAAGGCTTCCTTTGAAAGGATTCTGCCCAAAGGGAATCCTCTAGGATGAGGATAGGGATTTGGAGAGAGTAAATGGGCAGGTTTTGGCCGAGCCAATGGCTTGAGGTGTGTGTGAAATGAGGTAGAGGTGGGGGCCTTTTATAAGAGAAGAGGAGGGTCACTTTTGGAAAGTAAAGAAATATTACTTTATTTGAAAATGTGTTTCGGTTTCAAAAGGTCCTACATTGATATAATTCGTGTATAAGGTGATAAGGCTTCTAAATCCACTCATCCAATAAGTTTTGGACATGTGTAGTTCATAGATTTTACATTATCTTTCCATTTTATTTAAATCGTCAAATAATGATGTCATCGCTGCATCATTATTATGTCATAAATAATTTAATTTATTTAATGTCTAAAAATCATAAAAAAAATACTATGATGTAGGAAATCTTTTTAGATTTCCAATGAATATTTAGAATAAAAAATCTGATCTTTATAACCCCATGTAGAAATTGTTTTCGTAAAACATCTCTTGTTTGTGTCATTTTTACTTTAACATTTAATAAAAAGCTATTTATGTCATTTACAAACCAAAGTGTCTCCATGGGGTCCCCAAGTTGACCCATGGCTTGTCTTGGTCGGCTATGACACAACCAATAAGGTTAGGACATGTTTCTAGGTCATTTCCTACTATTAAAGCATTATTTATACCTTAAACTACACTAATTACCACTAATCGCGATTAAAAACTTAATAAGTTACTATTCACCAAAAAATTATTTTAATCTCATTGAACCACATTTTACTTCTTAATGACAGCCATGTATGTCGGATTTTCAAAATTCATTACACATTAGTGGTAAACTTTCATTTAACTGAAAAATCAGTTTGCTTGATTACCACTTAGTGGTTTCACTATTCATTAAAAAAATGAATATTGTCAGAAAAATACCAAAAATTCACACAAGGTAAATTTTGATGTCCCAATCATAAAGAATAAGTTTATTTTGACAAACATAGTCTATAAAATTTTCAAAATATAGATTCAAAAATGGTTTGCCATCAAAAGGCTCTAAAACAATCTTTTAAGAATATTAGTGTATTCCATGCATAAGATTGTATTTATTTTCATTTTAAGCCTCTATAACACTATCTTAATAATTAATAGACATAGATAAAAATATCTATTATTCATTACTTACTTGGGATGTTACATCCTTCCCCCTTTAGAAAATTGCGTCCCCGCAATTTATTTACTTATCGAATAAATGGGGGTACTTATCCCTCATTGCATTTTTAGATTCCCATGTTGCCTCTTCAATCATGTGGTTTTTCCACAAAACCTTTACCTAGTGATTCACTTTATTCCGTAACACTTGCTCCCTGTGGTCAAGAATCTGGACTGGTTGTTCCTCATAAGATAGGTTCTCTTCCAGCAGAACTACCTCTGGGCTCAAAACATGAGATGGATCTGGCATATACTTTCTCAACATCGAAACGTGAAAAACATTGTGTACCTGAGATAAACTCGTAGGTAAAGACACTCGGTATGCAACTGATCCAACTCTCTCCAGAATTTCGTATGGTCCAACAAACCTTGGACTCAACTTTCCTTTCTTACCAAATCTCATCACACTTTTCCAAGGAGAAACCTTGAGAAAAACATGATCACCTACCTCGAAAGATAGATCCTTCCGCCGGTTATCCGCATAACGCTTCTGCCTGTTCTGAGCTTTTCTCATGTGTTTCTGAATCAACTGAACTTTTTCTTCCATCTCTTCTACCAATTCTGGTCCCATAAACTTCCTTTCACCCACTTCATCCCAGAAAGCTGGAGTTCGACACCGCTTCCCATATAATGCCTGAAATGGTGCAATCTGTATACTGGAATGAAAACTGTTATTATATGAAAACTCAACCAAAGAAAGATATTGGTCCCAACTTCCCTGATAATCCATAGAACAAGCTCGTAGCATATCCTCCAATGTCTGAATTATTCATTCTGACTTCCCATCTGATTGAGGATGAAAAGCTATACTAAAATTTAATTCAGTACCCAATGAATTCTGAAGGCCTTTCCAAAAGTTAGAAGTAAACCTGGGAACACGATCCGATACAATGGAGAGAGGAACTCCATGTAACCTGAATATCTCTTTAAGATAGAAACGGGAAAGTTGATCAAGAGAGAAAGTATCTTGTATAGCAAGAAAATGAGCAGATTTGGTCAAGCGATCAACAATAACCCAGATTGCATTATTACCTCGAGATGTCTTCGGTAATCCAACAACAAAGTCCATGGATATATTCTCCCATTTCCACTCTGGCACTGGTAAAGGCTGAAGCATCCCTTTTGGTAACTGCCGCTCTGCTTTAACCTGCTGACAAGTCAAACACTTCACAGTAAAATCAGCAATATCTCTTTTCATTCCATCCCACCAGTAATACTCCCGTAGATCTCTATACATCTTAGTACTGCCCGGATGAACTGAAAACAAAGTACTATGAGCTTCACACAAAAACTCTCTCTTCAACTGTGAATCATAAGGCACATACAATCTCTTCCCAAATCTCAAAACGCAATCATTATCAATGTTGAATTCAGGCAACTTACCTTTCTGAACCAGCTCTACCTTTTTCTGCAACTCACTGTCTTGCTTCTGTGCTTGCTTGATTCTATCTGATAGAGATGATCTCACTGATACCTGAAAAAAACAGAAGGACTCCCTGCACCAACAACTTCTATGCCAAAGTTCATCAAATCCTTAACCAAAGGATCACGTTCCAAACGCAACATTGTTAATGAAGCATTACTTTTTCGACTCAAAGCATCAGCCACTTTATTTGCTTTTCCCGGATGGTAATGAATTGTACAATCATAATCTTTTATTAATTCCAGCCATCTCCTTTGTCTCATGTTTAACTCTTTTTGAGTGAATATATACTTTAAACTTTTGTGATCAATATATATTTCACACTTTACTCCATACAAATGATGCCTCCAAATTTTTAAAGAAAAAACAACAGCAGCTAATTCCAAATCTTGTGTAGGGTAATTTACCTCATGAGTTTTCAACTGTCGGGAAGCATAACCAATTACCTGATCATTCTGCATTAGGACGCAACCAAGTCCTTTTAACGAAGCATCACAGTATATAACAAACTCACCATTCCTGGAAGGTAGTGCCAAAACTGGAGCATTCACCAATCTTATTTTCAATTCCTGAAAACAATCATCACATTCTTTTGTCCAGATAAACTTAACACCCTTCCGAGTTAGCTTAGTCATTGGACTAGATAACCGTGAAAAATTTCTAACAAACCTTCGGTAATAGCCCACCAAACCAAGGAAGCTACGAATCTCGGTTACATTTGTGGGTCTTGGCCATTCTTCCACAACTTTTGTTTTTGCAGGATCAACAGTTATTCCATCTTTAGAAACAATGTGACCAAGGAAAGAAATTTGTTGCAACCAAAACTCACACTTGCTGAATTTCCCATACAGTTTCTTTTCTTTTAAAGTTTGCAAGATAACCCTTAAATGTTTTTCATGCTCCTATTTACTTTTAGAAATCACCAAAATATCATCAATGAAAACCACCACAAACTTATCCAAGAACTAATGGAAAATTCTATTCATTAAGTCCATGAATACAGCAGGTGCATTGGTTAGCCCAAAAGGCATTAATACAAATTCATAATGGCCATATCTCGTACAGAACGCGGTCTTCAGAATATCTGCCTCCTTTATCTTCAGCTGATGGTACCCCGATCTCAAGTCAATCTTTGAAAAAAACTGAGCTCCCTGGAGTTGATCAAACAAATCATCGATATGAGGCAAATGATATTTGTTCTTAACAGTGATATTATTCAAGGATCTATAATCAATGCAAAGTCTCATAGAACCATCTTTCTTTTTAACAAATAAAACAGGAGCACCCCATGGTGATGTGCTAGGTCTAATGAAACCTTTCTCTAATAAATCTTGCAATTGCTCCTTCAACTCTAAAAGTTCAATTTGTGCCATTCGATAAGGGGGTTTTGAAATTGGCTTAGCATCATGAACTAATTCAACAGTAAACTCAACTTCCCGATCTGGTATTATTCCAAGCAACTCATTAGGAAAAACATCAGGATACTCATTTACCACTGGCACATCATTAATCTGAATAGTCCCTTTATTTTAAACGACGTGTGCAAGGTAACATTCATTTCCATCTTTTACAAGTTTCTCGGCCTCTTGATATGTTATCAAAAGTAAGGGTTCATTCCTGTAAACAAACTGAAAGTATTTCTGAAAAGAAACTTCTTTAGCTCTACAGTCAATCTTAGCATGGTAAATAGAGAGCCAATCCATAACCAGGATAACATCAAACTCTACTAGAGGTAGAACAATAAGGTTTTCAAGTAGGTTCTTTCCACAGATAAGGATAGGAAGATTCTTATAAATTCTTTTTTCCTCGACACTTCCCCCAGGTGTTTTTTCCAAAAGTTCAGGAGTCATTTCTTGAGATGGTACTCCCATTTTACAAGAAAAGGTTTCAGAGATGAAAGAATGTGTAGACCCCGAATCAAACAACACACTGGAATAATATGAAAAAACAAACAAAGTACCTGATACAACTTCATTTGATGGCCCGACATCTGCTGAAGTAGTTGCAAAGGATTTCACCTCCCCTTTCTGCTTGTAGTCTAACTGCTTCCCATCACTCAAGCTCTTTGTCGGATACTCGTTTGCATAGTGACCCATCTCATTGCACTTATAACATTTCACTAACTGTAAATCAAATTTGTTCTTACCTTCACCTTGATTCTTTTCAGTGCAATCACGAGCCTTATGTCCCATCTTACCACATCGGTAGCACTTCCCAGAATTCAAAAGACATTCCCCATCATGCCTTTTGCCACATTTATCACAGACTGGAAACTTAATTCTCTTACCATCAGACTTTTTTGAAGAATTCTTACCTTTATCCTGCCACCTCGGTCTCTTCTTCTGCTGGTTGTTATAGAATACTTGGTCATCGACAAACTCCATTTCCACCTTCTCAGCACATCGAACAAGCTTTTCATAACTTTTAAACTCACGAGAAGCTAATGAACTTCGATACTTTGGCTTTAATCCTGAGTAAAAATGATTGATTTTACTATCAAGGTCCCGGATAAAATTTGGAGCATACCTTTCCAATCGAGTGAACCTTTCTTCATAGGAATCCACTGAGTCTTCCTCTTGCCTCAATTCCAAGAATTGCTTTTCCATCCTAAGTCGAACAGCCTTAGGAAAATACTTCTCAAGAAACATACCTTTGAATTCATCCTAGTCAAGAGCATCAATCTCATCGGCGTCCCTGATATTTTTAACCATAGACCACCACTGATCTGCTTCACCCTCCAAACGGTAAATAACAAGACTAACCTTTTGATTGTCTGAACACCCCTTGACATCAAAAATCTTCTCCAGTGCATTAATCCACCCTTCAGCTAGCACAGGGTCAGATGATCCTCTGAATGATGGTGGATGTTGCCTCATGAAATGTTCCACCACTGACATGTTCCTCTGCGGTTGTTCTGGCTGATCCCGTGCATGGATACCACCGCCATTTATCGCTTGAGTCAACTGCGCCATTACTGCAACAAACTGTTCAGTTCCAATTCCGACCATCTCAAGATGCTGATTCGGAAGGTTATTTCCTTCTGTATGCCTTCCTAGCACTGCTTCCCTGTTTCCTCTGCGGAAAACCATTCTGAACAAACATGTCTTAGATGAAGCAACATGGTAATCTTTAAATGCTATATCATTTCGAAAAAAAATATTTTTGGATAATCATTTAATAGAATTCTAACTCCTAAAGTTATCTAAACCGACCTTTGATACCAACTATAAGGCCCCAGCCTTAAACCTTACTTAATCTTGAGTAATTACAAGATTACACATTGAGGATCTTTTCGGGTTTAGAGTTTTAGAGAATTAGATCATAAAACTTGCATTACATTCCACATATAAACAAAGTGGTTACATAAAGATAGTATTATTCATTCTCATCAACGGAAACACATTTGAAATAAAACATGGATTATTTCTTGACACATCCTTGACTCTATCATCTTATCATGTACCTTTCCCATGACCTATGAAAAACATTTCAAAAACTTGGGATGAGCATAAAAACTCCGTATGGGTTATAAAAAAACATGGAAAGGAAACATGAGTTCATATATACATAAGAATGAATTCATACTTTACCCATAAAACATATTCACTTTAACATACCTCATAAAATCATGAATAAATCATAGAAATCATAAGACATAAAGGTAACTTGAGGCATTCATAACATTCTTACGTAGGGAGTAACCCTCTTGGTTACGTTTGGAATACCCATCACAGAATATTCCCTAAAATATCTTCGGAGAAACCTTAACGTTTCACTCCTTCGCGTTACCCAATGCATTGGAGAGCTATAACGGGCTCACCCGCCCTTAGTTTGTCACGGAACCACCCATCTTCATAATAATGCCCAAGAACCATAACATAATCATATCACATAAAACATGCATAAAGGAAACATAACATTTTCACATTTCAATCACGAGATATCAATACAACACATTGATATAATAAAAACATTATGAAAACCATTTTCAATACCAAAGTAAAACATGGTATTTATTTTTCGTTTTTAAAAGAAAGGTATGGCTTGTAGAGGAAGCCGAAACTCAAATATCGGTCACGACGGCGGAGGAGTCGTTGTCACCGCATACGTACGACAAAAACATTTCCTTTTGTCATTTAGTAAACGCTTCGTATAAAAAAGATTCCTTTTGAATAAATGTAAAAGTCAAAGGGGTTTATACACCGTATAAAAGAAAGTTGTGTATAAAATAAAATATGCCTCAATGAAAGGAGATTGAGACGAAGTCCCATACCTCATATCCGACATGACCCGACCGTTCTTTAATCTCCTGAATAATAAACTTGAGTTAATCTCTACTTTCTTAAGAACCTTTTTCAAGTTCATTATTCCTTTTATACCATGTTATGAACATCATGTAATCAGTTAAGTTAATAATGTTCATTTTGTCGGTATTTGGTTCTTAAGTCAAAAATAGACTTCTTACACTTACATGTTGTTAATTTGGTCATAGGTTTGTTATATCCAGAATTATATTAATTATTTGGATAACATATATATAATATATATTCATCATATACATGTATTTATAGTATTACATCACATTTAGAGGTAAGAAATGAAATGCACCGTTCATGGAGACGGTAAGCCGTACGTACGCATGAACGCTACTTCCATTTCTATTTCATATTTTCTGGAATGGAATCATAGTGATATAAGAGTATATTATAATTCCAGTATAATAACATATATAATATCATTAACTTTATCCTTTAAACATCCCACATATGGTATTAACGAATCCAATCACTTTCAGGGGGCGGTAGTCCGCACTTCCTAAAATGAAGATATCGTGTTTACCCATAATGGAAACCATAAAGGTATTCCCAAAATGAAAAACAATAAGGTTAAGGAAAACATAAACATATTATATATCATATATAAAATATTGACATCATAATGGCCACCTTTGAAGGTGTTAAATGAGTATTGAACAATCATCGTTTCGGGAGGCAGAATTTCGTCATCCACGGAAACCGTATGTTCTTTAACCATTTGATGTAGTTGTGTGAGTGTGTAGCTCAAATATATCTTATAACAACATCCTAGTATATTGAATATACTGGTGTTGTTACAAAATAAGTAAATAAAAAGATTTTAGGGGGTTGTAGAAGCAAAATAAAACAAATGAACATGAGAGAATGAATTACCTTAAAAAGTGTAACTCCTTTTGATTTGAGCCTAAAGGCTTCCTTTGAAAGGATTCTGCCCAAAGGGAATCCTCTAGGATGAGGAGAGGGATGTGGAGAGAGTAAATGGGCAGGGGTTGGCCGAGCCAAAGGCTTGAGGTGTGTGTGAAATGAGGTAGAGGTGGGGGGCTTTTATAAGAGGAGAGGAGGGGCACTTTTGGAAAGTAAAGAAATATTACTTTATTTGAAAATGTTTTTCGGTTTCAAAAGGTCCCAAAATGATATAATTCGTGGATAAGGTGATAAGGCTTCGAAATCCACTCATCCAATAAGTTTTGGACATGTGTAGTTCATAGATTTTACATTATCTTTCCATTTTATTTAAATCGTCAAATAATGATGTCATCGCTGCATCATTATTATGTCATAAATAATTTAATTTATTTAATGTCTAAAAATCATAAAAAATACTATGATGTAGGAAATATTTTTATCTTTCTAATGAATATTTATAATCAAAAATCTGATATTTATAACCCCATGTAAAAATTGTTTTCGTAAAACATCTCTTGTTTGTGGAATTTTTACTTTAACATTTAATAAAAAGCTATTTATGTCATTTCCAAACCAAAGTGTCTCCATGGGGTCCCCAAGTTGACACATGGATTGTCTTGGTCTTCCATGACACAACCAATAAGGATGGGACATGTGTCTGGGTCATTTCCTATTATTAAATCATTATTTATACCTTAAACTACACTAATTACCACTAATCGCGATTAAAAACTTAATAAGTTACTATTCACCAAAAAATTATTTTAATCTCATTGAACCACATTTTACTTCTTAATGACAACCATGTATGTCGGATTTTCAAAATTCAATACACATTAGTGGTAAACTTTCATTTAACTGAAAAATCAGTTTGCTTGATTACCACTTAGTGGTTTCACTATTCATTAAAAAAATGAATATTGTCAGAAAAATACCAAAAATTCACACAAGGTAAATTTTGATGTCCCAATCATAAATAATAAGTTTATTTTGACAAACATAGTCTATAAAATTGTCAAAATATAGATTCAAAAATGGTTTGCCATCAAAAGGCTCTAAAACAATCTTTTAAGAATATTAGTGTATTCCATGCATAAGATTGTATTTATTTTCATTTTAAGACTCTATAACACTATCTTAATAATTAATAGACATAGATAAAAATTTCTATTATTCATTACTTACTTGGGATGTTACTGTCTTAGGTCCTATATTATTAAAACAATTCCCTTTATTATGTGGAGGTGAGTCACACTGTTAAATAGTTTATTTTTACACCATAAAATATATTATAGGTATTGGAGGATTCATAATGTCTTAATAAAAAAATAAACTTAAAATAATATTATTTTAAATGTAAAATAGTGATTTGGTCATTTATACCATTTATAGTATTTATTAAATCACTTTTGGGTCATTATGATGTTGTAATATAGAAATTATATTTATATAGTATTTAATTTTTACCTGAAAATTTGACTCTCAGAAAATTATGAAAAATTTTCTGTTGGGTAATTTTGACATTATGATTCTAAAATTAATATTAATTTTATCTAAAAAATTTTCTTAATATTGGAGTTTTCACTTTTAAAATAATAACAAATATTTATTGAAAATGATGGGTATTTTTGACAATAATAGCTTCTGAACCCTTATAAAACTACATTCGACTTCATAAAAATCATATGATCAATTATATTAAATACAAAATTATTAATAAAATTATTTTACTAAAATATTTTTTATTTAAAAAAATCATTAATTAATAAAAATAAATTTCTCAATTGAATATTAACCAAAAATGATATTCTTTTGAATCAAAATAAAAATCATTATAGATTAACAATAATTGGATGAAAATATATTCATTATTCTATAAAAATTAATGTACATATTAAAATTTCTAGGGTATTGATATATATCCCAATAATAGACTAGAAAATGAAATAAGATTAAGGTTCTTGATGGTGATATGTTTTTGGTGTGGTTCGGCGAAAATGGTTAACAACATGATCTCGATGATCTTAAACTTCTATTGTAAATGGTTTCTCTCATGCTCAAGTAGTTGGATATATGCTTAGACTTAGTAAAGGTAAAATACTAGAAATTTAATCTCCCTCAAATTGTCTTATAAATGGGATACATAGGGTACAATCCTACTAGTTGAGTCTATCACATCCTTTGTCTGTGTCAATTGGATTTTCTAAAACCCTACAGTTTTACTAATCATGTCATCATTGTTCAATGACTATATTATCCATGGTAAAGATACATAATGGTATCTAAAATATAATTCGACAAAATAAAATAATATAAATACATCTGTTTTCTATGTCCATGTTATATAATAATACGTTTAATTATATCAAAGGGATATTTGTATTTATAATAGTTTAATTCATTACATTTCCAAATAAGATAACATAAGTGGGAAATGAAAATAGGGAAATAAAAGAGAAAACTAACACCCAAATATTGATTAAGATTGATATAGAACATTTTCAATAGAAAATTAATGACCATAGATCCATAAACCAAATAGGTTTGAAAAAGGTAATTTATATCAAAAAAATGATGATAATAAGAAAATATTTTAATTCATGATTCTTTTCTTTATGTTTAGTAATTTTCATGAGAATATATACTTATTTGATTTTAATCCATTTAGTAAGAACAATATCATCCATTGGATGATCCTTGAACAATATACAGTTCATATATTACTCTAAGAGATTATTGTTTCATTTCAGAAACATAGAATAAGATCCATAAAATAATGAAAAGTCAATCGTTCTATCTCAAGATATTATATAAAAAATAATTAGAAAAAATTATTCATAAAACATTATATGGTTAAATAATAAATTAATATCTACAACATATTCAAAATCCAACACAAACCATTCCATAAATTTGTAAGCTTATAACACTTCCAAAACACAAAATTTATAATGGTCACTATTTTTCTCAAAATCAATTTAACATTAACCCCACAAACATTTCAAATTAGCTCTTGATTGTCACAAACTGCATATAAGAATTGTAAAATCTTTAGTTTCTTGGAGTTATTTTATTTTAAATTCAATAAAATTTCTCTAATACAATGTTTTTTATAAAACTCCATCTTTAACTAACATTACACAATACATTGAGATTTAAACCGCGATATATAATTAATATAGTTATTTAGACAAGACCGTTATAAAAAATTAGTTAAACATAGTGATATCAATATTAATAATTTTTTTAAAAACCTTCTATAATTGTTTTATACAAAGATAACATATTTATGAAAAAATAAATAATATTTGGTTAAGTCTTTTTAGGTTTTAAAAATACTATTTTCTCAAAAATTGTTTTTATTTATTTTGTGAACATTAATAAAATTATTTTTTCACACCTTCATAAAATTAATTTGATAAAATAAGATAATTTTTTAAAATAATCATTCAAATATTATATCAGGATGGTTTTTTATCTTTATGAAAGGTTTCATTTTTTTGATGAATAGTGAAAAATACTGAATTTTGAAGGAACAATTTCGTTTCATTTACATTTTTTATAAAGATAAATTATAATTTAAAATTGTTATAAAGTAATATTTGTTAAATTACACATATATTATAACTATTTTGTTAAATTTATTAAATTTGATATTAAATTTTGATATGAAGACATCTCAAACTGTTGAACATTTTCTCTTTAAAAATCTTCTTTGTTGTTATATCTATTGGATTAATTTTAAATTAACGTTTCCCTATTAAGGGAGAATAATTTTAAAAACATGGTTTAATTTTTGAAAAAATAATAATTTATATTATTTAATAAGATCAACATAATTTTTCACCATGAGAAGTACTAAAAATATAAAAAATTATTTATCACAGTTAAGGTAAAAATGAGTTTATTTGGGGGGATAAAACTAAAAATCTAATAATTAAATTTAAATACAAAATTGAGGAAAATAAATTTAATGGAACTAGTATGACTTTATAATGTAATAAGATTTAATTTGAACCATTTTGGGCCCTTATGACATGTGAAAAACTTGGGAATACTTTTTCATTTCATGAAATTACAAGTGTGCCACTCACATCACATATAAAAGCCACCCGTACCCTCTCATATTCAAACTTTAAACTAATTTTTTTTTTCAGAAAAACCCAGAAAAAATAAAATTCCAACTTAATTTATCTCATTCTAGAATTATTATGTTTTACATAAATCCATCTTTGTAAGTCTTTTGGTACAAAAATATAGAGGATAACCGAAGAATAGGTAACATTCATCAACATACATTTTTGTTTTATTAATTCCACAAACTCCAAAAATTAATATTATAACGCTCTTTTATAAAAACCATAGTATATTAAATAAAATTATGTTTTTTTTCAAGTGAGTGACCTAAAACTATATTCACTTCCATCAAATGGGTTATGAAATCATCATTCTTGCGTACAACGGACTGCCCCCTCAGGAACAGATGTCATCCTTTTTTCCATTACCATATTTCAAAGATGTTAATAATGATGGATTTATTGTTTATATAATATATTTTTAAGTTTTTGTAAATATTGAATAAAAATATAACATATAAATTCATACTCACTATTTTCTTGTAATTAAATAATGTAGCTCATGTGTATGGTAGATTATCGCCTTGCAAAGCGATGTGATTCGTTCACACTCTAAATGGAATTTTTAAAGATGATTTTAATAAAATATGTGATATATATAAAATAATACTTATTCTCAAATTATAATATATATATCATTTAAATTTCTTTCTTTTAATCCGACAAGAAAATGGAAACAATGTTCATGTTTATGTACGACCTATCATCTCCATGAAATGTGTATTTAATTTCTTATCACTATTTTTTTGGATAAATCTAAATACCTATATAAAAAATATATATGATACATATATCAAATTTTATATTTTGGGTATGATGAAACCATGGTAAAATTAAGAGGTCCAAAAATAAAAAAGTCAAAACATATATGATAAACAAAGCATTTATTATCTGAAACCCGAATTTTGCATGAAATAGTTAATAAATGGGTAATAAAAGTTCATAAAAAACAATATATAGTATGATATATATGAATATTATTATTTAAATGAAATATAATAATATTCTATTTATTAAACATGATATTTTAATGAGAATAATGGATATCAATAATTAAGGTACGAGATTTCTATTTTCAATTATTTTCAGGAGACATATGAAAATTCATAACTCGTTTCATTTTTTGGTGTATATATTTCTTATTTGACATGATATATGATGAATTGAATTATTTTAATAAAATGTAATGTTTAATTTTATGATATTATATATTTTTTGTTATGAATAAAAACATTAATAATGTAGTAAGATATTTTTTTCTAAATTTCTCTTCATTGAGACATATGTTAAGTTATGAACCTATATTCTTTTAAGAGGTGCGTATACATCCCATTTTACATGTAATATCATGAATTTATTTATCCTCATGATATTTTATGGTTTTATTTTATTTTAATCTTCCATGGGGATTATGATTAATGGTTATTCATGTGGTAGGAGTTTTATGTTATAATCTTATTATTTATGAGGATTATTTATGATTATGTCTTTGATGTTGAAATATCATGACTTAACTCTCAATAATTCAAATTAATTTTACTCTCATTTATTTATTCATTATATATTCATGTAATAGTACCATATACCACTCTTTGGTACTTAATATTTGACAAAATGGTTTTTAAAAAAACTGTCATTATTTTTCTTTTCAAACGCAAATCATTTTTCTTCCAAAACCATGTTTTCTATAACATATTTCAAATATATTTTAATATTTCATAAAAAATGTGTTAAATAAATTTTATTCTATATTTCTATATTTAAGAATTATTTTTTAAAGGAATCTTCATGTTATTTTCCCCAAAATTGTCATTTTCATTTTACCAAACATTTGAAAGGAAACATCATTTTAACATCTATGGCATGTATAATTTTTTTATTTCATGAAAAATTATTTATTTTAGGATTCCTTTATAAGTTTTCAAAATTATATTCAAAAAAATATATTTTAAAATTTATTTACATTTTAAAAACATTATTTCAAAGTATAAATAATATTTTCCTCAAGAAATTTTTTAAATGACATTTCAAATAATTTTATAGCAAAGATTTTATCCATTAATGTTACCTATGCTTTATTGAAGATATTATCCAAGGTTAAAATTTAAATTATTTATATAAATTATTTATCCTTATGATGTAATGATGTTTATGATACATTTTTCTCTTATATATGTTGTACAATGATCTAATTCTTATGAAATCTGCTTATTTCGAAGGGTTACACTATGATGAAATGATTATGTACCCTATCTGATTTCCACAGATTATGATTTTATAAAATGTTTAGGATACCCATTTTATTTCATGTGTTATGATAAAATGAATGTTTTATCATCTAGTGTCACACATAAATGTGGTTTTAATTATGTGATGGGTGGGACCTATATCTTCCTCCAATGCATTGGGTAAAGATTTATATATCATGAGATCGACAAGACTAAAATTGGGAGTGAACCCAATTTTTAAGGTTCTTTTTCAACTATGATGGTATTGGGAGTGAATATAGACTTCTATGATGGTTTAGGGAGTGAACCCATTCAAATATTATAAATCTGGTAGTAATCCTTAACTAATATGGAAATGATTTTATATGTTTATGTGTATTCCAAAAGTCTATGTCTTATGCTAATTTTAGGATCTCATAGATCATGTTATTTGATTCTCACTGGATTCATTATGATGTACTTCCAATAATTATTCTATGACTCATGATTATGATCTATTATATACATATTATGGTTCAATAATGTTATGATCATGTTCTCATACCCATATATTCATGTTATGTTATATATATTCCTATTTTACCCATTCTGAGCATCTAATCTCACCATTTATTATGTTTCATTTCCCTATGATATAAAGAAATATACTATATATGATTTTCCTAAGAAGGATTATAGTTTTAAAGAACAAAGTTAGAGATAATTTATCTCACTTATAACCAGTGTTTATATATCCATGTTTCCAACTAAACTAAACAATTATAGTCCCCAATAGGGTTTTGTGTAATATAATGAATATTCATAAAACATTATTTAATTTCTATGAATGATAATCCTGGGTTTCTATTGATGGTATTATAGGTTCATTTTAATTAAACATTAGAAATTAGGGTGATAAAAAATTTGTGAGATCCCTAAGTACATTTCTAGGGTTAAGTATTAGAATTTGTCAATGTATAAGAAAATGCCTTGGAATTTTGTTAATGGATAGAGAGCGTGGATTCCAAGAAATTACATTCCTATCAGGATAATACAAGTAGATGTGGCTCTATAATAGAGGTAGCTAAGATTAAAAACTAAAAAAATGGAACATTGATCTAGAATCGATCATTACTTGGTGAATGACAACAGGCCTTTCTTCACACGTTGTTTGACACTCTCATGGGATATGATTTGGGAATTCAAAAAATATTTATGAACCATTATAAAGGATTTCCATTGAATATGACCATGAATGATCTAGGATAAAACTAAGGTTTCATAGAACAAGTATATGGTGACATAATTTAAACATCTTATAAGTGTATTTTCATGATTATGTGGCTACCCACTATAATTATTTATTACACTTTGATTTTTGGTTTTAGGTAATGATTGGAACCCGAAGGAAACCCATTAATTCGAAGTGATACAGAAAATAAAATTATTGTTTTCCTAAGAATACAAATGTTATGAGATATAGAAAGAAAAATATCATTGATATTCTCCCACAACTCATAAAGATAAGAATCATACTAGACATTAAAAAAAATGTGGGAACAATATTCATTTGAGTCCTTCTTGAGGAAACATCCACATTCATTTAGTGGCTCCACTGATCCACTAGTTGTGATCAATGGATCAATACTGATGAAATAATATTTTCAATTATATAGTTTTTAAATTATTAAAATTCATTTTGACTATATATTGTTTTGAAGGTGAATAATATTAGTGGTGTACTCTTATCAGAAAAAGAAGAAACAATATGAAATCAACTCCATGGACTGGAATGAGTTCACGAAATTATTTTTCAATAAGTACGTATATTCTTCACATAAATTTGGAGAAGGAGTTACCTGAGTTAGAGTAAATGGGTGAGGATTCCATTGATACCTGTGAGGCAAATTTTAAAAGACGTGGGAGGTGTACTTCTGTTATTATCAATCAACCAGAAAATAAAATTGGTCATTTATTTAGTATCTTTAAACTAAGTATCTAATAGATTTCAGCCATAAGAGAAATTATTAGATATGAAGTGATTTTTCGATAGGATATGAAGGTGTAAATTGAGATTGTAGTTACATATAAATATCATGGTTTTGAAAATAAAATAGATATTGAGTTCAAAAGAAAATATAGAAACCACAGAGAGAATAAGGTTGTCTTATTTTTATCCTCTAAGTGTGAGAATAAATATGGGGTGATTTTTCTTAAGGTAACTAGTAAATGTTTTAAGTGAAAAAGTTGAGGTAATCAAACAATTTATTTCTATGTGATGACAAGATTTTATCTAATGATGTGAGTAGGTATAAAGATACACAGAAGGCACCGCCCACACTATAGTGTTTCAAATGCATGAAGTATGGTCACATTTCTAACCAGCACTAAAATAAAAAGATTAATGATGATGATTGATTTTAGAATCTATTAAGCCAAGTGGTAAGGGGAAAATTCAAGTGATCACTATTTCTATTGATTGTTTTAATAAAAACATGGTTAAAGGTACAGTTATCATCCATTTTAGTACATCAAATGTCTTATTTGATTATTTATCTACCCATTATTTTATATTTGATGAATTTTATATGGGTATAAATATTGAAACCAAACAATTATATGTATAATTAGTAGTGAAAACCACCAATAATAGGATGTTCCTAGCAAATGTATATGATCCTTATCTAGTGGAATTTTTTGTGAATGTGATTTCTATAAATATTGTCATTCATATTCGTGTGGATTCAATTTCATCTTAGGTATTGATTTCCATTCCCTAGATAAATCCCACATAAAATTTCAAGGAATG
Source organism: Viscum album (assembly GCA_963277665.1). NCBI lineage: Eukaryota > Viridiplantae > Streptophyta > Magnoliopsida > Santalales > Viscaceae > Viscum > Viscum album. The sequence goes on along the minus strand of OY728119.1, from coordinate 1,871,312,117 downwards.
GAAGTCACATTCAATATTCCAATCTAAACTATGATCATTTATTGATGTGATGATAGATAATAACCTTTTATAGAGATTACATCCACTATATGGGTTTTCACTACCATTTAAAGGGGGGTGTTTATCTCAAATGGTAGGGGATAAACTCAACATAGATGATATTCCTAGTTTGTGTGAATTTTTTTGATGAATTTCTAGTAGAGTTGGCTATCCTTCCACTAAAATGGGATGTTGAGTTCTTAATATAAATGATATCTGGTGCCACATCAATTTTAAAGACTCCCTATAGAATGAACCTGATTTAGTTTCAGGAATATAAGAAGAAACTTCAAGATTACCCTGATAAGAGATTCATTCAAACAAGAATGTTACATTAGGGGGGAACTATTCTTTTTATCAAAAATAAATACAGATCAATGTTACTCTAGATCGATTATTCAGATCTGAACTAGATCATGATCAAGAAAAAGTATCCCCTGTCTTGTATTTTTGACCTATTCGATAAACCGTTCAGAGCTCAATACTTTTCCATGATTGATCATCTTTCTAGATATCATCAATTAACGGTCCTAAAGATTGATATAGCCAATATGTGATTTAATAAAAGCTGTGTAAAATATGAATATATAATAATTTTATTAAGTATTACTAATTCTCCTACTATATTCTTTGTTTTAATGAATAGATCCTTTAGAGATCTCCCTGATCAATTTGTGGTAGTTTTTATTTATTATATTTGTATCAATCAAATTTTCAAGGAAGAACATGAAAAATACTTATAAATTGTAACAAATACCCTAAAGAAGGATAAACTATATGAAAAATTTGTAGTGACTGCATTTTGGCTCCAAATGGTTTCATTTTTAGGTCTTATAATCACAAGAGTTAGAATAAAGATAGATCCATCAAATACGGTGGGTATTGAATGTTGGCCAAGACTAACCATGATGAATTAGATTTTTAGTTTTCATGGTTTAACTATATCTTATCTACATTTTGTGCATAATTTCACCCGACTATATAGTGCTTTGACCATGTTAACTCATAAAGGATCCAAGTTTCACTAGATAGATAAATATATTGAAAATTTCAAGGAACTAAATAGAATATTAGTCAGTGCACCTATTCAAATTTTTCCCTATAGTGAGAAGGGTTTTTTATCTATAGTGATGCATAAACAATGTTATTTGGATGTGTTATAATGAAAAATGACATGGTTATAGATTATAACTCATGGAAATAGAAGATTCATGAGAAAAATTACCCAACTCCTCATATGGAGTTGGCATCAAAAATTTTTTCATCAAAGATATGGATGCTTTATCTTTATGGATAAAAGATTGATATATATATATATATATACTGATCATAACATTCTAAAGTATATATTCACATAGAAGGAGTTTTATAAGCACTAGAGAGTATTCTTATATATTATTGAAGATCATTACTACTCAATAAATTACCACCTAAGGAAAGTGAACAAGGTGGTCAATGATTTAATTCAAAAGGATCATGTTATCTTATCCATGATGAGGATTGAAAATATCCTTTTTTTTATTTTCACCTAACAGATCTATAAATCCTACAGGAAGGGTAATAATCAGATCATGTTTATTGAATATTCAACCATATATTTATGTTAAGATTTCCGTGGCATATAATGATGTTTTATAACTATAAAAGATAGCATTAAATTTTCATGAGTTTAACCATAATCATGATGTAATGGGAATGTTCACGAACTGTGTATGTGTTATATCCCTACCATATTTGAAGGAGTTATTAGAGGAATATCATAGTTACTCATTCATTATTTATTAGGGAAGTATGATGACATACAATGATTTCAAAGAGTATCTCTAATGGGATATCATAAATAGACATATCGAAGTGTTTTTATATTAGTTCTTGGTATGTTAGCAAGTTAAGGATAAAAGGAAAAAGTATATGGGTATTTCACATCAATTACCTATAAGATAATGTAAATGGGAGAACATCACTCTTGTTATTATTTTTCGACTCCCCAAAACATGTAATGGTAAAAATGATATATGAATAATTTTTGATCTTTTTAATAATTCAAAACACTTCATATATAATAGAGAAGAATTATATTTTGATCAGATTTCTAGGATATAAATTAAGTGGTACTATTTTATGAAGTATCATATTCCATCTTTTCATATCAGGATCCTTATTTTACCTCAATGTTATGACAAAGCCTCCAAAAAGATCTTGATATAAAATTTAGTTTCAGTACTATTTATGAACCCCAAAGAGATGATTAGTCTAAAAGAACAATTAAAAACCCAAGGGATATCTTGAGATCTTTTTATTTGGATTTCAAAGGTGGCTTTTATCAACACCTTCCTATAGTTGAGTTTTTATAAAATAATATCTTTCACACATGAATTTTGATGGATATTTATGAATAATTATATGAAAATAAGTTTGATCTCCAACAAGGTTGGATAAATATGGATAAATAATGCTATTGGGACATGATATAGATGATAAAATGGAAGAAAATGTTAGAGACATTCTGAAACATATCGAGAAATCTCAGATTCAGTAGAAAATATATGGTGACAATCGTTGAGGTGAACAATAATGTGAAGTTAGTGATAATGTGTTTCTACTAATTGCTATATGGAAGAAGGTTATGAGATGAAGGATGAAATTAAAACTAATCACTAGGTATATCGGTCCCTTTTTAATTATTTATTGTATCCAGGTGGTTTCCTATTAGTTGGATATTACTTAAAGCATGTCTCAAGTCCTGGATGTGTTCCATGTATCACTCCTAATAAAGTATATACCTCACCCTTCACATGCACTGAACATAGTGGCCAATCCATTTAAAGGAGATATCTCTTGTTAGGAACAACCAATGGAGATTCTCGATCATATATAGAATAATCTATGAAATAAGACCACTCACCTGATTTATGATTTTTAGTGGAACCACTAGTTTGAGAATATTACCTGAGAACTTGAGGATATGATGAGGCATAATTATCATCATTTTTTGTATAAGGGTGATGAATTTTGAGGATGAAATTAATTTTAAGTGGAGTATAATATAACAAACCATGTTTTTATGCATTATTATTTTTCAATAAATTAAATTTCATTGCAATATATCATTACATGAAAAAGTGAGTTTAGCTTTTTTTACATACAACTCTATGTTTTATACCATGATATATTGTTAATATATTTATTTAAACAGGACCATTATGACATGGCTAATAAACATAGTGATATGAATTTTGATGTATATTTTTTAAAATATTAATCAAATATTTTTTATATAAATAAAACTAATTGATAACAAAGAACAATATTTTCAGTAATGTCTTTATATATTTGAGAAATAATATTTTCTCAAAAAATGATTTTTTGTTTCATTTTTTGAACATTAATATTTTTTTTCAAACTTTTATAAATTTAATTTTATAAAATAATATTTATTTTGGAAATCATAATTTCAATATAATATTATTGTTTTTTATGATTTTTCTAAAAAACATCATTTCATGATGAACAATGAAAAATACCTAAAATTGATTGAAAATTTAATTTTCATTTAAAATATTAATAAAGATACATTTTAATGGAATTGAAGTAAAATAAGTTCAATTATGTATATATGAAACCAATTTAGGTTGTTTTTATTAACTTTATATTGAAATTTTATTTAAAAACATCTCAATCATTTGAACATTATCATTTTAAGAACCCACTTTGTCGTTGCATCTACAAGATTAATTTTGAATTTAAATTTTACACATATATTAATAGAAATTTAAAAAATGGATTATGTATTTGGAATCAAAATATCATAAATTATTCAATATTTTCATCTTAATGTTTTACCAAAATGAATAGTAAAAACAGTAAAAATTATTTATCAGGGTTAATGTAAAAATGAGTTTACTGGGTGATTAAAATAAAAAGATCAATGTTAAATTTTCTTATAAAAATTTATAAGATATATTTTATGGATAAATATCTACCTTATAATTTTTATGTTTAATATTTTATCCATTTGGACCATTTTTTTCATGTGATGAATGTGGGTACACTTATTCTTTTCAAAAAAAATACAAGTTTTCCACCCAACTCAATAATATAATTCCACCCCTATCTTATATTATTAACACCTTAATTTTTTTTTTGAATAATTCCTTATAAAGTAAATTCCAAACATACCTTATCTCATCCTATAATCTTTAATTTGGATATAAATCCTTCCAAGTATGGATTTTGGTACAAACCTATGGAGGATACCCGAATAACAGGTAACATTCATCAATGAGAATTTTTGTTTTATTTCTTCCTTAACCTCAATAATCTTTTATTACACCATGATCATATAATAAGATATTTATCTTAAATATATTGATATGTTTTTAGGTTAAGGTAATGGCAAATAACCCTCCCTATTTCCATCAAAGGGGCTTACAAAACAACCGTCCATGCGTACGACAAACTACTACCCCGTGAACCAATGCCATTTATTTTTACATTACCAATCTCAAGGATGGTCATAATGATGAATTTATTGTTTATATATGATATTAATGTTGTTATTATTAATTTTAAAATATTATATCACATATACCTTCATTCTATTCATTTTTGAGAATTTGATAACGTCGCTCATGGGTATGATAGACTACCTCCTCACGAAGCATTGTGATTCATTCATGATTTACGTGGATTGTGTTAAGTATTGTGTTAATAAAAATATGTGATATATATGATATAAAAACTATTCTGTAATGTTAATGAATATATATAATAGTATATCATTTAATTTTCCTTTTTTTCATCCAGATAAGAAAATGGAATGAATGTTCATGCGTACATATGACTTAGCATCTCCATGAATAATGTATTTCATTTCCTGACACTAAATTTTATGGATTAATATTAATAAATATATACTACATATATATGATATTTATGTAATTTTTTTCATTTTTTAGATTATTAAAACATGATATAATTTAGAATAAAAACAATAATAAGTCAAAACATACAAAAAAAATAACGAAATTATTGCATGAAACATGACATTAACAAGGAATTTTAAATAAACATGTAATAAAAGGTTATTATAAAATCATATAAGGTATGAAATTTAGGAATATGGTTCTATAATATATTTAAGGTAATCTTATATATATTATACAAGATATTTTAATGAGTATGATTGTTGTCAAGACTTACAGTAAGAGATTTCTAGTCTCTTTTTTTATGGGATACATATTCATATTCACAACTCATTTATTTTGTGTTGTGTATATAATTCAAATATAAAATGGTACATCATAAAAAACAATATTTTCATTAAAATTAAATTTTAATTTTATGATATAATAAATCAGGGATTACCATTTAAAAATAATACTAAATAGGTAAGTGATTTTGTCTCAATTTTCCTTGTTTGAGACATAGGTCAAGTTATGATCCTATATTCTTTTAAAATGTGTGAATAAAATACCTTTGACATGAAATGTCATGAATTTATTTATTATCATGATATTTTAATGTTTAATTTTATTTTACCCTTTCATGAGAATTATGATTCAATGTAACAAAGGTGGTAATGATTTTATATTACAATCTCATCGTTTATCATGATTATTTATGATTAAGTCTCAAATATTGAAATCTTAAGGTTTAAATATAAATAATTCACATGAATTTTCTTATCCTAAATATATTTATAATATCATAATGTAATATTACCATTTTTACAAACTTTGTTACATAAAATATTTGAGTAAATGTTTTTAAGAAAATCTTATATTATTTCCCTATTTAGTCGAAAATCAGTCTCCTTCAAAAACCATGATTCTTGAAAATTCTTCCAAAAATATTTTATTATTATCAAGATGATTTTTTAAATATATATTTACTTATTTTTAACATTTATAATTTTTTAATGGAACAATCATTTCTTTTTCTAAAGAAATCATATTTGGATTTAACCGAATATATGAATGGAATATTCATTTAAACATGTATGTAATGAAAATAATTTTTAATTATCATGACTAATCATTTCATAAAATATTAATTTATAATTTTTCAAGGTTATTATCAAATAAAAATATTTTTCAAAATTTCTGCAATTTAAAATCATTTTTCCAAGTGTAAATGATATTTTATTCAATAAATGTTTTACATGATATCTCAACACAATCTTTCATCTACGATGAAATATATTGATATTACCTATAAATTATTGTGGATGTGATCCAAGGATTCCATTAATATTATTTCCTAGAAAGGTTTATGTTTATGATGGTATGACTTTTATGAATTCCATTTCTCTTTTACATGTTATACCATGGGTAAATACTTATGAGACCCACTTCTTTTCATAAGTTATAATGTGATGAAATGATTATGAAACCTATCTATTTTCCACAGTTTATGATAGGATGAAATGTTTTTGATACCCATTTAACTTCATGGTTTATGATATGATGAATGTTTTACGATCTTTTGGAAAACATAAATATAGTTTTCATTATGTAATAGGCAGAACCTATATCTCCCTCGAATATATTTGGAAACGATTTATATCTCAGGAGATAGATATGATCAGAATGGAGAGTGAAACTGGTTCAGTATTGGACATTGACATCTGTTATGGTCCTGGGAGTGATCCTTGACTAACATGATGGTTTGGGGTGTGAACCCATTAAAATATTATATACTTTGAAGTAATAATTGAATAATATAGAAATTATTTTCTATTCTTTCTTGTATGCCAAAAATCTATGTATTTTACCAATATTATGATCTCATTGATAATTTTCATTGATTCCCATCATATTCTTGTGTTAAGAACTGCCAATATTTATTAAATGACTTCTGAATATGATATTTGATAAATAGTATACGATTTTAAAATATTATTATCATTTTATAATACCGTTATGTTGGGGTTATTTTTATGTACCTCCCCTGTTTACCCTTACTGGGCATCTAATCTACCTGTTTCTTATGTTTCTGTTCCATAGGTTATGAATAAATGTATTACTTATGATATTTACAAGAAGTGTTATAGTAATGGAGAACATAGTGAGATATTATTTAGCTCTCTTATTTCTTGGTTTTTTGTTTTTATGTTTCCAAAGACGCTAAACTGTTATAGACCTTAGACATGTATTGGTGTAATGTACTGAATATTAAAAAAATATGATAATATATATGTGTATGATATTTTGGGAAGTTATATGATTAACATAGTCATATATTTTCTTGAATCATGAAAATAAACAAAATTAATATAAAACCTTAATGAAAACATACAGACATACTCATTCCATGAATCAAACCACTGATTGCTGATTATATTACATAAATATAACAAGGTTGTAAACTCCATCAATGATAATAAAACCCAATTTTTTCAAAAATCAATAATCTATTTCAATGTAATTAATACTATCCAATTTACATTATTCAAATTAAAAATATGTGTATCCAAAATAAAAACCATTTTCTCAACATTACAAACATATTATGGGTTATATTACCTTAATGAAAATATAACATTTCCATTAAATCAATTTTTTATGTAATCAACACCATTCATTAAATTTTTTAAATTCCATAACAAAAAAATTATATTGAAAAACACTTACATATTTCATGATTCATAATACATAAGTTTTGAATTTGAACACATAAATATGTCAATCAACACAAATATTTCTAAAACCATCAACTGAGATTCATCATATTTGTACTTAATACCTATATCATTTCATATTCCATTCTTAGTATCTTCATCATAAACATAAAAACCATTACTCATACAACCTTTCTGATTCTCCTCACTAGCCTTTCCCTTACGACATCAATTTTCCTAATTCCTATACATTCAACAATTAAAAAATTTAACTATTTATGATACCTTATGGAGACCATTATTCTATTCCATTTCATTAAATGAAATTTTCATTTTTCCTAGGAAATTAAAAGCTTTTATCCTTCCTTTACAAACTCATTACATCTGTCCATTCATATGAGACATTCACTTGATTGATTCATCCCACATTATTGACATATAGAAAACCAAATCTTATTTTATCCATGGTCTCCACCACCCGAACTCTCAATGAATTTTATCTTTATCTTATTTAGTAATTTATAGAGTTAGTTAAGATTAAAATTGTTAATCATAAATCATGATTTTTGATTATGGATAATCACAACATCCTTCACTAAAGTTATCATCCCATTTGGTTGATCATCAACAAATTTCCTAAAACATTAAACGTTAATATTTTTCCTTATAGCTATTTCCATTTTCTAAAACTATAAAGCATTTTGTGTGTAATATAATCCTTACTAGAAACCCATATAATCACAAAAATTAACTTATAGGATTTCAAAATCATTGAAACTTCTTTTCAATATATGGAACCTTATAGCTCACTTAGGTAATTCATTTTTATCATCTTTTAAAATCCATCATGATGGTTTGTAAAGAGTTTGTAAATTTCTGAATCATACCCCCATGAGTTTCACACTAGGTGTGTAAGAACCCGGACCTTCTTTTCAGATATGTTTTCATTTTCTGGTCTTTTAAAAAAAAAGAATCTAGAAATTTTCCAAGTACATGGAATGTACTTTCTAAGTGCACATCGTGTACTTTGTTGCCCCACAGGGCCATGTGATGGCTGTGTCTGGTCCACACACACAATGTGTAGGGGTGATGTAGAGGCCGCTTAATGCGGTGTACGGAAAAGCCTAGAACACGATGTGTACTCTAAAAGTACAAACTCTTTACTTTATTTTTTTTCATTAAAAGGACCAGGGTCGCGACTTAACCCCGAATATATCTTCTTCACCAGATTCTTCGATCGAGAGCGAGGGTATGACTGCAGATCTTCCCCGAGCCACCGATTCGTCACCTGCTGTCCGAATCGAACGTCGTCGGTTGCAATAGAATCACAGCGGTGAGTACCTGGTTCCTCTTTGGCCACATTTCCTGATTCATTCTGTTGTGAGAGTTATCTGAGGTTGAAAGTTTTAGACGTTTTTGCAGATCTCCTCCATTCTAGGATGATTCACAGTCCAAGGTTCAAGTATATCGATCTCCTAGGATTGAGGTAGGTGGTTTGTTTCCCTACGTTGAATGTCTTTGAGGTTTTTGTGCAAAAGTGTCGGATACCCATGTATTGGGTATCTCGGGATAGTGTTTTGATCCTGTATTGTTATCTGCCATAGATTTCATGTATGCTTGAGGTTATTAGATGATTGATAATTTGATGTTATAATGTTTGAAGATCACCCCATGGGTGTTCCCCCTGTTTTGGCTGTTTATCTCCATTTGGATTAGGTTGCTTATGAGGCATACCTTGCTGCATTGTTTGCCTACATTGATAAAGTTGATTGCATGTATTGCCTACTTTTATATGATTTCGATGAATTTTAGCTACTATCCAAGTAGTTATTTGAGATTACTTTGGGCTGCTAATAGTCGATTATGCACGAATACACTACTAGGGGCTATGGGAACCTAGTGTGGTAGACTAAAGAGGGAATTGATGATTAAGGGATTCCCTAGAGAGTCTGTTATAAATTTGTATCAATCGCAGGACATACGAAAATGAGACTTTGTGCTTCCATAGAGTGTCCTTAGTTATGTATTGATACTAAAGGGGGAATTAGACGTAAGTGCTTCCTCAGAGAGTATATAGCTATCATTGCTAGACCACATGTGAATTGAGGGTGAGAGATTCCCAGAGTGTATGTGCCTTTGTATGTTTACTTGACTAGAGGGGTATGCCAATGTGAGCCATCCAGAGAGTCACCATGATTATTTTTTGGTTGGTTGTGACAAGTCCACCAAGACAAAGAACAATCTTGGGTTTTGTACTGCTTGCTGTTTAGGTAGTTTGTTGTGATACCTATTGTGTTACTTGCATTGCCTTGGAAATATAGAGATGTTTTCTAGATTCCTTGGTTAGTAATCTAACTATTGTGTTAAATTAATAAATAAATGTGAATGGAGATTTTTAGTATTGTTTAATTTTGTGTACATCTATTTCTATGCTATATTTATTTGCACTACAATTGCTAAATTGCTCACTAACATTAGGTCACAGATCTTATGGTGGTTTCCTACTAGGATTAGTCTCACACCCTATTTGGGTCCGGATTTTCGGCCCAAACAAGTTATACAGTTGTAGGTGTGGATAGAGATTGTGGCCCTTCTACTACAGGTACATGATTGAAGGTTGGAGTTGAAGAGCATAGGACCGAGCATAGGCTTGCGATGCTGCTGGAGTTACTATTTACTTTTAGTGGTTTGATCTCAGTTGTATTTCAGAACGTTGTTGTGTTTTATTCTTTCCTTAGATACATGTACCATGCTGCATAATTATTATATTATACGTTTCTTTTGTTGTTTAGTTTCAGTTATTATATGCTGTTTACTACTTCCACTATTGTCCGTTAATTCCTTTACCTTGTATACCTTACCAAATGATGGCATAGATTCCCCAATAACTCACCAAGGGCCTCGCTGCTAGTCTTCAACCTCTGGCATTTGGATAAATGTTCTTGAGGTCATGTGGCGAACCGGGAACGTGGCACCAGTTTATTGGCTCCAGATTCAGGTCATTACAAAGTGGTATCAAAGTATTTTCTTTCATTTTCTATTGACTTACTATTTAGAAACATTATACAGGGATAGGACGAAATATGTAGATGGTAAATAGTTGTGCCTGGGCATTCAAGAACCTGTGTACAGGGAAAAATCCATATTACCTCGACTTTTGCAATTTTTGAGTTTTGAAAATGTTATAGTTTAATTGATTTTATCATTGGGTGGTGCACTTGTTTTGTACTAATACTGTTTGTATGATTGTGGTTCTATTTTGTTGCAACCCAATGAGATGAGGTATTCCATCTCATGCATCATATAGGTACTTGTTAGATAATCGTATGTCAGGCATTTTTCCAAGCCATCTATGTTGCATTAGAAATTGCATGCTGTTGTGATAGAATTGTGATAGATGATACATGATGTGGTGATAGCTGCTATGATAGAATACCTGCTATGTTGATAGGGTATCACTTGTTTAGAGCTTCTTTATCATGGACACTAAAATTTGGTCTTAGAGGTGTTATGGGCCCTTGAGGATCAGAAGTTGGTGGATCGTGAGTTTTTATACTTATTACTTGTTATATCCATTGTTATGATACCATGCATTGATACGCGGGGAGTATGGGCCCCCATGGATCAGAATTTGGCACCTTAACACTTCTTTTCTGTGTTTTCTAGGCTCCAGTACAGTTCTGAGGCTACTGTCCGGAAAAACCCAAAATACACTGTGTGTAATTTATGAATACACACTGTGTAGTTTTTAGCCGTGTCCCTGACTGTGTTGGGAAGAGACATGGGGTTGTAAAGTTTCCTGTAGGAACACTCCATGTACCATCTTAGCACGCTGTGTAGTTTGGAATAGGTATCATGCCGTGTCACGAACAACACGGGCCGAGGTTTTCCTTCAAGTGCACACCGTGCCCATCGGGAACACTCCGTGTATAGTTGACCATTATGCTGGCCGTGTAGCCAACAACACGGGCTGGTGTTATCCTTCCGTGTACACGCCGTGTCCGTATGGAACCCGTCGTGTAGTGTCGACCGTGTGTCAGGCCATGTCAATAACAACACGGTCCAGGTCAGGCATGTCAAGTACACGCCGTGTCTCCTTTGACACGTCGTGTAGTAGTAGTCCGTGTTCCAGTCCTTGTGACTAAAGACACGGATAGGGGAGAGATCTTAAGGACACACTGTGTAGCAGACAAGCATGTTGTGTAGTTTCCTGCTGGGACAGTCTGTGTTCCTTGCCGTGTAAGAGTTAACAGGTAGGTAGGAAAAGGGTTAGTAAACGCTATTTAGTTTAAAAACACGACATGTAGCCAGGTGGTTTATGCGCCATGTTTGGCCAAGGTACACGCCCAGGGTAAACTTTTAAGAAACACGCCGGGTAGTAGTACTACACACTGTGTAGTCATGTTTTCCAAAATTTTAATTTTTTTCAATCCTATTACGTTTTTCTCTCTTAAGTTTAATTTGTGTCATCGTTAATGAAGGTGTTATTTTTACCTTGCAGATCTATGGCACCAAGACGTCCTCCTGTCGTACGCCAGGAACTAGGCCGTGAACATACTCCTGATACGGAATATCAGGGACTACCATTAGTTCCACCTATCATTCCAGACATGGCACCTACAGAGATCCCAGACACTGGTGTCGGTGCTCAGTTCAGAGTGGGTTTCATGAGATTCATGCAGACCTTCTAGGGAACTCGTCATCTTTCCCCATTTATGGCAGAGTTGACGGGGTTTTTTCAGCAGCAGCATCCTCCCATATTAACAAGGGATGGAGGACCTCATCCTGCGGAGTCATGGCTAGTAGCCATTTTGTCCATCTTCGAGCATCTGGAGACACCTCCGGAGAGGAGAGTGAAGCTCATGACTTATATGCTGCGAGATTCTGCCAAGAGATGGTGGGATCTGTTTTCGCAGACAGGGCGCCAACAGGCTATGGCTTAGGATGAGTTTCAGCGTACGTTCTACAAATACTTCTACCCAAAAATGCAGAGGGATAACAGGGCCAGGGAGTTCATGAACCTAGAGTAGGGTACTCTCACAGTTATGGAGTATTCCTCCCGCTTTAAAGAGTTACAACATTTCACTCCCATTCTGGGGAATGACGAGCTGTTTTTGGCGAGGAAGTTTGAGGAAGGCCTTAGACCAGACATCAGGTCACAGGTGAATGTCTTTCAGTTGACTTCTATCACTCTGATAGTCAACCAGGTGCTTATTATAGAGAGAAACCTGAGGGAGGATGGATCTGTGGACCAGGGCGGTTCAGCATCCAGGGCTGATTCTCTCTAGACAGACAGTAGGAAGCGCCACTGAGAGTCTACACGAGGTGACTCGAGGAAGTGAGGTATTCCTTCTGGTAGATGGTATCTTCCCTCTAGCATCCAAGTGATGTGTTATCAGTGTGGGAGAAGTTGGCATAAGAATCCCCAGTGCCCGAGGGACCCAGTAGAGTGCCGATCATGCGGTAATATGGGTCATCCACATCGCTTTTTCAATGGTTCTTCTTCCAGTGGCTAGTGAAGGATGATAAGTTTCGACTCCGCGCTTAGGAGTAGGATTACCAGTTCCGCAGTAGACCGGAGGCTGGAGTTATTCATGTCGTTCAGGCTAGGGTAGAGGTCGTGGATGTAATGTTCAGGCTCAGGGAGGGTCAGCTCAGGGATCTCAAGCTACTACATAGGGCTGTGATGCCGGCCAGACTTTTGCGGTAGTGCAGATTCATCAGGAGTAGGATCCTGGACCTTCTATAGTTCGAGAAACGATTTTAGTAGCCTCAGTTTTATCCAATGCACTTTTCTATACATGAGTTTATCATACCTTTATTTTTGTTCATATTGTGTAAAGACTTAGACTTTATGTTTATACTTCTAAGGACATGATGACACTAGACACTCATTTGGGAATTAGAACTACTAGCACGCGTCAGTTCTTGGACTGCCCTCTTGAGGTTGGTGGGTGTCGTTTTTCATGGAATCTATATGTTTTGGAAATGGCAGGCTATGATGTCATTCTCATGATAGACTGGTTAGTTCCATTCCAAGACTTTATCAATTAATATCAACGTAGAGTGAGTTTTACATCACTGGAGGGCAGATCTTTTCTTCACAAGGGAGAATGGGATGTCCAGGTGAGCAGAGCTGGACTAGAGCATCATGGGTTGGGTGGTGTTACAGCCCAGATTTCTAGATTATACTTGGATGACCACGACACTTCTCAGGTAGATTTTCCACCAATGATTGATCCCTTTCAAGATGTATTTCCAGAAGAATATTCAGGTTTTCCTCTGGATCAAGAGGTAGACATCTCTATTGATCTTGTTCCAGGAGCAGCACCAGTGTCCATTCCTCCTTATAGGATGGCTACACCTGAGTTGCAGGACCTTAAGAAGTAGTTGGAGGTGTTGTAGACAAGGGGTTTCATCCGACCCAATACTTCTCCTTGGGGTTCGCCTGTCCTGTTTGCGAAGAAGGTAGATGAAACCCTTAGTCTTTGTGTGGATTATCATAAGCTGAACAAGTTTATGGTTAATAACTGATATCCTTTCAATAGATAGATGATCTCTTTGATCAGCTTCAAGGATCAAGAGTGTTCTAAAATATTGACTTGAGATCCGGCTACAATCAGTTGCGCATCAGACCATCTGATATACCACTTATAGCCTTCCGTAGCAGGTATGGTCTGTATGAGTATATGGTTATGTCGTTCAGTCTCACGAACGCACCATCAGTTTGCATGGTGTTGATGAACAATGTTTTTCATACTTATATGGATTCTTTCGTGGTGGTTTTTTTGGACGACATCTTGGTGTACTCTTACACTCCACACGACCATGATAACCATCTTGAGATCATTTTTAGTACACTAAGGGAGCATCAGTTATATGCTAAGCTCTTGAATTTCCACTTTTGGATGGAGGAGATTCACTTCCTGGGTCATGTCATCGTAGAGACGTGAGTATCAGTAGACCCATAGAAGATGAGAGTAGTAGTTACCGGGGAACAACCGAAGAATGCCTTCGAGGTTTGAAGTTTCTTAGGGATGTCTGGTTACTACAGGAGGTTTATACATGACTTATCACACCTAGAAGCACCGTTTATGGGCTTGAATAAGAAGGGGGTGAAGTATGTCTTGTCAGAATCCTGTGATTCAGCCTTTCAAAAGCTGAAGGGGAGATTGACTTCAGCACTGATTCTAGTTTTCCCATGGCTGGGAAAGAGTTATACAGTTTTCTGTGATGCATATTTCATCGGGCTCGGAGCAGTGATGATGCTAGAGGATCATGTTTTTGCATACAGATCTCGGAAGTTGATTCCAAATGAGAGGAACTATCCTACGCACGACCTGGAGTTGGATGCAGTTGTTCACGCTTTGTGTTGTTGCTGACATAATCTTCTATGAGAGCATTTTGTTGTATATACTGACCACCAGAGCCTCAAATATATCTACACACTGCATGACTTGAATCTGAGACAATGGAGGTGGGTTGATTACCTATAGTCTTTCGATTTTGATCTTGCTTATATGCTTGGGAAAGGCAGCGTTGTGGCAGACACACTAAGAAGGAGGACTCAGATACATGCTGTTTAGGAGGCCAGTAGTGAGTGGCAGCTTATGGATTTGTTCTCTGAGATGAATTTGAAGGTGCACGATAGACATGGTCACACTTTCCTATCTTCTGTGGTTGTTTCCTCTAAGATTATCGACCGAGTTCGAATGAGGCAGCTACCAGATTCTGAATCCCTAGTCCTACGGGAGAGTGTTTCAGGAGAGGACCCTCCTTTCGGATGGACCGTAGGCGAGGATGAGATCTTGCGTTTCCCGATATGCGTATGGGTGCCTGCAGATATACATGAGGATCTGATGCGAGACTTTCAATCCTTAGTTTTGGCAGTTCATCCTGGCGTCACCAAGATGTATCGTGATCTACACCACCAGTATTGGTGGCAAGGTCTGAAGAGAGATGTTGCCTAATTTGTCATGAGATTTTACACTGTCATTAGGTGATGGCGGAGCACCAGCGACCAGCAGGGTTTTTAAAGCAGCTACCCATTCCTGAGTGGAAGTGGAATGATGTCGTGATGGATTTCATGACAGGGTTTCTGATATCGCCTCGAGGGAATGACGTGGTATGGGTTGTCATTGACAGACTCACAAAGGTTGCTCACTTCTTTCCAGTTAAAGAGACCTTCAGTGTCGATGATCTTGGATGGTTGTACATCCGTGAGATTGTACGCTTGCATGGGCTTCTATGTACTATCATTTCAGATAGGGACGCCCATTTTATGTTGCATTTCTGGAAAGAGCTACAAAGGGATTTGGGTTCATAGGTACTTCTGAGTACATCTTACCATCCCCAGACATATGGCTAGTCAGAGCGTACAATTCAGGTACCAGAGTACATGCTACGAGCAAGCACCCTTGATTTTGGAGGACCTTTGGAGAGAAATATACCTCTAGTGGAGTTTTCCTACAATAATAGTTTTCAAGAAACTTTTCAGATGGAACCTTATGAGGCTTTGTACGGTAGGCCATGCCGATCAGCCATAAGTTGGATGGAGGTAGAAGAGGAAGCTGTGATGGGACCTCTTATTGTTTAGGAGAACACAAAACAATGTAGTTGATTCGGAATAGGTTGGATACTGCATAGTCTCGGAAGAAATCTTATGCTGATCAGCGGAGATGTCCTCTGGAGTATAACGTCAGGGATCAGGTTTTCCTAAATGTTACGCCATGGTTGGAACAGAAGAGGATTATGAGATAGTTTAAGCTTTTACCGAGATACGTCGGTCCATTGGAGGTCCTGGAGAGAGTCGGGATGGTTGCTTATAGGTTGCAGTTACCTCAGAGGTACCAGGCTATGCATGGCGTCTTCCATGTTTCTCAGCTTCGATGCTATTTCTCAGACCCGTCTCATGTTTTTCAACCCAAGGAGGTTGAGATAGAGTAGGATTTATCATTCGAGGAGCATCCTATTAGGATTGTTGATCGTAGTGCAAAGGTACTTTGTGGCCAGTCTGTTCCTCTGGTACGGGTGCTATGGCAGCACGACCGTGTACATGATGAGACATGGGAGAGGGAGGCCGATATGCAATCAAAGTGGCCAGAGCTATTCGAGGATTCTTCATCGCCACCCTTTTAGGAAAATTTGGGGAAGAATTTCTTTAAGGGGGAAGTTTGTAAGAACCCGAACATTCTTTTCAGGTATGTTTTCCTTTTCTGGTAATTTTTGGAAAAAAAGGAGAATCGAGAAATTTTCCAAGTACACGCCGTGTACTTTGTTGCCCCGCAAGGCTGTGTACTGGCCGTGTCTGGGCCACACACATGTTGTGCAGGGGTGATGTGGAGGCTTCTTAATGCGGTGTACGGAAAATCCTAGTACACAATGTGTACTCTAAATGTACACACCGTGTACTTTTTTTCATTAAACGGACTGGGGTAGCGACTTAACCCCGAATACATCTTCTTCTCCAGCTTCATCGACCGAGAGTGAGGGTACGGACGTAGATCTTCTCCAAGCCACTGATTTGTCACATACTATTCGAATCTAACTTCGTGTGTTGCAATATAATCACATCGGTGAGTTCTTGGTTCCTCTTTGGCCACGTTTCCTTATTCCTTCTCTTTTGAGAGTTATCTAAGGTTGAATGTTTTACAAATTTTTTCATATCTTCTCCATTCTAGTCTGATTCATAGGCCAAGGTTCATGTATATCGATCTCCTAGGATCGAGGTAGGTGGTTTGTTGCCCTACGTTGAATGTCTTTGAGTTTTTTGGTGCAAAAGTATTGGATACCTATGTATCGGGTATCTCGAGTTAGGGTTTTGATCCTGTATTGTTATATGACATAGACTTCATGTATTCTTGAGGTTATTACATGATTGATAATTGCTTGTTAGAATGTTTTAAGATCACCCCATGGGTGTTCCCCCTGTTTTGGTTGTTTATCGCCATTTGGATTAGGTTGCCTGTGAGGCATACCTTACTGTATTGTTTTCCTGCCTTGATATAATTGATTGCATGTATTGCCTACTGTTATTTACTTTTGATTCATTGTAGCTATTAGACAAGTAGTTTGTTGAGATTACTTTGGGATTCTAATAGTCGATTACGCACAACTACACTACTCGGGGCTGTGGGAACCTGGTGTGGTAGACTGGAGAGGGAATTGACGATTAAGGGCTTCCCTAGAAAGTCTGTTATAAATTAGTATCATTTGCAGGACCTATGTTAATGGGAATTTGTGCTTCCTTAGAGTTTCCATAGTTACGTATCGAGACTATAGGGGGGATTAGTCGTAAGTTCTTCCTCAAAAATTCTATAGCTATCATTTCAAGACCACATAGGAATTGACGGAGAGAGCTTCCAAGAGTGTCTGTGCCTTTGTAAGTTTACTTTACTTGAGGGGCCTTCCTGTGTGAGCCACCTAAAGAGTCACCATGATTATTTTTTGGTTGGTTGTGATGAGTTCACCAAGCCAAAGAACAAGCTTGGGGTTTTTACTGTTTTCTGTTTACGTAGTCTGTTGTGATACCTGTTGTGTTACATGATTTGTCTTGGAAATATACAGTTTTTTTCTAGATTCCTTGGTTAATAATTAAATTATTGTGTTAAATTAATAAATAAATGTGAATAGAGATTTTTAGGATTGTTTACTTTAGTGTACTTCTATTTCTCTTCTGCATTTATTTCCATTACTTTTGCTATATTGCTCACTAATA
This sequence comes from Viscum album, assembly GCA_963277665.1. Lineage (NCBI taxonomy): Eukaryota > Viridiplantae > Streptophyta > Magnoliopsida > Santalales > Viscaceae > Viscum > Viscum album. Next base: position 1,871,293,740 of record OY728119.1, on the reverse strand, counting down.
GTAGGGCATAGATCTTGTGGTGGTTGCCTGCTAGGATTAGACTCACACCCTGTCTGGGTCTGGCTTTTCAGCCCAAATAGGTTATATGGTTTCGGGTCTGGATAGAGATTTTGGCCCTTCTACTTCAGGAACATGATTGGTGGTTGGAGATGGAGAGCATAGGACCGAGCTTAGGCTTGCGATGCTGCTGGAGTTGCTGTTTACTTTTAGTGCTTTGTTCTCATTTGTATTTCAGCACATTGTTGTGTTTGATTCTTTCCTTAGATACATGTACCATGCTACATCATTATTATATTATACGTTTCTTCCATTTTTTAGTTTCAGTTATTGTATGTTGTTTACTGCTTCCGCTATGGTCTGTTATTTCGTTTTCCTTGTATACCTTATGAAATGATGGCATAGTTTCCCCAATAACTCACCAAGGCCCTCGCTACGTTTCGGCAGCCTCTGGAATTTGGGGAAATGCGCTTGAGGTTATGTGGAAAACTGGGCATGGGGCACCAGTTGAGTGGCTCCGGATTCGGGTCGTTACAAGGTGTGTAGGAAGGCATGTTTTCATGCACTAGGAGATGATCAAGTATAACTAAATGAACACTTTTTGGTGTTATTACCCATATGTATATTTTTTCTAGAGCCACATCCACTTATATTATCATGATAAAGATGTAATTTCTTGGAAACAACATTCTATATCCTTTACCAAACTTATAGTACATTTTCTATATATTGAATCACTCATTAACTTAACAATTGAGGTATCCTTAGAAATATCATTAGAAAGATTTCAAGGTATCTTCAAAATATTTTTGCATCCCAGTTTTTAAAGGTTAACTAAACCATTCCCTGATATCAACTGTAGAAAAAAAAATTATACATAAATATCACATCTTTTTAAATGAATATTCACTACATAACATAAGGATTCATTTCAAAATAATGTACGTCTAGCTCACATGGAAACATGGAAACATAAACAACTAGTCCATAAGTGATCTATGTCATCTCCTATAATGGTCTTTTCACAGAGTAATCCTCTTAGTAATACCCTATCAAAACCTTTCCTTATAACATGGGTAAGGAAATATAAGAAAGGGTGTGCTCAGATTCTATGTAAGGGTATGCGTAAGAGATATCAATATATGATCATATGAAATCATAAGATAATAATAAGGGCATGTGATCATGAATTTAACATAAAATGTTGATACCCAATCATTCATATATCATAAACATGAGTCAGGACATAAATCTATATCATTTTAGAAAACATGGTCCATAAGAGAGAGAACTCATTATAAATCAATCATGAACCATAAGATCATGTCATAAAAGCATGACACAATAATAAATATTTAAGACCATTTAATATGTCATGGTCAACTACTAAGACCATCAATATAGTAGATTATGAATTATCACCTATTTACCATTAGGGATTAGGATGCACCTTTTTCACATAGTGGATGAGGACTCAGGAATTTCCCATAGTGGATCAAGACCAAAAACATGTTTCTAATTATTATATCATGAGTTAAAAGCTTTACCTAATGAATTTTATGGAGATATAGGTCCCAAAAATCACATAATGAAAACCATACTTATTTTTTCCCTAATAAAATAAAAAATTCAGTATATCATCACATCATAATTTGTGTAATGAAAAAGGGTATCATAAAAATGTCAATAATTCACCATAGAATAACTCGTGAAAATTAAATCAGTCTCATAATCATTTAAATAAAAAAATCATTAACCATTCCATGTTACCATTCAATATTATCCCAAGTAATACATAAGTAACATCAGAGAAAATTATATTAAAAAGAAAATTATTTTAGAAGATCACTTGGAAAATTTCATGAGGAATATACCCTTTACAATTCGAAACATTATTTTTAAAACATAAAACATTTTCAAAATAAATTTAATTTTAAAAAAACTCTGAAACATATAAAGGGTTATTTTAAATCATTTATAACATTTATTGAAGAAAATATCCTTTCCATGATGTAAATCAAAATTTAAAACTAAAAATTCATAAAACATTTGGAAAATAAATTTCTTTGAAAATGTAATGATCTGTGTTTTGAACTGGGATAAAATACCAAGGGTTAAGATCCTTTTCAATTACTGAATGGTTTTTTTAAAACCAAGCACCATAATTGAATTACTAGAGTTAGATCACTCCTATGTTATGTTTTTTGACTTGTGAAAGGCCTGTTAAGTTTCCTCAGGTGGCTCAAAATGTTTCTGGAGTGCCAAACCCAAAAGGCATTAGGTTATGGAGGATAGTAGAGGGAACATTATTTGTTAAACTGTACAACACATTATTGGTAATTGTGATACATTATTTTTAAGGGGGTAGAGGAATTTCACATGGGTTGTGCATGTTTTCCAAAACCATGTGCATAACACATGTGAGAGGAGTCTCTTATAAAGAGGGGTTCCACATGGTCGGTGAATTTTTTTGACTACCATACGGCCCAAACCATGCATGACATTCAGTTTTAATTTTTTTTTACTTTAATATAATTCAAAACTAAAAAAAATAAAACACACACAAACTCACCCCTCTCCCTCAAACAAAATGGGCCCCCAGGGGGGTTCCCCTACACTATGTTCTCTATGCCCTTCCCATACCCTTCTTCTTTTCCATCAATCTCTATCAATTTCTTTAATATTATTCCTTTAATTTTCAAGTTAAGGTCATCTAACCTAGTCTCATTCATTTATTGGGATGATCTTGGCTTGTTTGTTTCCCTCTGTAGTTCAACTAACCCCTATGTCCTTAGGGTTGATTTTGTTTTTTTTTCTCTTCTTCTAAGGTTGTTCAAAAGGTATATTGGTATGTCTTCTTGCATATTCTTGAAATAGCTGCCGAAGGCAAGGTGGTTCAGTTTCATTCAGTCCACATTTTTTGTTCTGAGGTATTTTTTTTGTTGTTTCATCTTGGTCTTCACATATTAAATTAGGGTCTTTGGTTGTTTTACGGTTTTCAGTATGCTTTGTGTAGTGTGTTCGTCCCTTCTTGTTGGTTTCGAGTAGCCAAGTTAAGGGATACTCACCTATGTGTGCATAGGTAAGAAAATATATATATATGTTGGTTCCCCTGTTATGTGTTTAATCATCCATGGCAGTTATTATACATGTGTGGAGCTAGGTGTGCCCATGTATATATATATATATTCATGTGAGGGTGAGTGGATATGGGTATATGCATATAAAGATATGTGTAGGGATCCACTTTCACACACTCATGACCATTTGGGTGTGTTCATAAGGGCTATATATCCTTGTTTGCGTGTGACGTTTTATATACCTAGGGGTGGAGCATCATCTTTTATATAGAAATTGCCAAGAGCTATAGTGGACAAATTGGTTTCACTTGAGGTATGGTCCCTTTCCATTTCACTCTTTACTTAATAAAGCACTAATTAATTAATTTCACTTCCTTGTGCCTTTATTAGTGCTATGATTTATATAATATCTATTCCCTAAATGATTTAAATTGGTGAAATGGAATAAAAAATTAAATGAAAAAATAATTTGTTTATTAATCAATGTCATGATTTTATAATAAAATCCTTCCAACAGAGTTGCGTTGCTTTCAAGATAAAAATGTAGTGATAGAATATATTTCTATCTTCCTTTTTCCCAAGCAGCGTTATTTATAGTTGGGTTTGAATTTCTAAAGGACATGTTTGGCTGATTGGAAACTTTCTTTTGCATTTTCCTATGTAGCTACATGCCTTGTAACCTTGGAACCTCTTATTACATTGGACCCTTTAACCAATTTTCCATGTTTTGGAAAATTGTATGTGATAACATTGAATAGGCAACTTTCCCTAAATTACATGATTTGATTAAATGGTTCGGTCAGAATGGATTTCATTCCTTACATAAAAAGGGATATAAATAAAATGGCTCATTTAAAATGGAATTGTACATGGTTAAGGACATACATGATAAGTCTTTGGCTCCTGGGATGTTTTTAATGTGACAATGATTATAGCGATGTTTTAATTGAAATACTTAAGAGGGGATTCCTTAAGTGTAAAATGTGAGTGTGGTTTCTTACATGAATATGGTATAGATATTTGATACGAATAAGAGGTATCGACATATGCATTACTTTTTAAATATAAAAATGATTATGTCTTTTATTGATGGATGAGTGGGAGGAATTATTTCCCCATGACATTGTTACCATCTAGTATGTTTGGGCAAGACACATTCTTACAACGTTCTAATTATGACCTTTATAGATGGATGGATGAGAGGGATTCTTACCCTACACCATTAATACCATCTTCTATGTATGGTCATGATGCATTCTTACCCCATTCCAGTTATCCTCTACTGTGGATGGGAGGCATTCTTACCCAATGCCAACATTATACTCCTATGGACGAGAGGTATTCTTACTTCTTTCAATTATCTAAAAAATCTCCTTGGATGAGAGGCATTCTTACCTCATTCCATTTATTATATCTCTCTATATATGTTTATAAATTTTGAGATGAGAGGCATGATTACCACATCACAGTGATAACCTATATATATATAAATATATAAATATATAGTTACTTGGCCAAACTATTAATCTAGCACCGATCTGAAGCTGGTATATCCATCAGGTGTCCCAAGTGAACCTGGATGGGTGTTGTTTATTTATTATCTTCTATCATTATCTATCTATAATTTCCCTCGCATGAATTAATATTAAACTGTCTAGATAGGGCCAGACACTGGTGGTGTAGGTGTACTAATATTTATATCTCACACCCTACTCGTATTACCATTGCACTAGGGTAACCGAGTAAACCTTTCTTGTTCAAGGGACTATGAACCTTTTACCATTCTTGTTGCTGTATTTTCATACCTAGAGTATTGAGAAGAGGACTGAGTTGGTGCTCAAGATCCTGTAGAGTTTACCTTATGAATTTTTAGTTCTTTTCTTTATTTGAGTCATGTATTTTTCTGTTTTGAGAAGCATGCTGTTATAAAATGATTTCAAATTATGTAACACTATGACCTTAATTTGTTGCCTAAACTGGCTTTTTCCACGCTTTGTCAATTATATCAAATTTTTCTTCAACTGATTTGTAAATTATATATACTGATTCTATTTTTGATTATTATTTACTCTATTTTTCCACTTTTCATCTCTGATAAGAGAGTATAGTCTCCCCACCATGACCTATAGAGACCCTCACTACTAGTCTGAAGCCTTTGATGTATGGGGATATGCGCCTGAGGTCATGTGGTCCACCGGTCCGGGTACCGATTCTGTAGTAAGCTGGGTCGGGACGTTACAAAGTGGTATAAGAGGATGTTTCTTTTACTTTTTCTTAATGTTTTGGGTTGGTAGATATAATATTAAGAATATTTTAGCACTTGGTTAATATCTTTTCTTGGGACTGATCCCCCCCACATACGATAAATGACCATGCGAGCTAGGATAGAATTTTTGTTCATGTTGTTTTCTATTAAAATTGTTATAACTTCACCTTGAGTGACTATTGTATTTTCACTACTTAATGGTTTATGAAATTTCAAGAATTTTACACTTTGAATGATATGGAAAAGAAGTTTCATTACTTGTATCATCATTGACAGAATGGAAATTCACATGCAATGCATATTCCATACAATGTAGTTGCAAATGTAGGGTACTTTTGGATTTGGAAATTGTTCCATGAGTGTTATTCCATGTTAGGGTTTTTAATAACATGCTTATATTTTTTACTTTTTTTTGTAATCATAAATCATGATTTTATATTAGTATAGCATGCACATTTGAATAGTATGCCATGATTTTTGTTATTTACCATGCCTTGGGTGATAATTTTCAATACTGTTTGTTTTTCCAGACTTTCTTATATGCCATGCTATTTGTTTTCGTAACATGCCTCTGTGTTTACTGCTTGTGATGTAATTTTTTTCTTTATTATATGGGTTATGAATTAATGGGAACCAATTTTCACTTATAAGTTGTATGGGTACCTTATAATCAGGAAATGGTAACCTATGTATTCAATCCATCTTGAGTATAATGTGTATACATGATTAGAACTATTGGTTAAATTGTAAAAGGCTGCTAATGTGTAATTACTATGTGAATTTATTTTGATTAAATGGGTGTTAAATGATAAACTATAAAGTGTATGGTAAATTTATCGGTTGGTAGATGGACATCCATTTATTTTCACTTATATGTATATATATTTATATATATGAGAATGGTAAAGATATAAAGTGTTTCTAATTTTGAAAAATAGAAGATATTTTTTAATGCATGAAGTGTATGGGTGCTTCATGAATTTTAAAATGACAACCCATAATAAATATAATGACAACATACTATCTGAAATGCATGTTTATGTATGTGTAAGTTGTTTAATTTTGATCTAAAAGTAATGGAAGAATTTTTATTATGATGGATGATAATGAAACCAGGTTGGCTTGATTGTTAAAAAAGAGTTTATTATTGTAAATTTCCTTCTTATGTTAGGATTTCATTGAATGTTCAAATGTTTAATGGGATGTTTGGGAAACCATGTTATTTTTTCCTTGGAGAATTGTTAGGAAATCAATTAGCATGAGTTTTGTTTTGAAAAATGGTACTTCATGTTTTAAATGAAATCTATTAATTCTTAAAGATGAAATTTTAAAAAACGTCTTATAAATAGAACCATAAGTGGTGACCCTGGTAAACCCCTTGTGTATGGGTAACTGGATCTTTTCCTTTTAGTTGTCATGGAATAGGGACATAGGTGTTTTTTGTTGGCTATTTTCTTATTTTCAAGGGCATAAATGTTAGGTTGTGAAGCCTATGACTTGTGTTTAATGTGACCCGACATTAGGGTCGATGCACCCTCATCGTAAGGGGTTATCTCATGGTAAGTAGTGAAAATAGAACATGTATTCATTTATAGTACCATTTGTTTTCTGACATTTGGTATCATTCCTTGGCCATTTTCCCTGTTAGGAATTTTGGATCACAATGAAACCCTTGTTTATATGGGTGGTTATATTTTTCTTCAACCCTATTGTGGGTTTGAGCATCAATCAATTCACGTTTTAAGTAGGTTAGACATGTCGTGGGCATGGTCTTCTATTATTTTGGTCATCTGACGCCTTCTTTTTTACATGGGTATAATGCATTGATATACACATTACCACCGACAGATAAATGTTGTACTGAACCTGTTGGGTTTGGTTAAATCATTCATCCTCGTGTAGTTGTGTGCGTTCTTGGGTCATCTAGAAGTTTAATGGCCTATAAATTTAATAGCGGGTTCATCCCAATGCTTGGGATGGGTTTTTAATGTTTTGTGGGTGTTGACACACCGTTCATTTTGTTTTCAGTTTTAGCAGGGTTTTTATTTTATTTATATGATTTGACATTTGTGGGTGTGACTCATGCGAACATCACACATTCATTTAAGGTGTTTTTTTACTAGTGAGATTGACCGCCTGAGTGTAATGAAGTTGAATGATCACGGAATTCCTTGTTTATAGGAGGAATTTGTTCATTCAGTGTTGACGCATCGGTAGGTGAAGCTGAGTTTCTCTTTGAAGTCAACAAGTGGTGGTTTGACCATTCTTCATTTATGGAATTGGTCAATAGTGAATTGGAACCCTTAGAATCCTCTTAGTGTACTATGATATAAGAAGGGAATTTCCCCTATCTTTCCTTCATCCTGGATGCACTAAATAGAGTTTTGGTGTTTCACTATGATGAAAATTTTTAAATGTTGGTGATTTGGTTTGGTGGTTCTTTTATGGAGATACACGTAGGATGCATGGATTCACTTATGGTTTAATCTTAGAAAAAACATTGGGAGTCAGGTGTAGGCTTCAGTGAGTGTGTCTATTGAAAATATGATATTCCCACGATAAAGGAATCATGCTTCAACTTATAAAGTGACGAACATTTAAGCTGGGCATCTTCTTGTATTGTCAGCCGTGGGGCCCAACACCATTCCTCTCTTGGTTATTGCTAATGGTTGGTGATGGACTGTTCAATGACATGTTGTTAAGTGAAGAAGAGTTTTGTTTAGGTCACCCCATGATTTCCATGAACAATCATATCAATTTGGGCTTCATGGTCGATGGGAAATCGACCATTTAGTAATTTTAAAGTCATTCCATGAGCATCGTCAAATGCATAAGGGTCTGCATGTAATAAAAATTATAACGGAGTTTAGATCTTATTTAGAATTGACCATCATAACATTAAAGCCTATGGTGGGAATTACCCTTGGCTAATTATTAACAAGAAGATGAGGAGATCGTTTCTTTGGTTGAATGGGATCGGGAAAGTGTCTTCTCGGTGTTTTAGTTGGAGAAAGATCATTTTCTCGAGTTTTAAGGGATTAAGTTCTGTTTTCTTTGAAATTATTAAGGGTGCAGTGGGCATTTGAAAATACAAGGATACCTTCTAAATGAAGTCTCATGAACCTTGTAGGTCAGGTGAGGTGTACATTGTTCCCGAAGGCTTCTCGGGGAAGAGTGGTTCTAGGGTTGGAAGGTTGCAATGATCTGTGTTTCAAACCATGAAAAAATACGAACGTTTTTATCTTTTTCTATTACTGAATGGGTCATTTTTAAAAACAAGATTCAGAAACGAATTCCAAGAGTTAGATCACTCCTAAGTGATGTTTCGATACATGGGTGAATCCCATTATGTTTCCCCAGCTAGATCGAGACGTTTTGGGAGTGTCAGACCAGAAATACATCAATTTTTGAAGGATAACATAGGGAACATGATTAGAGAACAATCTGTTAAACCATGCATCCCGCTGCAAGCAACCATGCAACAATAATTTTATGTGGGTAGAATAATTTCACAAGAGAAGTGTACAGTATCCCAAATTGTGCGCCTAACTCATGAATGAGGATTCCCTTAGGTCGAGGGGTTCCACACGGTTGGCACATGGTTTAGCTATACATGTGGCGCAAAACATGTGTGGTGTTCTGTTATAATTTATTTTATTTTAATTTAATAAAAAAAATAAAACACTCACATCTTCACCCATCTCCAACAAACACAACACACCCCAAGGGATATTCCACTACACAGAATGCTCGACCCCCTTCTAGAATTCCTCTTATGACCTTCGATCTTCATACATTTCATTGCAATTCTTCCTCGAATATTCACGGTAAGGTTCCATTCCCCAGTCCCCTTCCTTTTCCGGGCTGATTTTGGAATCTTTGTTTCCCTAAAGAGTTTGGCCAAACCCTAGGTCCTTAGGGTTGATTTATTTTTCAGTTTTCCTTTCATATAGGGTCCTTTAAAAGGTTTACTAGAATGTGTTCTTTTGTGTTCTGGAAACCCCCACCAAAGGCAAGTCGGTTTGGTTGGTTCTGATCCACCTAATTTGTTTCGAGGTAAGGTTTTTTTGTTGATGCTTTATTTTCACCCATTAAATTAGGGTATTTGGTTGTTTTAAGGTTTTTTGTATGCTTTTTGTAGCATGTTGGTCCGTGCTTATTGGTTTTGAGTAGTAAAGTCAAGGGAGACTCACATGTGTGTGCATAGGTAAGAAAATATATATATAGTTGGTTTTCCCCATTACATGTATAATGATACATGGAAGTAATTATACACATATGGGGAAAGGTGTACCCAGATATATATATATATATAATGTATTGTAATGTAATTGGAGATGATTATATGAATATATGAATATGTGTAAGGATCATGTAGCACATGATCATGGCTATGCAGGTGTGTGCATAGGGGCTATGTGTCCATGTAAGTGTGTGAAGTTGCATATTCCTAGTGGTGGAGCAGCAACTTTCAGTTAGAAAGCACCAAGAGCCATTGTGGACAGCTTGGTTCCACTTATTTTAGAGTCCCATTCCATTTCCCTTTTTACAAAACAAATAATTAATTAATTAATTCCACTACCTTGTTCCTTTGTTAATGTTGTGCCTTATATGATAGATTTGTCTTAATATATTTCCAATGGTGAAATGGAATATAATTTGAAATTAAATAAATGATTTATTTATTAAACAAATCCATGATTTTATACTAGAACCTCTCCAACGGTGGTGTATTTACATCAAGATAAAAATGTATTGATATACAATATTATTGTCATCCTTATTTTCCTTGATTCATTATTTATACACAGTTTAGAATTGATAAAGGACCTGTTAGGATACTTGGACCTTTTCTGTTGCTTTTTCTCAAGTAGGTACTTGCCTTGTAGCCTTGGTATCACCTATTACTTTTCTCCCTATATCCAATTCTCCATGTTTATGAAAATTGGACATGATAACCTTGAATAGGGAACTTGTACTAAATACATTATTTGGTTAAATGGTTTGGTCATAATGGATTTATTTCCTTACATAAAAAGGGTTTTGAATAAAAAGGTTCCCTTGAAATGGAATTGTTCATGGTTATGGAAATACATGAGAAGTCTTTTCCACATTGTATTTTTTGAATGTCACTAAGCTTATGTCGATGTTTTAATTAATGTACATAAGAAGAGTTTCTTTAAGTGTAAAACATTAGTGTGGTTGCTTATGTGTATATGTTATGGCTATTTGAAATGAATAAGAGGTACTAACTTATTCATTACATTATGAATAAAAAAATGATAATGTTTTTTATAGATGGATGGGTGGGTGGAATTCTTACCCCACACCATTTATACCATCTACTATGTTTGGGTGGGAGACATTCTTACCCTGTGCCAATTATGACCTTTATATATGGATGGGTGGGATGCATTCTTACCCCGCACCATTGCTACCATCTACTATGTATGGGAGAGAGGCATTCATACCCTATCCCAGTTATCTTCTTTTATTGATGGGAGGCATTCTTACCCCAGGAAAGTGTTATACTCCTACAGACTAGAGGCCTTCTTACATAGTGACATTATTTATAAAATCTCCATGTAAGAGATGCATTCATACCTCATTCCATTTATTATATATAAATATATATACATTTAGGGATGAGAGGTATTATTACCTCATCCCATTGACAGCCTATTTATATATGGTGACACGGTCATATAGTTAATTCAGCACTGAGTAGAAGTTGGTATAGCAATCAGGTGTCCCCTATGAACCTGGATGGGTGTTGTTTATTTATTAATTTTTATCATTAATTATCTATACTTTATCCTAGTTAATTAATATTACACTATCTGGATAGGGCAAGACACAGGTGGTGCCGGCCTACTGAGATTTATATCTCACACCCTACTCAAGCCACCATTGCACTGGGTTACCTAAGTATACCTTTCCTATTTATAGGACTGCAGACTTTGGACCATTCTTGATTCTGTATTGTCATACCAGGAGTTTGGAGCAGAGGACTGAGCTGGAGATCAGGATGCTCGTGGAGATTTCCTTAGGACTTTTTAGTTATTTTCTTTATTTGAATCCTGTATTGTTTTGTTGTAAAAATCATACTGTTTTTTACCTTAATCAAATTATTTATCACCATGATATTCATTTATTACATAAACTGGCTTTTGGAACTCTTATTTAGTTATATAAAATATATCATCCACTTCTTTTTAAATAATGAATAATACGTCCCCTTTTGATTATTATTTAATTTTTTGTAAATATGTACTTATCTAATAAGATTGTATAGTCACCTCATCATCACCTCCTGATACGCTTGTTGGTAGTCAACAACCTCTGGCATATGAGGAGACGCACCTGAGGTCATGTGATCCATCAGTTGGGCTACCGGTCTAATGTTAAGTTGGGCCAAGGCGATACAAAGTGGTTTCAGAGGATGTTTAATTTCCTTTGTCTTACTATTTTGGGTTGGTATACAAGAGAATAGAAATTTTTCAATGCTTGGTTAATAGTCATGCTTGGGACTAGTCTCCCCACGTATGGGAAATGACTATGTGACCACATATGAAATTACTGTTCATGATATTTTCTATTACAAATGACATGATTTCACCTTGAGTGACTGTTGCATTTCCACTTCATAATGGTTTATAGAATTTCATGCATTTTACCCATGTATTTATATGGCATGGAAGTTTCATTACATACATAATCATAGGCACATAGGAAATTCACATGCCTATGCCATGCCATTTGTTGCAGATGTATGATTCTTGTTGATTTGGAAATTGTTCCATGAGAGTTATTCTATGTTAGGTGTTTTAATAAGATGATTATATTTGTACCTACTTTGGTAACCTTAAATATTGATTTCCTAGTAGTATAACTTGCCTAATTGAATAGTATGCCCTATTTTTTCTTATTTAGATTGCCTTGGGTGATAATTTTCTATGATGTTTATTTAGCCAGACTTGCTTATATGCCATGTTTTTTATTTCTGTAACATGTATTGTAACGCCCCGACTCCAGTTACCCAGAGTCGGTGTATTATTACATAACATTGGCATGATCACAAGAAAGATCAAATCTCTAAAGACCGATTAGTTTAGTATCCTTGGAATAACTAGATACATTAATAAATTTTACATTACATCATAAAATGAAAACTACAAAAACATAGTCTCCATAGTCCACTCTTCTATCCCCTCATACTATCCCTATAGGTCATTCATAAATTACTTCTTCACATCCTGGGAAAAAGAAAACATAGAAAAGGGATGAGCTTAAATTTCTAGTATGGATAAGAATATAGTGGAAACATTAATGAATAAGAATAAACATTTAAGGCAATGTATAACAAAAACAAAATACTATTAAACATGAACTTCAACATAGTATGGAAAAAATAAAATGAAATAATGCCATTTACTTATTCACATGGATATTCTACTAATCGAATAATCACATGCAATACCAATAACCACTTTCATAATGATGGAATGAATAATGCCCGACTATCATAACCACATACCCAAGGCCTCGTGCCAAGACTACAAATACAATTTTGGAAAGGCCTTGTTCCAAGACACTAGTTTTTCACATGAGACCTACCGATGCATCGAGGAGCTATAGCGGGCTTCACCTGTCACATATTAAGTCCAATGCATTCCCCATATGAACAGGTTTAAACATAACATAAAAATTCATATTAAAACTAGCATAAAAAATGTTAATACTTTCTCCATAAACCATTAATGGTATAAAAATAAAATATCCACAGTCAAACAAATGACAAAACATTAAATACAATATGGATGTTTTGTATCATAATAAATCAACTTCAAATAAGCTTAAAATCCATCAAAGGATTTAGACATAGATGAAATCAAAACTATTTGAGAAAAATATCCCTATTTTGAATTAATTTAAAAGTCACATAATTATAAAATAAAACATTTAATTTGAATATTTTCTTATAAGATTGTAAGAGAAGCTTATAAGATTTTATAATGGTAGAAAATAACTGCACAAGCCGTATAAGTTTTAAAAAACATCCTTACCTTAATTTTGTCGAAAAGGTTAAAAAGGACCTTGTTTGGAAAATGACAGAATGATTCCTTTATAAACTTCTTATAAAAAGTCAAAAAACGGTATAAATGACTTTAACCCATATTCTTTAAAATATTAATAATGTTTTGAAAAAACATTTTTAGGATACATGGATGTGGATGATAAAGAGATCCCAGTAGATTATTACGTATAAACAACCTCGGATAATGAAGAGATTGCGAAATTAACCCTTACGTTGTACTTTTCCTTGGTTTAGGGTAGGTTAAACTCCTGTATAATGGTGAAATAATTGTTATTAAATTATACAAGAATCATATACATTAATATGATATAATATATGATCTGTTAACATTGATTTGTTAATAATATCTTAGAATTATCGTCGTTTCGAGTGTTAACTTACACGTTTTAGTTTATATGTTTTGTTACATAAGCCGTGTTTGTTATGGATAGGTTGTATCTTATTCATATCCAGAATTATATCAAGTCCTTAAACATTATTTTTAATCATCAAATGATAATTATACTTGAATGGATATGATGGAGAATGAATCTCATCGCGTTCGTGGAGACGGTAGTCCATACGTACGCACGAGAGAAAATATCATTCCTTTGATATTAAAATAATATATAATTGGATGGTATATCATATATAAAGAATAATTATCATGTTATATTTATTATTTACCTGAATTACACATCATTATTATACGAATCCAAATAATAATTTATTGAATAACAATTACACCACGATGTGGAGACGGTAAGCCGTACGTACGCACATACGGTGACATGTCATTCAAAGGATGGATAGAATACTGAATATGGTTGTACCATATTTCAAATGACATCAAAGTATATATAATATACTGGAGTTATTATTTTATAATGGTTATAACAAAGAAAGAATAAGTGGAAGAAGAAAGGAACTTTGAAAAAGGGTGGTGAAAACATTACCTCTTCTTTGGGTTCTTCCTTTTAATTTGATCAAAAGGGCTCCTTAAGTTGGATTTATGATCAAACTAAGGCATCTAGGTTGAATTGAGGGAAGTTGATAGAGTATTTGGGCAGGGATTTGCCGAGAAAAAAGGCTTTGAATGTGTGAATTAGTGAGAAGGGGGAGTGCCCTTTTATAAGAGGGGTGAGTGGTACCTTTGGGAAAGCTAGAAATATTATTTTATAATAAAATCATATTCTGTTTCTAATGGATCCAAAGTGGATTATTTAAAGGTTAAGGTGGGGATGGGTCGAAAACCACTCAAACAATAGAATTTATACAGGTTTGGGTCATTATATTAAACTTATCTTTTAGTTTTAACTCTTAGTTAATTAGTTTGACACTTACCATGTCAATTTGTATTTTTATATTATATAGTTAATAAACAGACTATATACCTCCAAGAGACTCCCAAGTGGTACATTACTTATACACCTATCATGATATAAGTCTCTTGGCCGAACCTTAGATTTTTAGGAATTGAATATCAATTAATTATATAATATTTTTTTTAAAGACTCTTTTATGTCAATTTTGAATGTATTTGGAAAATTGTTTTTTTGAAAATCATAAAAGAATTATTACTTCGAAAAAGTTCATTATATCAATCATAACATGTCATATTAACATATAAAATTAGTGTAATTCATAAAAAGACTGAAATTATATTCATTTTAGTATTTATAATATCAATTATTTTAATTTTTCACTATTATGGTAATTACTGCATCATTATTGTGTCATAAATAATTTAAATTATATAATGTCTAATAATTATAAATAAAATATAATTATGTATTAAATCTTGTTGTCTTTCTAATGAATATTTAAAATAGAATTTATCTTATGTGTAACCATATATTAAAAATGTTTTAGTAAATAAACATTGATTTTAACTCTTTTAACTCTTCTTTGAATTAAATAATAATAAATGTCCTAATCTAATCCAAGTGGACCTAAATGATAATATTTTATTCATAAGGTTATTTTTGGTCGAGATACACTTGTCCAATAGAATTATGACATGTGTTAGGGTTATATTAATATCATTTTTACCCTTAATTACCCTATTTACTTTTAATTGTGGTAAATAAAAGTAAAAAAGTTACTATTCACCAAAAATTGATTTCATCTCATTGTACCACATTTTACTCCTTGATATTAATAGTGTCTCTCGGATTTTCGGAACTCCACTCATAGAAGTGGTAAAATTATGTTTTATGAAAAGTTCTGTTTTTTAAGTACCACTTAGTGGTTTCACTATTCATCAAAAAATGAGATTTTTTAGAAAAATACCAAAAATTCACCCTAGGATATTTTCGATATTCTGAAACCAAAAATGAAGTCCATTTTGAAAAATAAAATTTATAGATTTCAAAAAGTGGGTATTACTATTCATAACGGCTAGTTTGATTGGTTGTGGTGTGTTAGAACTCGATGTTGCGTACAACACACGCTATTTCTTTATTCAAAGAGAAGCGTACCGTAGAAGCTTGGGGTGTTACATTATCCCCTCCTTCAAATAATTTCATCCTCGAAATTTCTAGAATAATAATGCATAAAAAACTCGGGTGGTTCTTCATCATAAGTTCATCGGGTTCTCACGTTGCCTCTTCCATCTTATGGTTTCTCCACAAGACTTTTACCAGACGATTCGTCCGGTTTCTCAGAACTTGGTCTCTCGTTTCAATAATCCTGATGGGCTCTTCGCAATAAGACAGATCGGGTTCCAGTTCTAATTCCTCATAGGTGAGTACATTCTTTGGGTCAGGCATGTATTCCTTCAACAGAGATACGTGGAACACATCGTGAACTTTGGAGAGACTTGGCTGCATTGCTAATCGGTAAGCAATATACCCAATTCGTTCTAGAATTTCGAAAGGTCTGATGTACCTGGGACTCAATTTACCTTTCTTAACAAAATGTATGACTCCCTTCCATAGAGATACCTTCAGGAAAACATGATCACTGACTTGAAATTCAAAATCATCCCTTCGATTATTGGCATAGCTCTTCTGCCTACTTTGAGCTGCTTTGATATGGTTTTGGATTACCTTCACCTTCTCCATCGTTTCCTCCACGAGTTCTAGGCCTACAAGTTTTCTTTCACCAACGTCATCCCAACAGGTTTGTGTGCGACATCTCTTTCCATATAATTCTTCATATGGTGCCATCTGAATACTCGAATGGAAGATATTATTATATGAAAATTCTCCCAGAGGTAAATATTGATCCCACATACCCTGAAAGTCAAGTGAGAACGATCTCAACATGTCTTCTAATGTTTTAATAGTTCGTTCTGATTGTCTATCTATTTGAGGGTGGTAGGCAGCGCTCACATGAAGTTCGGTATCCAAGGATTTCTGAAGACTTTTCCAGAATCTTGAAGTAAAACTGGGATCACGATCCGAAAAAATTGGTAGGGTTACTCCATGAAGACTCACAACTTCATTAATATATAGTCGTTCTAGATGTTCCAGTGGTAGATCTTCTCTTATAGCAAGAAAATGTGCTGACTTGGTAAGACGGTCAATAATAATCCATATTTCATTGTTCCTTCTAGGAGTCTTTGGTAGTCCCATGACAAAGTCCATCATGATATTATCCCATTTCCACCCAGGTATGGGAAGAGGTTGCAATACTCCACCAGGTTTTTTCCTTCCAGCTTTCACTTGTTGACAAACCATACATCTTGACACAAAATCAGCAATCTACCACTTCATGTTATCCCACCAAAAATGTTCCTTCAAATCTCTATACATTTTTTTTCTCCCATGGTGTATAGAGAAATTGGAACTATGAGGATCATCCAGCAATTCCCTTTTTAGATCAGGTATATCGGGAAGACAAATCCTCTTCCAAAATTTCAAAATTCCTTCTTCATACAAAAAGTCTCTCAATATCCCATCATTCACAGCTTTAATCTTCTTTTGAAATTCATCATCATCAATCTGAGAACTCTTTATCCTTTCTAGTAAAGATGGTTTGGAAACCATTTGAAAAAGCATTGATGTTTCACCTTCCATGGTGATTCCCATATCCAACTTTACTAGATCCATAAAAGTAGGATCCCTTTCAATTATCATCATGTTCAAAACTCCGTGATATTTTCTGCTCAAATCATCTGCCACCATATTTGCCTTCCCTAGGTGGTAGTGTATCATACAATCATAATCCTTGAGTAATTCAAGCTATCTCCTTTTCCTCATGTTGAGTTCTTTTTGTGAGAAAATATACTTCAAACTCTTGTGATCTGTATAAATCTCACATTTTTTACCATAGAGGTAGTTCCTCTATATCATCAAAGCAAAGATCACAGTTTCTAACTCAAGATCATGAGTAGGATAGTTTTTTTAATGAATTTTCAACTGTCGTGATGCATAGGCAATAACCCTATCATTCTGCATAAGGACACAACCCAGTCCTTTCTTCGATGCATCACTATAAATAACGAACCCATCATTCCCCGATGGTAGAGTATATGTAGGATCATTGACTAATCTTCTATTCATCTCTTTGAAACATTCTTCACACTGTTTTGTCCAAAAAAATTTAACCCCTTTACGTGTGAGCTTCGTTAATGGGTTAGCCAATCGGGGAAAATTCTAGACGAAATGTCAATAATAACTTCCTAAACTAATAAAACTACGTACCTCAGTTATATTCATCGGTGCAGGCCATTCTTGGATTGACTTGTTCTTATAAGGATCAACAAAGATTTCATCTTTAGAGACAATATGGCCAATACAAGAAATCTCCTAAATCCAGAATTCACACTTTCTAAACTTCCCATATAATTCATGTCTTCTCAGAGTCTTCAGGAAAATGCGCAAGTGATTTTCATGATCTTCATAGATTTTGGAGTATACCAAGATGTCATCAATAAATAACACCAAAAATTCATCGAGATATTCCATGAAAACTCTATTCATCAGATCCATGAATATAGAGGGTGAATTAGACAATCCAAAAGGCATTATTGTAAACTCGTAATACCCATACCTGGTTCGAAATGCTATCTTCGGAATCTCTCCATTCTTCACACACAACTGATGGTATCCAGATCGAAGGTCAATCTTTGAGAAGTATTGAGCTCCATGCAGTTGGTCAAATAAATCATCAATGCGAGGTAGGGGATACTTCTTATTTATTGTTATAGCATTGATCTCCCTGTAGTCGATTCATAACCTCATAGATCCATCTTTCTTTTTAACAAAAAGAATAGGGGCTCCCCATGGAGAAACACTAGGTCGAATAAATCCCTTATTACTCAATTCCTCTAGTTGTTTCATTAGTTCGAATAATTCCACAGTGGCCATTCTATAAGGGATCTTCGATATAGGCCTTGATCCTGGAATTAAATCAATGGAAAACTTAACTTCTCATTCTGGAGGATGTCCAGGTAAATCTTCCGAAAACATATCTACATATTCGTTCACAATAGGTACATCCTCTATTTGAACATTCCTTTCCTCACCCATAGTCATTTCATTCTCTTCCTCCCCAATAATTGAAATTAGTTGAGCTACTGGGGGTGGATCTAGATAAGAATTAGGTGGTGACAATTCTGCTCTAAAGATAAGGTGTTCCTTATCATCATCAACAAAAATCGTAACCTCCTTCTTCTTACAATAAATCTTCGCATCATGGTCTTAAAGACAATCCATATTGAGGATTATATCAAACTCAATCATAGGTATGATGTAACGCCCCGACCCCAGATACCCAGAGTCGGTGCATTATTACATAACATTGGCATGATCACAAGAAATATCAAATCTCGAAAGACCGATTGGTTTAGTAGCCTTGGAAACACTAGATATATTCACAAGTTTTACATTACATCATAAAATGAAAAACTACTACAATAACATAATGTCTCCATAATCCACACTCATATCCCCACATAATATCCCTGCAGGTCATTCATAATTTACTTCTTCACTTCCTGGGAAAAATAAAACATAGAAAAGGGGTGAGCTCAAATGCCCAGTAAGGATAACAATATAGCGGAAACTTTCATAAATAAGAATAAACATTTAAGGAAATGTATAACTAAAACAAAAGCCTTTTAAATATGAACTTTCAACATGGTATGGCATAAATAAAATGAAATAATTCCATTTACTTATTCACATGGATATTCTACTAATCGAATAATCACATGCAAAAATCAATAACCACTTTCATAATGTTGGAATGCATAATGCCAGACTATCATAACCACATAGCCAAGGCCTCGTACCAAGACTACAAATAAGATTTTGTCAAGGCCTTGTGCCAAGACACTAGTTTGTCTCATGAGACCTACCGATGCATCGAGGAGCTATAGCGGGCTCCACCCGTCACATATTAAGTCCAATGCATTCCCATATGAAAAGGTTTAAACATAACATAAACATTCGTATTAAAAATAGCATACGAAATGTCAATACTTTCACCATAAACTATGAATGGTATAAAAATAGCACATCCACAGTCAAAATTGTCATAAAACCTTCAATACAATATAGAAGTTTTGTATCATAATAAATCAACTTCAAATAATCTTAAAATCCATCAAAGGATGTTGACATAGATGAAATCAAAATTCTTTTTAAAGAAATATCTCCTTTTATTTTGAAATAATTTAAGATCCATATAAAATAAAACATTTTCTTTGAAAATATTCTTATAAGCTTGTAAGGGAAGCTTTGAAGATTTTATAACGGCGGAAAATAGCCGCACCCGCCGTATAAGTTAAAAAAACATTCTTACCTTAATTCTGTCGAAAAGGTTAAAAAGGACCTTGTTTTGAAAACGACTGAAAGATTCCTTTATAAACCACTTATAAAAGTCAAAAAGGGTATAAATGACTTTAACTCATATTCTAGTAAATAGTAAAAATGTTTTGAAATGCATTTTTAAGAAACATGGATGTGGATGATAAAGAGATCCCAGTAGATTATTACGTATAAACAACCTTGGATAATGAAGAGGTTGTAAAGTAAACCCTTACCTTGTACTTTTCCTTGGTTGGGGTAGGTTAACCTCCTGTATAATGGTGAAATATTTGTTATTAAATTATACAAGAATCATATATATTAATATGATATCATATATGATCTTTTAACATTGATTTGTTAATAATATCTTAGAATTATCGTCATTTCGGGAGTTAACTTACTCATTTTCTTTTATATGTTTTGTTACATAAGCCATGGTTGTTGTATCTTATTCATATCCAGAATGATATCCAGTCCTTAAACATCATTTTTAAATCCTCAAATGATAATTATACTTGAATGGATACGATGGAGAATGAATCTCATCGCGTTCGTGGAGACGGTAGTCCGTACGTACGCACGAGCGACAATATCATTCTTTTGATATTAAAATAATATATAAATGGATGGTATATCATATATACAGAATCATTAACATGTTATATTTATTATTTACATGAGTTACACATCATTATTATACCCATCCAATAATATTATATTGAATAACAATTACACCACGACGTGGAGACGGTAAGCCGTACGTACGCACGTATGGTGACATGTTATTCAAAGGGTGGATATAATACTGAATATGATTGTACCATATTTATAATAACATCACATTATATGTGAGATACTGGAGTTATTATTTTAGAATGGTAAGAACAAAGGAAGAAGAAGTGGAAGAAGAAATGAACTTGGAGAAGGGTGGTGAAATCATTACCTCTTCTTCGGGTTCTTCCTTTTGATTTGATCAAAAGGGCTCCTTAGGTTGGCTTTCTGATCAAAATAAGGCCTCTAGGTTGTAGTGAGGGATGTTGGGAGAGTATTTGGGCAGAGTTTGGCCGAACCAAAAGGCTTTTAAGGTGTTAAGAAATGAGAAGTAGGAGTGCCCTTTTATAAGAGGGGTGAGGGGCACCTTTGGAAAACCTAGAAATATTAATTTATAATAAATTCATATTCGGTTTCTAATGGCTCCAAAGTTGATTATTCAAAGGTTAAGGTGGGGATAGGTCGAAAACCACTCAACCAATAGAATTTAGACAGGTTTGGGTACTTATATTAACCTTATCTTTAAGTATTAACTCTAAGTTAATTAGTTTCACTTTTACAATGTCTGTTTGTATTTTTATATAATATGGTTAATAAACTTACTATATACATCCAAGAGACCCCCAAGTGGTACATTAATGATGAACCTATCATGATATAAGTCTCTTGGCCGAACCGTAGATTTCTAGGAATTTAATATCAATTAATAATATAATATTTGTTTTAAGAACTCTTTTATGTCAATTTTGACACTATTCAATAGTTGATTTTTGTGAAACTCATAACAGATTGATTACTTAGAAAAAAGTCAATTAAATCAATCCTAATATATCATATTATCCTAGAAAATTAGTTTAATTCATTAAAAGTTTCATATTATATTTATTTGGGTATTTATAATATCACTTATTTTAATTTTTCACTATTATAGTAATTACTGCATCATCAATGTGTCATAAATAAAAAAACTTATTTAATGTCTAAAAATTATAAATAAAATATCATTATGTAGGAAATCTTTTTAGCTTTCTAATGAATATTTATAATCTAAAAGACAACATATATTACCCTATGTAACAATTGTTTTTCTAAAAGATATATGCTTGTGTCATTTTTGTATTCATTTTAACTTAATTAAAATAAAGTGTCATTATCACTTACAAGTGGATCCATGGGGTCCCAAAATCGACCCAAAGATGCCCATGGTCGACCATGTATCAACCAATAGGGTTAAGACACGTTTTAGGGTAATTTAGTATTATTATAATATTATTTTTTAACCCTTATTTACCGGATTTACCCTTAACCATGGTAAATAAAATATTTACCGCAGTAATTATTCAAAATGTCTAAAAATAAAAGTTACCCATTTACACAATTTTAACATCCTGATTCCAAATATGGAATCCATTTTCCTAAATTCAAAACACAGAAGTGGCAGAAATTAATTTAAAATTAATTCCCGCTGTCAAAACAAAAAGCGTGTTTTTAAGAGATAATAACTATCAAAAGATTGACACTTGTTTATGTTCGGTTTAATTGTAAAATTATGTCCAATGACCAACATTATATTAAATGGTAAAAATATATTCTAAATATACTTTAAAACCACTCAAATTCGTAATTTATCACTATTAATTATTTTGATTAAAAAAGTTGTTTTTAATTAAAATTTAGTAATTTTCACTATTCATCAAAATATGAAAGTTATCCGAAATGTACCAAAATTTCACCTTAGGCTAAATTCGATATTCCGAATCCAAAAATGAAGTCCATTTTCAAATATAAAATATATATAATTTCAAAAAGTAGGTGTTACTATTCATAACAGCTAGTTTGATTAGTTATGGTGTGTTAGAACTCGGTGTTGCGTACAACACACGCTATCACATTATTCAAAGAGAAGCGTACCGTAGAAGCTTGGGGTGTTACATTCTCCCCTCCTTAAAATAATTGCGTCCTTGCAATTTCTAGGGTATTACTGCATAAAAAGACTCGGGTGGTTCTTCATCATAAGTTCCTCGGGTTCCCACGTTGCCTCTTCCATCTTATGGTTTCTCCACAAAACTTTTACCAGACGCGTCGTCCGGTTTCTCAGCACTTGTTCTCTCGTATCAAGAATCTTGACGGGCTCTTCGCAATAAGACAGATCGGGTTCCAGTTCTAATTCCTCATAGGTGAGTACATGCGTCGGATCAGGCATGTATTTCCTCAATAGAGATACGTGGAGCACATCGTGAACTTTGGAGAGACTTGGCGGCATTGCCAATCGGTAAGCTACAACCCCAATTCGTTCTAGAATTTCGAAAGGTCCGATGTACCTGGGACTCAATTTACCTTTCTTACCAAAATGTATGACTCCCTTCCATGGAGATACCTTTAGGAAAACATGATCACCGACTTGAAATTCCAAATCCTTCCTTCGATTATCGGCATAGCTCTTCTGCCTACTTTGAGCTGCTTTGATGTGATTTTGGATTACTTTCACCCTTTCCACCGTTTCCTCCACCAGTTCTGAGCCTATAAGTTTTCTTTCACCAGCGTCATCCCAACAGGTTGGTGTACGACATCTCTTTCCATATAACGCTTCATATGATGCCATCTGTATACTCTAATGGAAGCTATTGTTATAGGAAAATTCTACCAGTGGTAAATATTGATCCCACGTACCCTGAAAGTCAAGTGAGCAAGATCTCAACATGTCTTCTAAGGTTTGAATAGTCCGTTCTGATTGTCCATCTGTCTGAGGGTGGTAAGCAGTGCTCAAATGAAGTTCAGTATCCAGGGATTTCTGAAGACTTTTCCAAAATCTTAAAGTAAAACGGGGATCATGATCAGAAACAATCGATAGGGGTACTCCATGAAGTCTCACAACTTCATTAATATATAGTCTTGCTAGACGTTCCAGTGGTAGATCTTATCTTATAGCAAGAAAATGTGCTGACTTGGTAAGACGATCAACAATAACCTATATTGCATCGTTCCTTCTAGGAGTCTTTGGTAGCCCCATGACAAAGTCCATCGTAACATTGTCCCATTTCCACTCCGGTATGGGAAGAGGTTGCATGACACCTCCAGGCTGTTGCCTTCCAGCTTTCACTTGTTGACAAACCATACATCTTGACACAAAATCAGCAATCTCCCTCTTCATGTTGTCCTACCAAAAATGTTCCTTCAAATCTCTATACATTTTGGTGCTCCCAGGGTGTATAGAGAAATTGGAACTATGAGCATCATCTAGCAATTCCCTTTTTAGATCAGGTAAATCGGGAACACAAAGTCTCTTCCCGAATTTCAAAATTCCATCTTCATACACAAAGTCTCTCAATCTCCCATCATTCACAGCTTTAATCTTCTTTTGGAATTCTTCATCATCGGTCTGAGAACTCTTAATCCTTTCTAGTAAAGATGGTTTGGCAACCATTTGAAAAAGCATTGATGTTTCACCATCCCTGGTTATTCCCATGTCCATCTTCACCAGATCCATGAAAATTGGATCCCTTTCAATTCTCATATTGTTCAAAACTCCATGGTCTTTTCTACTCAAAGCATATGCCACCTTGTTTGCCTTCCCTGGGTGGTAGTGTATCGTACAATCATAATCCTTGAGTAATTCAAGCCATCTCCTTTGCCTCATGTTGAGTTCTTTTTGTGAGAAAATATACTTCAAACTCTTGTGATCAGTATAAATCTCACATTTTTTACCATAGAGGTAGTGCCTCCATATCATCAAAGCAAAGATCACTGCTGCTAACTCGAGATCATGATTAGGATAGTTTTGTTCATGAATTTTCAACTGTCGTGATGCATAGGCAATAACTCTATCATTCTGCACAAGGACACAACCAAGTCCTTTCTTCGATGCATCACTATAAATAACAAACCCATCATTCCCTGATGGTAGAGTCAATATAGGAGCATTGACTAATCTTCTCTTCAGTTCTTCGAAACATTCTTCACACTCTTTTGTCCAAACAAATTTAACCCCTTTACGTGTGAGCTTCGTTAATGGGTTAGCCAATCGGGCAAAATTCTGGACGAAACGTCGATAATAACCTGCCAAACCAATAAAACTACGTACCTCAGTTATACTCGTAGGTGCTGGCCATTCTTGGATTGCCTTGGTCTTAGAAGGATCAACATAGATTCCATCTTTAGAGACAATATGGCCAAGAAAAGAAATCTCCTGAAGCCAGAATTCACACTTGCTAAACTTCCCATATAATTCATGCCTCCTCAGAGTCTTCAAGATAATGCGCAAGTGATTTTCATGATCTTCGTAGGTTTTGGAGTATACCAAGATATCATCAATAAATACCACCACAAATTCATCGAGATACTCCTTGAAAACTCTATTCATTAGATCCATGAATACAGAGGGTGCATTAGTCAATCCAAACGGCATTACAGTAAACTCGTAATGCCCGTACCTGGTTCGAAATGCTGTTTTCGGAATGTCTTCCTTCTTCACACACAACTGATGGTATCCAGATCGAAGGTCAATCTTTGAAAAGTATTGAGCTCCATGCAGTTGGTCAAATAAATCATCAATACGAGGTAGGGGATACTTGTTCTTTATCGTTATAGCATTGATCTCCCTGTAGTCGATACATAACCTCATAAATCCATCTTTCTTTTTAACAAAAAGAACAGGGGCTCCCCATGGAGAAACACTAGGGCGAATAAATCCCTTATTACTCAATACCTCTAGTTGTTTCTTTAGTTCGCCTAACTCTACAGTGGCCATTCTATAAGGGGTCTTTGATATAGGCCTTCATCCAGGAATCAAATCAATAGAAAACTCAACTTCTCGTTCTGGAGGATGTCCAGGTAAATCTTCTGGAAATACATCTACAAATTCTTTCACAACAGGTACATCCTCTATTTGAACATTCCTCTCCTCACCCGCAGTTATTTCATTCTCTTCCTCCCCAATAATTGAATTTAGTTGAGCTATTGAGGGTGGATCTAAATAAGAATTAGGTGGTGACGATTCTGCTCTAAAAATAAGGTGTTTCTTATCATTATCATCAAGAATCGTAACCTCTTTCTTCTTACAATAAATCTTCACATCATAGTCCGAAAGCCAGTCCATACCGAGTATTATATCAAACTCAATCATAGGTATGATGATGAGATCAGCAGATAAAGAAAATTTATGTGCTCTAATGGGGACTGATTCACAAAACTTTGTTGCAACGATACTTCCCTTAGGAGTTTTAACTGAAAACTCCCGTATTAAATCAAATTGGAAATATCTAATTTTCTTAGCAAACTGGGAAGACATGAAACAATGAGATGATCCAGAATCAAATAATGCATTTGCTAAACTTGAGGAAACCATTAAATTACCTGCCACTACGTCTTTTGGAGCTTCTACCTCTGCAGTAGTGATAGCATAAGCCTGGCCTTGATCCCTTGGCCTTTTCTGAGGTAAGTTCTCCTGACGCTTAGGACATGCATTTGCATAATGCCCCATCTCCCTGCAATTGTAGCACTGAACATTGGTAGCTTCCTTCTTCCCCTTGCAATCATGAGCTTGGTGGCCTTTTTCACCACACTTGTAACAGACTCCCATTCCCTTCAAGCAAGTACCAGGATGTTTCTTCCCGCATTTACCACAAGATGGATATTCAACCTTTCCCTTCTTCCCCTTATTTCCATTCCCAGATTGATCAGCAGGTCTCTTCTTCTCTTGCTTTTCTTTAAAGTCATAAGACTTATAGAATTCCTTTTCGGTCTTGATAGCACATGAGACAATGTCTTCGTACGATGAAAAGGATTGTGAGACTAATGCTCGATGGAGAAATGGTTTTAACCCATCAAAGAAACAATCAATCTTACTTCTTGGGTTGCGAATATAATCTCCAGCATACCTCGCTAACCTTGTAAAGTTATCCTCATACTTTGTGACATTCTCATCCTCCTTCTGTCTCAGACTCAGAAATTGCCTTTCCATATCTGCTCGATGGTCGCGAGGGAAGTATTTTTCTAAAAACAGATCTTTGAACTCCCTCCATTCCATATTTGATACTTCATCATCTTCCTTCATGTTCTGAATCAATGACCACCATTGATCAGCATCTCCAGTGTGGCGGTAAACTGCCATGATAACTTTTTCCCTTTCACTGCTCCCCAAAGCCTGAAATATTTTCTCTAGGGAAAATATCCATTTCCCAGCTACTAAGGGATTTGTATTCCCATTGAACGTTGGTGGTTGTTGCCTCATGAATCGATCTAACATTGATCCTCCACGCTGCGGATCAGGGTGCTCCATACGGGTAAGGTTATTATTCATAACCTGAGTAAGTTTCCCCAGTATGGTGATTAGCTGATCAGCACCAGTTGCATCACCAGCCCCACTATAATTATCTTGAGCAGGAGGGCAATACCTACATGGAGTGCGTGCATTGATACGGTTTCCATTTCTTCCACTAGGCGCCATTTCTAAACAATGGCATAAACTAGATCAGTTTATGAATCAAAATACATAATCCCATACTTATAAAACACTTAACATAAATTGAACTATTTATGGATATAATCCATAATCATAAGAATTTTTTCTTTGAGGATGTATATACTCATAATCCCTTCAAAATGATTTGTAAGGAAAATGAGAGTTATCCTAAGCATATCCCCCAGGAGTGTCGTAACCAAGAGTGCAGCAAGGCCCGTTGTCATGCACCAGTTCCCGTTCGAGTCTAGCTCAAAGCGGTGTTTTCGGGTTTTACCCCTAGGTACATCTGTGCCAGAGCTGCCTCTACCTGCTCGTATCCAGACAGGGATGTATTGCTTGGAAAACTCACAAAATCTCTACAATACCAAAATTCTAGGAAGTTCTTCTATACTAATCCTCAAAGTTCATCTTAGGTCTACGTGCTCTAATCAGAGTTTATCTAAATCTAGCTTCCAAGGTTTGTACTAAACTTCCTCTGATACCAACTGTAACGCCCCGACCCCAGTTACCCAGAGTCGGTGCATTATTATATAACATTGGCATGATCAAAGAAATATCAAATCTCGAAAGACCGATTGGTTTAGTAGCCTTGGAAACACTAGATATATTCATAAGTTTTACATTACATCATAAAATGAAAAACTACTACAATAACATAATGTCTCCATAATCCACACTCATATCCCCACATAATATCCCTGCAGGTCATTCATAATTTACTTCTTCACTTCCTGGGAAAAATAAAACATATAAAAGGGGTGAGCTCAAATACCCAGTAAGGATAACAATATAGCGGAAACTTTCATAAATAAGAATAAACATTTAAGGCAATGTATAACTAAAACAAAAGCCTTTTAAATATGAACTTTCAACATGGTATGGCATAAATAAAATGAAATAATTCCATTTACTTATTCACATGGATATTCTACTAATCGAATAATCACATGAAAAAATCAATAACCACTTTCATAATGTTGGAATGCATAATGCCAGACTATCATAACCACATAGCCAAGGCCTCGTGCCAAGACTACAAATAAGATTTTGTCCAGGCCTTGTGCCAAGACACTAGTTTGTCTCATGAGACCTACCGATTCATCGAGGAGCTATAGCAGGCTCCACCCGTCACATATTAAGTCCAATGCATTCCCATATGAAAAGGTTTAAACATAACATAAACATTCGTATTAAAACTAGCATACGAAATGTCAATACTTTCACCATAAACTATGAATGGTATAAAAATAGCACATCCACAGTCAAAATTGTCACAAAACCTTCAATACAATATAGAAGTTTTGTATCATAATAAATCAACTTCAAATAATCTTAAAATCCATCAAAGGATGTTGACATAGAGGAAATCAAAATTCTTTTTAAAGAAATATCTCCATTTATTTTGAAATAATTTAAGATCCATATAAAATAAAACATTTTCTTTGAAAATATTCTTATAAGCTTGTAAGGGAAGCTTTGAAGATTTTATAACGGCGGAAAATAGCCGCACCCGCCGTATAAGTTAGAAAAACATTCTTACCTTAATTCTGTCGAAAAGGTTAAAAAGGACCTTGTTTTGAAAACGACCGAAAGATTCCTTTATAAACCACTTATAAAAGTCAAAAAGGGTATAAATGACTTTAACTCATATTCTAGTAAATAGTAAAAATGTTTTGAAATGCATTTTTAAGAAACATGGATGTGGATGATAAAGAGATCCCAGTAGATTATTACGTATAAACAACCTTGGATAATGAAGAGGTTGTAAAGTAAACCCTTACCTTGTACTTTTCCTTGGTTGGGGTAGGTTAACCTCCTGTATAATGGTGAAATAGTTGTTATTAAATTATACAAGAATCATATATATTAATATGATATCATATATGATCTTTTAACATTGATTTGTTAATAATATCTTAGAATTATCGTCGTTTCGGGAGTTAACTTACTCATTTTCTTTTATATGTTTTGTTACATAAGCCATGGTTGTTGTATCTTATTCATATCCATAATGATATCCAGTCCTTAAACATCATTTTTAAATCATAAAATGATAATTATACTTGAATGGATACGATGGAGAATGAATCTCATCGTGTTCGTGGAGACGGTAGTCCGTACGTACGCAGGAGCGACAATATCATTATTTTGATATTAAAATAATATATAAATGGATGGTATATCATATATACAGAATCATTAACATGTTATATTTATTATTTACATGAGTTACACATCATTATTATACCCATCCAATAATATTATATTGAATAACAATTACACCACGACGTGGAGACGGTAAGTCGTACGTACGCACGTATGGTGACAAGTTATTTAAAGGGTGGATAGAATACTGAATATGATTGTACCATATTTATAATAACATCACAGTATATGTGAGATACTGGAGTTATTATTTTAGAATGGTAAGAACAAAGGAAGAAGAAGTGGAAGAAGAAATGAACTTGGAGAAGGGTGGTGAAATCATTACCTCTTCTTCGGGTTCTTCCTTTTGATTTGATCAAAAGGGCTCCTTAGGTTGGCTTTCTGATAAAACTAAGGCCTCTAGGTTGTAGTGAGGGATGTTGGGAGAGTATTGGGGAAGAGTTTGGCCGAACCAAAAGGCTTTGAAGGTGTGAAGAAATGAGAAGGAGGAGTGCCCTTTTATAAGAGGGGTGAGGGGCACCTTTGGAAAAGCTAGAAATATTAATTTATAATAAATTCATATTCGGTTTCTAATGGCTCCAAAGTTGATTATTCAAAGTTTAAGGTGGGGATAGGTCGAAAACCACTCAACCAATAGAATTTAGACAGGTTTGGGTACTTATATTAACCTTATCTTTAAGTATTAACTCTAAGTTAATTAGTTTCACTTTTACAATGTCTCTTTGTATTTTTATATAATATGGTTAATAAACCTACTATATACATCCAAGAGACCCCCAAGTGGTACATTAATGATGAACCTATCATGATATAAGTCTCTTGGCCGAACCTTAGATTTTTAGGAATTTAATATCAATTAATAATATACTATTTGTTTTAAGAACTCTTTTATGTCAATTTTGACACTATTCAATAGTTGATTTTTGTGAAACTCATAACAGATTGATTACTTCGAAAAAAGTCAATTAAATCAATTCTAATATATCATATTATCCTAGAAAATTAGTTTAATTCATTAAAAGTTTCATATTATATTTATTTGGGTATTTATAATATCAATTATTTTAATTTTTCACTATTATAGTAATTACTGCATCATCATTGTGTCATAAATAAAATAACTTATTTAATGTCTAAAAATTATAAATAAAATATCATTATGTAGGAAATCTTTTTAGATTTCTAATTAATATTTATAATCTAAAATACAACATATATAACCCTATGTAAAAATTGTTTTTCTAAAAGATATATGCTTGTGTCATTTTTGTATTCATTTTAACTTAATTAAAATAAAGTGTCATTATCACTTACAAGTGGATCCATGGGGTCCCAAAATCGACCCAAAGATGCCCATGGTCTACCATGTATCAACCAATAGGGTTAAGACACGTTTTAGGGTAATTTAGTATTATTATAATATTATTTTTTAACCCTTATTTACCGGATTTACCCTTAACCATGGTAAATAAAATATTTACCGCAGTAATTATTCAAAATGTCTAAAAATAAAAGTTACCCATTTACACAATTTTAACATCCTGATTCCAAATATGGAATCCATTTTCCTAAATTCAAAACACAGAAGTGGCAGAAATTAATTTAAAATTAATTCCCGCTGTCAAAACAAAAAGCGTGTTTTTAAGAGATAATAACTATCAAAAGATTGACACTTGTTTATGTTCGGTTTAATTATAAAATTATGTCCAATGACCAACATTATATTAAATGGTAAAAATATATTCTAAATATACTTTAAAACCACTCAAATTCGTAATTTATCACTATTAATTATTTTGATTAAAAAAGTTGTTTTTAATTAAAATTTAGTAATTTTCACTATTCATCAAAATATGAAAGGTATCCGAAATGTACCAAAATTTCACCTTAGGCTAAATTCGATATTCCGAATCCAAAAATGAAGTCCATTTTCAAATATAAAATATATATAATTTCAAAAAGTAGGTGTTACTATTCATAACGGCTAGTTTGATTAGTTATGGTGTGTTAGAACTCGGTGTTGCGTACAACACACGCTATCACATTATTCAAAGAGAAGCGTACCGTAGAAGCTTGGGGTGTTACATATGACGATGGGATCAGCAGATAAAGAACATTTATTTGATCTAATGGGGAATGATTCACAAAACTTTGTTGCAATGATACTTCCCTTAGGAGTTTTAACTGACAACTCCCTTGTTCAATAAAATTGGAAATATCTAATTTTCTTAGCAAACTGGGAAGATATGAAACAATGCGATGATCCAGAATCAAATAATGCATTTGCTAAACTTGAGGAAACCATTAAATTACCTACCAACACATCTATCAGAGCTTCTACCTCAGCAGTAGTGATAACATAAGCTTGGCCTTAATCCCTTGGCCTTTTTTGAGGTAAGTTCCCCTGATGCTTAGGACATTCATTTGTATAATGTCCCATCTCCCTAAAATTGTAGCATTGGACATTCGTTGATTCCTTTTTTCCCTTGCAATCATGAGCTTGGTGTCCTTTTTCAACACACTTGTAACTGACTCTCATTTCTTTTAAGCAAGTACCGGGGTGTTTCTTCCAACATTTTTTGCAGGTTGGATATTCAAATTTTCCCTTCGTCCCCTTATTTCCGTTCCCAGATTGATTAGAAAATCTCTTCTACTCTTTCTTTGCTTTAATGTCATAAGACTTAGATAATTCCTTTTCTGTCTTGATAGCACATGAGACAATGTCTTCGTATGACAAGAAGGATTGTGAGACTAATACTCTACGGTTAAATGGTTGTAACCCATCAAAGAAACGATCAATCATACTTATTGGGTTATGTGTATAATCTCCAACATACCTTTCAAACCTTGTAAATTTAGCCTCATACTTTGTGACATTCTCATCCTCCTTTTGTCTCAGACTCAGAAATTGCCTTTCCATATCTGCTCGATGGTCATGAGGAAAGTATTTTTTCTAAAAACAGATCTTTGAACACCCTCTATTCTATATTTGATACTTCATCATCTTCCTTTGTGTTTTGAATCAATTACCTCCATTGATCAGCATCTCTAGTGAGGCGATAAACTGCCATGACAAATTTTTCCCTTTCACTACTCCCCAAAGCTTGAAATCTTTTCTCTATAGAACTTATCCATTGCTAAAATACTAATGGATTTTTACTCCCATTGAAGGTTGGTGGTTGCTACCTCATGAAGCGATCTTACATTGATCCTCCACGCTGTGGATCAGGGTGCTCCATACGGGTAAGGTTATTATTCATAACCTGAGTGAGTTGTCCCAGTATGGTGATTAGTTGATCGGCAATAGTTGCATCCCCAACCCCACTATAATTATCGTGAGCAGTTGGGAAATCCCTACATGGAGTGTGTGCATTGATACAGTTTCCATTTCTTCCACTAGGCGCCATTTCTAAACAATGGCATAAACTAGATCAGTTTATGAATCATAATACATAATTCCATACTTGTAAAACACTTAACATAAATTGAACTATATATGGATATAATCAATAATCATAAAAATGTTTTCTTTGAGGATTTATATACTCATAAACCCTTCATAATTATTTGTAATGAAAATGAGAGTTATCCTAAGCATATCCCCCGGGAGTGTCGTAACCAAGAGTGCAGCAAGGCCCATTGTCGTGCACTAGTTCATGTTTGAGTCTAGCTCAAAGCGGTGTTTTCGGGTTTTACCCCTAGGTAGATCTGTGCCAGATCTGCCTCTACCTGCTCGTATCTAGCCAGAGATGTATTGATTGGAAAACTCACAAAATCTCTACAATACCAAAATTCTAGGAAGTTCTTCTATACTAATCCTCAAAGTGCATCTTAAATCTTTGTGCTCTAATCAGAGTTCATCTAAATATAGCTTCCAAGGTTTGTACTAAACTTCCTTTGATACCAACTGTAACGCCCCGACCCCAATTACCCAGAGTCGGTGCATTTTTATATTACATTGGCATGATCACAAGAAGGATCAAATATCGAAAGTCTGATTAGTTTAGTAGCCTTGGAATAACTAGATACATTAATAAAGTTTACATTACATCATAAAATGAAAACTACAACAACATAGTCTCCATAGTCCACTCTCTTATCCCCTAATACTATCCCTGCAGGTCATTCATAAATTACTTATTAACATCCTGGAAAAAATAAGACATAGAAAAGGGGTGAGCTTAAATGCCCAGTAAGGATAACAATATAGCGAAAACATTCATAAATAAGAATAAAAATTTAAGGCAATGTATAACTAAAACAAAAGCCTATTAAACTTGAACTTAAACACAGTATGGAAAAAATAAAATTAAATAATGCCATTTACTTATTCACATGGATATTCTACTAATCGAATAATCACATGCAATATCAATAACCACTTTCAAAATGATGGAATGCATAATGCCAGACTATCATAACCGCATAGCCAAGGCCTCGTGCCAAGAATACAAATAAGATTTTGTCAAGGCCTTGTGCCAAGACACTATTTTGTCTCATGAGACCTACCGATGCATCGAGGAGCTATAACGGGCTCCACCCGTCACATATTAAGTCCAATGCATTCCTCATATGAACAAGTTTAAACATAACATAAACTTTCGTATTAAAACTAGCATATGAAATGTCAATACTTTCTCCATAAACCATGAATGGTATAAAAATAACATATCCACAGTCAATGAAATCACAAAACATTCAATACAATATTGTTGTTTTGCATCATAATAAATCAACTTCAAATAAGCTTAAAATCCATCAAAGGATGTTGACATAGATGAAATCCAAACTATTTGAGAGAAATATCCCTTTTTTGAAATCATTTAAAAGACACATAATTATAAAATAAAACATTTACTTTGAAAATTTTCTTATAATCTTGTAAGGGAAGCTTCGACGATTTTATAATGGTGGAAAATAACTGCACCCGCCGTATAAGTTAAAAAAACATTCTTACCTTAATTCTGTCGAAAAGGTTAAAAATGACCTTGTTTGGAAAATGACAGAAATATTCCTTTATAAACTTATTATAATTAGTCAAATAAGGGTATAAATGAATTTAACCCAAATTCTGTAAAATAGTAATAATGTTTTCAAAAACATATTTAAGATACGTGGATGTGGATGATAAAGAGATCCCAGTAGTTTATTACGTATAAACAACCTCGGATAATGAAGAGATTGCGAAATAAACCCTTACCTTGTACTTTTCCTTGGTTGAGGGTAGGTTAAACTCCTGTATAATGGTGAAATAATTGTTATTAAATTATACAAGAATCATATACATTAATATGATATCATATATGATATTTTAACATTTCTTTGTTAATAATATCTTAGAATTATCGTTGTTTCGGGTGTTAACTTACTCATTTTATTTTATATGTTTTGTTACATAAGACATGTTTGTTATGGATAGGTTGTATCTTATTAATATACAGAATTATATCAAGTCCTTAAACATTATTTTTAATCATCAAATGATAATTATACTTGAATTGATACGATGGAGAATGAATCTCATCGCGTTCGTGGAGACGGTAGTCCGTACGTACGCACGAGCGACAATATCATTCTTTTGATATTAAAATAATATATAATTGGATGGTATATCATATATACAAAATCATTATATTGTTATATTTATTATTTACATGAATTACACATCATTATTATACCCATCCAAATAATAATTTATTGAATAACAATTACACCACGACGTGGAGACGGTAATCCGTACGTACGCACGTATGGTGACATGTCATTCAAAGGATGG
The DNA here is from genome assembly GCA_963277665.1 of Viscum album. NCBI lineage: Eukaryota > Viridiplantae > Streptophyta > Magnoliopsida > Santalales > Viscaceae > Viscum > Viscum album. The sequence continues at coordinate 1,871,258,386 of OY728119.1, read as the reverse complement.
ATAGAATAATGAATATGGTTGTACCATATTTATAATAACATCAAAGTATATATAATATACTGGATTTATTATTTTATAATGGTAATAACAATGAACGAAGAAGTGGATGAAGAAATAAACTTTGAAAAAGGGTGGTGAAAACATTACCTCTTCTTCAGGTTCTTCCTTTTGATTTAATCAAAAGGGATGCTTAGAATGTCTTTATGATCAAAATAAGGCCTCTAGGTTGAAGTGAGGAAAGTTTAGAGAGTATTTGGGCAGGGGTTGTCTGAGCAAAAAGGATTCTAATGTGTGAATTAGTGATAAGGGGGAGTGCCCTTTTATAAGAGGGGTGAGGGGCCCCTTTGGAAAAGCTAGAAATATTATTTTATAATAAAATAATATTCGGTTATTAATGGATCCAAAGTGAATTATTTAAAGGTTATGGTGGGTATGGGTCGGAAACCACTCAACCAATAAAATTTAGATTGGTTTGGGTCATTATATTAACCTTACCATTTAGTTTTAACTATTAGTTAATTAGTTTGACACTTACCATGTCACATTGTATTTTAATATTATATAGTTAATAAACTTACTATATATCTCCAAGTGATGCCCAAGTGGTCCATTAACGATACACCTATCATGATATAAGTCTCTTGGCCGAACCTTAGATTTTTAGGAATTGAATATCAATTAATAATATAATAATTGTTTTAAAAACTCTTTTATGTCAATTTTGACACTATTTGGAAAATCGATTTTTGTGAAAATCATAATAGAATTATTAATTTAATAAAAGTAAATTAAATCAATCCTAAAATGTCAAATTAACCTATAAAATTAGTTTAATGGAAAAAAAGTCTCAAATATTATTTATTTTGGTATTTATAATATCAATTATTTAAAAATTTCACTATTATGGTAATTACTGCATCATCATTCTGTCATAAATAAATTAAATTATTTAATGTCTAAAAATTATAAATAAAATATCATTATGTAGGAAATCTTTTTATCTTTATAATTAATATTTATAATCGAATTTATATTATGTGTATCCCTATATTAAATTTTTTTATTAAATAAACTTTGATTTTTACTCTTTTAACTCTTCTTTGAATTAAACAATAATAAATGTCCTAATCTAATCCATGTGGACCTAAATGATAATATTTTATTCCTAAGGTTGTTTTCGGTCGATATACACTTGTCCAATAGAATTATGACATGTGTTAGGGTAATATTAATATCATTTTTACCCTTAATTACCCAATATACATTTAACCGTGGTAAATAAAAGTAAAAAGTTACTATTCACCAAAAAAAATTCACCTCATGGAACCCCATTTTACTCCTTGATATTAACCGTGTCTATAGTATTTTCAAAATTCCACTCACAGAAGTGGTAAAATTAAGTTTTTTGAAAAAGTCAGTTTTTTAAGAACCACTTAGGGGTTTCACTATTCATCAAAAAATGAGGTTTTTCAGAAAAATACCAAAAATTCACCCTAGGATAATTTCGATATTCCGAATCCAAAAATGAAGTCCATTTTAAAAAATAAAATTTATAAATTTCAAAAAGTGGGTATTACTATTCATAATGGCTAGTTTGATTGGTTGTGGTGTGTTAGAACTCGATGTTGCGTACAACACACGCTATTGCATTATTCAAAGAGAAGCGTACCGTAGAAGCTTGAGGTGTTACATGTATCCAAGTTTACTACTTATGATATCATGTTTTTCTTTTTTATATGGTTTGTGAATGAATATGAACCAGATTTTTCTTGTAATGTGTATGGGTGCCTTATAATCGAGAAATGGTAACCCGTATATTCAAACCACCTCAAGCATACTGTTTATAAATGATTAGGATTGTTTGTTAAAATTTAAAAGGCTGATAAAAGTGTAATTATTAAGATAAGTTATTTTGGTTAAATGGGGTCCAAAATATAAACTATAACTTTTATCTGTGCTTTATAGTTTGAAAGTCAACCTCCCAAATTTTTTCAATCTTATATATATATATATATATCTGAGAAAGATAAAGTTCTAAAGTGTTTTTGATTTAGATAAATGGGACCCAATTTTCAATACATGAATTGTATAGGCTCTTCCTAAATAGATAAATGAAAACCAATGTTTAATATAATGACATGATTCTGTCTGAAATGCATGATTATGTATGTGAAAGCTATTTAATTTTTATCTATGATGAATTGAGAAACTGATTTTTGGTTGCATGATAATGGACCCATGGTAGATTATCGGAACCATTGTAGGTTTCCATGATTGTTAAAAAGGAGTTTATTATGGTAAATTGACTACTTGTGATGAGATTTCATTGAATGTTTAAATTTTTAAAGGGAAGTTTTTGAAACATGCCTGTTTTTTCCTTTGGGAGTTGTTTGGAAATCATGTACCTTGAGTATTATTTTAAAAAATGGTTCTTGATGTTTTAAATGAAACATTTCAATAAATAGAGATGAAATGTGAATAAATGGAAGAAGGTATTGGAAAGGGAACCATAATTTCTGACCTTAATAAACCCCTTGTGTATGGGTATCTTGAGCATTTCCTTTTAGTTTCCTTGGAACAGTGTCGTATGTATCTTCCATAGGTTTTTTTTCTTGTTAAAAATGGCTTAAAATGTATGTATTTTGAGCCTGTGACTTGTTTTTAACGTGGTCTGACATTAGGGTTGATACTTGTTCATTGCATGGGGCTAGCTCATGGTAGGTAGTTCCCCTAGAATTTGTTTTTCTTTCTATTACTGTTGTTTTATGAAGTTTGGTACCATTCAAATGCCATTTTCCCTTGAATGAATTTTGGATCCAAATGACACCCCTGTTCATATGGGTGGTCATGTCTTTCTTTGACTTTGTTGTGGGTTTTAGAATCAGGTAATGCTTGTTTTATGTTGGTTATATATGTTGTAGGAATGGTCGACTATTTTGTTGGTCATTTTACCCCGTCTCTTTTCGTCGGGTAGTATGTATTGATATACGTGGTACCATCAAGATTTAAATGTTGTACTAAATTTTTTGGGTTCAGTAAAATCATTCAACCTCATGCAGTTGTGTGCAATCTTGGGTAATCTTCAGGTTTAGTGACCTAATAATTTAAGAGTCTATTGTACCAATTCATTGGATGGGGTTTTAAAGGCATAGGTATTTTGACACGATGGTCATTTTGTTTCCAATTTCAACTGGGTTTTGGTTTTCTTTATATGATTTAATATATGTGGCTGTAACTCAAGTGAACATTACACGTTCATTTAAGGTGTTTTTTACCATCCCTCTTTAGTGGTTCTGTGGTAGCAAGGTGAACGATCATGGAATGATTTGGGTAGTGGAGACATGTGTTCATTTAGTGTTGACACATCAGCAAGTGAAACTGAGTTTCTTCTTTGAAGTCGACCCATAGTTGTTTGACCATTCTTTATTCCAGGAATTGTTCATAGTGACTAGGAACCATTTGAATCCTCTTATTGTACTCTAATATGTGACGTGCATGTCTCCTATGTTGCCATAATCTTGGATGCAATAAAAAGAGCATTAGTCTTATGCTGCACTGGATGTTTTAAATGATGTTTAGCATGATGGGTATTCCTTTTACAGTGTTTTATATAATATTCAGGGTTCTCCTTGTGGTTTAATCTTAGAAACATCACCAGGAGTCAGGTGTAATCTTTTGTGAGTGTGTCTATTATAAATGAGAGATGACATGGGAGAAGGAATCATAGTTCAACTTATAAAACATCATATGTTTAAGATGGGAGTATTATTCAATAGCCAACTGTGTGGCATAACTCCTTTCCTATCATGTTTAATGTTGACGATTAGTGAAGGACCATTCACTGGAATGTCATCAAGTGAAGATGAGTGCAGTTTTTTTCAGCTGATGCTTTCCATGAACAATCAGCTCAACATCGGCTTCATAGTCGATGAGAAATCAATCAATCCAACATTTTAAAGACATGCCCAGAGAATCAAAAAATATTAAGGGTATTTTTATAATGAATATTTTAAAGGATTTTGTGTTGTAGTTGGAATTGACCCTCATAACGTTAAAACCTAATGTGGGAAGTACCCATGGATGATGCTTAACGAGATGAAAAGGTGATCATGTCTCGGGTTGGATGGGCTTGGGTAAGAGTTGTCTTGGTATTTCATTTGGAGAATGTGTAATGGATCAAGTTTTAATGGCCTAAGGGATGTTTTCCTTTGAAATGATTAAGGGTGTGTTGGGTGTTTGAGAATGAAACACTATCATTTGAAAAAAGCATTACAACCCTTGTAGGTCTAGTGAGGTGCACGTTTTTTCCTAATGATACTTGGGGGATGGGATGTTCTAAAGTGTGAAGGTTGAAATGATCCTCATTTTTAACCCGACTAAAATATGAAGGTTTTTGAACCTATTCAATTACTGAATAGGGAGTCTTTAAAACTGATGTTTGGAACTAAATATTGAGAGTTAGATTGGTCATAATTGATGTTTATGGACTTGGAAAAATCCCATTAATATTCCCCAGGTGGCTAAAGATGTTTTGGGATATCCATACCCAAAAGACATAATGTTTTGAAGGATATTAAAGGGAACACAATTAGTGCATGGTCTGTTAAATTGTCCGGACAACTACAGGAAACTGTGGTACCTTATTTTTAAGGGGGAAGAGTTGTTTCTCACATGCTGCACATAGTTTCGCAAACCATGTGCCTAGAATATTCCAGGGGGCTTCCTTTTGGTAAAGCAGTGTTACACGGTCAGCATACAGTTTGGTTAACCATTCACGATGTTCTATTTTAAAATATGTTTAATTTAAATTTAATCTAAAAGTTAAAAAATAAATAAAATACACACCTCCTCACCCCTCTCCCTCAATCGTGCATCACCCCAAGGGGGGTTACCATACACCACACGCTCGACCCCCTTCACATCTCCCTCTTTTGACCTTCTATCTAAGTTCCTTTCTCTGAGATTCTTCCTTGAATCATTAGTGTAAGGTCAACTACCTTTGTCTCCTTCCTTTTTTGGGAAAATATTTACATCTTTGTCGCTCTTAAGAGTTCAGCCTAACACTAGGTTTTTAAGATTTATTTTGTTTTATGTTTTTTTCTTCATAGGATCATGTGGAAGGTCTATTGTGATATGTTCTTGCATGTTTTGGTAACCACCGGTGAAGGTGAGGTGGTTCAGTTGGTTTCAGTCTTCCTACTTTGTATTGTGGTATGGATTTGTTTTACTTATTGGTTTTCACCAGTTAAATTAGTGTCTTTGGTTTTTTAATGGTTTCTAGTATAATTTTTGTAGTGTGTTGGTCTCTGATTTTTGGTTTCGAGTCGCTCTGTCAAGGGAGATATGCCAGCGTGTGCATAGGTAAGAAAATATATATTTTTTGGTTCCCCCATTATGTTTATAATGATCAATGTAAGTGATTATACACATATGGGGCAAGGTGTTTCCATATATATATATATATATGTGTGTGTGTGTGTGTATATATATATATATATATGTATGTAAAAGTTAGTGTCGATGGGTGTATTCATATAAGCATATGTGGAAGGATCCAATTGCACAGGCTCATTTCCATGCAGACATGTTCATAGGGGATATGTGTTCTTACATGTGTGTACAACTTCATAATACTAGTGTTGGATCATCAGATTTTAGTTAGAAAGCACCAAGTGCTATAGTAGACAGTTTGGTTCCACTTGAGGTAGGGTCCCCTTCAATTTCACTCATTTCTTAAGAAAGTATTAATTAATTCATTGAACATCCTTGTGCCTTTATTAATGTTGTGCATTATATAGATGATTTTTATTAAATTATTTTTTTGGTGAAATGGCAGAAAATTATAAACATTATACATGATTTTTTTATTAAAGAATGTCATGATTTTATAATAAAACCCATCCAATGGAGGGGCACCACCTTCATGCTAAAAATTTAGTGATAGACTATAGTGTTGTATATATTATTTTCCTTGCATTATTCTTTATACATGGGTTAGAATTTATGAAGGACAAGTTAGGATTCTTGGAATCTTTCTGTTGCTTTTGACCAAATAGGTACATGCCTTGTAGCCATAGCACTGCTTATTACTTTGGAACCTTTAACAAATTTTCCATGATTAGGAAAATTGGATTTGATAACATCGAATATGTAACTTCCACTAAATGACATGATTTTATAAAATAGTTTGGTCACAATGGATTTCATTCCTCACATAAAAAAGGATTTTAAATAAAAAGTTTCGCTTAAAATGGATTTTTTCATGGTTAAGGACATACCCAAGAAGTCATTGCCTCATGGTATATTTGAACATGAATAATCTTATTTTGATGTTTTAATTAAAATACATAATAATGGTAACCTTAATTTTAAAAAATGAGTGTGTTTACTTATGTGTATATGGTATGGCTATTTGACGTGCATAAGATCTACTACCTTATGCATTACTTTGTAACTATGAAAATGATAATGTCCTTTAAAGATGGATGGGTGGGTGGAATTCTTACCCCACACCCTTGCAACAATTTAGTATGTATAGGCTTGAGGAATTCATACCATGAGACAATTATAAAATTTATATATGGACGAGTGGGATGAATTCTTACCCCACCGCATTGGTACAATCTACGTTTTATGAACAGGAGGCATTCTTACCCCGTTCCAGCTATTTTTTATTATGGATGGGAGACATTCATACCTAATTCCAGCGTTATACTCCTATGGATGAGAAGAATTCTTAACTCATGACATTATTTATACAATATTGATGCACATCATCTATTCTTACCTCATTACAATTATAATATGTAACATATATGTATATATATATACATGTTGGTACAAGAGGAATGATTAACTCATTCCAATGATAAGCTATATATATATTGACATGGTCATACTATTAATCTGGCACCAAGATGAAGTTTCTATAGTCGTTTGGTCTCCCCTAGGAACCCGGACGAGTGTTGTTTATTTATTTAGTTATGTCATTATATTTATGCATTCACCCTTCTAAATTAATATTACACTTTATGGATAAGCCTAGACACTAGTGGTGCAAACATACTGAGATTTATATCTCACTCCCAACTAGGGATGCCATTGCACTAGGGTAATTGAGTAGACCTTTCTTGTTCGCATCATTGCAGACATTGGACCTGTTTTATTGATGTATTATCATACATGGAGTTTGGAGAAAAGGACTGAGTTGGAGCTCAGGATGATCGTGGAGTTTTCCATAGGAATTTTTAGTTCTTTTCCATATTTGAGACATGTATTGTTCTAATGTGAAATGTATGTTGTTTGGTTACTAATTTAAACTTATGTATCAAAATAACATTCATTCATTTTATAAATTGGATTTTACCACTCTTGTTCAGTTATATGAAATATGACTTCCACTTCTTTGTCAATTATGTATACTACTTCCATTGTTTATCATTATTTACTCTATTGTATTGCTACTCATATCAGATAATAGGGTATAGTCTTCCCAGCATCACCTCAAGAGACCCTCGCTCCTAGTCAACAACCTCTGGCATACAGGGAGATGTACCTGAGGTCATGTGACCCACCAGTCCGGTTACCAGTGCAATGGTAAATAGGGCCGGGGCATTATATAAAATAAAGTTTGAAACCTATAAAAGAATATTTAAAAAAATTATATTTTCACAGAGGTGGAAAATACAAATCTTTTCATGCACATTAAAATAGTGACCCCATTAACATTTTCAATGAAATCCAAACATGCCTTTTTTGGAAGATGACATGAAGATTCCAATATTTTTTAATGGTGAAACATGGGTAAAAACTCATTTAATAGTTCATTTATAGGATTTAAAAACATTTTTAAATCATTTTTAGAAAACATGATTTTGGAAGAAAAGGGGGGTCTGGTGTAAAAACCCATATTTTTCCATGTAATATTTTTACTATATGAGAATATTACGAGTCCAAAAAAATTAACGGCACATAATTCCGAGGCCTGGTGTGTCCAGAATGAATTTCTGAACTTTTTTTTCTAGTACGTTCGGTAAATGTGTGAGTGGTGTTTTGTAACATTTCAACCAGTTCTTAGACGTGAAATCTAAGGACACTGTTGAAATCACTGCACCAATTTTTTCTTAAGGATACCATCAACTCAAAAATAGTAGGGTGATGGTGGATGTTAGTTTTCTAGTTTTTTTAGGTAGTCAAATGAATAAAAATAAAATAAATCAAAAACTTTTATTTTATTTTCATAAACCTCCTTTTGGAATTTTTGTGGTGGGGACCACCCGAGCTTGAAACCTCCTCATTTAATATGAGTTTTCCTTTGGAATTCCCCTAAATTAATGAGCCATATTATTTGATTTAATGTGCCATCTTTAATTGAATTAATTAATGTTATCTCTTAACATCATTATTGGGAATCGTTGGAAAAGGAGATCTTGGGGGAACCATTGGAGAAATATTCTCCAATGAAGAACAATCGTTCGTATCAAGAACGTTTATTTTAGTGTGTGGTCTGGAAGCGAGTTGTAGGAGCGACGAATGTCGGTGTCCCCTTCAAAAAATTCATCTACTTCCTCACAACAACTTCAACAAGAAAACAATGTAGGGATTTGTTTATAATATTTTCATTGTGGATTTCACGTTGTTTTCATCCTCATGAACCACTTGATATCTGTTAACATGAATAGTGCAGGCCAAACAAACATGGATTGATGCCTATGCAATATTTTTTGTCGATGTGTTCTTCATGGGCCATGATGACGGCACCATCGCAAACACGCTTCTGAAGGAGACCAAGACCCGTCAGTCACGGTGGTGAGAATACAGCGTCTGACACGCCGGCCGACCACAACGAGGTGGGGCGGCGCGCGTCCGTGCCACTGGTGGAGCAGGATGTCACGACCTGTCGTCTACGGTAGAGTATGGTGGTGCCTGACATCCATCCAGCTACATAGCAGATCAGAAGTCTGTAGATACGCATCCAGAGCAGGAGGTCGCGACCGCTTGGCTGTGGTGGAGGCGGGTGGGCGGCTGAAACCTGGCCGACCGCTGGTGGAGCAGTGGCGCGCATCTACACATCTGTGCATCTGGGAGGAGAACCAGCCGGTCGTTCTGCCTGGCTACATCAGACCAGGAATGACCTCCAAGAAGTTCCACGTGCTAGCATGGTGACCGAAGGGTCCTCTGTATCATTTGCGTAAACTGGGGGGGTGCGCCTCCCCCTGGTGTTGGCTAGGGCGGACCCACCACATCTGGCCACCCGACCACAGGATGCACCACAGGCCGCCCAGTGGGCTAGGCCATGTCGGACCGTGGCCCAGCGATCTATGCTAGCCATGGCCCATGCCAACTGGGATGGGTCGACTTGAACCTGGTCGGTACGACTGGGTCGGACCGGACCTGGGCCCACCCCGGACCCAATTACGCCTTTTTGGCCGTAACTTCAGAACTGAGCGTCCGTTTGATGAACCATCTGCAGTGTTGGGATCCTTGGATTGAGATGTTAGTTTTGGTATACTAATATTGAGTTTTGGATAATGTTGTAGTATGGACAGGTTGGATCGAACCCCGAATCCAACCAAGACCTTGGAGTGGAAACACTAATAACTTACAGATCGAGCGTCCGATTAATGTGCCATCTGTTGCATTGGGTTCCTTAAGAAATGAAAGTCCTTTGGGTTAATCCTTTGTAGAGATTAGTGGCAGTAGAGGTATGACTGATATCTCAAGTTACATATTCAATAGAACTCGAGCGCACCGAGTGCGAGGAATCCAGTGGCAAGCAGTGAGGCGGTGGTTGGAGACAGAGAATACGATGGTTAGTTACCTATCGAATCTGGGCGGGTCGAATCCTATGTGGGTCATTTTTGGGGTTAGTACCTATAGATCCTATGTGGGTCAGCACTCAGGGATCTTGTGTGCGTCAATGCATACCGATCATGTGTGGGTCAGATACTGTGTGGGTCAGCACTCAACGATCATGTGTGAGTCAGTGCATATCGATAATGTGTGTGTCAGATCCTCTGTGGTTCAACACTCAATGATCCAGTGTGGGTCAGTGCATACCGATCCTATTTGGGTCAGATTCTATGTGGGTCATTTCGGGGGTTAGTACCTTTCGATCCTATGTAGGTCAGACTCCATATAATCAGCAGTAGTGCCTCTTGAAAGAATAAAATGATCTAGCTTCACGGCTGATCATCTGTACTTATATACTTCACTTATACCTATTCGAGTTGAGTCCTTACCTTTGTGGTGTATCTGTGTGGTACTTATATCTTCATGGTGCTACTTGTGTGGTACTTCTACCTTGTGGTGTACCTGTGCGATACTTATTTCTTCATGGTGTAACCTATGTGGTAATTCTACCTTTTTGGTGTTCCTTCCTCATGTGTGACGTGTGTTTATATTGATAACTTAGGTATATGTATGGGCATATACCTAAGTAGTGTTGACGTTTATATCTTTGTGCTACGAGATTTAGGTCTTGTTTTGTGGTTATCCTTTGCTGATTTTGAGAGACCTTCGGAGGTCTCGGGGTCCCCACGGAGTATCGTTATACTCACCCCTGCACATGCTTTACCCACACCTTGTTGTGTCCTGTGCAGATGATGGTCAACGCTGACCGAGGAATGGGGTACTAGGACCGAGGGATACTCGAAGGTGGACATTAGACAAGACGATCCGCAGAGATGACCGTACGAGAGTTTCACCTACCCTTCTAGTAGGATCCTTGATGGGTGTTCACAGGAGCTTTTTTTCAGTGTTACTTGTAATTTCTAGTTGGTCATGTATTTAGGCCCCTATACTTACTGTACACACCCTATTTACTATATATTTTACCTTGTTCTTGTATCTTTTTGTGTGCATGTTTTGGGTGAGTTTACAAGTTTTGAGGCAATGCAATCCCATTTTTAGGGATATGCCTTTTTGGTGCAAGTCTCTAGCTGCTGGCCTATGGAAGGTGGGCATGGGATAGTCATAGAACGACCCCCAAAGGACGGGTCGTGAAAAAGTGGTATCAGAGGAATTCAGTTCAACCAAAGAACTAGGACTCTAATATTTTATGTGTGGCAATAGTGGTAAGTGTGATGAGTGTAGTTTTCAGTTTGGGGAAACTAGTGTTGGTGTGATGTCCGAAGTATCCATACACCAGGACCCTGACCTCTGATTTCTAACTCAGTACATGAAAACATTGATTGTGTATGTGTTTTTGAAAATTTTTATTTGTGATTTATTTGAGATAGCACACCAGGTATAACTTAATGATCGTAGCACACCTGTTTCTATTTAGGATGCCTCCATACAGACATCCAGCTAGGGTTTCGAGTAGAGTACGTGATGACAGACCACCGAGCGGTGAGGATTTGGTGTAGGGCCCCCTTACGACAGTTGTACCATATGGTGGTGTACCAGAAGCACCACTACCCATTGGGCGGTCAATTCCACCATCCCCAGCAGTAGAGGGTGCACACCGCTTGAGTGTGTTGCACGAGTTCCAATGCCAGAGGCCACTAAGGTTTTGGGGAGAGATGGATCCACAGGCGGATAAGGATTGGATGGAGGCTGTGGTTAGAGTATTTCGACTAGTAGGGACACCAATCGATCTCATAGTGATCCTTTCCACATGTATTCTTTAGGAAGCAATGGGCAGATGGTGGAACTTGATTATCTAGATTCACGACGAGGTGACTCTAATCTGGGCGGACTTCGAGAGAGTTTTTAGGGCAGAGTTCATCTCAGTGACCTTATGCTCAGTGCATATATAAGGGATTCTCTACTTGTAGTAGGGTATCATGATTGTGGCTTAGTATTCAGTGAGGTTCACTGACCTCTCGTGCTACACCATGAACATGGCGGGTGATCCTTTCTTCAGGGCCCGGGCTTTCAAGTAGGGGATCAGATGGGAGATTATATCTTCAATGGTTTCTCTCATCATCCCATCACAGGAAGGGTTTTAGAGAAAGCACTATTAGTGGAGAGATTCCTTGATGAGTAGTCACCGGTAGCGAGACCAACCACCAGACGACACGTAGTAGAGTCATCAGCAGCTGGAAGCAGACAGATGATGTAGAATTCAAAGAGGACCAAACCTACAAGTGGATGACCATAGGATACATGGTCGGTGGTTCGGGGCACTCGAGATAGAGCAGTATAGAAGAGGATGAGGCAGTGTTACTCATGCACTGGGCAGGGTCACATGGCTCATGACTGCCCAACCCACTATACGGATTACCAGAAGACGGTAGAAGGACCTCCTGGGTAGAGTTGAAGATTCAATCGTGGAGGTCTGTTGGAAAGAGGTAGACGTGGAAGAGGAGCAGGCCGTACAGTAGCTGGTGGGCGATGATTCGAGGTTCTACCGTCACCACCTCCAGGTGGTCCTCCCTAACCACAGGGAGCATGTGGAAAGTGAAGATCTCAGCTCCATGTAGCTATGGCCTATGACCACGGTGCTTTAGAGATGATACAAGGTACAACTTATGTCTACTCCACCCTACCTGCAGTACTTATATATCCAGGTTCTATATACTCATTTATTTTCATGACCCTCATTCGGAGCTCGGATATTCTGGTGGAGCCGTTGGCTTGATCCATACAACTAGAGACTCCTACGGGAGCAGATTCTATGATTACGCACTGGTGGTGGTAGTGTGAGATTACTCTAGGATGCGAGAGCTTCGGCTGTGATCATCTAGTAGCGGCGTTAAGGCCTTACCACATCATCTTGTGTATGGACTGGTTATCCATATTCCATGCTTAGATTGACTTTATTAGGGACAAAGTGCAGTGTGTACGCATATATGGGACCTGGTTTTCTTTCACCGATGAGAAGGGATCCATTGCAGTGCAAGATAGACTTACCTGGAGGAGGGTGCAGCCGATAACATATCAGTTTGATAGCATTACCCTCAGAGTGGTCGATGGTGATAGTTTGAGCTATCCTTTATTGGGGGACCAGTACGCTGATGTTTTCCCTGGTGATGTTTCGGGTCTACCTCCTCCCAGAGAGGCGGAATTTTACATCGAATAGTACCCTGAGACATCACTGATATCTACACCAGCATATCGGATGGATCCCGTAGAGCTTCGAGAGCTGTGAGTACAACTGGGGGACTTGTAGATCAAGGGATTCATTTTCCCAAGTATTTCTCCTTTGGAAACCCCAATTTTGAATGCCAAGAAGGTGGATGGGAGTTTGAGACACTGTGTGGAGTATTGGCGCCTGAACTAGGTGACTATAAAGAACAAGTAACCACACCCATGGATTGTCGATCTCTTTGATCAGCTGGAGGGATCATGATGGTTTTCAAAGATATAACTTAGATCAAGCTATCACCAGCTTAGGGATCAAGACAAGGATGTGTAGAAGACGACCTTCAAATATCGGTATGGATATTATGAGTTCATGGTTATTCCATTTTTCATGACCAACACCCTAGCAGTGTTCGTGGGACTCATGAACATGATATTCCAGCCATACCTCGATCACTTTGTGGTTGTCTTCATCGATGACATCCAAATATAATCAGCAATGTCGGAGGAGCATGCCTATCATGTTCAGATAGTTCTGGACACACTGTGAGAGAACCAGTGTTATGGTAAACTCCCGAAGTTCCAATTATGGATACAAGATGTTCCCTTTCTGGGACATGTTATCTCGGAGGCTGGAGTTTAGGTGGATCCAATGAAGATTGAGCTTGTGCTTGGTTGGGAGACACCTAGGAATGTGATAAAGGTGCAAAGTTTTTTGGGTTTGGCTGATTAGTACTGGAGGTTTGTGCCTTCCCTTTCCAGAGTTGTGACACCCTTATTAGTGTTGATGAAGATCGGGCTACCCTTCGTGTAGTTGGAGAGATACCAGCAGAGTTTTCAGAAGCTGAGGTACAGACTGACGAGTGCCCCCATCTTAAGGTTACCGAAGTAGGGTGTGGGGTATTTAATCTAGTACAATGCATCAGGGACCGAACATGGATGAGTCCTGATGTTGGAGCGAGAAGTTATCTTGTATGGTTCTTGACAGCTGAGACATTGTAGGGTCCTGAAAAATCTGCAAAGGAAGAATGATAATCCCCTTTAATCCAAGGAGATTCTACCCAATTTCCCCCACCAAGATTTGGGGATGATTGTGGAGAATACTCAGAGGATGGCATAAGCCGAACCGGTCCACAGACCGGTCCAATGATAATGGAGCATGGTCAGTTCCTCAAAGAACCCCCCTCCGCGGACCACTGTGTTTCGCGGAATGGAGGCGGAAGCCCTCTGCGGGCATGAAGCAAGACGGGCACCAACCCAGTTCACCATCGCGAACCTCCCCATCCACGAACCACATCGACCGGCCCAGGACGCATCCGCTATCATTTGCGGAATGGAGGCGGAAACCTACGTGGCCGCGAAGCACTCCCTGAGTTAGATTGGTTCGCAGGGGAGATGCGTTTAATCCCCCCTGCGAGTTGCGAATTAACCAAGTCATCTGTAAATCAGGTTTCCGATCATGGGCCTCCTCAAAAGTTGCCGCATGACCACATATACATCTCTTTCGCCACTCTATAAAAGGAGATTGAGGGGAAAGGGAAAAAGAAGTGAATTTTGGAGATCGGTCAGATTCAGGTGGAAGGATTTCGAAGGATGGAGTTTAGGATTTCACAAATAGAAAAGTTCCAGTTCGCGAACTAGAACAAGTTTGAAACTGTATGCAAATTAATAAGGAACTGAAAACGCAAAAAAAAACATGGTGAACCACGAACTTAAAATAATAAAGAAAAGAATACCACAAACCATGGCCCCTCTGCGGATGCACTCCCCACGGAATAGGGAGTTTATGCCCCTTTTCCAATCCACCGCACCTCGTAGCACCCTCTTACAAGGGAAAAGCCCCGACCAATGAACCCCCGACCAGTGTCTCCCTCGGCTGCCGCTACTCGCATGGACCCCTCCGCGTACCAACCTGGTACGTGGGTCGAAACAGAAGCTGCAAACCACCCTGGTTCACGAGATGCCCACCAATCCATGAACAAATCCGGTTTGTGGAATTCCCATCAGTCTGCGGTCCAACCTGGTTCGCGGAGAGCCTCTCCAGCCACATAGAACCTCCCAATGCGAAGGGCACCACCACTCATACACCTGTGTGGCCCTCCAGATCCTTAGGAGTTCCCATTCCCCGAGCAAGATAAAATCCTTCCAATCCGGCCTGATCCTCCGCAACCCCCTCATTCGCCCATTCATCGGCCACGAGCCAAGGCCTCCACCAAAGCCACCAGACCCATGTGATGTAACTTTCAGGAACATCAGCGCACCGTTTTGAGTTCACATACCCACAGTAAGCGAGGGAGAAGGGGTATCTCCGGCCCTTGAATGGATTTCAGAAGCATTCTTGGGTTCACATTCCCATGGTAATGCGGAATCTGAGCCCGGAAGTCCCCTTTCGGCCCCTCCACTTGTTAGGACTGGGGCACTTCTCCCCTCACCAGGTCATGTGGGACTACCCGTCAGAAGGAAGCCCCCCCTGCACCTCCGTACTTCCCTACGGTCATGGCCACGAAAGGGCGTAGAGGGGAAGGGTGTTGTGCCGTTTCTCTTTGGGGCCACATCCCTTTCCCGCTGCTCTTTGTTTCCATGGGCATCCATCTTGGAGTAAGCCCCAACTTTTTGGGTTACTCAATGCGTAACCCCACTCCACTTTCTATGGAAGCACCTTTCGCGATGTGATCGTCTGGTCCCTGCTTCCTCTTTTTTCTCACACCGAGCATGACTCACGTGGGCTTAGAGTAGGCATCGACCATGACGTCCTCTTATGGGTCTCCTCTGAGTGTAAGCTCCAATCCACACCATGGTCCTCCTCCGAGTGTAATCCCCAATTCACACCATGGGACTCCTCAGAGTGTTAGCCCCAATCCACACCATGGGCCTCCTCCGAGGGTAAGCCCCAATCCACATCATGGGCCTCCTCAGAGCGTAAGCCCCAATCCATTACCCTGGGTTGCCTCAGAGTGTAAGCCCCAGTCCCCTTCGAACTACGTGGACTTTGATCTCTGTATCCTTGGCAAGGTATGTAGAAGGCCTCCAAGAGGTTCAAGCCTGATCACCATCAGACCCCCGTGTTTAGCTTCACATCGGTTCACTAAAACTCCAGTTTGAACTACATGAAATTTGATCCCTATCTCCAAGGTAGGGTATGTAGGAAGCCTCCAAGAGGTTCAAGCCCGATCACCACTGGACCCCCGGGTCCACCTTCACTTCGGTTCACCGACACTCAAGTGCGAACTACGAGGACTTTGATCCATGTTAAGAAATGGCACATAGGAAACCTCAATGTGGTTCAAGACCAACAATCGGCCGTTCCGACCACCTTCATGTTGGTTCATCCTTCACCCCACATGGCGTTAAACTATATTTCCGAACTACGAGGGTTCTGATTCTGATCATGGGGATACGTAGGCTGCCCGTATCACGGGTTCGATCCAAACGCTCAAGTCGTTATCTATCCCCCTTGGATGACAATAAACTCTAGAGTGTCTTGTTACGAGGCTTCAAACTAGTTCCATCTCAGGGATTCCAGACTCTTTAGGGTCATTAATCCAATGAGGGATGGTAAAACTTGGGCCTAAATGATTCTGAACCCCTGCATCTAGCTGAGCATTTCCAACCAAGAGTAATCCATGGATACTATTCATGGGTATAAACCAAGGATTTTAGAATATATGAATACATCTTAAATCTATAAGAGAGTCCCAAAAAAGGCAATAATTTCCCCCAAAAGGGTGCGATGTGCCCGACTTCCCATCCTCTCGACCAATGTGAGTTCTTAAGTGTCGCTGGCCAAATTGCCAAGCAAATGCTTGCCATTGGAAAGCAGGTCCACGTATCATCGGATACAGAACCGTTGGGAGTTTCGAACCGATCCGAAACAAAAAATGGTGAACCCGACGTGAATCTTTAACCAAGCATGATAGGTTTAACCTAATCCCACCTTGTTCCCCCTTTATACTCACAAGGAGGGCCAAGCATGGCCATTAATTACGCATGGAGTCATGAGATGCTTCTTTGACATGTTTGCTGTTTTTATTTGTTAAAATGTTCTACAGGTACCACACATAACTCCCTTCGATCCAATAGAATCACGAAGGAACTCACAGGCGTGTGCTTCCAACAACACAATGACCGAACTTCCTCATCAACGGAGGACCCCGTCACCTACCAAGCATCGTTAACACTGGGTCTCAGATGCGTTGATCTGAGAGTACTATGTGAACGGTAGTCTTCGGATGGTGGAGGCAGCAATGCCCGCCCTCCAATCCACAAGGAACCATTAGTAGCCCACCCAGCAGTGGCCGAGAAGGCAGTTCTAAACGGACCATGTTGTTGTCTCTAACTGTTTCGGGAGTCTATCCCTGAAAGGAGAAAATGCATACCTCCCTTATCTTAGGGTGGCAGATGAGGTCGATGCCAAGGGCTTTATCCCTGATGAATGGGGGTTTTTATCCAAGGCCCCTGCCGGCAGAAGTCATCATGGTCACGCCGCAACTCAACATCCTCACGATAAGGAGGATGTCGCCCTAAGGATCCAGGCCCACACTCCCTGAGCTCCGGCCCCTCGGACCGCCCGATGAGGGCAACAAACGTAAAACCAGGGACCGGTCATCACCCTTGTCCCTGAGGAGGAGCTATGCTACCTAATCACGGAGACATATCACGAATAGGCACATACACCTATTAGCTCCTCCAAAGCCCACCATCCAGACATGGAGGCATCATATGAGCAGGTGTGCATCCCCACCAAGCTCCATCAAACCCGTCGCTCATGCAGGACGACACCTACCGAGTAGGAACCTCTCCCAGCCCAGGGTCATGAAGCCCACCAACCCAACGTGGTGGCAACCCAATGCCTGCAGGACCAGCTTCTAGCAGATTCTCTTAACGCCAACCATTCTGGCATGGTGGCAATCAACAAAGCCCGCCATCCAGATGTGATAGCAATTAATAGGTGGGAACGTCTCCTTGGCATCAAAGGCCACTGGATCAATATGGTGGGAAACCAACATATGCAGGGCCAGCTCCCTGCGGATGCAAATAATGTCCACCACCCTGATGTGGTAGGAAACAGAGAGATAAACCAGCATATCCCGGCCGAGGGGCAGATTCGTTCCCCTGCCCCGACACAGGATAATTGTCAGTACCCACTGACTTCCGGAGGACCGGAGAAGGATATTCTTACACCGATACCGGAATGGGCCTTCATATCTATTCCATCCAAATATGTCTCTCTGCATATCCCAGCAATAATGGGGGAGCAGGTATTGATCCCAGATCATATCTTGCAGACTTTCTAGAATGTGATTGCATTAGCGGCAACAGCAAGGACTCGGGCCTGTGAGCCCGTCTCCCCAATTTAGGCCACTCATCTAAGAGACGAGATAGCCTCCTTGGAGCAGATCTGCATCCCTGCTTCCACCAAGGAGTGTTTCCGACTATATTCTGCGATGCAAGGGCAACCGGATAGAGCAGCTTCACTCGTTCCAACTGGGGGACACCCGTCCATCACAGTGGATGCTGCTGAGTAGGCATATATCCCTGATAAAAGTCAGGATGTTTGTCGGCGTATACCAGAAACATCATGGGACCCAATTTGATAGGGACCCAAAGGTGAAGGTCGTTCTCAACAGCAGACAGTCCCCGCTGCCCGCAAGAAAGTGCCCCGAAGGCGCCGAAGGCATTCAGAAAATAAAAATGGGTTCATGTCTCCGCTCTGTTGGAAGCTTGGGTTCCTGATTCCACTAAGATCATATAAAAGGATCATAACCCTACCCACCAATCACCATAGTATGGGAGTGGCATTAGAAGTTGCAAAGGTCATCCCCGCAATGTCTCTACCAGAATCTTTGAAGGTCCTCCCTAGAGCACCCGCATGGGCCTCCCCCGCGAGCATATAACGATCGTCATGAGAGATCATCTTTTGATGCGAGTCACAGAAACCATCCACGTGACCAGAATATAGATCAGTAAGAAATTCCTCCACTTGTTGCGGTCCACCGTGAAGGTACTCCCCGGGGTATACACTGTAAGCACTCTCCATGCAGTGGGACCATAGATTATAATAGTAGTCCTCTCTATCATAGTCAAAACTGCAGAGGCCCTCCCCGCAGTGACATCTCATCATGACAAGAAGGTCCTCCCCTTGTTGTGTCCTACCCTGAAGGTCCTCCCCAAGGGTTACGTTGCAACGACACAACGTGCAGCCGGGTATCAGATCACAGTGTTAGTCCTCTCCATGTTGATAATGGAGGTCCTCCCCGTAGAGGCGTCAAGCAACAAGAAGGCCCTCCCCTCGTTGCGGTACATTCTGAAGGCCCTCCCCAGGGTGTACCCCATAGATATTCTCCTTGCGGAAGCATTAATGGTATTCCTCACCATTGCAGCAGCTCTGATGGTAGTCCTCGCCACCATGGCCGCCATTGCGAAGGTCCTCCCCGCAGTGGCCCAAGGAAACAAGAAGTTCCTCCCATTATTGTAGTGTGTCTTGAATGTCCTCCCCAGGATGCACATCGAACGTCAAACCATGATGGTCATCCTCACCACGATGGCAGTTGTTGTGAAGGCCCTCCCTGTAACAATGCTACGCAGCCAGAAGGTCCTCCCCTTGCTTAGACATTCCTTGGTGGTCCTCCCCAGGGTCTTCACTGCAAAAGTCCTATATGCAGTTAGGCGTCAAGCAGTAATGGTAGTCCTCGCCATTACAACAACCATTGAAAAGTCCTCCCCACAATGACATATCATACTGAGAAGAAGCTCCTCCCCCTGCCAAATCAAGCACGAAAACGCCCTCGTATGACGAGGAACTCAGAAGGACAGGATCAAGCATGTCAGATTCCCAGCTAGTCGCCAAAGACGCCCTTCTTCGATCAGGAGACGGTCCGGGGCCACATTCATCTTCTGAACCACCTCGGAATCACCCATACGATAATTCGATACCTACTGGTCCCACTGCCTCCGACCACGCTATAAGTGGGAATCTCAGTTGGGCTGACTAGGTTGAGGAGTCACTAGCGGAGGAGTATGCCGACATGTTGCACCTGAGGAAACGACTAGCCAGGGATGATATACCAGTTATGTTTTGGCCGACGACCACCTATAAATTCGACATACCCAGAAAGTTGTCAGAAGAATGCGTGCATGACATCCGCTAAAATATATTGAAAACCCTCCACCAGATGATATCAAGCTTCCTACCATACTATGGGTATGTAGTCCTTGTAAAGACAATAGGATACCTCTTGCGTCACATCGACCTGGAAGCTCTTCCTTCAGTGCGGCAACATCGACCCGAGAGGCGTAAAGGAAACATGGAGATAGCCTGCCTCTGTGCACTACACCAGCTGCTCCGCCTCATTAATGATGCTATGATGGTAGTCCATATCAGGGGATGGGGGGAACATGGAGCTCTTCCTTTCACTCTGCTCCTCGCCCAGAAGAACCCATTCGACATGGTGTCTTGCAACGTCACCATGTCAAGACAACAATCGAGTTGTCTCCCTATTCGTGAAAGGCAACACAGCCAACAGAGACAAGCCTTGAGTAAGTCCCAGAAGAGTCAGGCCCGACGGGAAAAATCCATTCCAGAACTCTTGAATCAGACCACTGAGAGCATACAACAGGCCTCTCGCCTAAGAGAGCCCAATAAATAGTCATTTCCGGACTCCTGAGAGGGGATTGATTCATAGGAAAACTCGGCACCAAACCCAGTTCACCCCCAAATAGGGGTACCCAAGATCAGGCAGGTAGCGAGAGCAGCATCCACTGCCACAATCCAAGGCCAACCCCAGCCTATAGAGCTGGGGAAATTTTTAACAACAAATCCCCCATAATACCAATAAAAATAGGAAGAGACTCAATGTCCAAGGAACAGAGCCAACCCCAGCCCTCAGGGATGGGGGCATTTTTACCTCCTCAACAACAACCTCCCCCACAAGAATCAGTATTCTATCGTCTAGGGAAGATAGTTGAAAGAGTGGGTTCATGCCCTATCCAGTCCTTTGAATCGTCACCCCCTTCACGATGGAGGCGTACCATAAGGACGCATGAAAGGACTCTCCGCATCACCCTTCGTCAAGGAGCACAAAAGAAATCCCGAGACATAAGAGGGAAGACCAGTAAAAGACACAGGAGATCCTCTTCTTATTTTGAAGATAACATCTTCTCCGCCCTGGGATATGCATCCATCAACGCCATTACGGTTAACCCCACAGGTAACACCGAAGATGATACAAATCCGGATGGATCAGGAGACAATGGATCTGGCCATACTGTGAATCATAATGAACCACTAGGTGAGAACACTCGGAACCAGAGGGCCACCCTAAATATTGACACCCCTTCAGCTAACCTTCCTTCACTGACCCTGCAAGCTTCCAATTAGGATAAGAATAAGGGACTAGTTTCCCTTAACCTGCCCCCCTCTCTCGATAAAAACAAGCCTCTCACGCTCGAAGAGAGGTTTGATCAACATGAAGAGGAAATGAAAGAATTGAGGTGGCTTAACGCTGAGCTAATCTAGAGGAACCATCTTATTGAAAGAGCATCCCAAGATCTTCCACACCATGCACTCCCAGTAAGTCCACCTCAAAGACCAAGGTTTTCCCTGGAAAATGAAGCACGGTCAGGGCTCCCGTCTAACGAGGCGCCTGGCCCATCCAAATACCTAAATGTTGATCCAGATGAATACCAAGACTTCCCTCCACTCAGGAGGAAACTGAAACGAGTATGTCTGAACCCTTCGAAGGTGTCACAAAAGGAACATGCACCCCTGGTGCCAACTGAGCCGGATCCTCAAGCAATGCCTCGGGCTACAGCTGCCCAGGCCCGGGCCGAACAAGATATAAACTAGGGACTCACCAGCACCATAGAAGCACTGATAGATCGATCAGAAGTAATGGAGGGTCTGCGCGCTATGATACAACCAGAGCAGAAGCCATACCCAGATTGGGTGAGCAACACACCACCTCCACCCAACTTTTGGGGCCCTGTATTCTCTATTTTCAATGGATCAGGAGGTCTGGAACAACACTTGATGAACTACACGTCTTATTGAGATGATATGATGGGAATTCTGGAACAAAAAGAAGCGGCGAAACTCAGATTCTTCGTACGGACCCTGCAAGGATCCGCTTTTGTCTAGTATATGAGCCTGCTAGCCCAGTCAATAAAAGTTGGGGAAGACATTCGGCAGTAGTTCTTGTTCCACTTCAGCTCGACGTTGACCAAAACAATAGTCAGTGACCTCATGAATTGCAAGTAGAGGGAGAATGACAAAGTCTCAGATTTCATCACTAGATGGAAAGGTCTAACATACTCCCAGAACAAGCTAATGCCTCAAGATGAGTTGCTTCCCATATGAATTGATAATCTTTGAGATGAGCTGCAAAAACCTCTCATACCAGTGGAGTGCACTACTAGCTCCCACCATCTCTTGGCCATTGCCCAGAGAATTGAGGAATCCTTGTAGAGGACCATCTTGATGTCCTGAATAGCCTCACAGTCTCCCGCAAAGAGAACAGGTAGAGTTGAACAATCCTCTGTCACGCTCAAGCCAGCCCCTGTGCCTGCTCCACTTCTTAGGCCTCCAACAAATCGTCAAGGGCCCCCTGTATATCAGCGGCCGCCTCCACCCAAGAGGGACTATCAGAGAGTATTGAAGAGGAACTAGTTTGAGGAACGATGACAAGAAGTATACTCGTTCCGAGAGGACTATGTCTGCGACTATTTCATCTCCGCCATGAATTGCAACCTGCTTCGCCTCCCGGAGCCATGGAAACCTGAAGATGTCGGTCGTGATGATAGTCCAGATTATTGTCCCTACCTTCGAATGTTGGGGCACAATATTCGGGAATGCTTCATCCTCAATGATCTCTTACAAAGGATGGTAGAATCTGGGCAGGTCGAGCTGGGACCACCCTCAGCACATGTGACATATATTTCTAACACTGACTCCAACAAAGGGGAGGGGTGGCAGGAAGTCACCAGCAAAAGGGGAAGAAATTTAATGACTGGATGACTCGGAAGAATGTCAATCGAGCTCAGGGCATACTCTGAGCTCAACTACAGCATCCAGTGTTGCCTCCAACAACTCCTAATGCCACACAACCAACAATATCAGCCTCACAACCTTCCTCAAGCTGGTCATCCAAGCGTAATCAAAAAGGGAGGAGACAAGAGCAAGAGGAGAAGTCCACAACGAGGCCAAATTTAGCCCCAACACTGTCATATTTTATGCCCTCAAACATGGATCCACAAGAACCGACCCACCAAATGGCACCATTATGGACAACCGACCAGGGTGACCTGTCAGAGGAGGAGGAGCCAATTTTGGTTCCATGAATGTCATCCATCTAATGTAATCATTCCCTGACGAAGGTTATCATTATGAACCTAAGTTCCTGACGCAAAGGGCAGGGAGGGGGAACCACATAGGCATAGGATATCAGGGGAGGCACAGTCGAGGTCGAAATCAACCCTACGGTTGGAACCCAACCCAAACTGTTAATATCGCGGAAACCCGTGGGAGAGCCCATCAACAGACTGAATAAGAGAAAAAATATCCATCCACCTCCACAAGTGTCCACTCTTCCCCCGTTATTCTGTGGTACCCATCAGAGGAGGAACAAGCGCCTAGCTACACAGTACGCACGAACAGACCAGCCGAGCCGAGTCCTCAGAATGTGGGAACGATGCCAACCTAAAACCTCACCACTGGTCCCTCCTCGTCACGTATTAGAACTCCCAAGCTATCTGCTAAGACACTTCCACCAATGGAGAAGCTTCAGCCACTAGAACAGAAATACGAAATCCTTATGCAGCTGGCGTCAGTACCAAACAATATGTCAATCCGGGATTCCATGAGTTTGTTAGCTGACCTCAGGGAGCCACTTATAGAATCCTTGCTCAGCCCCTAAGAGTTTCAAGCCGAGGTAGCTGCCACCGATATTTACCGAATGGATACTGGATCGACTGAATTTGATGCGGTGATTTCCTTCACCGATCTGGATGAAGATTCCATTGTGCAAGGACACATCAAACCATTGTATGTGTTTGGTATGTTAGATGATGTTGAGATCTGTAAAGTCTTTATTGACAATGGATCTGGAGCTGACCTCGTTCTACTACGGACACTCCATTAGTTGGGCTACAATGAGGGTGATTTAATACCCTCGGCCACAACTATACTAGGTTAAGAAAAGAGTGAGAAGAAGCCAATGGGAAAAATTAAGCTAAAGACCCATTTTGGTGACCTTATGGCCTATTCGGAATTCCTAGTGGTTCGGAAGAACACAGCATTCAATGCCCTACTAGGAAGGTTGTGGCTCCATAAGCACATGGTCGTTCCCTCATCCTACCACCAATTTATTAAGTACTATGTCAATTGGAAGAGTGGGACATTTCATGCTGACAAGGCCCCTTTCAAGCTATCCGAGTCACACTACATTGACGCCGGGTTTATGAGCAAAAGAAGAATAAGCCCTCGGTTGATGGTATCGAATGGATCCCCGCTCAAAATGGTCTTGAAATGGTTCCTAACGACCCCCTCAAACAACTTGGTAGAGATTACGTATTGCCCATCAACAGTATTGAGAGCAGGGGTTCATGTTCGGACACACACTCATCTATTCTCATAACTTCATCCATAACGGCCAAGCATGACAATGCGGGAATGTTCGCTAACCCTCAATTTGGGGGAGAGTACTTGAGTGAAGATGCCAGCAATGCCTCACCTCCAGATTCCCAAGAACCCGTGCTGGGATATCTCCCCTCGTCAGGTCAAGAAGATTAGGATTTGGGAGAAGAGGAAGAGGAAGATCTCATGGATGCACCTCCCGCATTTAAGGAAGGTATCTCCACCATGGTGGGAGAGCTCAGGAAAATAAACCTAGGTCCCGAGGAAGTCCCGTGGCCCACTCTCATTAGTGCAGCCATGTCTGTCGAGGAGAACGAGGTATATACCTTTTTCTTGAGGAAACACCAGTATGTCTTTCCCTAGAATTACACAGAAATGCCGGGTCTCGATCCCGAAGTGGTGACCCACCATTTGGGTTTTCCATAAAACCCCTGGGGCTATAAACAAACGGCCAAAATAACGCACCCCTAACATGCTTCCAAAATAAGGGATGAAGTCGACAATCTTATTAATTCAGGGTTCATTCAGGAGGTCTAGTACACCATCTGGTTGGCCAACATTGTCCCCATCTAGAAAAAGAATAGAAAAATCCATGTCTGCATTGATTTCAGAGATCTCAATTGGTACTGCCCGAAATATGATTTCCTAGTCCCGATTACTGAGTTATTAATCGATGCGACGGCCGAGAATGAGGATCTATCCTTCATGGATGGTTATTATGGGTATAATCAGATTCGTATGGCCTGAGAATATGAAGATGCCACTTCCTTCAGGCCCCCCAAGGAGTATTCTGCTAAAGGGTCAATCCCTTTGGTCTCAAGAAATCTGGCGCCACATATCAATGCGCCATGCATCGTATCTTTAAACCATTCCTGGGGAGGTTCGTTAAATGCTACGTGGATTACTTGGTGGTCAAATCAAGACAGCATTCAGATCACCTATCAGACCTTGAGACCGTTTTCAACAATGTTCGGCAGCATAACTTGAAGATGAATCCCTTAAAATAGGCCTTTGGGGTTACCTCAGGGAAATTCCTTGGCTTCGTCGTATGCCATCGTGGCATTGAATTTGACCCAGAAAAGACAAAGGCTATCCTCAGCCTGCCACCCCCCCCCACAATCTCACCGAGATGAGAGAATTCCAAGGGCACCTGGCCTACATCAGGTGATTCATAGCCAACCTGGCAGGCAAATGTTTTCCCTTTACCAGGTTAATGAAGAAGGGAGTCACGTACCAATGGACAGATGAGTGCCAAGAGGCGTTCGACAGCCTAAAGACGTATCTCTTAAGCCCACTGGTGCTCATGCCTCTGGTTGAAGAAATACTTCTCATCCTGTACGTGATAGCCCTAGAGCAATCACTAGGAGCCTTCCTCACGCAGAAAAATGACGCCGACAGTGAAAACAGTCTCTATTACCTCAGACAACCCATGATTGATGCTGAGACTCGATACTCAATCATCGAGAAGAGTTTTTTGGCATTGGTATGCACAGTTCAAAAGGTGCGTCATTATTTGCAGCATCCTGAAGTCCATTTTGTCTCGTGGAGTAACCCACTCAAGTACATCCTTAGCCGCCCAATGCTGACCGGGCACCTGTCCCGATGGGCAGTCATCCTGCAACAGTTTGACATCCAGTTTTTGCCTCAGAAATCCATCCAGTTCCATGCATTAGATGATTTTCTGGTGGAGCACCCTTCAATAGGGACCACCGCACCGGACGCCGAGCTACCTAATGAAGACATCTTCTCAGTTCAAGACGAGTTCCCAGCATGGGAAATGTACTTAGATGGTGCATCCCGAAGCCCAACCAGGAAGAGGATGGAAGATCCCAAATTTAACAAGGTGTGATTAGGGACAATAATTATGTCCCTGGAAAAGGTAGTCTTCCCATATTCCCTCTTCCTGTCAGAAGGATGTATGATCAATGAAGCAGAATATCAATCCCTCATTGAAGGCCTGGAGCTCGCACTCCATGAACATGTACAACACCTTAAGGTCAAAGGTGACTCGGAACTGGTCTTCAAGCAAGTCAATGGTGACTATGCTACTAAAAAGGAGGAGATGATTCCCCTATTTGACCATGTACAAGGGTTAATAGAAAAATTCTCCACAGAACCGTCATTGACCTAAATTCCCCAGTCTTAGAATGCGCAGACCGATGCATTTTCCAACATAGCCATAACCCTGGCCGACCCAGACCGGGATGAAACAGTTATCAGCATTGCTCATCGTTGAATGGTCCTGCTGTTTGTTCAAGACAAGATGGAAGAGGTCAACAAAGTCAGTCCGGTCCCAGAGCCATATGATCCTGCCACCGGCTAGATGACTGTCATTGCAAACTGCCTTTAACATGGATAACTTCCATTAGACAGGGATGAACGAGAGAAAATACGGATAAGGGCAATAAACATTGTCCTATATGGCGGCGCGGGTCTGCAAGAGGTCCTCTACAAACGAGGCCTTGATGAAATCCTCCTCAGATGCATTGATGGAGAAGAAACCGCTACCGTCATGACTAAAGTACATGCCAGAGTATGTGGAGCACAACAGCCTGGGTCCAAACATTCCCATCCGGTTTGAAGACTTGGGTACTATTGTCCCACATTGGAATGAGATTGCGAGCACTTTACCGCAAAATGCCACTTGTGCCAAATTCATGCCAACTTCATACACCAACCCCCAGAGTTACTTCCTCAGTCTAAGTACTCCGAGCCATTTTCCATATGGGGAAAGGATTTCGTGGGACCATATCCTCCATCCACAGTGAAATAGCTGATGTATATCCTCACAACAACCGACTTCTTTTCCAAATGGGCAGAAGCAGTACCCCTAAAAAAATTAGGGGAAAGAAGCATTGTCAGCCTTGTTAAAACCAATATAATCACCAGATTTGGTGTCCCTCATACCATAATGATGGATAACGGCACCAACTTCTGGTCTGTTGAATTAGAGATAGTATACCAAGAATACGGTGTCAAGGCTAACCACTCATCCTGCTACCATGAAGCGTCCAACAGACGCAAAGAGGCTTTCAACAAGACCATGTCCAACATTATCCATAAAATGGTGGAAAAGGACATGATTTCATGGCTGAATAAACTCTTCCATGCATTTTGGGCTTACCGAACTGTAACACCCCAAGCTTTTACATTACGCTTCTCTTTGAATAATGCAATAGCGTGTGTTGTACGCAACATCGAGTTCTAACACACCACAACCAATCAAACTAGATGTTATGAATAGTAATACCCAGATTTTGAAAATTTATAAATTTTATTTTTTAAAATGGACTTCATTTTTGGATTCGGAATATCGAAATTAGCCTATGGTGAATTTCTGGTATTTTTTCTGAAAAACTTCATTCTTTGATGAATAGATAAACCACTAAGTGGTAGTTAAAAAAATATGATTTTTTCATAAAACTTAATTTTACAGCTTCTGTGAGTGGAGTTTCAAAAATCCGAGAAACACGGTTAATATCAAGAAGTAAAATGTGGTTCAATGAGATGAAAATAATTTTTGGTGAACAGTAACTTTTTACTTTTATTAAACACGGTTACAAGTAAATAGGGTAATTAAGGGTAAAAATGATATTAATATTACCCTAACACATGTCCTAATTCTACTGGACAAGTGTATCTCGAACAAAAACAACCTTAGGAATAAAATATTATCATTTTGGTCCACTTGGATTAGATTAGGACATCTATTATTATTTAATTCAAAGAAGAGTCAAAAGAAATAAAATCAAAGTTTATTTACTAAAACATTTTTAATATAGGGTTATACATAAGATAAATTCGATTGTAAATATTCATTAGAAAGATAAAAAGATATCCTACATAATGATATTTTATTTATAATTTGGAGACATTATATAATTTAATTTATTTATGACCCAATGAAGCTGAAGTAATTACCATAATAGTGAAAAATTAAAGTAATTGATATTATAAATACCCAAATAAATATAATTTGAGACTTTTTATGAATTACACTAATTTTATAAGTGAGTATGACATGTTAGGATTGATTTAATTAACTTTTTACGAAGTAATCCTTCAGTTGTAATTTTTACAAAAATCAATTATTGAATAGTGTCAAAATTGACATAAAAGACTTTTTAAAACAAATATTATATTATTAATTAAAAATCTACAGTTCGGCCAAGAGACTTATATCTTGATAGGTGTATCATTAATGGACCACTTGGGGGTCTCTTGGAGGTATATAGTAAGTTTATTAACTATATAATATAAAAATACAAAGTGACATGGTAAGTGTCAAACTAATTAACTAAGAGTTAAAACTAAAAGATAAGGTTAATATAATGACTCAAACCTGTCTAAATTCTATTGGTTGAGTGGTTTTAGACCTATCCACACCTTAACCTTTAAATAATCCTCTTTGTAACTATTAGAAACCGAATATGAATTTATTATAAAATAATATTTCTAGATTTTCCAAAGATACCCCTCACCCCTCTTATAAAAGGGAAATCCACCTTCTAATTAATTCAAACCTTCAAAGCCATTTGGATCGGACAAACTCTGCCCAAATACTCTCTAAACATATCTCACTTCATCCTAGAGGCCTTCCTTTAGTCAGAAATCCAACCTAAGTATCCATTTTGATCAAATCAAAAGGAAGAACCTGAAGAAGAGGTAATGTTTTCACCACCCTCTTTCAAGTTCCTTTCCTCTTCAACTTCTTCTTTCTTTCCCATTCTAAAATAATAACTCCGGTATCTAATATATACAGTGATATTATTATAAATATGTTACAACCATATTCAGTATTCTATCCATCCTTTGAATAACATGTCACCATACGTGCGTACGTACGGCTTACCGTCTCCACGTCGTGGTGTAATTGTTATTGAATAAATTATTATTTGGATGGGTATAATAATGATGTGTAATTCATGTAAATAATAAATATAACAAGATAATGATTCTTTATATATGATATACAATCCAATTATATATTATTTTAATATCAATAGAATGATATTGTCGCTCGTGCGTACGTACGGACTACCGTCTCCACGAATGTGATGAGATTCATTCTCCATCGTATCCATCCAAGTCTAATTCTAATTTGATGATTAATAATTGTATCTAAGGACTTGATATCATTCTGGATATGATTAAGATACAACCTCTCCATGATAAACATGGCTTACATAACAAAACATATAAAATAAAATGAGTTAGTTAACACCTGAAACAACGATGATACTAAGATATTATTAACAAATCAATGTTAAAAGATAATATATGATATCATATTAATGTACATGATTCTTTTATAGTTTAATAACAATTATTTCATCATTATAAAGGAGGTTAACCTACCCTCAACCAAGGAAAAGTACAAGGTAAGGGTTTATTTCGCAATCTCTTCATTATCCGAGGTTGTTTATACGTAATAATCTACTGGGACTTCTTTATCATCCACATCCACGTTTCTTAAAATTGTATTTCAAATTTTTTTTACTATTTACTAGAATATGGGTTAAAGTCATTTATACCCTTGTTGACTTTTATAAGTGGATTATAAATGAATCATTCCACCATTTTCCAAACAAGGTCCTTTTTAACCTTTTCGACAGAATTAAGGTAAGAATGTTTTTTAACTTATACGGAGGGTACGACTATTTTCCACCGTTAAAAAATCGTCAAAGCTTCCCTTACAAGATTATAATAATATTTTCAAAAAAATGTTTTATTTTATAAATATATGTCTCTTAAATGATTTCAAAATATAAAGATCTATTTATCTAAAAAGAATTTTGATTTCATATATGTCAACATACTTTGATGGATTTTATGCTTATTTGAAGTTGATTTATTATGATAAAAAACTTCTATATTGTATTGAAGGTTTTGTGATATGTTTGAATATGGATGTGTTATTTTCATACCATTCATGTTTTATGGATGAAGTATTTACATTTCGTATTCTAGTTTTAATACGAATGTTTATGTTATGTTTAAACCTTTTCATATGGAAATGCATTGGACTTAATATGTGACAGGTGGAGCCCTCTATAGCTCCTCGATGCATCGATAGGTCTCATGAGACAAACTACTGCCTTGGCATAATCCGTTAACAAAATATTGTTGTAGTCATGGAACGAGGCCTTGGCTATGTGGTTATGATAGTCTGGCATTATGTATTCCATCATTATGAAAGTGGTTATTGATATTACATGTGATTATTCGATTAGTATAATATCCATGTGAATATGTAAATGACATTATTTCATTTTATTTTTTCCATACTATGTTGAAGTTCAAGATTAAAAGGCTTTTTTTAATTATACATTTCCTTAAATGTTTATTCTTATTTATGAAAGTTTCAGCTATATTGTTATCCTTAATGGGCATTTGAGCTCACCCTTTTCTATGTTTTATTTTTTCTAGGATGTGAAGAAGTAAATTATGAATGACCTGCAGGGATAGTATGAGGGGATAAGAGTGTGGACTATGGAGAATATGTTGTTGTAGTTTTCATTTTTATGATGTAATGTAAAACAATATGAATATATCTATTGTTCCCAGGGATACTAAACTAATCGGTGTTTCGAGATTTGATCTTTCTTGTGATCATGCCAATGTTATGTAATAATGCACCAACTCTGGGTAACTGGGGTCAAGGCGTTACAGTTGGAATCAGAGGAAGCTTAGTACAAACCATGTAAGCTATATTTAGATAAACTCTGATTAGAGCACATAGACCTAAGATGGACTTTGAAGATTATTATAGAAGAACTTCCTAGAATTTTGGTATTGTAGAGATTTTGTGAGTTTTCTGAGCAATACATCCCTGTCTGGATACGAGCAGGTAGAGGCAGCTCTAGCACAGATGTACCTAGGGGTAAAACCCGAAAACAACGCTTTGAGCTAGAATCGAACGGGAACTGGTGCACGACAACGGTCCTTGCTGCACTCTTGGTTACGACACTCACGGGGGATTTTCTTAGGATAAATATCATTTTCTTTAAAAATCATTATGAAGGGTTTATGAGTATATACTTCCTCAAAGAAAACATTTTTATGATTATGGATTATATCCATAAATAGTTCAATTTATGTTAAGTGTTTTATAGGTATGGAATTATGTATTTTGATTCATAAACTGATCTAGATTATGCCATTGTTTAGAAATGGTGCCTAGTGGAAGAAATGGAAACCTTATAAATGCACGCACTCCATGTAGGGATTTCCCTCCTACTAAACATAATTATATAGGAGCTGGTGATGCAACCGGTGCTGATCAACTAATCACCATACTGGGAAAACTCACTCAGGTTATGAATAATAACCTTACCCATATGGAGCACCCTGATCCACAGCGTGGAGGATCAATGTTAGATCGCTTCATGAGGAAACAACCACCAACGTTCAATGGGGGTAAAAATCAGTTAGTAGCGGAGCAATGGATAAGTTCCCTAGAGAAAATATTTCAGGCTTTGGGAAGTAGTGAAAGGGAAAAGGTTATCATGGCAGTTTACCGCCTCACAGGAGATGCTGATCAATGGTGGTCATTGATTCAAAACATGAAGGAAGATGATGAAGTATCAAATATGGAATGGAGGGAGTTCAAAGATCCATTTTTAGAAAAATACTTTCCCCGTGACCATCGAGCAGATATGGAAAGGCAATTTCTGAGTCTGAGACAAAAGGAGGATGAGAATGTCACAAAGTATGAGGCTAACTTTACAAGGTTATCAAGGTATGCTGGAGATTATATACGTAATCCAAGAAGTATGATTTATCGTTTCTTTGATGGTTCTACGTCGAGCATTAGTCTCAAAATCATTCTCGTCGTACGAAGACATTGTCTCATGTGTTATCAAGACAGAGAAAGAATTCACTATGTCATATGACTTGAAAGCAAAGTAAGAGTAGAAGAGATCTGCTGATAAATATGGGAATGTAAATAAGGGGAAGAAGGGAAAGGTTGAATATCCATCCTGTGGTAAATGTTGGAAGAAACACCCCGGTACTTTCTTAAAAGGAACGAGAGTCTGTTACAAGTGTGGTGAAAAAGGCCACCAAGCTCATGATTGAAAGGGGAAGAAGGAAGCTACCGATGTCCAATACTAAAATTATAGGGAGATGGGACATTATGCAAATGAATGTCCTATGAGTAATGAGAACTTACCTCATAAAAGGCCAACGGATCAAGTCCAGGCTTATGCTATCACTACTGCTGAGGTAGAAGCTACGAAAGACGCGGTGGACGGTAATTTAATGGTTTTCTCAGGTTTATCAAATGCATTATTTCATTCTGGATCATCGCATTGTTTCATATCTTTCCAGTTTGCTAAGAAAATTAGATATTTCCATTTTGATTTAACAAGGGAGTTGTCAGTTAAAACTCTTAAGGGAAGTATCACTGCAACAATGTTTTGTGAATCAGTCCCCATTAGAGCACATAAATGTTCTTTATCCACTGATATAATCGTCATACCTATGATTGAGTTTGATATAATCCTCGGTATGGATTGGCTTTCGGACCATGATGAAAATATTTATTGTAAGAAGAAGGAGGTTAAGATTTTTGATGATGATGATAAGGAACACCTTATCTTTAGAGAAGAAGCGTCACCACCTAATTATTATCTAGATCTACCCCCAATATCTAAACTAAATTCAATTATTGGGGAGGAAGAGGATGAAATTACAGCGGGTGAGGAAAGGAATGTTCAAATAGAGGATGTACCTATTGTGAATGAATATGTAGATGTGTTTCCGAAAGATTTACCCAGACATCGTCCA
The DNA here is from genome assembly GCA_963277665.1 of Viscum album. Lineage (NCBI taxonomy): Eukaryota > Viridiplantae > Streptophyta > Magnoliopsida > Santalales > Viscaceae > Viscum > Viscum album. The sequence goes on along the minus strand of OY728119.1, from coordinate 1,871,224,938 downwards.
GAATGAGAAGTTGAGTTTTCCATTGATTTAATTCCTAGATCAAGGCCTATATCGAAGACCCCTTACAGAATGGACAATGTAGAATTAGGTGAACTAAAGAAACAACAAGATGAATTGAATAATAAGGGATTTATTTGCCCTAGTTTTTCTCCATGGGGAGCCCCTGTTCTTTTTGTTAAAAAGAAATATGGATCTATGAGGTTATGTATCGACTATAGGGAGATCAATGCTATAACAATAAAGAAGAAGTATCCCCTACCTCACATTGGTGATTTATTTGACCAACTGCATGGAGCTCAATACTTTTCAATGATTGACCTTCGATCTGGATACCATCAGTTGTGTGTGTGAAGAAGGAAGAAATTCCCAAGACAACATTTCGAACCAGGTACGGGCATTACGAGTTTACAATAATGCCTTTTGGATTGACTAATGCACCCTCTGTATTCATGGATTTGATGAATAGAGTTTTCAAGGAATGTCTCGATGAATTTGTGGTGGTATTTATTGATGATATATTGGTATACTCCAAAATCTACGAAGATCATAAAAATCACTTGCGCATTATCCCGAAGACCCTAAGAAGAAATGAATTATATGGGATGTTTAGCAAGTGTAATTTCTGGCTTCAGGAGAATTCTTTTCTTGGACATATTGTCTCTAAAGATAAAATCTCTATTGATACTTCTAAGAACAAGGCAATCCAAGAATGGCCAGCACCTACGAGTATAACTGAGGAAGGCAGATTTATTGGTTTGGAAGGTTATTATTGACGTTTCGTCCAGAATTTTGCTCGATTGGAAAACCCATTAACGAAGCTCACACGTAAAGGGGTTAAATTTGTTTGGCAAAAAGAGTGTGAAGAATGTTTCGAAAAACTGAAGAGAAGATTAGTCAATGATCTTATATTGACTCTACCATCAGGGAATGATGTGTTCGTTATTTATAGTGATTTATCGAAGAAAGGACTTGATTGTGTCCTTATGCAGAATGATAGGGTTATTTCCTATACATAACGATTGTTGAAAATAATGAACAAAACTATCCTACTCATGATCTCGAGTTAGAAGCTGTGATCTTTTCTTTTAAGATATGGAGGCACTACCTCTATGGTGAAAAATGTGAGATTTATACTGATCACAAGAGTTTGAAGTATATTTTATCACAAAAATAACTCAACATGAGGCAAAGGAGATGGCTTGAATTACTCAAGGATTAGGATTGTACGATACACTACCACTCAGGGAAAGCAAACAAGGTGGGAGATACTTTGAGCAGAAAAGACCATGGAGTTTTGAACAATATGAGATTTTAAAGGGATCGAATTTTCATGGATCTAGTGAATATGGACATGGGAATAACCATGTAAGGTGAAACATCATTAATTTTTCAAATGGTTTCCAAACCATATTTACTAGAAAGGATTAAGAGTTCTCAGACCGACGATGAAGAATTTAAAAAGAAGATTAAAGCTGTGAATGATGGGAGATTGAGAGACTTTGTGTATGAAGAAGGAATTTTGAAATTTGGAAAGAGACTTTGTGTTCCCGATATACCTAATATAAAAAGGGAATTGTTAGATGATGCTCATAGTTCCAATTTTTCTATACACCCTGGGAGCACCAAAATTTATAGATATTTGAAGGTACATTTTTGGTGGGACAACATGAAGAGGGAGATTGCTGATTTTGTGTCAAGATGTATGGTTTGTGAACAAGTGAAAGCGGGAAGGCAACATACTGGTGGAGTACTGAATCCTCTTCCCATACCTGAGTGGAAATGGGACAATATTATGATGGAATTTGTCATGGGGCTACCAAATACTCCTAGAAGGAATGATGAAATATGGGTTATTTTTTATCGTCTTACCAAGTCAGGACATTTTCATGCTATAAGAGAAGATCTACCACTGGAACGTCTAGCAAGACTATATATTGACGATGTTGTGAGACTTCATGGAGTACCCCTATCGATTTTTTCTGATCGTGATCCCCATTTTACCTCATGATTCTGGAAAAGTCATCAGAAAGCCTTGGATACTGAACATCATTTGAGCACTGCCTACCACCCTCAAACAGATGAACAATTAGAAAGAACTATTCAAACCTTAGAAGACATGTTAAGATCCTGCTCACTTGACTTTCAGGGTATGTGGGATCAATATTTACCTCTAGTAGAATTTTCCTATAATAATAGCTTCCATTTGAGTATTCAGATGGCACCATATGAAGCGTTATACGGAAAGAGATGTCGCACACCAACCTCTTGGGATGACGTTGGTGAAAGAAAACTTGTAGGACCAGAACTGGTGGAGGAAATGATGGAAACGGTGAAGGTAATCAAAAACCATATCAAAGAATCTCAAAGTAGGAAGAAGTGATATGCCGATAATCGAAGGAAGGATTTGGAATTTCAAGTCAGTGATCATGTTTTCTTGAAGGTATCTCCATGGAAGGGAGTGATACGTTTTGGTAAGAAAGGTAAATTTAGTCCCAGGTACATTGGACCTTTCAAAATTCTAGAATGAATTGGGGTTGTAGCTTACCATTGGGCAATTCCGCCAAGTCTCTCCAAAGTTCATGATGTGTTCCATGTATCACTATTGAGGAAATACATTCGCGACCCAACGCATGTACTCACCTATGAGGAATTAGAACTGGAACCCGATCTATCTTATTGCGGAGAGCCCGTCAAGATTCTTGATACGAGAGAACAAGTACTGAGAATCCAGACGACTCGTCTGGTAAAAGTCTTGTGGAGAAACCATAAGATGGAAGAGGCAACGAGGGAACCCGAGAAACTTATGATGAAGAAACACCCAAGTGTTTTCATGCAGTAGTATTCTAGAAATTTCGAGGATGAAATTATTTAAAGGAGGGGAGAATGTAACACTCTAAGCTTCTACAGTACGCTTCTCTTTGAATAATTCAATAGCGTGTGTTGTATGCAACATCGAGTTCTAACACACCACAACAAATCAAACTAGCCGTTATGAATAGTAATACCCACTTTTTGAAAATTTATAAATTTTATTTTTCAAAATGGACTTCATTTTTGGATTTGGAATATTGAAATTAGCCTAGGGTGGATTTTTGGTATTTTTCTGAAAAACATCATTTTTTGATGAATAGTGAAACCACTAAGTGGTAGTTTAAAAAACTGAATTTTTCATAAAACATAATTTTACTGCTTCTGTGAGTGGAATTTCAAAAATATGAGAGACACGGTTAATATGAAGGAGTAAAATGTGGTTCAATGAGATGAAAATAATATTTGGTGAATAGTAACCTTTTACTTTTATTTACCACGGTTAAAAGTAAATAGGGTAATTAAGGGTAAAAATGATATTAATATTACCATAACCCATGTCCTAATTCTATTGGACAAGTGTATCTCGACCAAAAACAATCTTAGGAATAAAATATTATCATTTAGGTCCACTTGGATTAGATTAGGACATTTATTATTATTTAATTCAAAGAAGAGTTAAAAGAGTTAAAATCAAAGTTTATTTACTAAAATATTTTTAATATAGGTTTATATATAAGATATATTCGATTGTAAATATTCATTAGAAAGATAAAAATATTTCTTACATAATGATCTTTTATTTATAATTTTTAGACATTAAATAATTTAATTTATTTATGACCCAATGATGATGTAGTAATTAACATAATAGTTGTAAAATTAATGTAATTTATATTATAAATACCCAAATAAATATGATTTGAGACTTTTAATGAATTAAACTAATTTTATAGGCTAATATTACATGTTAGGATTTATTTAATTAACTTTTTTCCAAGTAATCCTTTTGTTGTGTTTTTTACAAAAATCAATTATTGAATAGTGTCAAAATTGACATAAAAGAGTTTTTAAAACAAATATTATATTATTAATTAAAAATCTAAGGTTCAGCCAAGAGACTTATATCATGATAGGTGTATCATTAATTGACCGCTTGGGGGTCTCTTGGAGGTATATAGTAAGTTTATTAACTATATAATATAAAAATACAAAGTGGCATGGTAAGTGTCAAACTAATTAACTAAGAGTTAAAACTAAAAGATAAGGTTAATATAATGACCCAAACCTCTCTAAATTCTATTTTTTGAGTGGTTTTAGACCTATCCCCACCTTAACCTTTAAATAATCCAATTTTTATCCATTATAAACCGAATTTTAATTTATTATAAAATAATATTTCTAGCTTTTCCAAAGGTACCCCTCACCCCTCTTATAAAAGGGAATTCCCCCTTCTCATTAATTCACACCTTAAAAGACATTTGGCTCGGCCAAACTCTACCCAAATACTCTCTCAACTTCCATCACTTCATCCTAGAGGCCTTTCTTTAGTAAGAAAGCCAACCTAAGGATCCCTTTTGATCAAATCAAAAGGAAGAACCCGAAGAAGAGGTAATGTTTTCACCACCCTTTTCAAGTTCCCTTCTTCTTCAAATTATTCTTTCTTTACCATTATAAAATAATAAATAAAGTATCTTATATATACTGTTATGTTATTATAAATATGTTACAACCATATTCATTATTCAATCCATCCTTTGTATAACATGTCACCATACGTGCGTACATACGGCTTACCGTCTCCACGTCGTGGTGTAATTGTTATTCAATAAATTATTATTTGGATGGGTATAATAATGATGTGTAATTCATGTAAATAATAAATTTAACATGATAATTATTCTATATATGTGATATACCAGCCAATTATATATTATTTTAATATCAAAATAATGATAGTGTCGCTCGTGCGTACGTACGGACTACCGTCTCCACGAACGCGATGAGATTTATTCTCCATTGTATCCATCCAAGTATAATTCTCATTTGATGATTAATAATAGTATCTATGGACTTGATATCATTCTGGATATGATTAAGATACAACCTATCCATGAAAAACACGGCTTACGTAACAAAACATATAAAAGAAAACGAGTAAGTTAACACTCGAAATAATGATGATAATAAGATATTATTAACAAATCAATGTTGAAAGATCATATTTGATATCATATTACTGTACATGATTCTTGTATAATTTAATAACAATTATTTCACCTTTATACAGGAGGTTAACATACCCTCAACCAAGGAAAAGTACAAGGCAAGGGTTTATTTCTCAATCTCTTCATTATCCGAGGTTGTTTATACGTAATAATCTACTAGGAATTCTTTATCATCCACATCCATGTTTCTTAAAAATGTATTTCAAAACATTTTTACTATTTACCAGAATTTGGGTTAAAGTCATTTATACCCTTGTTGACTTTTATAAGTGGTTTATAAAAGAATCTTTCCGTCATTTTCCAAACAATTTCCTTTTTAGCCTTTTCGACGGAATTAAGGTAAGAATGTTTTTTAACTTATACGGCGGGTGCGTCTATTTTCCGCCATTATACAATCGTCAAAGCTTCCCTTAAAAGCTTATAATAATATTTTCAAAGAAAATGTTTTATTTTATAAATATATGACTCTTAAAATATTTCAAAATAAAAAGAGATATTTCTCTAAAAAGATTTTTGATTTCATCTATGTCAACATCCTTTGATGGATTTTACGCTTATTTGAAGTTGTTTTATTATGATACAAAACATCTATATTGTATTGAAGGTTTTGAGATATGTTTGACTATGGATGTGTTATTTTTATACCATTAATGGTTTATGGATGAAGTATTTACATTTCGTATGCTAGTTTTAATACGAATGTTTATGTTATGTTTAAACCTTTTCATATGGGAATGCATTGGACTTAATATGTGACGGGTGGAGCCTGATATAGCTCTTCGATGCATCGGTAGGTCTCATGAGACAAAATAGTGTGTTGGGACAAGGCCTTGACAAAATGTTATTGTAGTCCTGACATGAGGCCTTGGCTATGTGGTTATGATAGTCTGTCATTATGGATTCTATCATTATTAAAGTGGTTATTGATATTGCATGTGATTATTCGATTAGTAGAATATCCATGTGAATAAGTAAATGGTATTATTTCATTTTATTTTTTCCATACTATGTTGAAGTTAAAGTTTAAAAGGCTTTTGTTTTAGTTATACATTGCCTTAAATGTTTATTCTTATTTATGAATGTTTCCGCTATATTGTTATCATTACTGTGCATTTGAGCTCACCACTTTTATTTGTATTATTTTTCCAAGGATGTGATGATGTAAATTATGAATGACCTGTAGGGATAGTATGAGGGGATAAGAGTGTGGACTATGAAGACTATATTGTTGTAGTTTTCATTTTTATGATGTAATGTAAAACTTTATGAATATATCTAGTGTTCCCAAGGCTACTAAACTCATCGGTCTTTCGAGATTTCATCTTTCTTGTGATCATGATACTGTTATGTAATAATCCACCGACTCTGGGTAACTGGGGTCAGGGCGTTACACGAACCACCATCTACACCGCTACTCGGGCTACTCTGTACTCATTAGTATACGGAACAAAAGAAGTTCTGCCCATTGAGCTCTAATTTCCCTCGCTCTGTGTTTCCATTTGTGATCAGTTATCCGATGATGAGAAATCAGAAAAGTGGCTAGGTGAATTGGAGTAGCTAGACGAGAAGTGGTTTCACACGTTGCATCATATGGAAGTCTACCAGAACCGGATTGCACAAGACTTCAATAAAATGGTCCGTCTTCGGTCTTTTTTAGAAGTAGAATTGGTGTTGGTCCTCCGGACCCAAATGATACCCTCAAAGAAACCTACAAAGTTGGAGCCCAAGTGGGAGGGACCATATGTTAGACACAAGGTCTACTCCAACGGAGCATATGCCCTGATCTCCATGGACAGGCAGTTCACCACCGCTCCTAAAAATGCGAGATTCCTAAAGAAGTATTTCACATAGATATCTAAAAGCAGTTATCATCCGAGCTATATGATGTTAAACTGCCAAGAACCCAACTTTCAAAACTCTATGACCTTAAAATAAGAGTATTCCGTCCTCACCGGCATAAATTAAAGCAGGTATCGTTCGAGCTGCATGATGTTAAACTTCCAAGCACCCAACGGTCCAAACTATAAAACCTTAAACTAAGAGTATTCCATCGTCACCAGCATAAAAAAAGAAGTTATCGTCCGAGTTTCATGATGTTAAACTGCCAAACACCCAACGGTACAAACTCTATGACCTTAAACTAAGAGTATTTATTCCTCACTGCACGATGTTAAACTGCACAGATTTCGGAAAACTACGTATGGCTTGATTCCTGCCCTCGTTGGATACATAGCGATGTCGGGGTTCCCCATCCTGGCCCAACCACCCACGGATAAGAATATTTAAAAAATTATATTTCCCCGGTGAAGGTCCAGACCTACAGGGTGCGTATCCATCGTCCTTACCACACGATGTTAATCATAACAGATAAAAAGATTCAAAAAAAAGTTCTATCTTTTCCGTTTATGGACCAGACCTGCACAAGATGTATTTATTTAAGATTACTACATATGTCTTGATTCCTGCCCTCACAGGATACGTAGCGATTCCGGGATCCCTTATCCTAGCCTAACCACTCCCAAATGGAATAAAATTAATAAAAATATCCCCTTCCCCTGTGTACAGACTAGCCCATCATGGGGTGTACTTATTTCAGAGAACTACGTAAGGCTTGATCCCTATCCTCACAGGATACGTAGGGATGCCGGGGTCCCTCACCCTGGCTCAGCCATCCCCAAATAAAAGATAAAAATGTCCTCTCCCCCCATGTATGGACAAGCCCTACATGGGGTGTATTCCTCGTCCTTTCCACAAGACGTTAAACTACACGGACAAGGGTAAAAGAAAAAAATAGCCCTTCCCCCGTACGAACTAGAACCGCACGGGGTGTATTCCGTTAAAAGAACTACATGAGGATTGATTCTAGCCCTCACGGGATACATAGTGACGCCAGGGTTCCCCATAATGGCCCAACCATTCAAAAAAAAGCTCTCTCCCCCCGTGTATAGACCATTCCTACATGGGGTGTATTCTTCGTCCTCACTACACGACGTTAAACTGCACAGACTTCGTCCTTACCACAGGACGTTAAACTGCACCGACTTCGTCCTCACCGCACGACGTTAAAACCACACAGACATTGTCGTGACCCACCCATGATATATGGTGAAACAAGATTTAAATACTCCTTGCGTATTTGGATGCATCCCCTCCATACGTCGGAATCCATGAGCCAAATAATTATGGATCTTCATAACCATTCATGGACATCGGAAGTGGAAAGTTATCGACCCGTGGACACCTTTGCATGACTATTCATATCATTACCTCAGCGGCTCTGCATATTGATAGACCGTGGCCCATCTACCAAAGAAAATATTTCCTCAGGTGGTACTCTTCCTAGCTCCACATGCTTACCAGCCTCAGATACCCCATATCATATCTCCTGATCCAAAAATTTATGGAGCAGTGGTTTAAAAGTTCATCCCCCCTTTTCACATCCAAATGTTTCCAGGGTATCCCTACTCGGTTAGCCAACGTATCCGCTCGTGGTTCACTTGATGACATGCACCTACGAACATCAAGCCAGGGCTAGGCTACATTGACTTAATAGACAATGGCAGTGAAGTCATTTCTTGCATTCTCAGACACCATTATCCCCACATGCCAAACTCTTTACTGCGGAAAATCTAGGATTTTCATAATCATTCATGGCCATCGAAAGTGGAAATTTATGGTCCCGTGGACACCTTCTCATGACTATGCATACCATGCCCTCAGCGACTCTACATATTGATATCCATTGTCCCGTCTACCAAAGGAAATATTTTCTAGGGCGGTACTCTTCCTAGCTCTGTACACTTACCGGCCTCAAAGCCCCCACACCACATATCCTGATCCGGGAAACATCAGAGTTACAGTTTACATCCTTCATCCCCCACCCTGTTCAGAGTATATCAAAGCATGGTAACCCAGTAGTCCTTTGAGTGACTGCAACAATATTCATCCAATGGTCTGATCCCTATGAGTGCTAAACTAGGAGTACTTCGTCCTTATCGCACAACGTTAAAATTAATGGAGTTAAGGTACACCCCAGCGTGCAAGAGAAATCATCACAGGGTGCTCTCTAAGCTTTAACAACAACTAGGGATGAAAATGCACGACATGTCTAGATATTTTCTTACCAAATGACATAATTCGTGGCCCGGAAAATCGCGGATCCTCGTAACCATTCACGACCATCAGAAGTGGAATGTTATCAACCCGTGAACAATTTTTAATGACTATGCATACGATGCCCTCAGTGGCTCTGCATATCGATAGCCCCTGGCCCGTCTACCAAAGGAAAGATTTCTTCAGGCGATACTCTTCCCAACTCCGTACGCTTACCAGCCTTGGAGCCCCCATATCATTTCTCCTGATCCAAGAAGCCCATGAACCAAAATTTACGCCAATAAACCCCCTCCATGTCTTGGGCATGCCGAGATGTTCAAGCCCCGTTAAATATGATCAAGATCGGCCTTTGTGACTATGTACTTACTGCTTGACGTTAAACTGCATGGAATATTTTTCCTATCCTCTCTGCACGAAGTTAAAACTGCACAACATTGGAAAAAATTCCCCCATCCTCGCTGCATGACTTTAAACTACACAACATCCTTTAACAATGCTCATCGTCCTTACCGCATGACGTTAAACTACACGGAAGTCCTCTTTACTGCATGATGATAAACTGCATGGAAGCTGTCTTTACTGCATGACATTAAACTGCATGGAATCCATCCTTGCCACATGACGTTAAATTGCATGGTCAAACCTTTCATGGGTTCAGTAAGAAATGGAGGCTTTCCTCTGTCCCCCAGTGCACGGGTCGGACCTGAAGAAACCACTGTCTAACACTAGTGTGAGAAGGAATGGCTTCACCCATTCTTGGTAAATTTAGACCAGATGTTTCTCCTGTATCCAGGCACCCTCTCCTCATAAACCATACTCTATACTCAGAAAGAGCCGAAATCTCCTAAAAGACCCATGGTGGTCCCAAATCACTGACTTCCTTGAAGTTTCTCAGCTATCGGGAAAATGCAATCATTGACCCAAGGATACCTTTGCATGACTATGCATACCTTGCCCTCAGCGGCTCTGTATATTGATCGCCCCTAGCTCATCTACCATAGGAATGATTTATTTAGGCAATTCTTCTCTCAGTACACCTCTTGGATTTTGAGCCCCCATGTCCATCCCGGGATTCAGAAACCCTCTGAGTTACAGTTTACCACCCTCTTTCGCAACCCTGCCTGAATATGGAAGAACATCTCTGACGAGATTACCATGAACCAGGAGAAGCCTTTCCATTCTAATTGAGGTCCCAGCTTCATGACTTCAAACTACGCCAAGCTCCAGTCATCCTTTACACTAGATAAATGTGTAGGTCAGGAACCTTGCTCTTACACCCCTGATTAATACAAATGTCCTCAAACCCCATTAAGATGTCACATACCATTTCCGAGCCTCCCCTGGTGGTTTTCATAATTCTCCAAGACACCCATGGTGGTTTCCATAGGCCGGACTTCCATGAAGTCCTTAGGCCATCAGAAATGGAGAGTCATTGACTTAAGGACACCTTTTCACGATTATGCATACCATGCCCTCAGCGGATCTTCATATTGATCACCCCTAGCCCATCTACCAAACACAATATTTCTTTAAGCGATGATATTCCTACCTCTGTACGCAGATACGGCTCCCATTCTTTGAGACATTCCCTGCAAGTCATTCAAATATAAACATGTTCCACCCATACTCGTCTGGAGTATATTGAGACATCTTTTAATCAACCAAAACTCATTGGTACCCTTGGCCCACCAAACCTGGTCAAAGTATTTTACCTAAAACATCAGCAATAATGGTCTTATCGGTGGGTCTTTAAACCACTCACAAAAAGAGCACAAAGCATGTTAGGCCGAAAACCCGAAAAAGTTGACCTATGAAAAAGTCGGGCCATACACGCTGGGTCCACACCAAATAGGACCAGGCAAAATTAGGGTATTAAAAGAAAAAGACAAAAAGTTTGTGTTGTTTTTTTATAAAACCCTAGGAATAGTCAAACTATACTCACTGGATCCCATGATCCTAGAAAAAGTTAGAGTTTGTTTCTATTTTTCTGAATTATGATTAATTTTGATTCAGTGAGTTTTTATTTACACAATGATTACTCCAGTAATAGAAAATTGTATAGTAGGGAAAGATTGACAAAGATTTTATTCCCTTAGAACAAAAAGGGAGGACTTCCAAAAGTTGGGGCCTCTCCCTCATAGTAATAAGGGGGGGGGGGGGGTAAGAAAAACAGAGTGTACAAGAAAAGATCTGATCGTCACAAAGGAGCCTAGCTCACTCTCTCCATCAGATGAGCAACCGTGCGACGAAGGTTGTTGCAAGTCTGCTCCAGCATGACCCTCTCCCTAGCCTCATCCTCGACCACCAAAAAAGTGTACCCTACTGTTGTTTGGAGATTTTTTATTCTTTTCCTGGTGACATCAAGGTTACCAGTCAGAGCTGGCAACGTCCTTCAGGTGTTGATCTCCAATTGGGAGAGGCTCGACATCAGGCCTGGGTGCAGGATGAGGGGGAACAATATTTTCTTCTTGTATTATGAAAACCAAGCAAATGGTTTTTCTGGAATAATAGTATGGACCAAAATACCATGTATATAGAGAACGAGTCAAGAAGCCCTCATGGCGAGGTCCATAAGCAAGACTCAAAATGTGATTCGCCATGACTGAATCCCGCAAACTAATCCTACACGGAAGAGGTCCGCGGTACTCTGGCCCGTGGAGCGTTGGCCAGAAAACCATGGAACATGTTGCTCTATAGAATCTTAATCCTGAATTTAAATAATTAGATTCGGAAGACATCATAAATTTTCAAATTCTGGAAGGTTTCAGACCGCAGACCATCAAAAATACGGAGCGAGTTCCTACGTGGCCTGTCGTGACTTACTTTTTAATTAATTTAAAATATTATTTCACGGCTAGGGTATTGGTCCGTGAGTGAAGGTGACCGCGAATGAGGAATGGTTTGTGGATGTGGAAGCTAGTTCGCAGATGAGGCGTTTCGCGAAGGAATGAGCATGCATAGACAAAAAGCGAGAGAGCTCTGATTTCGTGAAGAATTTGGTAAAGGAAAAATGGATGGGCCCCTGTATTTATAGGCATGGTTCCCTACTGGGTCCACTCCCCTACCGCAAACCATTCAAGTTTCAGGACCACTCTACATCAGAATGGCCTCCTCTTCATTCTGATCGGACCCCATTCCAATGGGGGGCATTTGTTGGGTCCTGAAAAATCTGCCAAAGAAGAATGAGAATCCCCTTCAATCCAAGGGATATTCTACCCTATTTTCCCCACAAGGAATTGGGGAAGAGTGTGGAGAATACTCAAATAATGGAAAAAGTTGAACCAGTCCACAGAACAGTCCAATGATAACGGTGCACAGACGTTTCCGCGAAGCACCCCTTTCCGCGGGCCACTGTCGTTCACGTAATGGAGTCGGAAGCCCTCCACGGGCACCAAGAAAGACAGGGGCCAACCCGGTTCACCATCAAAAACCTCCCCATCCGTGGACCACCTCGACATACCCAGGTCACATCCACTTTCATTCACGGAATGGAGGTGGAACCCTGCGTGGCCGCGAAGCACTCCCCGAGTTAGTTTGGTTCGCGGGGGAGATGCGTTCAATGCCCACACAAGTTGTAGATTGACCAAGTAATCCGTAAACAAGGTTTACAATCATGGGCCTCCGCAAAAGGTGTCGCATGACCACATATACATCTCTTTCCCCACTCTATAAATGGAGATCGAGGGGTAAGAGAGAAAGAAGGGAATTTTGGAGATTGATCATATTTGGGTGGAAGGATTTCGAAGGAATGAGGTTTGGATTTCATAAACAGTGATGTTCTAGTTCGCGAACCAGAACAAGTATGAAACTGGAAGCAAATTAATAAGGAACCGAAAACGAATAACAACATGGTGAACCATGAACTTAAAATTAAAAAGAAAAGGAGACTGCGAATCATGACCCCTTCGCGGATGCACTCCCTACGGACCAAAGAGTTTATGCCCCTTTTCTGATCCATCGCACTGTGTAGCACCCTCCTAAGCAGGCGAAGCCCCAACCAATGAACCCCCGACCAGTGTCACCCTCGGCCGCCGTTTCTCGCATGTACCCCTCCATGTACCAACCTGGTACGCGGGCCAAACCTGAAGCCGGAAACCACCCTGGTTCGCAGGATTCCCACCAAGCCGCAAACCACTCCGGTTCGTGGAATTCGCTTCAGTCCGCAGACCACCCTGGTTTGCGGATGGCCTCTCCACCCAAGTAGCACCTCCCTATGTGAAGGGAACCACCACTAATACACCTGTGTGGCCCACCAGATTCATCATAGTTCCCATTCCCAGGGCTAGATAAAATCCTTCCAATCTGGCGTGATCCTCTGCAAACCCATCATTGGCTCATTCATCGGCCCTGAGCCGAGGCCTCTACCAAAGCCACCAGACCTGTGTGATGTAACCTTCAGGTGCCTTAGTGCGCTGTTTTGAGTTCACATACCCACAGTATGCGAGGGAGAATGGGTTGATCCATCCCGTAAGTGGATTTCTGAAGCATTCATAGGTTCACATTCCCACGGTATTGCTGAATCCGAGCCCAAGAGTCCCCTTTTGGCCCCTCCACTTGTTAGGACTAGGGAACTTCTCCCCTATCCATGGCATGGCAGACTACCCATCAAAAGGAATCCCCCATACACATCCTTACTTCTCTATGACCATGGACAAGAAAGGGCGTAGTGGGGAAGGTTGTTGTTCTGTCCCTCTTTGGGGCCAAGTACCTCTCCCGCTGCGATTTGTTTTCATGGGAATCCATCTCGGAGTAAGCCCCGACCTTTTGGACTGCTCAATGCATAAGCCCCACTCCACTTTCCAAGGACACACCATTTGTGACGTGATCGTCTGATCTCTTCTTCCTCTTGTTTCTCACAACGAGCGTGACTCACATGGTCTTAGAGTAGGAATCGACCATGACATCCTCTTATGGGCCTCCTCGGAGTGTAAGCCCCAATCCACACCATGGGCCTCCTCAGAGTGTAATCCCCAATCCACAGCATGGGCCTCCTTAGAGTTTAATCCCCAATCCACACCATCGGCCTCCTCAGAGTGTAATACCCAATCCACACCAAGGGCCTCCTTAGAGTGTAAGCCTCAATCCACAACATGGGCCTCCTTAGAGTGTAAGCCCCAATCGATTACCCTGGGCTTCCTCATAGCATAAGCCCCACTCATGTTCGAACTACGTGGACTTTGACCCCTTTCTCCTAGGCAGGGTACATAGGAAGCCTCCAAGAGGTTCAAGCCCGATCACCACCGGACCCCCGGGTCCACCTACACGTCAGTTCACCGACACTACATTTAGAACTATGTGGAATTTGATCCCTATCTCCTAGGAAGGGTACGTAGGAAGCCTCCAAGAGGATCAAGCCCGATCACCACCAGACCCCCGGGTCCACCTTCACATCGGTTCATCGACACTCCAGTTCGAACTACGAGGACTTTGATCGATGTTAAGGCATGGCACGTAGGAAACCTCCATGAGGTTCAAGCCCAACAATAGGTCGTTATGACCCCCTTCACGTCGGTTCATCCTTCGTCCTGCATAACGTTAAACTGTATTTCTGAACTACAAGGGTTCTGACTCCTCTCAGGGGGATACGTAGGAAGCCCGTATCACGGGTTCGATCCAAATGCTCTAGTCGTTATCTGTCCCCCCTGGATGACAATAAACTCCAGAGTGCCTGGTTACAAGGCGTCAAACTAGTGTCGTCTCAGTGATTCCAGACTCCTCAGGGTCATTAATCCAACGAGGGATGGTAAACCTCGGGCATAAATGATTCCGAACCCCTGCATCCACCTAACCATTTCCAACCATGAGTAATTTGTGGATACTATGTTTGGGTATACAAAAAATATTCGCGAACATATGAATATGTCTTAAATCTGTAAGAGAGTCCCAGAACAGGCAATAATTCCCCCCAAAAGGGTGTGATGAGCCCGACTTCCCATCCTCTCGACCAATGTGAGTTCTTAAGTGTCGCTGTCCAAATCGCCTAGCGAACACCTTCCTTTGGAAAGCAGGTCCATGTATCGTTAGATACGGAACCATTGGGCATGTCGAACCAATCCGAAATAGACATCATGAGTAGAAATATGCTAAACCTGACCTGGATTTAGCAGCAGTGGTCTTCCCGTTGAAGATGTGGCGATATTACATGATGGGAGAATATTTTACAGAGTACTCTGATCACAAGAGTCTCAGGTATATCTTCTCTAAAAGGACCTAAACCCGAGACAATGGCGTTGGATTGAGTTCTTCCTGGAATGTGACTTCGAGATAGTCTATACTCATGGGAAGGGTATCATAGTAATAGATGCCCTTAGTAGGAGATTTAGTATATAGTTGTTGAGTGAGGCAACGAAGAAGCTAGCCGCTTTGCAGATATCCTACATGAAATGATATGGAATAACTTATCTTTAGTCTCTGACTGTCACTCCCCCACTCCTTCAATGAGTCAGGGAGGCACAACTTGGGGACACTGACTGCGAGGATTGACGTGCTCAGATATCCACAGGACATGCACCTGATGGATTTTATGAAGTTGGGGAGCACGCCATTCTCTTCAGAGGGCATACTATGGCACCTGTGGAGCATTGGGAGGATGTGTTGAGGGATTTCCATATATCCCCTCTTGCGGTATATCTAGGAGTAGAAAAGATGTTCCAAGACCTTCGGTGTCAGCACTGGTGGATGGAAATGAAGAAAGTAGTGGCAGAGTTTGTCTCACGGTGCCTCATTTTTCAGCAAGTGAAGGCAGAGCATCAGGTTCTAGCTGGATTAGTTCAACCACTAGAGGTTACAGAGTGGAAGTGGGATTCGATCTCTAGGGACTTTATGACATGAAATCCACACACATCCAAGGGCATGATTCCATATGGGTGATCATTGCTGGACTTACCAATTCAGCCCACTTATTACCTATCAGAGAGAAGGAATCAGTAGAGGGATTGGGACACATATTTGTGCATGAGATTGTACCGATTCATAGAGTGTCATATACTATTGTCTCTGATCGTGATGCACGTTTCACTTCCCAACTGTGGAAGGGGTTTCCGGAGGCGTTCAATACATAGTTCGGTTGAGCACCACCTTCCATCCTCAGACGGATGGTCAGACAGAGCGGACCATTCAGACCCTTGAGAATATTCTACGTGATTGTTTCCAAGATTTTGGCTGCAGCTGGGAGGATCAATTGCCTTTGGTGGAGTTCAAGAACAACAACAGCTACCACTCCACCATTGGTATGTCACCATTCGAGGCATTGTACGATCGACCTTGCAGATCATCTCTATGTTGGAATGACCCAAGGGTGTCATCTCTCGTGGGACTAGAAATGGTATGGGCTACCACGGAGAAGGTGCAGATCATACAGGAGCATATGAAGACTTCATAGAGGAGGAAGAAGTCCTATGCTGATAGGAAACTGATACCTCTTGAGTTCGAGGATGGTAACCATGTTTTTCTATGGGTCTCACCTCGATGAGGTTTGCTATGATTTGGCCAGGGGAGAATGTTATCTCCAAGGTTTATCAGACCCATTCAGGTTCTAAGCAGATTTCGTGAAGTGGTTCACTACTTATCTATTCCACCTCAGTTGCACCAGGTGCATGACATTTTCTGTGTATCCCAGCTGAGGAGATACATACATGATCCTTCACACATCATTAACTGGGGAGAGAAGGACATCGATGATGGGGTGACATGTTTGGAGGTTCTAGTGCAGATTGAGGATCAACAAGAGTGGGTAATTTGTGGATGGTCGATACCTGTGGTGCACATACAATGGTGGCACATGAACCTCCAGGAGATAACTTCGGAGTGGGAGGCTCAGATTCGTACTTAGTACCCCCACATGTTTCCCTAGTTTGGGTTGTGGATTTTGGGGAAGCAAAGCCTGGAGGTGGGGAGAATGTAAAGACCCAGATTTTTCCATGTAATTTTTTTTTATTATATGAGGTTATTATGAGTCCGTGAAATTTAACAGCACAGGATTTCAAGGCCCGGTGTCCCAGAATAAATTTATGAATTTTTTGGATTCATTCAGTAAACATGCGATCGGAATTTTGTAACATTTGAACTGGTGCTCGGAATTGAAAATCTAGGACAATGATGAACTCGTAGTGCCAAATTTCACTTAAGTAGACCTTCACCTAAACCGTAGTAGGTTGAGGGTGGAAGTTAGTTTTCCAGTTTTTCATGGGAGGTTAAAAGAATACAAATAAAATAAAACAACAAAATTTATTTGATTTTATTGAATCCTCCCTTTTGAATTTTTGTGTTGGGGACCACCTGAGCTTGAAACCTATTCATTTAATATGAGTTCAAAATTGGAATTGTCCCAAATTAATGAGCCAAATTATTTGATTTATTGTTCCAACTTTAATTGAATTAATTAATGTTGGCTCCCCACTTCTTTGTTGGGAATCATTGGAAAATGAGAGCTTGGGGGAACCTTGGGAGAAATATTCTCCAATGAATAAAAACCATTCGGATCAAGAATGTTGATGTTGGAGCGTGGTTCGAAAGAGAGTTGCAGGAGTGATGAATTCCAGAATCCCCTTCATCAACTTCATATCCTTCTTCATGACACATCCAATGAGCAAACAAGGTAGGTATTTTTTTATAATTTTTTCTTCATAGATTTCGCATTGTTTCCATCTTTGCGGACTGCCTGCTATCGGTTAACGTGGATGGTCTGTGCAAAACAAACACGGCTTGATCCCTCTACAATAATTCTTGTTCGACGTGTACTTTACGGGCTTCCATGAAAGTGGCGTCGCAATCACGCCGCCGAAGGAGACTGTGACCCATCGACCATAGTGGTGAGAAGACAACGGATGGCACGCCAACTAATTGCAAGAAGGTGGGGTGGCACGCGTCCACGCTGCTGGTTAAGAATGATGTCGCTACCCGTCGGCGGTGGTGGAGTAGGGTGGAGGCTGACATCTGGCCAACTGTGTGGCGGAGTGGCGGCATGTGTCCGCACTGCCAGAGTAGGAGGCCGCTGGTGGAGTAGCGGCGCGCGTCTGTGCCAATGGGAGGAGAATCAGCCAACTCTTCTGGCCGTCCACATCACCCCAGTTACGACTGCCAAGTGGTTCTGAGTTCTAGTAGGGTGACCGAAGGGTCCACTGGACCGTTCGGGTAAACAAGGGGGCCACCTCCCCCTGGTGTCGGCTAGGGTGGACCCACTGCGGCGAGCCACCCGACCGTGGGCTACACCAAGGGCCACCCCTTCGTGGTCAAGGACGGACCGTAGCCTAGTGGCCTAGGCCCGCCGTGGCCCAGCCCAAAAAGGATGGTTCGACCCGAACTGGGTCGGTCTGACCGGGTCTGATCGGACCCAGGGAAACTCGGACCTAGATACGCCTTTTTGGTCGTAACTTGAGAACTGAGTGTATGTTTGACAAACTATCTAGAGTGTTTGGATACTTGGATTGAGATGGTCCTTTTGGTATAATACAATTGAGTTTTGGATAATGTTGGAGTATGGATGAGTTGAATCAAACCCCAAATCCAACTGGGCCCTCGGAGCAGACTCACTAATAACATACAGACCGGGTGTCCGATTGACACGCCATCTGTTGTGTTGGGTTCCTTATGACGTGACTGAAATTTGGGGTACTCCTTTGTGGAAATTAGTGGTGGTCGAGGTACAACCGATATCTCAAGGGATATATTCTATTGATCTCCAGGGCATCGAGTGCGAGGAATCCAGTGGTTAGCACTGAGGCGAAGATTAGAGATGGATAATAGGGAGGTTAGTTTCCTATCGACTCTGGGCGGGTTAGATTCTCTGTGGGTCATTGCGAGGGTCAGTACCTATAAATATTGTGTGGGTTAGTACTCAACGATCTTGTGTGGGTCAGCATATACCAATCATGTGTGGTTCAGATCCTGTGTGGGTCAGCACTCAACGATCATGTGTGGGTCAGTGCATACCAATATTGTGTGGGTCAGATCCTATGTGGCTTATTGAGGGGGTTAGTACCTTTTGATCCTGTATGGGTCAGACTCCATATAATTAGCAGTTGCGCCTCTTGATAGAATATGATGATCTAGCTACGCGACTAATCATATGTACTTATATACATCACTTATATACATGTGAGATGAGTCTTTACCTTTGTAGTGTACATGTGTCATACATATATCTTCGTGTTGTTACCTGTGTGGTACTTCTACCTTGTGGTGTGCCTGTTCGATACTTATATCTTCGTGGTGTAACCTATGAGGTACATATACCTTTCTGGCATTCCTTCCTCATGTGTGAGGTGTGTTTATATTGATAACTTAGGTATATTTATGGGCATATACCTAAGTAGTGTTGATGTCTATTTCTTCATCCTTTGAGATTGTGGTCCTGATTTGTGGTTATCCATTGGAGATTTTGAGAGAACTTCGGGGGTCTCGGGGTACATAATGAGTATTATTATACTCACCCCTGCACGCGTTTCAGCCGCACATTGTTGTGTCTTGTGCAGACAAAGGTCATCGCTGACCAAGGACGAGGGTACCAGGCTAGAGGCTGCTCGGAGGTGGAAGTTAGACATGATAATCCACAGAGATGACCGTACGAGAGCTATACCTACCAATCAGGTAGGATCCTTGAAGGGTGTTCACAAGAGCTATTTTTTAGTTTTACTTGTACTTTCCAGTTGGACTGGTATTCTGGTCCCTTTACTTACTATACACACCCTGTTTACTATATAGTTTACCTTGTGATTATATCTTGTCGTGTTCTTGGTTTGGGTGATTTTACAGGTTTAGAGGCAATGCCTTCCCAGTTTTAGGGATATGCATTTTCGGTGCTAGTATCAAACCACTATAATATGGAAGGCGGGATTGGGGTAGTCAGGGCACGTGCCTTGAGGGATGGGTCGTGACATTTGGACCGAAGAGAAAAATAATGAAAATTTTTCTTAAATACATTCTTTTGAACTCTTTAATATATAAAGTGACTAACATTAGGGGAAAAAATATATTATAATTACATAACTAGAAGATAATAAACTTCATTAGTTTTCTTGAGATATGGGTCAGATTATTTATCATACAAAACACAATCATAAACAATACTAATAAAAAAGAAGATTGTATCATAAAACTCTTACGAATTTGGTAACCTTGAATCGTATGACGCATGAAATAATAACATTAAATAAAACATAATATATCTTGAATAGAAGTATATTCATGATATAACTTTTCAAATTGGTAGTATATACCCCTCATAAAAGAATATAGGTTCATAACACAACATATCCCTCAAAGAATGCATATTAAGAAAAAATCTCGTATCTCTTTGGTAGTTTTTGTATCATAAAACCCATGATAAAGATATACTAAAATGGATATTTAAATCCATAGAATTTTCACGATAATAATAACAAAATAAATTCATGTGTAGTATATACACTATACAAACGAAACATGAGGTTAATATGGAATGTGTCTCAAATAAAATAAAGTAAGACTGAAATCCCTTACCTTAAATATCAATTTAATTTGTACACATTAGAACCTCATATATAATAAATATAAGTTTATTATAAATATATTAAGTAAACATACTTATATATATTATAAATTATATTATTTACCTATGACAATTTATTATATGTTCATTAACAATTCCTTGTTAAAATCACGTTTTAGGTAATAATAGATTTGTTTTTCATGTATGTTTTGATTTATTATTTTCCCCACTTAATTCGATAACAATTCTGTAATATATAGAATAATAACAATGATATAAATATCATATATGTTAATTATTTATCAATTTATAATATTCCATAATATTTAGAGGTAGAAAATGTAATACACAGTTCTTGGAGATGGTTGGTCGTACGTGCACATGAATGTTCATTCCATTTTTTCAATGGATTGGAATAAAGAGAGTAAAATAATATATTAAATTTAAAGAATCTTTTTTATACAATATATTTCACAAATTTTTATTAAATTTATCCATATTACCTTTTCTGTAATGTGTTAATGAATCACATCGCTTGACGAGGAAGTAATCTGACGCTCCCACGAATGACATTATCGTTTTCACATGGAATAGATAGAAAGGGTTATTAAATGATAAAATGACTCAAGAAGAAAAATAATATTATAAATATGATATAAAAACAATCAATCCATCATTATATCCATCTATGAGAGGTGGGGATGTAAAATTAATAACATCTGTTCGCGAGGCAATTATCTACCGTACACATAAATGATTATTTCGTGACCTATTTTATCGAATCAGAAAAGGATTTAGATAATTAAATTTATAGAATAACTTAGGATTATATAAAATATATTATGTTTTATCATATCATAATGTTTTAATAATAACATATAGTGGTTTATAAAGAAATAAAATAAAACACTTGACTAGGGCTGTTACATATTCTTTAGGAAAAATCTTTTTATTTGCACCAACATGATTATTAGATTAAATTTATGGCCAAAATAAGTTTTATAGGAATATTATAGGAAATTATTAAAGTTATGTGGTATGTTATTTTCTATAAAATGGGTTTTCAATGTGTGAGGAAAACATAATAGATGGTGAAATTTTATAAGTGAGGTGAGTTACACACATGTAATTTTTAAAAAGAAAAATGTCTGCCTTTGTTTTTCATAAGAAAATATGTCCTAAAACAATAAATCCTATAAAAGAGAATATATAAGTTCTAAAAATATCTATAAAATGCGTTTTTGATATATTTTTGTTCATTTAATCCTCTATATTTTAAGTTTAACCCCTGATAAACCCATTTGTACATTAAACGATGTAAATATTTTTTATTATTTTATAATTCATTATGGTAAAAATTTAATTTTACCATAATAAATTTTATAAATTACTATTATTAAAAATATTTAATCTGTTTTTTCAAATTCATTTTATTTAGTTGGAAAATTTAAATTTACAATTAATACAACAATTGCAATGAGAAAGGAGTTTTCCAAAACAGAAAATGTTCAAGATCATAAAAAGATTCTATATCAAAATTCAATTTGAAATTGATTCCAATGTCAAAAATTGAGGTAATTGATAAATTATTATACTATTTATTCTCTAATATTCAAAAAAAAAATATTTTTAGTTTTTTAAATTTGTAAAATAAATTAAAATTCTTAATAAAAACTATTATTTTTCACTATTCATTGAAACATTTATCATCACAAAAAATTATAAAAAAATCATCCTAAGATAATTTTAAATTATTGTTTTCAAAAATTAATTTTTTTTTAAAAAAATAATATTCTGAAAGTGAATTTTTTTTATATAAGTACACAAAATGATACAAAACTACTTTTTAGAAAAATAGATTTTTAAGAATAAAATTGTATATATTATTATCCCTTATCAATAAAAAACATAAGGTTAATGATAATAATATTATTAAATATATAATATTTAAATTTAATTTAATTTATTCACAAATATTTATTTATTTTTAATTTACTGATGCAAAACACGTTTTTGTAACTAAAATAGTTCTTTAGAAAGACATTTTCTGTTATTTTTAAAAGGATTTTATTTTCATTGATAAATTTTTAGTTACTAAATAATTCATTATTTATACATGTAAATAATGCATATTTTTCTAATTTAGTTAATCTTATTCATATTCAGCATTCCTACTACTATGTGATTACAACCATATTAAAGAATAAAATTATTATAGTATGTAACATTTCTTGTTTACTCATTGTTGCATAAAACACAAGATGAACATAGTTTTGTGTGTAATTTAAGATAAACATGGTGTTTTGTATAATTAAAAATATAAAAAATATTAAATTTATTTGAATAAATATTTCACAAAAATCTCAATGTGTTACAATATCAACTGTCAAGGAAGGGAAGTTACATATCATATTCCAAATTAGTATTCAATAATTTATTAGTGTGAGGATTAACCTGAATATCCAATTGATATTATTTTAATCGTATGAGATTTACAAAATATTCACATAGGATATATATCTCAAATTATTAGGGATAAATTCTATATTCAAAATGTTTTTATTGTTTAGGAAAATACTAATGTTTTTCCTAATAACTTTCTGAGTCTTCCCCCAAATCATAATGATTATTCTTAAATAGAACTAAGACCTAGTGCCACACAAATTCCAAATACCCCATGTTTAATATCCCCAATTGATATATTTGAATTTAAAAATACAGTATTCAAGAATCTAGATAATGGTTACATTTGGAAAATTTATTCTTTATGGGTGAACATGTCATTATTATTATGAAAAAATTGTGTCAATGCATCTTTTCATTGATTAACAGGAACATAAAAAATTACTCTTAAGAGAAAGTATCCTCTAAATTGTATTGACAATCTATTTGGTCAATTACATGGATATCAATATTTTATTAAGAGTAATATTTGATCTGGATATCATCAACTAAGGATAAAGAATAAGTATATACCTAAGATGGCCTTATTTATGAGGTATTGTCATTATGAATTCTTAATAATGAAATTTTGACCTACCAAAGATCCTACTATATTCACAGATTTAATGAATATATTTTTTTGGTATTAACTTGACTAGTTTGTGGTAGCCTTTGTATATGATATTATTATATATTTTAAAAATACAGATCATGAATAAAATTGGATAATTCTGTTGAATACCCAAATAAATATTTGAAAGAAAAATTTACCATGTGTAAATTTTCGCATAAAAAAGTTTCCTTCTTGGGTCATATAATATCAAGTGATAGTATATCATTGGATATTTAAATAAAGGAATTTATCGAGAATTTTCCTAGACCAACCATAATAACTAAAATACATTATTTTCCTGGGTTTGATAGATAATACAAAAATTATTTGTGATATTTATCATAACTATATAATCCACAAAATAAGTTGACATGGAAGGTGGTTAAATTCATATGGAATAATGAATATGAGTAGGTTTCAAGGAAATTAAGTGAAGTTTAGCCATAAACTATGGGATTACACTACCCTATTGTTTTGATGGTTTTGTGACCTTCAATAATGTGTTAATGAATGGCATGTGATGTGTCTCCATTTAGAAAGAACGAGTGATAGAATATGCCTCTCTCCAATTAAAAATTCATCATTAAGATTATCTGACTCATGATTTGGATTTTTTATGGTAATGTTTTGTTTAAAGATTTGGATTTATTATTTTTATGGTTAAATGTTATATATTTATATATACAATGTATAAAGTATTTAAGTATATATTTACATATAAGGAGTTGAATATGATTTAAATAATATAGTTAGATATGATCAAGGATAATGGTATACATTACCACCATGGGGATACAATCATGGTTAATGATTCTCTAAGTGAGAAAAACCCTGAATTGTTTTCCTTGATAAGGATTTAAAGGGATCCAATATTGATTTATTTTCAAAATATTGATGATGAAATCTTGAGGATTGGGTAAGGATGTAATCATTCTCAAATAAATTTTTAACCATCGATCTAAGAGAGGATTAAGGAGGTAAAGAAAGAAGATGTGGAAAAATAGAAGAAGTTGAGGAATGGTCTCTAGTACAATAATGGTCATACGAGAATGATAAGTTTCACGAATTGGGTATGAGTTCCATTGAAACATATCTTTGAAGAAGGAAATGTTAAATGTGGCACATAGTTCATCATTTTTTATTCAACCATGAAGTATGAGGATGCATAGAGATATAAAAGAGTGTTTTAGGTGGGATAATGTGACCATTTATATTTTAGAGTATGTATCTTAGTTTATAGTATGATATAAATCAAGACTTATAAGTTAACGTATGAAGGGATGGTCCAATAATTACCCACACAATAAAAAAAATTAAAAAAATTACCCATGGGTATTTTCTTCAAACTCTCAAAAATATAAAAATGTAAAAATGTCATTTGGGTTTGTAGTGAATTAAAATAAAAATATATCACACATCAATACAGTCATGGAATAAATTTATCGTTATTTACTTTTCATAATATAAATTAATGTGGTGGTAAGGATGCATGTAGTAACACTATCTATTGTATCTAATCAGGTTTTGAGGTTTTCCAAAATATTCTAGAAATGTTTTTGGTATGATATAGACACAAAGTTGAGTTTTAGAATGGTATATCATACATAGACCAATGGGATGTTTTAAATAACCATTAAAACCGTAGATAATAAGTTAAGATCTTGTTCTATGGATTTCAATGATTTTTGGGACCAACACCTTCCTCTAGTCAGGTTTCACTACAACAATAGCATTCACATGAGAGTTAATATGACTCTTTATGAATCCCTTCATGAAAATAATTGTATAACTCCAACCTATTAGGATGAACATATAGAAATAAACCTAATGAGACTCGATCTAGATGAAGAAATGATAGCGAATGTTAGATCCATTTAGTAGTACATCAAAACACATTAGAGTTGATCAGAAATTTATGCGGGTAGTCATCAAGATGATCTGAATTTGAAGTTGTTGAGAATGTTTTTCCTTTAATTTCTATATGGAATATGTTTATGAGATTTATAAATAAGGTAAACCTATGTTTTAGTTATATATTACCTTTTAAGATATTGATTTAGTAGGGATGTTATCTTATCTCATGATACTTCCACCAAACCTCTCTAAAGTACATGACGTGTTTCATTTATCTCCCATGAGGAAGTACGTACCTGATTTACCACATGTAAAAATCTTAGAGTTCATACCACTAGATAATGATCTTTACTATGAAGAAAAACTAGTATAGATGTTGGATCAGGAAGATAAAGCTATATATAACTAGACTACTCATATGGTAAATGTTATCTAGAAGGATTAGAAATTAAAAAGAAGCTATTTGGGAACCTAAAGATGTGATGAAAAAGAATTATCTTCATTTTTATTTACCATGGTAACATAATAAGAAGGTTTAAATCCATTTTAATAGGGTAGAATGTAAAACCCTTAGATTTTATGAGATGATTTTACAAAATAACTTCTTTGATAGCATACGATACATGAAACCCCGAGTCTAAATACATCATATCATATTATACCTGGATAACCTAGCCATAAAATCAGTGGGATTGAATATGAATAAAAAATTTATAAAAATTATTTTTGTATATAATAAATTTATTAATTCTCAATTGACTATAAATGGGTGTAATAATAATTTGAAAGTATAATATATATTTCTCTAGAAAAAAATTCATGCACACTGCATGTTTTTTATCTTAACAAGTAAATTAATCACTATTGGTGAATGATTTTAATGAAATACATATATTAGGTTTTAAATAAAATAATTTAGTATTCATCGATTATTTTTAATCATCATAATATTAGAAAAAAATCCATTTGAATGCATAAAAGCTATATTTTTCTAAAATAGGATTCCATATTATTTATCTGATTTTTAAAAAAAATTAAATTCTATAATTTAGAGGTGTTTTATTTGATAAAATAAATTTCATATATGTAATCAGGTTGTTAAAATTTGATAAAAAGGACCCTTTTATTTTTTCAAATTTTAATAATAAATGTGGAATGATTTATCACCATGGTTAAGGTTAAATATTGTTAATCTATGTTAATAGTTAGTGTTAATGTGACCATTTTTCATATTAATTCTTATTTTATGAATTTAATTATACCCTTATAACCTTATTCAAGAAATATGAATTATAAGGGAAAATTCTCCATGAAAATTACCCATATAATATTTCTATAAAAGAAAAATTAAAAAATGGCACTCTCTTACTTTAAAATATATATTATGTGTCCACATAGAGACAAATAAATCCCACAATGAATTTAATTATCTACTTCTACTATAAAAAATTTACTTTCATCCTGTAAATTTATTTATAGTTTTTAGAAATTATATAATTACTTTCAATTTTTATGAAACATCAATAGACTATTTATTCAATTAATAAAAATGTAATCAAAAAAAATTTTAAAATATTAAAAGTGGTATAATTTTAATGAGTTATAGTTTTCCATGAATTATATAGATGATTATGACATATTATTGTTGAGTTAATGTATTGTATTCTAATTCCATCTTGGTATTTAAGCCTTTTAAGTCCAATTAATTGAACAGTGTAAAGATGGATATTAAGGATATTTTATCAGAAAAAATACGTTATTAAATTATTTTAAAAAAATTAAAATATGGAATAAAGATGAAGGGGATATTATGTGATTGAAAATGTAATATATTTTCCATTTACGATCTAATTTTAACATAATAAGTAAAATCAAAACCCCATTATAATTAAAATGATGTTACCACAATTAGGGTTAAAATAGGTTAACTAGGGGGTTTAAATAAAAGAAAAGGATTACAATACCAAACAATCGTATAAAATGTTTTTGGTCAATGTTATTTAAACCATATCCTATCGTATCATTGAATCTATGTAGATTTGGAATATTTTTATTGAGAATGACTTAGTTATATTTTAATCTTTTAAAAACTCCAATTGTGTCCATTGAATCCCTTACAAATGGACATCCCTTACTTACTTCTTTATACCACATTGAAAAACCTCATACAAACATTCCCTACACATTACATTTCTAAAAATTCATATCCATGTTATTTTGTGCTGATCTCCCCAATATACCAGCCCAAGGTTCCTTAAGAAAGGATCTAAAAGAGCCCTCTTGGTGAATAAATAATTGTTTTACCCAACATCTTTAAATTTTTTTCTTCTTCTTATTCCTATAAATCTATAGTATTTATCAGGAATTAATAACTTAATTATCAAAAAACGTGAAAATTTTAATTTTATAATGAAACCAACACTATCTAAAATCTTTTCCATGAAACGACACTACAAAAAAACAGAACTTTAACAATACTATCCTTTATCAATTCTAGAAAAAATAGTGATAAAAGTTCCTTTTATCAGTGCTAAAATATGCTATGATAAAGGGTACCTTTTATCAACACATTTTTTCAGCACAAACAAAAAGTACTCTTTTTCATCATTTTATATCACTGATAAAGGGTAACCATTATAAACACTTTTCATCATAACTAATAAATGGAACCCTTTATCATTTATTTATTTTTAGCACTAAGAATAGTTACAAAAAAATGAAATAATTAAAAAAAATGAGTTTATTAAAATATATTAAAATTTTATTATAAAATAATTATTAGAAAAATTTAATTATTAACAATACTATATAAAAATTATAAGTACTAATAAATATTATATATTAAATATATATATATATATATAAAGAAAATTAAACAAATAAAAATACAAAAAAGGAAATTTAAAAAAATATTAAACATTCTACTAATTAAATAATAATTGATAATATTAATATATAGTATATATATAATATATAGAGATATATTAATGTATATAAATTTTATTTATACAATAAAATATATTTTTTCTTTACATTAAATACTAATATATATTTAGTTTAGAATGGATTATAGTTAAAAATTAATATAAATAAAAAATACTGGCTAATTACATCGAGTAAACATAATTGAATGTTATTTTTTCATTTTAACAAATATGAAATGTGTGTCATATTGATTTTAGATTCATATATACATAATTAATGTATTTTAAATGTATGGACCACATGAAAATATTGACATAATTATTGAAATATTTATGTAATTTATTCCAACATTAGTATTCATCTTAGAATTTAATTATACCATGATAAATTTAATATATCATGTATTTAATCAGAAAATTTTATTTATTAATTTTTAATATTATTATAGTTTGGCATTAATTGGGTATATATTTTTTAGTTTTTTAAATTTTTGAGAAATAAATCAATTTCTTATATATATATATATAATGATTTAATATTCTCAATATATATTCATTTTATTTTAATATATATATATATTTTCCTAATAATTTATATTTAATTAATAAAATACTTCCATTTTTAATAATTTTTATTTGTACTCATTTTTAATTAAGCAATTTCAATCATTTTTAACATGCGTGCACTTAAAACTAAATATTGGGTGATAATTTTAATAATATATTTTTAAATAAATATTTATAAATAAATATGTTTATAAATTCATATTTACTATATTTAGACATTTATATATTTATAATTGTAAATAAATTAATTTTTTAAAAGTATCTGAATAATTATAAATAAATAATTATATATATTTAAATAATTATAAATCTAAAATAATATTATTTAAATAAAGAATATATATACAATATTAATACTTATATATATTTATTGAATATATGTATAGTTATATAAAAATATTTACAATTGTTTTATTTATAATTATAATTATTGATCATTTATCACCAATAAAGTAATAAGAGGTGATAAAATGAATCTTTATCAGTAGTTTTTTTGGAAGGGCAGATAAAACTGTCCCGATCTATTTTAAAAACCACAGTCATTCAAAAACCAGTTGCAATATTCAAATCATTTCTTGGAATCCACCAGCTATCGACACTCCTCCTTGTTGAATTCAAGCTCAAATGATGTCTCAAATCAAGGCTCGAAAAACACCAAGGCTCAAATTCAATGCTTGAATGATTATAGAGTTGGTGATGCATCTAATTTCTCTCGGGTGATTCAATGATTCAATCCAATGTATATTATTCTTTCCTTATCCTCACTCATTGATTTATTATTTGGAGATATCTATTTTCATTTTTATCATCCTTCTTTCCGTCTCCACCACCAATTTCCATCAATTCGACCTTGATTTTTACTCCCACTATACCCATGATTTATGCAGCCACGTTCTCCTAGATGTCAACAACTAGTGGTGCACCTTTATCATTCCTGGTTCTAAAATTCATCCTTAGTTGGGTCTGGAGGAATGTCGGTTTGGAGCATCTCATTGATGCTGCACAACCTCAATAGTGGGGAGGCACAGCAGGTGCACCTCACCTTACCTCACACTAAGGTAAAAGTGTCTTTTGAAACAATTCTATAAAATTATGTATACATATTAATTATTTATTGTGTTCGTGATATTGGTTTCATTTTTGACTCTGATGGAGATCTCTATTTCATGTTATATGCATGTGACATTCAAAACTATCAAAACCAACTACATTCCATTTCTCCTAATCATGTACCAAAATGCATCATTCTAGGTTATTAATAATGAGGTTATAAATACCCACATAACCAATGTTTATTGATTCAATGATTTTTTTATTTTTGGAATATTCATTTCAATGAGGATTGATACATCACTAACTATCTGTGTGATTGACTTTTAATATCATATTTTATTTGTAATTGAAAGTCCTACAAAACAATAATAGATGTTATTCTGAAAATTGAATAAGTATTTTGAAATTTTTTAATGTGACTATATTATTATAATAATAATTATATTAATTTATTAAATAGAATAATTTAATTTCTTTAAGAATAATAAATACAATTAGGCATTTAAATAATGAGATAATATTTTCTAAAATAGTAAACATACATTAAGAAATTAAAAATAATAATATGTATTTTATGTTTATAACAACTATTATTTGTGTAGTGAATATTTAATTACTATTTCAAGGAACCTTTAGGTATCCAAGACCCCCCAATATTCTTTTCAATGAACAATACCAAAATACAAAAAATGAGCCTATAAAAAAAATGGTTATGAGGGTTTTCATCACTCGATTCTTGATCAAATTGAACTATACCTTCATGTAAAACAATTAAGAGTATAATGATTCAGGAGGGGATGATAATCATAAAACATGTTAGAGTAACATAATACGGCAAACATATTGTTATGTAATCATAAAATTTATGACATGGGTTCAAACAAAATTCAGAAATCTTATGATAAGTGAGAACAATAAAAAAGTGTGGAATAATTAAAAAATATGGTGTATTCCAGAAAATATAGTATTTCCTTGAATTAAAATTGAAAACCGATATCTATTATGAATTTTTAAATCCTTTTTAAATAATTCTGTGTGAAATAAATAATAAATTACCCTTACATTACATTATATTTCATCTAATTAATTTCTATTTCGAACATTATTGACATGAGTATAAGGAAAATGTCAGCACCTGTGAAGGGTAAATGGATGAATTTTATTATGCTAGTAGATTACACTCTATCTAGATAGGAAAAATTGATTTTTTTCTTTAATAGTGTAATAGTTCTGGAGGGATATTCATAAAATATCAATAATTCCATGTTTATGGATAATTTTATGTTACAAGGAGTAAAATAAAACGGCTGAATTTTTTTGATGTAATATTTGATTCCCGTTTCTTTATATTGCATTCTGCCGAAAAATATATGGCATACTTTAACAAGACTCTTCTTATTTTTCAAATCTATATAAAGTAAAGTAATGGATCTGGTGAAGTTTCTAATCATGAATAAGGGGTTTTCATTCATTTTATGTGAATTAGATATTTTCTTCCTAACATAATTATTGGATATTATCGTCCACCTAATGGTTCAGTTGGTAAGAGAGGTTCAAATATGTGGTCCTATCCATTATTGATGGATGTATCCCATTGAACGGTATGTATAGATTTTGGAAGGGTATGTCATGAATCAATGTCGGCCAAAAGTTTGTATTTTAGAACCATATTTTGTTTATAGAAGCTACTGAATTATTTAACCATTATCTATCAAATATTGAAAACATCAGTATCCTAAAGTCACATCAAAACATATGCCTTATTGGTGAAGGTATTTCTGGAATAGATATTAATATAATTACCTTGAAAGAGAGGGAAAACATTCCATTTTACATAATACCTATGTTATTGTTCCACACATTGAATCTCGTAATGTAATTCTTAAAATATAATGGGGACCACAAAATAAAGATTTGGATTCATGATAGAAGAACCAAATTCAAAAAATCTATTAAAAAATATTGTTCAATGAGAATTTTTTTATTATACTATGTTTTTCATCATAATATTATTTGTTCCCTACTATATTAACATAATATTAAATAAATTTTTGACTACTCATGCATACAATGTCTTATAAACCTGATGATGTTACCAATCTCACAAATAAAAAAACTATAATGACGGTAACCCTTTAGTAAGATTCAAAATAAATTATATGGTATAATTTCTAAATTTTACTAAAAAATATTATATTGATGCATTGATTTAAATTAATTTTTTATTTGAAGAGATATTTTATTTCATAATATTTATATCCATATTTCATGTCTTTTTTCACCAAAACATTCACATACTCATTCTCCCTCAAAACCTTTTCATCACCATAGTGTTGGAATTATTCAAGTTCCCTCGACTAATCAATCATAAAGGTAGTCTTGATGTTTTCCCAATAAAATCAATGTATTTAGAATTAATGTATTATTTCATAATTATGGTTAATTTATTTATATTTAGAGTTACACGTATAACAATTTTTTTCTTATATAGGTGGATTATTTTGTTTGAGTTGGGGTTGTTTTTTCAAATATTCTCATACTCATGATAAATTGGACATTGTGGCTACAACATAGATAATGAAAATAAGGAAATGTGAGAAGAATGTATAAAACCACTATGAAACGGTGGATTCCTACAACTTATTTAATTAATTTTGTCATCATTATATCTAATATTTGAAAGTTAATTTCTTTATCATTTTTATCTTAATGATATTTAGTTTTCTTCATAGATATTTTGGGAAGTCATATTTTCCCAATTATTTTATTTTAGAAGATTTTTTTCATCATTCATTCCATTCTGTGCCAAAACATCAACAAATTGTTTCTCCCTTAAAACTTTTTCACCCATGTAGTGTTATAATTTAACAATTTACTCTAAGTTCCCTCCACTACGCAAAAAAATAGGTAATCTTGATGTTTTCAATGTAAAATCATTGTACATAAAAATAATTTATTTTTCATATTTATGTATAATTTATTTCAATTCATTATTTCTCATATATAATAATTATTTTATTATATAGGATGATTTGTTTGTTTGATTTGGGGAGGTTTTTTCAAAGCTTCTCATGATCGTGATAGATTGGACTTTCAGTCTATAACTGAGATAATGAGAAAAAGGAAATATAAAAAGAATGGATTCAACCATAATTAAAAGGTAAATACATACTACTTATTTAATTATTTTTTTTCATCATGTTATATAATATTTTTAAGTTAATTTCACTATCATTTTTACGTAATACATATTTAGTTTTTTTTCACAAATTTTTGGGATGTCATAATTTTCTTTCAACTATCTACAAAAAGAGGCAAAATATATAAAATGTGTGTTTCTATAAATGTTACCACAATCTCCATTCCATTATTTTTTCAAACTAAAACACTGCATATTGATTCAATGTTCTTAGTTGAAAAAGAGTATCAGATAATAAAATTGATTCAATATGTTGTGTTGGTATAATGATAATGAAATCAATTTGATAGAATGGTAACATTGGAATTTATTATTGTTTAGATACATTTGATTTTTTAGGAATTTGATGCACCTCAATACAACACACGAGGAGACCAGTATGACTATAAGTTATTATTTTTATTTAAAATTTACATAATTTTTAATAAAAAAGTCAATTAACAAATTCAAAATTGAGAAACAAATAATCAGACTGTTTTAATAATATAAAACAATGATCCATATGTCATTTATGATGTGTAGGAATTAACCACACATTAATCCATTACACAATTTTCCCATTATGACTCAATATGTTTGTTATCAGTTGGAAATCAGAATTTTAGTTCAAATGGAATCACTCACCGAAACATGAGATAATTCACACATATTGTATTAATTAATTAGCTAAAATATTCATACATCATTTGTAATGTTTAGGAATTTGTTTCCCAATAAACTGATACACAATGTGATGAACATGAGTCAAAGGGTATGCTTAAAACTTAAAATGTCATTTTAGTAAGAAGGAAAGTGAGGTACTCAAAACTGATACAACAGACATTTTATTTATGAGTTAAGAAAAATATTCAAATGTCATATACGATTTTTAGGAATCATCCTCATCTAAATTTGATGCACACTCTGACTAGTATGACCCAAAGTATGTCTTTATTTGAAATCAACATCAATTTTAGTTAAAAGGACAACTAACCAACTCAAAACTGAGAAAACACATTCAAATTATTTAATAAATTAGTAAATAATCCACATGTCATTTTCTATTTCTAGGAATTACCCACAAATCATTATGATACATGATATGGAATCCATGATTCAAAGTGTTCTATAACAATTTAAATTCTACATTATCATTCCCAAAGTGTCACTCACTAAAATCTATGAAAACACCATCAAATTGACTTTATAATTTTTGAAAAGAATCAATATATCTTTTGTTAAATGTAGAAATAATCCTCACATTAACCTAATACTTGATGTGGCCGGTATGATAAAAAGTGTATGTTTCATGTTTTAATGACATTTTAGTAAAGAAGACAAGTGATGTACTTTAAAATAATCAAACACATTTGGATTGTTTTGATACATTAAGAAAATTATCAATAGGTCATTTGACATGTGCATGAACCATACACACATCAATACGGTGCATGGTGTGACTGATATGACTCCAAGTATGTCTTTTTAGTGAAAATTGACATCAATGTTAGTAAAAAGGAAAACTGACCTACTCAAAAGTGAGAAAAAACCTTCGTATTCTTTTGATACTTTAGGAAAATTATCTATACATCATTTTTATATGTAATAATCATAAAAATTTAATAGGATACATGATGTGCTTAGTATGACTTAAAGTGTTCATTACCAATTTAATGTTGACATTTTAGTTCAAAAAGTTTCACTCAGTGAAACATATGAAAATTCACTCATATTATCTTGATAATATTGGAAAACTATTCATAAATAATTTTAGATGTATATGAAAAAGTCTAACATCAATGAAATACATGATGCAATCAGTATGAGTCAATGTACCTGTTTTGAGTTTTAAAAGACATATTATGAAAACAAATACTTGTGACGTACTAAAAACTGAAAGAAAACATTCAAAATATTTTAAAACATTAATAAAATGATCCCAAATACATTTAAGAAGTTTATAAATTAGTCGCACCTCAATATGATTCACAGCATGACCCGTATAACTTCAAGTGCATCATTTTATTTAAAATTGACTTCATAATTGTAAAGAAATAAATATCCTACTCAATAATAATAAAACACATTCGGATTGTTTTGATACATTATTAAAATGATCCAAAAGTCAATTATTATGTGGATTAATCTGACTCACCTCAATCTGATACATGATGTTCCTGGTATGTCTCAAAGAGTCTATTATCAGTTTGACATCGACATTTTAGGACAAAAGTGTCATTCATTGAAAACAAAAAATGATGCTAAAATTGTATTGATAATTTATAAAAAATATTGATAAATATTTTTTCATGTTTGGGAATTAATATCACTTAAAAATGATACAAGATGTGACTAATATGAGTCATAATGTGTGTTTTGAGTTTAAAATGACATTATAGAAAAAAACTGAAAATGAAATATTTAAAATAGAGAATTTTTTATTGTTTTTATAATTTAGTAGAATGATACTTAAGTCATTTGGGATGTGAAAGAAATATACCGAACCCAATCTAACACCTGGTTTGACTGATATATTTCTAATTGTGTATCTTTGTTTAAAATTGATGTCAATTTTAATAAAAAGGACCACTGATCAACTCAAAACCAAGAAAAAAATCATATTATTTTAATAATTTTGGAAAATAATCCCTAAAAGATATTTTATGTGTATGATTTATCCAATCCTAGATATAATTCATTATGTTCCTAATATGACTCAGTGTGTTAGTTATTAGTTTGAAATTGACATTTTAATTCAAAATGGGTCACTCGTTGAAAACATAGAAAACATGATCAGAATAACCTGATAATTTATAAAAACTATTTATATATAATTTTTAATGTGTAAGAGTCTGTCTCACGTCAAACTGATACACGATGTGATCATAATGAGTTACTGTGTGTGATTCTAGTTTAAAATGACATTTTATTGAAAAAAAATTATTGCATACTCAAAGTTGAGAAAATGAATACATATTATTATGAAACTTTCGGAAAATGATCCATAATTCATTTTATATGTGTTGTAATCAAACTCACCTCATTTAGTTACACATTATGACTGATCTGACTACATGTTCATATTTTTATTTAAAATTGACATCAATTTCAGTAAAATGGACAAGTGACATATTCAAAACTGAGGAAAAATATTAATATTGTTTTGTTACACTAGTATGTGATACGTAATTAATTTGAGACATGTAGGTATTATTTGTACCTCTATCTGATGCATGGTGTGACTGATATGACTCAAAGTTCTTCTTTTAATTTAAATTTAACATGAATTTTAGTAAAAAGAAATCTAACCAACTCAAAACCAAAAAAGGAATTCAGATTATTTTGATAGTTTAGTAAAATTATCATTATGTAAATTTTGAAATATAGAAATTAGAATCACATTAATAAGATACATGATGTAACTGGTATGTTTCAATGTCTACATGTTCAATTTAATAGAGAAATTTTAGTTCAAAAAGTGTCACTCATTTAAAAATGAGAAAATGTGCTCATATGTTCTTAATAATTTTGAAAAATGATAATTAAATCATTCCTAAAATTTAGGAATCAGTCCCACATAAATATGATACACGATGTGATAGGGCTGAGATAAAGTGTGTGTTTCTATTTAATAATGACATTTTAGTAAAAAAATACATCTGACCTACTCAAAACCTAGAAGAATCCTGTGAATTATTTTTATATATTAGGAAATAAATCCATATGTTATTTAAGACTTGTATAAATCATCCACGCCTCAATATGATACATTGTGTGACTAGTATAACTCTATGTGCTCCGTTTAATTAAAAAATGACATCAATTTTAGAAAAAAGGAAATTTGACAAAGTCAAAACACAGAAAACACATTCATATGGTTTTGTTACTTAGGAAATCAATCTATAAGTCCTTTGGAATGTGTAAGAATCAGCTGAACCTCAATTCTATACACAAAAAATTTATAATAAAATTAACACTTTATATTAATTTATTTCTTTGTATTATCACTAACATAAGAATTTTTTCCTATACAGGTGAATTATTTTCCCCGGGAAGGGTGGTTTGTTTTGAAATTCCATTTGTTGAGATCAAGATTAAAATAAAAAGGAAGATTGATGTTTTTAGATGTATGTAATAATTTTTTACATATTTAATTTTAAAAACCAATTTTATATTTTCCTAAAATATAGTGTTTTTTCACATACTTCTGTTATAAATATCATTTCATTTAAATTAAATATTGGTTCTTAACTTTGTAGATATATGACGGTGTTTCTAGTCTTGTGGTGTGCTATTACAACACACGATAGTATGCCCCTTTATCAATGTTAAAAAATTTATAATAAAGGGGTTCTTTTACATAAATTTTAAAATCACTAATAAAGGACCCCTTTATCATTGTTTTTTAGTTCTGATAAAGTGGATGTTTATCAATGATTTTAAAAGCACTGTTAAATATCCCCTTTATTAGCTCTTTCCACCAGTTTCTTAGTATTGATAAATGAACCCTTTATCAATGCATTTTTAGCACTAATTAAATCCTTGGTCTTATAATATCACTCCAGTAGTCATCAATTTTCTTTCACAAATAAAGTATATTTTTTCATTATTAAAGGCCTATTTTTTGTATTAAGAGAATTAAAATTATCATTGCTACGTACGTTTGGCTTACCGTCTCCTTGTAAAGAAACAATTCATTATTCATCCTAATATTTTATGTATGAGTATTAAATGGTTTTAGGATTTATATATAATAATTATTAAATAATTAATATTCTCTAATAATAAATTCTCATTTATGTTTTTATCTTTCAATCTGTTATAAAATGATAATGTTGCTAATGCGTATGTGTGGACTACCGCCTCAATGAAGCGATGCGATTCGTTTCTCATTTTATATTTACATGGATGATAATTAAGATATATTTGATGAATATATATATATGATTTATATAATTTAATAATGAATATTTAATGGCTAATTATTATTTTCATTTATTTATTTCCATCCATCAATAAATAAAAACAATATTCATGTGTATATATAGCCTACCATCTTTGTGAATAGTGGAATGTAGTTTTAAATATATATATTTTATGGGTGACTCCAAATACATATATAATGAATATATATGATATTTATGTTATTATAATAATTCTAGAGATGATTTTACCATTATCAATATACAATGACTGAAATTAACAAATCAAAAAATATTTAAAAAAATTATGTCGTTATTGCTTGAAATATTGATAAAAACATTTGAGATAAATATTTGATAAAAGGTTATAAGTAAATAATATTGTATATGATATATATGATTATGGTTCAAGAATATATTTACAATAAATCTATATTTATTTTATAGGAGGTTGAAACACGAAGGATGGGAGTTGTTCTTGAGGAAAAGGGTTATATCACACTTTCATCATTATTCTATATTATTTATGTTTATCTCTCTAGTGGGAAAATGATTTTATATTTATATATTAAATGTAATATATTTTCTCCTCTAATAATTTTTCATTAAATTAACAGAATTATTTCCATTTTCTTCTCTATAAGGACCCAATATAGGAAACAAATTTTATTAAGGAAGACTGGCCTTATTTTTTATAATCAGTTAGAAATATTTCACTCCCATGTCTTTAATTTCATTAAAAAGTGTAAAATGATGTAAATAATATTTTTACATGATTTAATAAAGAAATCTGTACCCATTTTTGAATTTTTAAATAAAAAATAAAAAATAATCTTATTTTTTATTTTCTGAACGAAATTGTTTTTTTTTCATTTTTAAGTAATTTTAAATGAAGTGTTTTAATAACTCATATGAAATGAACAGAATTTCCCATTAGTATGACCAATAATTTCATTGAATATTCCTCTATAATTTTACAAGGTTCTTATAACTCTCTAACCCCATAAGATTGGAGTTGTTGTCTTGTTTTATTAAATTTTCCCCATTATAAGTAATTAAATCATGAAAGACCAATCAGTTAAGTAGTTTCAAAAAACTATATTACTTACATGATACCCATATTACATTGGTAAATAGAAAATAAAACGTGATATGTAATAAAATTAGATGAAAAACATTTTTGAAAGATTATTTAATGTTTTATTCTTTATAACTTGGGGAAAGGAAACAAAATAACGGTGAGCTCAAATTCTCAGTAAGGGTTGGGTATAATAGAATAAATCATGAATTAATATGACATAATAAATATATTAAGGTAAATAAATATACACACATGAAATTTAATAAATAATCTAAGAATAGAAATTCATCCAATGATAATTTCAATTAAAAAATATCATGGATAATAATAATAAATGAATTTTCAATAAATGGAATTCTTATTTATTGGATGAAATTTTTCCTAGGAACCTGATAGCTTTACTATTAAGAACTATCATCAAGAAATTTTAAAACATACTTGGTAAAAAACCATATGATTTGGCCATAATATTCAATCTCATGAGATATTTGATATACAAAGTGGAATGCGTAAACTAGTCCCCAACCCATGCAGTTCATGCTGAAATCATTCCTTATATACCAAATAATCGATTTAATTAATTAACAACATTCTTTATCAACATATATCCATATTGATTAAAGGATAAAGATTTATCAATAGTTCTCTAATTAATCAAATAACTATCAATGTGATCACCATATGTAAAAATAGTATATGATTTATCTAATAATAATATCCATTGAATGATAATATTGATATTTAATATAATAGTAATGTATAATAAAATTGATCATATGTATGTGATTGTTTCAAAATAAAGTTAACAATCACAAAAAAATATGATATTGAAAAGATAACTTTCACCACATTGTTATTTTCTAGTCAAAATCCCTTAGATGATATAGTTCAATGTGAAACATAAACTACCATTAAGTATGAGTGAATCATGATATTAAATGACAATAGGGATGTATATATAACACATTAAATTGAATTGGTGTATAATAACAAATAAGTCTCAATGGAATGTTAATTGAGATGAAATACCTTACAACATGGTAACATTAATGTAAAACCCCATTTGATGAAATAATTATTGTTGAAATATAAAATATACTGAAATATAATTTATTTATGATATTACATGTCAAAGTGGAATTATGTTAACCACATATAGGAAATTAGGTGCCCAACAATAAACTATGCCTCATTAAATTGAAATAGAGATGAAGTCCCTTACCTTATGATTTCTTTTAGTTGTATGGTTTTTAAATTCCACTATAGTGGTTTAAAAAATTTAATTACTTATAATACGACCATAATCATATTGATAATATCATATATTATATTCTTATAATATCTTATAACATGTTTTGTTAACAATATTTCAATATATTCATTATTTCAGGTGTAAATTGTAATGTTTTTTTGAGTATGTTTTGACTTGTTAGCTTTGTTATTCTTACATATATCTGGATTTAATCTCATAAAAGATGTAAAAAAGGATTTAGATATCATATATATTCATTTTATATGTATTTAAAATAATCGATAAAATTTTTAGAAAGGAAATGAAACAAACCGTTCATAGAGACATTATGTCATACATACAAATGAATTTTGTTTCAATTTTATTGTCGTATTAAAAGAGTAAAAATTAAGCGATATAAATTTATATTATAATTTCAGTATCATATTTTTTTATATATTTCACAAATTTATAGTGTGAACTAATGACATCTCTTTGAGGTGGTGGTAGTCCACATGTCCTCAAATGAGGTTATCATATTCCAAAAAAATGTAATATTGATGTTATGTTTTACAAAAAAAATTCAAAAAGAATAAATAATTTATAAATTTAATATATATCATATAGAAAAAATAAATTCATCATTATTACCAACCTCTAAAGGAGGTAATAGAATAGAAAACTACATCAGTTTTTGAGATGGTAGTTCACCGTACACACGAACGATGAATGTATATTCCATTTGACGAATGTGTGTGTGAGTTTAGGTCATATCCATTAAATAATGAAATATTAGTTTCATTAATATACAAAGTTTATTATATCATCAATATATAATAACAAATAAAGGAGTTAGTAAGTAAACGAAAAAAATTATCATTCAAGAACATTACCTTTTCTTTGGGAAACTCCATTTGGTTTGTACCAAAAGAATTCCTTGGTTTTATTTATTCCAAAAGTGAGTATTATAGAATGAGAGCTGTGGGGGTAAGTTTGTAGATTATTTTTTAGGTTTTTATTGATCCTAATGGATATATAGGAATGAATAATTTAGAGGGGTGAGTGCCTTTTTATAGTGGAGAAGAAGTAGCATTATTTAAA
Organism: Viscum album; assembly: GCA_963277665.1. Lineage (NCBI taxonomy): Eukaryota > Viridiplantae > Streptophyta > Magnoliopsida > Santalales > Viscaceae > Viscum > Viscum album. Next base: position 1,871,183,356 of record OY728119.1, on the reverse strand, counting down.
AAAAAAGAAGGTAAACACTATAGAGATGTATCTTAAACATAATGTTCCTAACATAATGAACAAAATTTTATAAAGGGGATTATATGGTATAAATAAGGTTATAAAATAGGACTTGTACATGTTTTTATGTTATTTTGGCCTTTTAAATTAAGGATTAGTCTATTGTCGAGCATGATTTTACATTCCAAGAAATTAATTATAATTGACTTCACTAATATATTTTGGTAAAAAAATAATTTGACCTTAATAAAAAATATAAATTTTGATGATACCAAATTTTGAATCCATTTTTCTAAATTCCAATCACATATCTGGAATAAATTAAAATAAATTAATCTCATAGACATGATGAGAAAGCAGATTTTAAAAGAAAAACTTTTCTAAAGTTTTAAATGTTTTTTATATCCAATATAAATGTGAAATTGATTCCAATTACATAAATTTGAATAATTTATTTAAAATGGATGTAATTAAACTTTAAAACCAATATATAATATAATTTATCCCTATAAATTATTTAGATAAAAAAGAAGTTTTCAATAAAAATTTACGGTTTTTTAGTATTCATAAAAAAATGAAACTTCATATAAAAATAAAAAAATTAACCCTAAGATAATTATGAAATTATGATTTAAAAAATTATTTTTATTTTGAATTAAAATGATTATAAAATTTCCAAAATTTATCTTTAAAATAGGAGCTCTATTAAAATGAGGCAAAACTCTCTTTATAATAATATAGCTTTATATGCATAAAGGTTGATTTATTATTCTGATATGTGTATCAAAACAATTATATGAACATAAAAAAATTTGATTGAATATATAAAATATTAATTTCATTAATAAAATTAAATAATAGTGATTAATTTAATCTATTAAGATAAAACACTTTGGTGGGAATAAAATAGTTTTTCATAAAAATGTATCCAAAATATTCAATTGGGTTATATATTCCTTTGTAACTCCAAATAATTATATAAAAATATGTAAATAAAATTTTCAAAATCTAGATTACCCTTTTCATTCATTTCATTAAAATGAAAATTTTATAACTATCATATTAATAATAATATGAATAATATATTGTAGTTTTTTAAAACTTTGTCTTGCATGTACTGCAATCTTTCATCGGTGTTTCATATAGAGAAATCCAAGAATTATTTTTCGTATAATTCCAACTAAAATCAATGTCGCATGTAGTGTAATATTATCTTGGTGTTGCATTTAAATCATCCAAGTAACAAAATTAAATTTATTCTAAAAGTAAAATATCATAATGTATTTGGGTGTTAAATTATCCCCACCTTAAATAAAATGTGTCGTCATAATTAAAACATGATATATGAAATTCATGGATAGATATTTGAAAATAATTTTGTTGAAAAACCCATATCATAAATATGATTATTGAATCATATTCTTAATAAAATTGAAAATGAAATGCAATGGTCAACGTAAGACAGGGCTTTTGAAGAGGGGAACATTAATGAAAAGATGGGCATAGAAGAAAATTTTTACTATAATGTTCTAATTGAGAGTAATATAGATTTTTTTTGAGAAGATTATAACCACGACTACATAAACCAGAGGTGTAAAAATGGTTATTAATATCATTAAAAATGATGATAATAGGAAAAATTTTCTTTTTCAAGACCCTTTTCCTAGTGTTGAAAAATTAATTAACTCTATAAGAATTAATGGAAATATAATTAACAGATACATTTTTATTTTATTAAAATAATAATATCCTTTAGTTGTTCCTTGAACTATTTCAACTTCATCTATTAGCACATGTTACATTATATGGTGAATTAATACATTAATCTCTCAAACCTTGTCCAATGTTCAACTTACAACATTTCATAAATGGTTAACCCTTCCAAAATATTATTATCTAATAGTTTATAATTATTCCCATGATAGTTATTAGTATCTAATATACTTTTTCCATATCAATCATCATTTTATCCAATATCATTATATCAACATTATAAACATAATAAGGATTATCTTTCCTTCAATCATGTGTTTTCCAATAATTTTAACTTACTACCATATCAATTTTCTTATTACTAATCAACATATGATCTAAAATATTTAATGAAAAAGTACTATAGTACAATCCAGACATGCATCGTATTTAAAATAATTATAAAATCCCTAATAAAATAATAAACTAAATAATTATTAATTCTAATCAAAGGTATATCAATCATTATACTTTGGATTTATCAATAACATGATCTTGAATTTGATACCCTAGCTTATTTAAGGGTATATTACCATGACACTAGAGGAATCCATTATCATATTTCCCCTATCTTCCTATAGGTGAATTAATGAATAAAAATGTGTTCCTTATTCCCCTAGAATTCTTTAACCTTATGACATTTTTCTCTACATTTATAACAAAATCCCAATCTCTTCAAATATTTTCCATGATGATTTTATGCACAGTTCTTACATGGCATGAATTTCATCATTTCCCTCTTCATCATTGATATATTTCCTTTTTCATGGTGTTCAGAGGACCACTTCTTATCTTAGTACCCTTTGAATATGTAGGATATTTATAATTCATCCTCTATGTTTATGGTGTATAAAATCAATTCATCATATAAGGAATATTTTTGGAGACAATTTCCTTTTAGAAACATAGATTAATACCTTTAAGAAACAGTTGATCTCACACTCTGTTCTACTTATATAATCTTTAATATACCTAGATAAGATGGTAATGGTAAATTGATAATATGGAACACATTGTTTTTCTCTTTCTTTAAGATAAAAAACTTTATCTTTATCTCAATTTATTTCTCATGAGGGATGTAATTTTTAAATAATTTCTCCTTAAATGTTTTCCATTCCAAGAGTTCTATTTATTCATCCTCCCTAGTATTCTTGACCAATGGACACCATTGATCATCATCTTCCTTGAGGAAATACACTGAAAGTCTAATCTTTTCCTTTTCAACACTTCTTGATGCCATAAATATCTTATCCAATGAGTTAATACATTTATCAACTATCATTGGATCAGTATTCTCACAAAATTATTGGGGATTTTTTCCCATAATGTGATCCAATATAGGTTATTCTCACTTTGGAATAGGTTTCTCAATCTAGGTATGGTTTTTTTAAAAACCTTATTAAGATTCCATAATATATTAATAATTTCTTCCATTACGATGCCATCTATATTGGTTTCATAAATAGAGAAACCTCTAAACTATCCTTGAGTACTGATACCATTATTTCCTCCATGATCCATTTCAATATAATGTAATATACATTATTAGATCACATAATTTTGAAACACAAGGTACAATCCAAAAACTAGTGAAATAATTAACATAAATTGATTATGCATATCTAATTTGATAATCATAAACATGGTTTATTTGGGGAAATTTTTACTTTTTTATCCTTTTTAATGGTTCATAAAGAAACTATTAATTATACTAATAGTATCCCCTTAGTTTTTAAAACTAGTTACCTAGTAAGGTTTGTTGTTATGTACCAGGTTATGCTTGAGTCTGGGATGATACCCATTTTCGGAGCTATTACTCCTGGGTTCATCTGTTACAGAACCATGTACAATTATAGTATCTAGAAAGAAATTTATTTCTAGGTATACTTACATAATATCCACTTTAACAAAATTCTAGGATGTTATTATATACTTATCATAAAATTATATCTTAAGATAATGTTCACTAATATATATTTTTTCCAAAATCTAGTTTTCAAGTATTCTACTAAACTTTCTTGGATACTAGCTATAAAACCCCCACCCAAGAATCCTGGAGACAATATCTTAATTTATTACATTATCATGATTACAAAGAATCAAATATTAAAGGATATATCAGTTTAGTAGTTCAAGAAAACTATATTAAATAAATCATACCAATATTATATTCAGAAATAGAAAATAGAATATGATACATAATAAAATGAAATGAATAGAATCCATGGAATATTATTCCAATATTTTTTCTTCATAATATAAGGAAATTAAAAAAATACAGGAGAGCTCAAATTCTTAGTAAGGGTTATGTATATCATAAAATATCATGAATTATCAAGGAATAATCAATATAGAGAGGTAAATAATAAAACATGCATTCCATTTAATCAATAAACTGAAAATGAAAATGAATCCATAGATAATGTAATATTAAAAATATCATGTATAATAATAATAAATGAAATTATTAGTTATTGGAGTTCATGTTTTCCGGGTACATGATACCTTTATCATCATAATCAATCCTAAAGAAATATTAAAACATACTGGGTAAAAACCCATCGGATTTCGTCATATAAGACTACTGATGCATCATGTGGATTTCATTAACCAATCCCAAACCCAAATTTTCCATGTCCAATTAATTATTAACATATAGAAAATTGATTTATTTAATTAACAACATTCATTATCATCAAATATTTATATTGAGTTAAAGATTAATATTTATCAATATTTCCCCAATTAATCAAATAACTATCACAGTAAACATTGTATATAAAAATGTTATATGGTTTAAAAAATAGTTATATACATTTCATGAGAATATATATTTAAGATAAATGTAATGTATAATAAAAATGATCATAATTATGTGATTGTTTCAAGACAAAGTTAACAATCACAAAAGAAAGTGATATTGCAAAGAAAACTTTTACCACTAGATAATTTTCAAGTCAAACCCCTTTTTGTGAGGTTGTTAAAATTGAAATATAAAATACCATGATTTATTATTGAATAATGATATTAAATGAATATTTAGAACTATATACATCATATTAATGTGAATTTTTTTACAATAACAAATAATCCCTAATGGAATTAAAGTTGAGACAAAATACCTTACTACTAGGTAAAATTCAAGTAAAACCCTATAAGATGAAATAATTCAAGTTGAAACTTAAAATACCATGAAAAATGAATTATTCATGATAATAAATGTTACATTGGAATGTACACCATATATTATAAATTAGGTGAAAAATAATAATGTATTCCTCAAAGAATGGAAGTTGAGATGAATTCCCTAACCTTGTGATTCCTTGTATTTGTGTGGTAATTAATAATATGAATAGTTGTTTAAAACATTTCAATAAATTATATTTTAAAAATATTAATATTTATAATATCATATATTACCTTCTTACAATAAATTATTACCATTTTTTAATAATATTTCATTATTTTCATCATTCCGGGAGTTAATTGTCTTGTTTTTTGTATGTTATGAAAGTTTATATTTTTTATTATTATGTAGATCATGATTCCATCATTTCCAAATGTAAAAAAACATTTTAATAAAATATATATTATTCATATATTTACTTATAATTATCCATAATATTTTGAGATAGGAAATGAAATAAACCATCAGGGAGATAGATGTCGTATATTCACATGAATGTTATTTCCATTGTTTATCATATAAAACCATTGAAAATTAAATTATATATATGAATATTATACTTTTAATATCATATTATTGTCATATATTTCACATATTTTCATTAAAACTTTAATACATTCCATGTATAGCATGAACGAATGACATTGCTTTGAGGAGGTGGAAATCCACACATCCAGAGATGAAGTTATCGTATTCCCAAAAAATGAAAAGAATGAATCTGTGTGTTATATTAAAATTATATAATATATATATATATATATATTATAAATATCATATAAATAATTTATAAATAATAAATTCATAGTTATTCATAACCTCGAATGTTGTTAATGGAAGAATGAATGACATCGGTTTCAAAGGTGGTAGTCTGCCGTACACTCAAACGATGATTGTGTATCCCATTCGATGGAAGTGTGTGTGAGTGTAGGCTGTAACCTTTAAAAAATATGTTTATATTTAATATACATAGGTTATTATATTATCATGATATAATAATAATTTAAGGGGTGTATAATTAAATGAAACAAAAGTTATAGTTGAAGACCATTACCTCTTATTCGGGCAACACTTTTGGTTTTTACCAAAAAACATCCATGGATTTCATTCTTCCCAAAGTGAGTATTAAATTATTATTTTAAGTATGTTTGGAACTTATTTGTGTATGTTTTTTATGATATAAATTTCTCAATAGTTTTGAATAAGTGGGAGGGGTGAGTCCCTTTTTATGAGTCTTTTATTCCCTTGAGTATATTTTTTATTCTTATGTTATGATTAATTTTACATTATCACTGTAATTAATTTTAACGGTATTCACTAATTTTTTTTGTCCAAAACTAAGTTGAAATTAATATTAATTATAAATAATGATAATTATTAATGTGGAATCCATTTTTACAAATTAAAATCATTAATATGGCCTAAATTTATTTAACTTTTATCATACATACATGACAAGATACCAAATTTTCAAATTAAAAATGTTCAAATGTTTGAAATGTTTTTATATCCAATGTCAATGTGAAATTAATTCCAATAGCCTAAATTTGATTAATTTAGGTACAATTTATTGAATTAAACTTTAAAACCCATTAATAATATAATATAAACCTGTAAATCATTAATATGTAAAAACATTTTCCAATTAAGATTCAGTATTTTTCAGTATTTATGAAAAAATATATCTTCACAAAAAAATAGGAAAAATTCACCCTAATATATTTTTTAAATTAATCTTTCAAAAAAAAAGTTTTGTATTGAATTATATATTTTATGAAACTTATTAAATTTAGTTTTAAAATAGGTCCACCATTAAAATGTAGCAGAAAACATTTTGAATAATATATATTTTTATGCATAAAATTATATTTATTATATTCTTATGCCTATTAAACTTATTGGATGAATGATAAAAATTTTATTTAATATATAACATATAAATTTCATTAATATCATTCACTAATAATTATTAATTTAATTTATTAAGATAAATACCATGGTTGGAATAAAATAGTTTTTCTTTAAAACACATCCTTTAAATTCAATTATGTTATATATTCATTTATCATAAAAAATAATCATATAAACATATAAAAATAATAATTTGAAAATATAGTTAATAATTTTCATTAATTTCATTACATTATCTAGTAGATAACAATCATATAAATAATAATATTAACAGTGTATTTTAGTTTGGAAAAAATCGGTCTTAGGTGTATCACAAGCTAAACATAATGTTCAGTATAGATAAAGATACACAGAATATTGAACATAATTATAGATAAACTCAATAGTTCATTTATAGTAATAATAACATGGGGTTGTCTATAAATAATCCTAGAAAAAAATTAAATATAATCTAATATTAAAATATTATAATTTCTTGGGGTGTTACCATTCATTTCAATGAAAATGGTTTCCTTAATATTTGTGAAGTTTTTATATTTTAAATATATTTTTTCAATGTGAAAAGTGTATTTTCCTCAATAGAAATAAAATTTATCTTTTTAAAGTTTTTTCATTTATTTAAATATCATTTTTTAAACAATTTTTAATGAGATTATACTCTTATGATACTATCCACATTATTTCATTGGATGTTTTGTAATCAGGTAGACTCGGAGAAGTATTGATATTATGTGTGATTGTTCTTTCAATATAGGTTGTTAAAAAGTTTAATTAATATTAATTGAGTTATTTTGTTTATATATATTATTAATTCATTATAATTATTATATAATGGATAGGACTAATAATTACATATCTCCCCGATGCATCCTTAGGCTAAATGCGACAAATGATATTGGAGATATGGCCATATAATTTCCCATATATGTAATGTGTATTGTCATGAAGCCTTGATGGTATGTTTTATAATTATTGGAACAATATCTAAATGGTACATTCAGATGTTTGACATTATTAATTCCCTCATTGTGAAATCATTTATTAATGCCAACGATTTTAATTGAATAGTTTTTATTTGATTTGATACGTTTCAAGATAAAGTGATTATTTATGTGGGATTATTTGATCATCAATTATTCTGTTTATATTTTTCATGCCTTATTATGATTTTGTTGTATGAATACCTATACTGATCTTATCACCCCATTATTATGTTTTCTTCCTATAGGATTCCAAGAAGTGATTTATTATTGATATATAGGGATATCGTAGAGTAAATAATGACAATCTAAATAAAAATATAATATTCTATTTTATATATTCAATGTAATTTGGGATTCAATCATGTAACTTGTTTTCCAAGGATAATAAACAATATAATTCTTTAGGATTTTATTCCTTGTATTTATTATTAACTTAATAATGTATCCATCTACTTTGGGATAATTGGGCTAGGGACATTAGAGTCACCAAACCAGAAACCAAAATTTACCACGGACATGGAACAGACATAAAAATCTATTACCATCATCCACATAACATACCCATTTCCTATTAAATACGATCTATTCATTTCATAGAACCACACTGGTCATTATTGGAATGGTCATATTGTCCATGGAATATAAGGCGATAATTTAATATGTTGTTTAGGAATCATATTTTCTATGTTTATAAATGCAGCTAAGACACAGAGACAATATAGTAAGAAATAAGAACAATTGAATAAATATAATCATGAATCATCTACTTCTCACCCTATTCTAATCATATAGATAGACTGATTAATAGACCAAAAAATTTATCCATACCAATAAATGGTTAGGTCGGTCCATCATGACCCAAACATTATAAGAATATCCCCTTGTTAAAATAAAGGAAAGGATGCAGAATCATAGTTATCTTCTATACATAAGTCTCAATCATGGTAAGAGACACATCAATGAACGAGAAGGCCTTTATCCCAAAATTATGACTTTTTGATGCATCTATTTATCATTAATGGTAGTATTTCTATCCTAGAATAACATTATCTCTCCAAAAACATATGGAATTTATCCTTAATACCATTTAAAGACCTCAACTTTTAAAAAATAAAGTGGAAAATTCTAATATATAAAATGAAAAATTTTAGTTCACTGAATGTCACACGGTTCATTAATTCAATTGATAAGAAACATAAAATGTTGTTAAATAAAAATTTATTCCCCTATATGTGTCTAGAAATCAAAAATATTTTTACATTCAAAAATACTTAGTTGAAAATTATTTTAGAATCATCCTCATACTAATCTAAACCATTTGGAAATCGAGTCACATTTTATTTTATTTGACTTTTAAAAACTAATAATCCAAGTATTATAAATGTAAAACCAATTATATACTAGAAAATTATGATTAAAACCGAGTTTAATGATATTTCTTATAATTCCAAAATAATAGTGGTCTTCCTAAACATATATTTAATTTATTTATTGAGGATTATTTAACTTTATATCCCTAAAGTAGTTCCATTTTCATATCACTGATGAATACAATAATCTACTAAGGGAATAATTGGGGTAAAATATGGTTTCATGTTTCCTTTTGATCCTTATTTAATTTATTACAATTACTTGTGGACACTAAAAAAATGATGGATAATATAATTTGAAAAATAACTCCACAAAAATCACTACCCCTAAGAAAATGGATGCTACTTCATTCACACATAGAGTAAAAATAGTGAAAAAATTTTGTTTCCTATATAAGGAATCATATAGTAGATCAATATATATGGATCATTCAGGTCATGGTATTTAATAAAACATCCCCTATAATTACTTTCCTCTCATGTAATGGTCAAGTGATTGTTTGCTTTAATAATACCCCATCAATAGAGGAAGGGACCCCCGTATAAGCTCTGAATATAAATATTTTCTACAAGAACCTTTACCAGAATGGATGTTTTATTAGTATAATCTTACACATCCTAGGATATTCAATTGATTAGATATAACACTCTAATTAAGAACACATGGTATACAGAGTGTTTCTTCCACCCATTTCATATTAGCTACACCTACATAACTACTCTATTACTCATATGTATGTGATCCCAATGAAGGTGATGAACTTACCACATCATAAACCAAATATCATAAAGATATTATATCATAAAGTCTTTATGATTATTTATTTGAAGATAAATATATCAGGGATTCCACTATAACATTCATGTAAGGTGATTCAACCAATATTGATTAAATAAAACAGGTGATTTTTTTTTGTATTGAAGATGACCCACAACCAATAATAATTAGTGTGTACATGAGCACATAAGAAAAATGGGAATACATAACATTCCTTAAAAAATGATATGTGTTTGTAAGGAATTACATGCAAATTCCGATGTTAGGTACCCAGATAGCTAATCAACACCACAGTATACCAGAAAATGATTGTGGAGATAAAAAAGAAATAATAATGATATAACCAACTCATTATGTAATGGTGTAAGATGAGGTAGATAAGTTGGTCAAGGCTATGTTTTTCATGAATTTAATTACCTGATGTTTCCAGAAAATATTTTTCATGTAAAGAATAAAAATAAGAAAATAGAGTTTTTCAATGATTTCACGAATTTAAATAATCATTGTAAAAAATGAATTCCCATTACCAATCATGAAATTTATTATTGTTGAGACATATGGATTTCAAATTCTTTCATTATTGGATGAGTATTGTAGAAATAACTTTACCTGAATGTCCCTCAATTATGAGGTGGATACAACCTTTATGAATCCACAAGGGGTATTAAACTACCAAGTGATACACTTTGTATTAAAGAATTCTATTACAATATACCAAAATATAATCCACCATATTTTCATTTCCTTTCTTTTATATAAAGTGAAAAAATATATCAATGGTATAGTAGTGAAATCCATAAACTTTCTTGTTACACATTGATAACATAAAAAAGTGTTCATATAATTTCATTATACATCCTAGAAATTATTTTATTAAACTATTCATTCTAAGTGAGATCAAAAAAAATTTATATAATTTTGAGATGACATCATGATATTCATCTCAACCCTAATAATACCAATGAAAATTTTTATAGAACTCTTCTTCAAAGATATTTTTAATTGATATGACTTAATGGTTATCTATCATAAATTAATATCATAATTGGAAACATCATTAGAAATTTCTTAACCATTGAGAATCTTATGATGAAAGCGATGACATATTATTGGAATGAAAACTACTATAATTCTTTCAAAGTAATTGATAGATATCTTATTCATCCTCCTAGGTTGATGTCACTCTTTGAAGTAATAGACTTTATCCTCCATGTAGAAACCTTGGATAGATCACTTGGTTCCCTTCTCACTTATAAAAAAACACATGAAAGAAAAATAACATCTATAATCTCATTTTAACAATAATATAATTTAAAACTATAAACATTGATATCATGAAAAAAACATGATGTTAGTTCTTTTTAAGGGAATTACAACCATTATTTTAAATATAAATAGTTTTACATGGTCTCACAAGTTAATCCACTCAAATTTAGCCATAGTTATCTAATGTTAAAGAGGTGCATACCATGAAAGGATGTGATTATTTAGTATTTTGACATTTAATTTGTGTATTAATAGGTTATTAGGGGACACTGATTCATTCATATTATTATTACACACACTACCATAGTGGAATCATTGTTAAATTTATGTCTCCTTGATGAATAAATGTTCTCCATATATTAATACTCCAAATAATTGGAGATATACATTGATGTTACTTTTAAGAACCTAAATAGTTAGAAAGATGGATGAAAATATGTTCTAAGGGTTGTTTTGGGTTTTATTTAGTTCCATAATGAAGGAAGTCCATCCCTATTCCTTCTTACGGTTAATAGGGTGCATCAACAATAAAGTGCAATGTCATGATTTCATTTCCAAAATAAAATTATCCCCGAAAGGAAAGTTTTCCAATTTGGATACCAAGGATTATTTGGAGATGTTAATAAATAAAATTAATGGTGAATATTTTTCCAATAAGAAAACTTCGATTTTCTTTCTTAGTTAGTTATGATGGTCAACATGAAAATCTCCCTTGGAGCTGAAATAGTCCCACATTCCATGTTAATAGAATTTCCAGGTTGAATCTTTACTAAATACAGTTATAGATGTACTAAAATAGATCTTGATGAAATGATCATTCATATCACACATCACAATGTGGTCTAATTTTTCATTATAAATGATATGGATAAATTCAATGAATTAAATACCAACTCAATTTGAAGTCAATACTAACACCATTATTCTGATGATATGAAAAGTTAAGGGAATCCCATAGCAAATTAACTTTTAAAAAAACTATTCTATATATTCCATAAATAAGGAATAGATCCATAAATGGAAAACAAATTTCATTCTTAATGATTACACAAATGTTCCAAATGTCCTCAATAGATATATAATTTATGTGCCTATCTTTTCATTAAATGGAAGTGAAAACCTCATCCTGATATAAAATATCAAGGTTGGTGATTTTGATTCCACTTAGATATGATCTGTATTATTCAAAAAAATAAGTAAACATAGAAACATCTCACTATAAATAACACATAACCGCATTTAATTCACAAATATATATCATACATGTCAAATATATACAAAAAATATTAATTTAACACAAAAAATTATTCAAAGAGAAATTTAATTATATCCATTTTCTATATAGTCTATGGATTTTATGGGTTAAAATAGTAGGGACAGAATTATGTAGTTCAATTTGTATATTATTTCTACTGATGTCATCCCAAAATGTGTAAATATTATTCCCCTCAAGAAGATTATGAAAAAGGTTGTTATCAACTTAATTGAGTTCATTATCATTATCTAATTCATATTCACCCATTTAATAATAATATAAAACATTAACATTTTATATGATATCAAAAAAACATATATATCATGAATACAATATTTAGTCTTAGTACTTATCTCTCTATCATGAAAGTGAAAATGAACAGAATCATGCATTAAATAAAACTATTTTTAATATCTTTTCATTTATTTTGGGAAATTAAATGATGTCTTGGATAGAAAACCATTTTCATTCATTGTGGTATTTTTAGCCATTACTCATAATTCAATAAATCATCCCCCTTACTCATTGGTATAAAGAATGTAAACAATATCTTTCTATTTATTTTCATTTTCCTTTGCTGTACATTTCTATTTTGCTATCAATTATTTATAAAAAATTAGTCTTAGATCTGGCATGATTAATTGGAATGATTTTATGTGAAAATGTTATTCACATTATGAAACCACTAAGTAAACTATAATAAGTTATCCCATGCATTTGATAAGAACTTTAACCACTACTCATTTATCTAAGAAGAATTGATATTTTATTTGATGAAAATAATGACACCTTGGAAGACATTATCAAATCATGATTGGAAATTTGAATGAACTTATATCATATACATGGAATATAGTAATTTAAATTACCCCTAATCACAATGTATAGAGATCATATCTCACTTAGTAGTAATTAAAGTCCTCTTATTAAATAATTTTCACCATTTTACATAAAAGTGTAATCCAAAAGACTTTATACAGAATTGAATATGTCCTTATTTTATAACCCTAAACTATATGGAACCCATAACCTAATCAAATTATGGTAAACTACATGACATATGTTCTACCCTATATTGACTCTAAACTAATTTTATTTTTCTATTTTATATGATCTTACCTCCTTGCATGATGTTTACTCCATGTATGATTCAAAAAAATATGGTTATATTGATTAAAATCCAACACTAGTACAAAGTTACACTCATTATTTCAGAAATATGTGTGCATTTATACTAATCCCAATGAGATAAAAATTGGTACCTAGGTTTATGATTTCATGTCACTCCATAAGAACCATCATTTCCAATCTTAATTTGTGTGACTTTACCCATTCACTTTAGAATGTCCTCAAAAGAATGGAACAGAGATCAAGATACCACATTTCTCATTTGTTTTTTATACTTTCTTATAGATATATTATAAGAAATAAATATGGATTTAATCCTATTATTTTTGAATATATAATGGAATATTGATTAACAATATTGGTTGAGACCATAAAATACAATTCCATCTCACCCCTCCCCATCATCCTATTAATTTATCCCATTTTAGTTCACATTTGGGTTACCCTCATAAACCATATGTTTTGACTAGAATTTCTATATCATTTCCAAGAACTACATGTGGATATATTCAAAATATTTCAAGATATGTCATGGTATCTAAACTATTTGATCTAGGCCAATCCATAAATTTAATTAACCATAATACCACTCTCTATCTGAGCACATAGAAATTTACTCATGCGTATCCAGAACCCTTAGATTAGGATGGAGGGATTACACACATTCCCATATATATAAGAAGTATCAATATACATTCCATTGTGAAAAAAATATGCTCCTTTATTCCTCTTATAATATAATACATAGTGATGTTTAGAAAATCTATCATGGATCTAGTAAATTTTTCCTTTATTTTATTTTCTCTACACCATCATAAAACAAGATGCATTTTAATTCCACATCATGTTTTCTATTATTAACCCTGTACTAGGATGATGTCATTAATAACATTTTCACAAACTATTGGAGTCTTAATTTATATCATAAAAAGATATATAGTGATATAATGACTATCTACTCCAGGTTATGTCAAAAATCATTACCAACTACGTCTCATACTTTACATTTCATAATAACCTAACCATAGTCAACTCTAGAATAGAGTGTTTCAATAACATTTTAATCATTCCCTTATATTATATAATATTATTTATTTTCTCTATTTAAACCACTAAAAATATTTATGGAAATAAAAATGAGTTTATTATATGTCAAAAGGACTGGTCTTCTTGTTTGTGATATACATGAAACAAATTTTTCCACCCTTTATTAAAATATTGAAATTTTTTCATACTAGAGAGATGATCCATTAAATCCACTTCCACAAAAAATATTAGTAAAACCTATAATTTTTTTATGGCTAGCACTCATCATTATAATTTCTATTTCATTTTACCAATTCATATATAAAACATCTTGATTTATTAATTATTATTTACCCATGCCTTATTTAAGTGTGTTGAAATGATCCTAGCAGTTAAAACCCCTATTTGAATATTAGTACCACTTATTTGTCCAAGAACAATGATATTTTAAATAAGTTCACCAATCCATAAGTTCATCAATATTAGTATCCATCTCTATATTCTTCGTGGGTCTTCCATGCCCTTATTGTTATATTGATTGCCTAATATGATTCTAAATGATGTATTAACATAAAATTTAGCTCCTACTGAAAAATACATAACTTTATGATTTAATTACATTTTTTAATGCTTTATTTCATTAAACATCATCCATAATTCATCAAAATTTTAAAATTTTAATATAATGATGAAAAGATTCATGTTACTCAACATGTTGAAATCCATCAGTAAGAAGCCTCAGAGACAATTGAGTCTTTACTTTCTTTAGATACACCATGTTTAACCTCAGAAATATTCATAATTTTTTAAATACTATAATGCATAAATAATCTTAGGATAAAACCTAGGATATGGGTTCCTGAGAAATTTTGATGTTCCCACCCAGTAAAACATGTGTTCCTAAGGTTTCTAAAAAAAGTAAGGGTTAATAGAAAAAGTCATAAATAATATTGGGACTACCATTTGTACATATAAATATGGAATCCATATTTGTTATAATTATGGATCTTGAAAAATAATAAATCACCCTCATATTTTTCACATTCATATAATTCTAGATTATCTAACTAGAATAAGTGAAGATATAATTTATACGTACATGAACCATCTCAAGAATTTATTCTTCTATAAAAAACGCACTTCATTATTCTCATTATATTGAGTCATTCCCCCTAACACCGTCATATCATATAAATTATCCATGTATTATAGTGATGAAAATTTCACTACATATCCAAGCTACAAATATTCATCAAAGAGAATAAGGTTAGAAGGAGACATGTTATGTCAATCATTTATTTAACATAATCACCTCAATATATGTTAATGAAATAAAATCGTTTCACATCAACATTTCTTATATATTTATTAGAGTAATATTCATAAGGATGGTTTGTTTTTTTAAATACCATGTCACTTGATTAAAATATGTTGATGTCATGAAATAACAAACCCATGACCTTTTAATGTTTAATTGGATTCAATTAGTGTGATGTCCCATTTGTGTGAGGTCTAATGTGTTAGAAAATATATATTTTTGAATAAAATATTTGAAAAAACGATGATGTCGACAATATTTGAACTTATACAATTCATTAAACAAAATAGGGATGAACATCCACAACTTAGACTCTCTTCCTCAACATCTAAAAAATAAGGGAATAAAATTGTTCATATATTATGAGTTATACCAAACTAATGCTAGAATTTGGTCCATATATTATTTGGATTCATCAATGTCTCAATAGATTATAATAACCTCTGCACCTTCTTATTTCTTGGTAGGTCATAGATTCTACACTCCATTATAAAAAATATTTTTATCCATTCCTAACATCTTTAAATAATTTTGGATGCTTTTCTAGTCTCCCCAGTATTTCACATAGTTCTTAATCAAGGTATTTTTTTCAAAATAATTAATTTATCAATCATAGGTTCTTACTCCACAACAAACACCACATAATATGTTCATTCATAAAAATCCATATCTATTAAGAATTCTAAGTAAGAAATTTATTAACCCCCTTAGATGGACTTATTTTGTATTCTTTCTCATTATATTGTTAATTTAGATTATCCTTAATAATATCATGAATGTTTTAGAAGTTGAATATGTTGTATCTTAGAGTGGTGAACATATAAAATTTTTTATGAAATTTTTATTGATAATCAACTTTGAGGTTTTGTAGATTATGTTTTATATGTAATTATATATATGATTCCCCATGGTAAATTAAAAAAAACTGACTCAAGTTGAGATTCATAATCTCTCCCATGGATAGAAACATATTTCATAACAAACTCTCTATAAGGAAACAAAATATCAATTCTTCTTGAGCTTGTTGATACCAAAAAAATTCATAATTACTATACACTATATCAATGTGAGTGTTGTGATTATATATTCCTCAAATATTCTCTCTATCATTTGTAAGTTAATAAATTCACAAATAATGGAAATTACATTCATTAATCAACATGTTTTAGGATTCTCTAATAGAATATTTTGAAATATACACGAACTGATAGCCATGTGTGGGACTAATCATCGTTGTATGTGGGATATAGCCATAGGGAACAAATGACCGTGGGAATAGAGTATTTCCCACACACATTTTTCCATGATTGGTTCCCACCCATAGTTATTGGTTTCACTAAACTATCATGTGAAAAAATTTTCAAATTAAAAGGGAATGATAATCCCCTAATATCCTTGGACGGTGATCAAACCTGGATTTATGTGTAAATAAAATTACCAATAGCCACACATGGGGAAAACCTTGGCTATAGAATTGTATATAGTCATTATAATTTAAAACAATTATTATAGTGAACAAGATATAATTTAATTATTAAATAAAAAAAATTATAAATTATTTCACATAGATATATATATATATTTAATTTTTTTGTTAGTAAATTGGTATGTCATTCAAAATTATAGAGATGAGTGATATAGGTTTTGAATCTCATAAATAAAAATGTTTTTATCCAATATTCATGTGTATAACACCCGTCGGATTAATTTGCCACCTATTTTCACTATCTATTACCATAGGTATAGGTTCCACAAGGATAATATTCCACATTGAAGTAATCTATAACGACATGATATAGGTACACAAATTGACTTCACTAGTATCTTGACCATTGTTATAATCTATATCCATAGTCTGAAGTGATATATCCCCATTCATGGACCTAGGATATATACAATCATTTCACTAGTGATTACCAATAAGAAACTATATATTTTCACCTTCAATTAGTAGGTAATTATTCTCTTAAACCCTTATAAATTCATTAGGTGGTAAAACATTGGAATCACCTTCAGTCGATTCTTTATCATTCAATATGGTAGGGATTGTTTACATATAATTATAACCCCATCACAACACATGATATATGTATCTGTATTTCTATTTATGGTGGTTTGACTAATAAATCAAAAACATCTCTCATCATGGTAACTTTTTTAATCTATGAGACAAGAATATAATTATGATGTAAACTACATATTGGATGATTATTTCTCATTTTGGGAAAGTAAAATGGGTCAATGCTTTCAAACTCTTGGTTCATTTATTATTTCACACAAAGAGGCACAATGGTTCTAACCCCTTCTGGTGAATCTACCAAGAAATAGTTTCCATAGTCAAGGTTGTATATGATTAGTTTCAATGTTAACATGAATTCTTAAAAGATAACACGATGGAAATAATAATTATATCCTTATGCACATCTAAATATTTATCAAAATCATTGGTTTTAGTGAAAAATTATGGGATATCTATTATTGAAAGAATATCATCCATAATAGATATATTTTCTTAATGTTTTAGGATTCTTATCGAAAGAAAAACAGTAAGTCATATGATCATGAATAATAGTAATTTCATTCAGCTGGTATAACTTATCCATCCACACTTTCACATATAAGAACTATTGGGTTGGAAGCTAGTGATGTCCTCTCCTTGGTGGATATATCCCTTAATCAAGCATTGAGAAAGATCATATCATCAGGTTTCTTGTATTCATTATCTATAATTGGATCTTAAGTTTCCCTCTTTGAAAAGTGTGACTTTATAATTTAAATGTGGTGATATCATCAGTTAGATGATAAAGCAAGAGCGGTGGTCGATGAATAACTTATTTTACTACAAAGAATTTGTGTGACTAAAATGTTGAATCTATATAGATTCATAGAGTATGATAGTGGAATATTTGACCTTCAATCTGGATCAAATTATCCTAGGTCCTGGAAGGTGTATTGGGGATTCCATCCCACACCCCCAAATAATATCCTATGACATGATGATGTATCTTCTTCAATATTTGATGTTGAGCCTACAACACTCTCTACTGGGATTTCAAACTCATTGTAATGGGGAGATATTATTTTCACAACATGAAACTCCATCTTATATCAAAACAGTTGGGTTGGGAATATCATAAATGGATTAAAATTAAATACAATAATATCATAGGGATTTCAACATACATCTTCATTGAAAAGTATATGATATCAATCCTTATCTATTTACTTATTAATTACCTCTTTAGTGATTCCTCAATCCATAATATGTCATGTATATCCTGTTATAGTTTACCTTTCCATCTACTTGTTGTAATAGAATATCCATACCAATTATACATTTTCATGATTTATCAGAGATTCATTCTATGTCAAAATATTTTTTCACATTCATGTTTTCAATTTTGGGGATGCAAATACACCAGGACAGTTTTGACATAGACTGAAAATTCCTTCAGATAGTGTCCACTTAAAAAAAGTGATAGACCTTAATGTGAAAAAATAAGCGGCCTATATAGTTTCACCTTTTCTCATTTAGGATATTTTGGAGGTATAAAAACAAACACTAGTATCCTAGAGGCCGTGGAAACATTATTAAATTGGTACTGGATACGAGCGATCACATTTCATAAGAATGAATAGTTTAGTAGTCTTTAAAAACTTGATATATAATTGAATATAAAATTTCATTTGGAAACATAAAATACAACATTTTATATTCTTTGATAAAAATATTATTCACTGAATAATAACTTTTCATGTCAAACATAATACACTTCATGGTATCCCGGGGAAAGGGAAAAAATAAGAGCGAGTGAAAATACTCAATAAGGAATATATTCAATGGAAGATAGAAAGAGTAAATAAATTATAAATAGCATTGAATGGTAAATAACTGGGAAGTAATTCCATTTAATCAACAACATGAGCATAAAAAGTAATATGGTAGGAATAATGGATTATCAAATAACTCTTTCTAAATTATCACAAATGATTAAAACATATGCATAAATATCATAACTATTAAAATAATCACATGTACGTCAATAACTGATTTTATAATAATGGAATTCATAATACTAGATATCATAAAAAACCATCAAGGCCTTGATCCATGACATCTTATATAAATGTAAAATTCCTCATCCAAATAACCAAACTAGTTTGTCTCACTTGACCCACTGATTCATCAAGGTGAAAAAATAGTCCCACCCTTCCCTTTCTAAGTCCAATGCATTAATCATATAAAAGGGTTGAATAATAATTCAATAAATAATCAGTATAATCATTTTTATAGAAAAATTATCATATGAAATGTAAAGGTGTCCCCAATAAAAAAAATTACATGATCATAACTCATTTATAGTAATTATGTGGATAATATCAAAAGTGTATGTCCCCAGGAATAAAATAAATTTCCTAGTAAAACACTATATGTATAAGCCTTATAATGTATAGACAATAATAAGAAATATGATAAAAATAATATGTTTATATATGAGAAATGTAATTTCCACTACAATATGATCTTATTAATGTTAATGTTTCAATACAAAGGTAAATTAAACAAAAATTTAAGGGACAAAATATAACTATGAATTTATCAAAAATATTGTTTTTATAGTAAATTTATTTTTTTTATGTATGAAATAAAATGGATTTAAAATATTTAAATAAATTTTCATGAATTATTTTAATTTCAAAACCGTTGAAAAGTTATTAAAGATTATAAATACCAATAATTGGTTATAGTGGTGGGAATCCCAGTTAATACCATATACATTAAAAGAACATTACTTTTGACTTCCTATAATGAGATTAGAAAAAAAAACATTTTAAAAAATATAAAAATATTCCATACAAGCCCTTTAAAAATTATTAAAGTTCTTAATGTGTCCTTAATTTTTTTTATTAATAAAAAAGTAATATTTTTTAAAATATTAAAATATAGAAATGGAATGAAAAGATTCCCGATTGAGTAGAAAACAAATAGAATTTTCCCTAAAATCATTCCTTGGGTCTCATAAGTATTTCAATGAGTAAAATGAATGTAAAAGTTGTAATTCCTTGAAATAACAAGAGGATAAATAAATACATATAGTTATAGATAGAAATATTATACAAATTCCATCATCATAAACATAAACATAAACATAAACAATCTATAGTAAGGATGAGATTTTGAAATAATCCCTTGTGAAGATCATATCATTGAATTTATTATTAATAAATGAAGTTATCAAGTGAATAAATTGTAAATCCACACAACATAAATAAATATAAAACGTAAAACAATATTAGTTATGATAATCTTTGAATAACATATTTAATTAAGTATAATTGTAACCCAATTATTGGAAACTGAGTTAAGAAATTCCTTACCTCAAGGTTCCACATAGTTGAATGTGTTTTCACCATATGTATAATTGTTCTAAACATGTTATTAATTTATTAAAGAAAAAACTTCTTATTTTAAATATCATATATGATCTACTCATGACATTTCAAAACTATTTTATTAATAATTGTTTTATTAATATCTCTGTTTCCAAGTGTTAATAATCTCATTTCTCATATAAGTTTCAGTTCTGTAGTTTCAATATATATTTATCTTTATAATGGATGGACCATCTATCGAATGGTATAATTATTATAAAAATTTTATGTATTCATTACATATATTTTAATATATACTCTTTATTGGTGGATATAGAAAAAATAAATATATCATTTTTGGAGATGGTAGCCAGTATGTATGCCTAAATGCTATTTTCACATTTTGACGGATAAAATGAAAGAAACATAAATAATAATTCACCATCCAGACATATTATTATGATCATATATATCATATATATATATATTCAATAAATTTAACCTTATTACCGTTAACATAATTTGGAAATGAATAATGAGTCACATTGCTTCGTAGAAGTGCTTTTCCATACGTACGCACGAGCAACATTATCATTTTTCAACTGTTTTAAAGGTAGTGGGGTAAATTATATGTTATATTTACAAAACCTTTATACCATAAATATCATATATAATAATTATTTTCTTCCGTATAACCATCCTTTTATAATGGTTATAAACAAAAATTATTCCACTATGTGGGTATGATCCGGTGTACGTATGCATGAGTGATGTATTCACCTTTTATAGGATGGAAAAGATATGGAAAATAGCCTTAACATAATCATAATAAAATATAAATATATTAATGATATTGGATTTTAAATTTTTTTATTGTTACAATATATTTTTGGGAATTAGAAGAATAAATAAATTTGATTGATTTGGTAAAGATGATTACCTCTTTTTCAGTATACTTTCTTTAGAACCCCTTTTAAGTACCCTTGGAATTGAATTTCAAAATGAAGAGTACATTTAAATAATATATAGGGTAGTTGATCTGAAATATTTTCATGGGTTTTTTTATATTATTTTCTTAATAATGTGTAAATAAAAATGATAAGGGGTCTCCCTTTATAATTTTGGGGGTGTGAACTCTTTTAATTACTAATATTATTAATTAAATAAAAACAATTTCCTATAAAAATTACTCTAAATTGAAATAATTTTAATATAAGATTTTCATTAGTAAAAATAATCTAATATTATAAAATTTATGCATGTGTTGGTTATGTTTTATCCAAATCTCTTATTTTTAACCCTCGGTTAACTCTTTTGGTGACTTCGTCAATAATAATGTTTTGTACTCTTTCACAGTCAAAAAAGTTAGTATAAAATTTTAATTAACCCATAAGTTGGACATGGATGACGTTTTAAAACATATTAAATTAAATTGGACTATGATAATATTTTCCTGAATTTTAAATCATTTAATAAAATGTAGTTTAATATTAAATATCATTAAGGTCATTTTTTGAATTACCTTAAATATTATAATATAATTTGTGTGTAACTCATGTATAATGGTTGAAACATGACATGTACTCTAACATAAAAAAGATATGTTCTTTATATTACAATCCAATGAATTTATCATAGGTTGATATATCCTTTTAAACCGTATCATTTGGTTTAACCACTTGGTTATCAAATTTTAACATTAAATAAATTAATAATTGTTTCCATATTAAAGAGTTTTAGTCATCATTATACGGTATAAATTTGACCATAAATGGAACATGGATGATATTTTAGACTTTTTATTATCATAATTATCCTATTTTAGTTTTTTTATTTTGAAATAATTTAATAATATATTTTCATTATAAAATACAATTATTGAAATTTTAGGATCTATTCACATAATTTTACTTTGAAAACAGAATACAGAATTAGAGTTTGAATATAAATCTTTCAAACATTAATAATATGTTATTTTTATCTTAAATATTTATGGATTACAATAATTCAACCACATTGTATTACTTTTAATATTTTTAAAATCAATTATTAACTTTTTATATTTATCGAATAAATACTATATATGTGTTGCATAATCAATTTTTTCGTTATATGATCACTAAAAACTAGAAATATATTAAGTATATAAAAAATTTAATGAATATTTCAAATAAAAATGTAGAACCAAACTGATTCTCTTTTTATCCTTTTGATAAAAGTTAGTGATA
The DNA here is from genome assembly GCA_963277665.1 of Viscum album. NCBI lineage: Eukaryota > Viridiplantae > Streptophyta > Magnoliopsida > Santalales > Viscaceae > Viscum > Viscum album. The sequence goes on along the minus strand of OY728119.1, from coordinate 1,871,159,784 downwards.
TTAAATTTAAGAAAATGAATTTTTTAATTTATACATTCCATAAATTAATATAATGGTTATATTCAAATAAATAAGTAAGTAGGTGGACATATATTCAAGATTTGGATGGATATTTTTTATCTTCACCCATATTATACAATAAAGGATTGTTTCAGGTTTATTTTGAGACCTTATCTCCTGTTTTAAACCCTATTTTACCTATTTTACCCTTACCCAGGTGACAAATATTTATTATGGTTACTACTCATTATAAAAAATGGATCTATTTAACCATATTTTACACCCTATTTCAAATATTGAATCCATTTTTCATGATTCTATTTCTATAAGTTGAGTCAATTTATTTAAGATAAAAATGCAATACATAGTGGAACACAGTTTTTAGAGAAATGCATTTTATGTATAAAAATTCTTTTATTCCAAGATCATCCATAAAATTGTTCCAATGAGATTAATTAAATTATTAATAATACAATATAAGTAATGATGCATTGAAACAATTTTAAAACCAAATGAATCATTATAAATGATTTAATACAAAAATAAAATTTTCAACAAAAATAGTATTTCACTCCATTTATTGGAAAAAATATCTTTTTAGAAAAATCATAAATATTATTTTTAAGATAATTTTTACATGATTATTAAACAAAATAATTCATTCTATCCATTAAAATTTATAAAAATTACCTAAATTAATATAATACTCAGTTATAGGAATAAATATAAATCAGATTTGTAGAAAACGTATCTTAAAAAAATAGAAGGTATTTACTAAAAATTGAGTTCTTATTTACTAATAAATGTTCAATGAATAAGTATTTATTAGTTACTATGTATATATTTTATAATTTGGTTAATAATATTCATTCTATACAATTGAATGGCCATGTTATAGTGGTTATATTTATATAATAATATTTTGTGTTTTTTTAAGTTATGTGTTTTGTGTTATATAACCTATTTAGAATAGTGTTATTTTAAAATATCATGCTATCATATTCTACCCCACAATAAATTTTTACCTCTCAATTTAAACTTTTTATCTGTTATTAAAATTTTAAACTTTTAAAATACCTTTATTGAAAACCCATATTAAAAAAATTGGTAATAAAACATTCTCTTAAAAGATGGAATGTGATATTGAATTTCAATCTAGAATAACACATTACTAAGTTTGAAAATAAGATAAAATTAGTGGGAAGTGAAAATATAGATATTGTGTAAAAATGAATGTCTAAATAATGAGGGTGTATGATAGAGAATTTTTATCATAAAAATGATAATGATCGTTGAAATGTTAATGAGAAAAAAATCAAAAATCAAAGGGGTGTCAAGAAGACTATAAATTCCTAAAATATATTCATAATGGGATAAAATTTTTGTTTCAAGATCCCATTTCAATAGTTGGGGAATTATTTAACCTTTCACAGTAATATAATAATGAAATGTACTTACTTGAAAAATATAATTTCATCTTTTAGTCAATTTCCGCAATAATCTAATCTTTTTCTCCAAATAATGAGTATAAAAGATGTGCTTTTCACACCTGAAGCTGTAAATCCAAATTATAATGGATAAAATATTCTAAATAATAATAAAAATATATGCCTAAAAACAAAATGGTTCAAAAAATGTAAGATAATACATGAAATGAATAAACCTTCATATTAATAAATATTATATTAATATCTAAAATTGAATAATAAAACCAAATGGTTGATATAGATCATTACATAAACAAATAACCATATATCCCAAATAACCTCAAAACCCATAATATTAAAAAATGTTTTAACCCCAAATTCGATCTTATAAATTTCTTTTTTACATCTCAAAGAACTAAATTATATTATTCCTAAATAATCCTTTATCTTATACCTAAAGTTTATATATACCTCAACCCAATAATATATCTCTAAAAATGTCATTGATAACCTAAAAATACAAAAAATTTAAAAAATGGATCTTATAATATGTTTCCAATAACAAATTTATCATTAATCTTTTAAATAATTTTTTTAAAAAAAAAATCATATTAACCCAGATATCACATAAGAAAATTGTTGGAAAAATTTCAATTTAACCCATTGGTTGTGAGTCCTAGACCAACATACATGATAGAAGTTGAGGATTCTTACATGTATTATAGGGTTGTTCTTCTCCTAAAACTATATAACATTCATAAAATAGCCAAAAATATAATCCACATCCTGAGAAATAACATTTTTTCTCATCACATAAAACCTCATAAGGGGAATACATACCATTAAATTCATGACTAACCTTTTAGTTATAAACTTATTTATATATATTATTAGTGTCAAAATAGGTTCATTGTAAGGGTACACACACTATAAACCTGAATAATAGATGAAATGGACTAGAAAAAATATTATCGAGGTTATTACCTCAGGATGAATTTGTTCCAAAACAATGTTCATATATATAATTATGACATGTATGTATTTATAAGAAAACAACATAATTACTACGTAGATAAAACCTTATTTATTTTATCTGATAATTTGACTTATCTTGAAATTATATCCTAGAGTTGTGTTCCAAAAAATCAATGATTACCTAAATCTGGTTAACATGATTTATAAAAACATTCCAATGATACAAAATGTAAATACCTTGAACCTATTAGCCCAAATATATTGGTTATAATATTATATTAGTATTGTATGCAAGGGATTGTATCCTAAATGTCCAATAAGTTTAGTAGTCTTAGAAAACTAGATACAGACATGGATCTAAAATTACATTTTAAAAAATATTATTTACTTTCAAAGAATCATTATTACCTCTATAATATCATTATATATTGGTAATAACACACTTCTTGTAATCTTAATAAAAGGAAACAAAATAATAGTGAGCTTAAATTATCAATAATGGTTACATAAAACATAACCTATCATGATTAAATAAGGAATAAAAAATATTACAATGTAAATAACAGATATATCACTCTATTTAATTAACAACGTGACCATGAATAATAATATGGGATAATTAAACTATGATAAGAAAGTTACATATATATAATAAAAGATATTTAAAATTGTCCATTGATATAAAAAAATTCAAATAATCACATGGAAACTAATTAGCGGTTACACAAGAATGGAATGAATAATGTTGGACATCATAAACATACTCTAAAAGCTTTTTTCCAAGACGTATTACATAAATGGGTTCAAATTCATTTAAAAACATAAACTAGTTTGTCACATGGTACATAGCGATGATTGAGGGAAAATAATAGGACCTTCCCATCACTTATTAAGTCAAATTCATTCATCCTATGAAATTGGTGAATAAAAAATAAAAAACTAATCAAAAAAATTATTATGTGAAAACTAGAATACCAAATGTTAATATTTACCTTAATCAACAAATATAACATTATCGTAAGAAATTCAGGGTAATTTGGGGGATATTATAATAAGAATATGTCCAAAGTATGCGAATAGCATTCATTATAAAACACCTTATTTAGAAATGATATATGGTTTATGAAATAAGAATATCCATGATAAAAATAATATAGATATTTATCTAAAATTATATTTCCACTAAAATTTGATCACATGAAACTGAATGTTTAAATAGAAATTTAAAAACCATAGAACTATTAATAGATAAATGATAACTATAAATTCATACGATATACTGGTATTTTAATAAATTTTGGTATTTTGGAGTAAAAAATAAATTGGAATCAAAACATTAAAAAACAATCATTAAATATTTTTATTTGAATACATTTAAAACTTATAGATGAAGCTAAATATCATAAAATAGTTATGGATGTGTGAAATCATGTCAACACCATATACATTAAAACGAAAAATCCATTTTTATTTTTTTTAATGAAAGTAGAAAGTATAATTTTTATAATGAATTAGAAATATTCCTTTATATCCTTTCAAATTGAAAAAGGTAACATAAAATGTCCAAAATATTTTATTGAGTAAATAAAAAGGACTTTTTATAAATAATTTTGAATGATATGGAAATTTCTTGGCTGAATAGAAAATAAATTTTGTTATACATAAAACTAATCTTTCTATATTTTGAGTACATAAAATATGAAAATTATAGGAGAAATTTTTATCTCCATAAATAACCATATGACATGGAAATAGATTGGTTTAATGACATATATAACATATAAAGTCCATGAATAGAAAAAAAACAAAAAACAATCACGAATATGGTTGAGATTGTGAAACAATATCATACAAAGATCATATTATTCAAGTAATAATTAATAAATTAAATTATTAAATTTGATATAATAAAATCCATATAAAACATGTTTAAATATAATATAATACAGTCATAGGTCCCATAATAATCGAATGAAATAATCAATTAATTATAATTATAACCCAATGATTGGAAATTAAGATAACAAATCCTTTACCACATACTTGCAATTTTTAAGCATGATTTATCCTCCATTATAATGTTTCTAAATTTTTTATTAATTTATTAAAAAAAAATATTCATATTTATAATGTCATATATTGTCCACTTATAACATTTCAACACCCATTTATTAATAATTCATCATTAATATCAATGTTTCTGAGTGTAAATTGTCTCATATTTCATGAATGTTTCTGTTATTTATTTTTAGTAATTGAATATTCCTCAAGGTTCCATAATTTAAATAATATTAATAATGTTATAAATGTTCCATTTATTCATTACATTCATTTTTAAAACTATTCATGAAATGTGGACATAGAAATTTCAAATAAACTATTTATAGATACGATAGGTCATACGTACACATGATTGCTTCTTTGACTTTTTGACTGACAAAACTATCGAAAGGTAAATAATAAATTATATTTAATGAATTATTATTGTATCATATATTTCATATATGTTAATTAAATTTATTATTATTACCATCCATGTAAATTGGAATTGAAAAATGAATCACATCACTTCATAGAGATGGCTAACCACATGTATGCATGAATGATGTTGTCATTTTCCAAGAGATTAGAAGTTAAGAAAGAAAATGATATATTATTTTTCAAGAAACATAATTATTTTATAAATATCATATATAATACTTATTTTAATTTTTATAACCATTGATGTAAAATGTTTATGTAATACAAAATACACAGTTATATGGAGATGGTAAGTCATGCATAAAACGAGCAATGCTTTCAAATTTTGTATGATTGAATATAGATATAAAATGGTTTTAAAAAAATAATAAAAAATATTATTATATATATTATTTCTAACTATTATTTTAGTATTGTAAAATTTTATTTCTATAAAGACGAGTATGAATGAAAGATGAAAGATTTAGTAAATATGATTACTTATTCTTTGGTAGACAACCTGTAAATCCCTTCTTAGGAACCATTTGAATAATTGTTTTAGAACATCAGAACACATAATTAGATTATTGGGAATTTTAAAAGATACTTTTATAGGGTTTTTTTATCTCAGTTTCCCACAATGTAGTAAATAAAATAGATTTTCCTTTTATAAGTCAGGGGAGGAGGACTCATGGAATTACCTAATGTTTTGAATTAATATAAATTAATTTTATGTAAAATGGTTCAAAGATGATATAATATAAATATAATATTATTATAATTTTAATTAATCTCACTAAATAATATTTATGAAGGATTTTTTTTACATTCTTATCCTTATCTTTTAATTTTAACCCCACCCCGTTATCCGTTTTGAAGACTACAATGATAATAATGTTTTCACTATTTAGGGGTAATAAAAGTTACTATAAAACAAATATGAATTTATAAATGTACCATGGTGGATATATTAATAAATATACCATTGACATGGACATATATAGTATATATATGAATTTTAAATCATTTAAGAAAATATATTTGTTATAAAATACCATTAAGGCCATTTTTAAAATTACATGAAATAGGATAATATAATATGTGTCTAACTCATGTAAAATTGTTCCAAAATTACATGGATTCAATGATAAGGAAGAAGTTTTCTAAATATAACCATCTAATAAAATTTTGATAGGTTTAGATACCATTTTAAACATTATATTTCATTTTAACCCCATGGTTAACCAATTATAACCATACCTAATGTAATGACATTATCAATCCCGGAACGGTTATAATTTTACTTATATATAAAAAATTAACACTTATAAAGAAAAGGGATGATATTTTTACCATTTCATTTCCCAATTTTCATATTTAAAATTTTATTATGTTTTTTTATTATTTCATAAATTATTTATATCATAAAATACTATTAATGTCATTTTAGGAACTATTCACATGATTTGGCTTCAAAAACACCATGATAGAAATGTAATTTAATATAAAACTTTATGAATTTTATAATAAGATATTTTTACCTAAAAATTTCACTAAAATAATAATTCACCAAAAATTCAGTACTAGTAATATTTTTAAATCATTTATTTATTTTCTATTAATTTAATAAATTCTATATTGGCATTGTGTAAAAAAAATTTAATTATATAATCACTAAAAAAAGAAATAAATTACCATGATAAAAAAGAAATTTTTATTTTAAATAAGTAGTTGGAACTAAACTTTCCCAATTTTTATGCTTACATAAAAATATTTGATAATTAATTAAAAGAGTGTGAAATTTTATATTTATTCTATACTGATGTTAATATAAACTTCATAATCAACGAAAAATGGAACCTAGAGGAAATTTATTTTATAAATGGATTGAAATGTAAAGAATCCACACATATAAGAGGATAAAGGAAAGTTATGGGATGAATTTGAGACCATATCTCATGGTTTTAACTATATCTTAATTGTTTTACCACTACTAATGCAAAAAATATTTATTGTGGTTACTATTCATAATAACCAAAAATAAAATATACCTATTTAAAAAATTCGGACATCCTAATATCAATTATTTAATCCAGTTTTGATGATTCAATTTCTTGCAGTTGTATATTTTAATATGAGATAAAAACGCAAAATTAAATGAAAAATAATTTTTAGAAAAAATGTATTTTAAGTATAATATTTTTATAACAAATCAATTTTTTAATTTGATTCTAATGAGCTAAATTGGATAATAAATAATATTTGAGAACTAATTTTACTTTATAAGGAAACCATTGATATTTATAATTCCATAAATAGATAACACAATATCTAAAATATCCTTAATAACCATATCTTTAAAGAGAGTTTTAACCTCAAAGGTTTTATCATACACTTAAAATTACATATCTAAATACATAAAATAATGATTTCAAAATAATTATTTATGTTAATACTAAAGTTCATATATAACATAAACCAATAAATCATATATTGAAATATCTTTAATACCCTAAAATATAAAAAATTTAAATTAATCTTGTAAAATAGTTCCCAAAATCACATAATATTTATATATAAAATCATTTAAGTAAATAAAATTTCATAATACCTATGAAATTTTGTAGGCCAATTTTTGGTGTGGTACCCTTTTTCCATTAAATTGTGGTTTCATGCTTTGCGGCCATACTGAATGCAACGAGTTTTGACCCATCATAAGGGAGTTCCTTTTTATAAAAATATATAATTACTATAACATTTCCAAAAATATGGTGAACATATTCATAAATAACATTAATCATTATATCAATTTTTATCAACTATGTCTATCTATTAAATATATTTTTTCCAAAAAAATCAATTAATCATAATTTACTATTATTAACCTAACATAAATGATCATATTAACCCTAATGGTTATCAAAAAAAAATTAACTTATGTACAAAAAATATTGAATCAATATTCCTCAATTAACCATATCATTAAAATGTATGTTAATACAAAGGGTTTCATTCTCAGAAATTTCTCTTCAAATATACCTAATCATGTTTAACTCCAATAACATAAAACCTAAAATGGGTATTTATTCCTTTAATCTTATGATGAAGCTTAGCATTATCAAACCAAGAAATTTTTTTTATCCCATATCACTGTAGAATATAATAGGTTTCTATAGGTTATATTCTCCCATTCATCATAATTGTTCATAATGAAATTGAGAAATAATCTAATCTTATCCTTTAGTGGTGTCAAATTAGGTGTACATTAAGGGAACACACAACATGAACAAGAATTGTGCCCAAAATATACTCGACCAAATATTTTTAGGGGTAATATCCCTAGATTCAATTGTTCCAAAACCGTAAACACTTTTAGTATTTAGACATTGATGTATTTCTAGGAAAACCACATAATTTAATACATACTATGAACTTTATGATATTATCTGAAATATATAATTATCCTCAAATCCTTTGATAGGTTTATGGTCCTTAATCTATGTTTTCATAAATCTTGTTCCTAATGTTTATACATAACTTACTCAGTTAGAAATGGTAATGACCCTAACCCTAGTAACCTACAGCCTACAATTACATTATTATATTATTAATGGATGAAAGTAATTTCAACCCAAAGTAAATAATTTATTAGTAGTATTTAAAAAATAGATACATAATTGAATTTCACATTACATTAGAAACCAAAAATTTATAATATATTATTTTATTTGATATCAGAAATATTCCCTTTAGTATATCCTTAAATACCATAATATTATTTTTCACATCCTGGGTAAAGGATTCAAAATAAGGGTCAGCTCAAATGAACAATAAGGGTTATTCACAACAAATTCTATTAGGAGTAAATGAGGAATAAATATTATTTAAATTAAAATAACTAAAAAAATGCCATTTAATAAATCACTTGAGCACAACAAATAATATTTTCAGAATAAATGATAAATAAATATTTCTATATAAATAATCAATAAAATATAAAACTTATCAATGGATTTCATAACTATTTAAATAATAAAATGGACATCATATTTCATAATAATGGAATGTATAATTCCATACATCATTATCATAATATAAAGAACTTATTATAATAAATCTTATTTAAATGTGTATGGCTACAACAAAAAAAATGTCTCATGATACATACTGATGAAATGATGGCATATAACAAGCCTCACCCATCACTTACAAAGCCCTAGACATTCATTAGATAATGTGGGTGAATTTAAACTCAATACATCATCAATATAATCATTCGTATTGAATAACTAGTGCTTGAAATGTTAGTATTTGTCTAAATAAACAAATATACATGATCATAATTCATCCAGAGTAATATGGAGGATGATATGAAAAGTGAATGTCCCCAGTAATAAAATAACATTTTAAAAAAACTTTATGTAGAAATGGTACACAGTTTAAGAAATATGAATAAAAATGATAAAAAGAATATTTACATTTAAGATAAATTTAGTTTCCAATGAATTATGATCACAATAATTTTAATGTTTCAAAGGAATGTTAATCACCCAAAAATTATTAATAAGATAAAATATAATAATAATTTTTTCTGAAATATTGATTTTATCGTAAATTTATATCTTTTAGAGATTTAATGAAAATTGATGAATTTTTTTTTAAAATTTAGTTTTAATAAAGTGTTTTATTATAAAATAAAATAAAAACATGTAAAATTGTCTAAATATCATAAAATGGATACGGTTAAGGGATTTATTGTTAATGTCGTATGCTTTTAAAAAAATTGGAAAACATTTGATATATTAATTTAAAATCATTTAAAAATTCATAGATGAAATAAAATTTTATTAATAATTTTTTGAGTAAATAATAATGAATTTTTGACAAACAAATTTGAAATATGTAGATATGGAAGAAAATGATTCTCGACAGAATAAAAAAATGTAATATTTCCTTAAAAAAATATTTAGGTATCTTGTGTAACTAAAACAATACAGTGAAAGTAAAATATGTAATAACCAAAAATAACTATAGGATATGGAAATATATGGGTTATAAGAATGAAATATTATATAAATTACTTCAATGTAAACATAAACATAATAAATTTTGAATTATTATTATATTGTGAAACAACCCATTACAAAGATTATATCATTTAATCGAGAATTAATAAATGAAGTGATTATGTGTGAAAAACGTAAATCCTCTCAGAAAATAATAAATACAACCAAATATAATAAGAGCTCACATAATCCAGGTATAACAGAGTTAATAATGTTAGAGAATAGCCTAATAATTGGAAATTGATTTAATATTTCCCTTACCTCTCGGTTCCAATTTTTTAAAAATTGTTTAAACTCACGCATAATGAGTTCAAACTTGTTATTAATTTATTCAAAAACCATATTAACATTTTAATATCATATATGACCCACTTATAACATTTCTACACCCGTTTATCAAGAATTCATTATTAATACACTATCTATGAGGGTTAATCATATCATTCATTTATTTCTATTTTGGTTAGGTAGTTTTTGTACATTATATGTTATCATTGTCAAATAATTTATTTAATTCTATTTATGTTTTAATTATTATATTTATTCATTATATATATTATTATAACCATTCTTGAAAGGTGGATATAGAAAAATGAAATATCATTTTCATAGATTCTTTAGGTTGTATGTATGCATGAATGTTGTTTTAACATTTTAAAAAATAGAGTGAAATAAAGGTAATTAATAATTAAACATTAAAGAATTATTATTTTATTATATAAATATTATAAATTAATTAAAATTTTCTATATTACCATCCATGTAAATCAAAAATGAAAAGTGGATCACATCGCTTCATGGAGGTGGTTGTCCATAGTTACCCAAGAGTGTCGTTATAATTTTGTATGAAATTGGAATGTAAGTAGGTAAATGATATATTATAATTTTGGAACCATAATTATTTCATAAATATGATATATAATAATAAGTTCAATATTTATAACCATCCATGTAAAATGGTGATGAAAAATGAATTACACCGTTACATAGAGGCGGTAAGATGTTCGTACACTAAATAAATGTTTTTACAATTCATTAGATGAAAAAAAGATATAAAATGGTTGTAAAATAATCATAATAACATATTAGTATATCTATGAAATGTTTTAAATATTTTAGTATGGGTACAATATATTCATAAAATCTATAAGAAGAAAGAAATTTTAAAGTGTCTGTAAAGATGACAACCTCTCCTTCGAAAGACTTTCTTTAGATCCCTTATTAAGAACCAATGAAATGGACTTTTAATAATTCCATAACCTATAAGTAGTGTATATGGATGTTTAAAATCGAATTTATTAGGGTGTTTTAGATATGGTATTCTCAAGAAGGTGTAAAGAAAAGTGATAAGGGGTTTCCTTTTTTAAGTGGCGTGAGGGATACTGTTGAATTACTGAAAATACTAAATTAATATAAGATAAATTTCATTAAGAAATACAAAAAAATTATAATAATTTAAATATAATATTATAATTAGCCTAAATCTTATTATCCAATAAAATTTGGATATTTTTTTTATGTTTCTAAATTTATCTCCTTGTTTTAACACATGTTTAACCTTTTGATTATTACCGTAATAAAAACAATTTTATCATTTAGGGGACAAGAAAGTTACTATAAAAGAAAAAATTATTCGTGAATGGATCATGGATAATATTTTAAACCATATACAATTCACCCAAAGGATTATATAATTTTTTGGAATTATAATATATTAATAAATTACTTTTTAGTATTATATATAATTAATGAAAATTTGGTAATTACATTACATAATAAAATATAATATGTGTCTAACTATTGTAAAATGGATCAAAAATGACTGGTATTAAAACTATAAAGAACATATGATCTTAATAGAATCAACCGGTACTATTTTTATATCATTTCATTTAATTATAAAAATTATTTAAAAATATAGAGGTATTATATTCGAAAGAGTGAAATGTTATATTTATTCTTTCCTAAAATTAATATAAAAGTCATAATTAAAGTAAAATGAAAATAATTTACCATATATTTGACAATTTTATGGATATAACAAAACTCCACCAGTGCAATAGGATAAGTAAATGATTTAGGTTGATTTTGAGACCTTATCTCATTGTTTTATCCATATTTTAGCAATTTTCCCTTATTGAGGCGACACATATTTATTAATTTACCTTTTTATAATAAATAAAAATAAAAGAAACTATAAAAAAAATTACCTCTTTATTCCCAATATTTTATTCATTTTTCAGGATTCAATTTCTAGATATTGAAAAATTAATTTAAGAAAAAAAGACAAAAGAAACGAAAATCCGTTTTTAGAAGAAATGTCAATTTAATTATACAAATATTTTTATACCAAATCAAATAATAAAATTTATTCTAATTAAATTATTTATATTATTAATAATATAATATATCTAATTATACTTTTAAAATTTTATAAAATAAAATACAAAATTTTAAAATCTTGAAACGAAAATATATTAAAAAATAATATTTTCTCAAATTTTCAGAAAAATAAATCTTTTTAGATGAATTCCAAAAAACAAATATGAAAATTTTAACAGAATTATTAAAAAACGATATCCTTTTTATCAAATAAAATTTCTTAATTTTTCTAAACATTAATATAATATTTTTTTACAAGAATCATGAGAACCCATTTTTGAAGAAAATGTATTTTAAAAAATTAAATATCCTTATAAAAAATGAGGGCTTATATTACCTTAATTAATAAATATATTCTTATTCATTATTTTCTTTATATATATATGTTTCAATATGTGTTTAATTCTATTCATCTCTTCCAATTAAGTAGCTTCATTATAACAGTCATATTTAAATATTAATATTTAATTATTTATTTAATCTTGATGATTTTTCTTTTATATTCTATCAAGAATATTATTATATTAAAATATAATGATGTTACATAAATTTCATTAATACTTAGTTTTCATCCCAAAAATTTATTCAAATTATGGATACCACCCAACTTATATTGGTTAGATTATCTTATAGTTGAATCTAATTATAATGTTTAATTGACCATGATTTGGAGAGGTGATTAATAGTGAGGTTTATTTTGGTATGTTGGAACTTTAGTAGTGCTACCCTTATTATGATATGTTCTTATATATCTCTTCCATCTCTCTAAATAAAAAAGTTCAATAATATTTGGTATGTTTTCCAGAAAAATATTGTGAGGGTTTGAGGATATATGATCATTAATGTAAATAGGTTTTAGGTAGATATTCTCATTTGGAGATGATAATTTGATTTGGTGTTGAGTGATATCCTTGGTAATCACCACACAAAAATTTCATTATACAATTTACAACATCTCATCTCTTAAAAAAATTACTAGCATGACTAATTTCTGTTTTGTAAACAAGAATTGATTCATGAACATTTATAGCATATAAAATTCAAAGATAATATCTCAATCAAGTTGGGTCGACATAATGAAGCCCCTTATGGTGATATTTTTTGACCACTCCTCATAACTGCATCTATTATCATCAATACCTATTATATGAGGGATTTAGTGTAATGTAATAAATTAAAATTTGAAAAAATAATTAAAATATATAAGTGTATTTAAACCATTTAGTAGTTATTGAATGATATAATATATTACCTAGATAAACAACCTTAACACATACCTAGGGATTTTAATTTCATGATGGATGGCATACAAGATTAAATATTCTTATATCCCACCCCATAACACATGAAATTGTCTAGAAATGACAAATTTAAAATATATGTTATATATATACAATAAAAATTGGAAAATCTTTTCCAATATTGGCACCATTAAACCAATAGGACTGCCCTTTTCTAATCTATCCCCCAACATAAAAGTTTCCACCCTAAAAAATATTTTGAAAACATAGATTTGGAGCATGGTGATGCTAAGACACATTCAAATAAATATGAAAATATTACTTTGAGGTTTTCTATCATGTTTAAAATAATATCCCCATGTTTCATATTATCCAGTCTCTTATTCTGGAAAATAATTTCCCATGACTCCCTTATTTTACATACTAGGACACGCTATTGTATTTTTTATGTTTTGTTTATCCCTATATAGAGCCTCAAAATTTATTATCAACATCTCAAAACTAATATCCCTCATTGAGAAAGGCTACTTCCTCATAGTCTTTTTTGTTTATTCTTTAATCTCACATTGCAATTGTTGTTTTCTATTAATATTTCTCAAAAAATATTTAGAAACTAGAAATGTTTCATACATTACTCTAATGATAGGTACTCCAGTGATATTATAGACATCCCATAATGTAATTATTGTATCCTTATGCATTATGAAAAATTGATCATCTATAATGTAAAATGACTTATAAGTTTATCTATGATATCATATCTCATATAAATCTATTTATTGGATATCAATGTATCATCGTGTATCACTATTACTTTTAGATAAGATAAAAATATAGAAAATGTATGTCATACCTAGTATGCCAATATATATTAATGTTTGAATCCGCCACTTAGACTTAAAACCCAATAATTATTAGAAGATTTGGGTTTGATGGTAGTTTATTTATGGGATATAGTGTAATTATAGTGTAATTATGGGTTTGGTTTGTATAATTTGTTTTTTTGGGGTGTCCTTGGATCAATCCATGATATATGTAAGGATAATCTCACATTAATTAAATTATATATTTTTCGACGAGATTATGGTTTTACATGGATTCATGTTCTCTATGAACAGGAAGTTTGGAATCTTTTCATCATACATTATTATATTAATATCTATCTAGATTCTATGAAAATATATGGGATTTATATTTGATGCAAAAAATATATGTTGATTCTCCCAAACAATCTCTTTAAGTGTTAAATGATATGACATAAATTTCCAATATTATCGTATTTTAATCCTATCATATCTTTTGTTTCTGGATCAATGCCATAACAATATGTCATTTCCATAAAATAGGAAAATAATTTTGGTATAAATTTATTCAAATAAATATGAGTTTATTATTAAATTACCATTTGGAAATGGGTGATTTTATATTGAAGAGAACTAATTTTTTTTCAAGTTTTTACCTTTATTATAGGCTGCTTAACATAGTAACCTCCAAAAATATAGATTCACCTTGGATGGGTAGATATGTGTATCACCAAGATTATCCATTCACATATAGTTATTTCACGAATGTGGACATCCAAACTATCATTACCAACTTAGTTCACCCAGAATGGAGTGACTCAATATAACTAACATAGACATAGAAAAGAGTTCATAATTAAGTTACATGGGTCAGTATAAATGGTTTAGAATCTATTACAATCACCTATGTAAAAAAATGTATCTATAATGTAGTGGTATCCCCATATATATTGGATATCCCCATGCTAATTACCCATAACAATGGTACATTACATGCTCGGTACTATAGCTTCAAGTGACCTTGTGGCCTGTAATACACATGCCCCCATTCTGGACCTCAATGCACACTATTCCCAAATGTATTATTTTTGATATAATCCAATTTCCTTGGGATTTATTCTCTGTTACATAAATTAAAATCCAAATAATGGGGGTAACATGTATTTGTTATCTCATTTTATATAGTTGGATGAATAAATTGAATGAGATATTTTTTAGTGAAAAGGTTATGTGTGGAACCCTGCCATTATCATGTCTAATACCCCACTCCCACTCCTAGAAACCCCATGCCTTTCCTCCATGATTAGTATAACACCCAAAACTATTTTTACTCATCCACCCATGTCTAACAAGAGATATATTTATACCCAATATCTCATTTCTCAAAATTTTGATGAATAGTTTCTTGGCCCTACCCCATACTATGAAACACCTACACCCCACACCTAACTCGAATGGTTCTCACTAACCATTTTACGATATATATGGTGGTAATGATAATTTTATCCTATTTCCTAGAAATATTTCATCTTTTTCATATAAAAATTCCCCAAACCTCGCATTTGGGAAATTTTTGATGTTCTTAAAGTGACTCTTGAATACATACTTGCACATGTCAGGCCACCACGTTTTACCTTTAAGTGACTCATAATGTAAAAATATAAGTTAAATAATGGAAATTCGGTTTAGTTTTTTCTTCTAATTTTGTTTTTCAATATTTTGTTCTGAAATAAAACTTTCCCAGATTTCCTTGATATTAGCTTAAAAAACACCAAAAAGAGGCCTATTATGGTTCCAATTTACCTAGTCCACTTAGAAGAGTCCTAATAATGTAAAAACTCTCCCATGACACAATTAACAAGCATAATAGGGTTCCAATTTACCCAAGATACTACGAAGTGGCTCACTATGGTTAAAATTGACCAAGGCTACCAAGAAGAGGCATATTATTACTCTAATTTTCCTAATCCACCGAGAAGAAGACAATTATTATTCCAGTTCACATAGTCTATCCAAGTAGGGTTTAAAATCACATAGGTCACCCCACTCTGGGTCATTCATATCTCCTAGTACTAATGTAGAAATAAAATCAACATGGTTACCTATTCAATTAAATCCTTTTATTAGGTAATTTAATTTCCCAAAAGAATTTATTGACATATTTTTTCCCAAATCAATTCATCACAAGTTACCATACACCATGTCCATCTCTAAGGACTCCTGATATATGTGAATGGTTTATTCACACAATTATGAACTATTTTGATCACATATTCTACTTATAATTGTAATTGAGTATCTCATATGAGATATATCACTTTATATTTACCCTAACTGATAGGATATTTATGGTTTAGAAAATAATTTATACCTTTAAAAAAATATTCTCTAATTTATGGGATCTGTTAAATTACATTTGGATCATCCCTATCGGCTCACCTGACATAGTTGTTGTATACCATCCCCAGGAAACACCCAACACAATCACTCCTCTGTCTAGTGATAAAAAAATTTCCAACAAATATATTTTATTCCATGTGAGATAATATAATAAAAATATAATATATGCCTATAATTTAAATATTAAATATCACCAATAAATTTATAATCTTATAAGCAAAATATTTAGTTTCGTTTTAGATTATATATATATATAATATTTTATGATATTTACTTAACATCCCATACAAAATTTTCCATGAAATACATTTTTTAAAAATAATCCCACAAATGATTCAATAGGAAAATATAGAAAAAATAAGTAGTTAGCTAAAATTATCATTAAATAATATATTTTCAATGATACATAAATAGTTTAAATCAAAAGCATGTGATATAACATGATCATGGAAGAAATATATGATAAAAATGAACTTAGAATCATATAAATTTAACATAAAACATTTGAAAGGGCATATATCCTATTAAAATCAAACACAAACCATGACATAATATTTCAACAGAAAATAAAATAATAATGATATATGGATCATGATATAAAAATGTTTAGTAACATATAAATGAGGTATGAGTATGAGAAAAAAATATATTTAATGATTAATTATTACCACAATCCTTACATAATGGGCTCGAATAACCACCTTTATGTAATATAATACGATTGGAATAACAACCTGTATACATTTTTGTGTTTGGTATAACCACCCATGAACCCTTTTTGGCATGGTATATCCACCTATATACTTTATGTCTTATGATCACCTCTCATTTACCCTTTGGACTTCAGCTAACCAACCTTGTACCCATGGTCTCATGATAAACTCCCTTACACCCATTAGTCTTAAAATAACCACCCATATACCTTTTGGCTCTTCAAAATCTCCCATGTACCCTTTGGTCTTCATAAAACCACCTCTGAAAGATTTGGAATGTGATAAACTCTCATATACACTTTGGGTAGGGATAGCCACCCATTTCCCCCTTTTAGTTCCTGATATATAAATACATACCATATGAATTAGATAGTTATATTGGTCCCACCCATTATATAATGAGAAATAATATATAAGAGTGACACATGAAATCAATCATGAATCTTGATGTGAAAACCCCATGTAATAATAAATCTTTTTATATTAGTTAAAAATAGTATGGAATAAAATGAAATTAATTCTTTGTTCAGTTGATACAAAAATTAAATCTTATAAAATATTTATATCATAAAATAAATTATAGTGTGATCAATATGTTTTCCCATATGGAATATACTTTTGATATATAGAGGATAATTATAAGCAAATCATAAAAATATTTCTAAAAAAATGTGGAATGAATTTAAAAAAAGGTGAAGATACAAGTCACAATCAGTAATCATGTTTAATGTGAATATGGAAATTTATTAAAAAAATTAAAATTATATCTTATAATGGAACCATGATATGAAATTAATGTTAATATGGTAAATTTATAGAAAAATATACAAAATTTATGAATGAAAAATAAATTACCAACTACAATTTTTATGTGTCATTATATAAAACCCCACATCGATAAAATAATAATAATAAATCCTCTTAAAAGAGATAATGTGATATTTTATGAGCAAATAAGATAATACCTAGTTATTTTTCAAATAACTAATTGAAAGATTTTTTAGCTCTAGAATACTTACATGTAAGATAAATACCTATTTTCAATCATGGTAATTTTTCTGAACAACATCAAATTATTGTGAAGAAATAAATCCTATAACAACCCATACCTAAAAAACCAATAATTATCATTTTAATAGAAATTATTTGATTAAATTAAATTCCCATAATCCTTCATGTTTATTTTTTATAGAACACATAGAAATTATTACATTGATAACCATTATAATACAATGTCGGGACATTAATTTAATATACAATTTTTCACAAAAAAATACCTTCTTAATTTTAAACACATCTTTCATTAAAAAGACGTTATCTTAATTTAAGATGAGTCCATATGAAAAAATTATAGACATTTATATAGCTAATACTCATATTGGGGACCTATTAAAATCATTTATAACTTATTATGAGCCTAAATAGATCATTAAGGGATAAACAAATGAAACCCATAGTCTATTTTGAAAATCATGAAATCCCAAAAGAAAATATTTCATCTAAAATAATTTTCATTAAGTTATGATATTAATTCATTATCTCAAAAAATAATTATTTTTTCACTAATATTTTCTTAAAACATATAATAAGAAATATTTTGGTAATAATTGTAATAAAAAATGAATCTTGTAAAAAAATCAATCAATTGATTTTTTTTCGAAAACTTACGGTTTATCCTTAAAATGGGTATACAATTTCTTTCAAACTTATACCCATCATATTACCTTAACAAATAACAATAAATCTAAGAAAAATTATTTTAAATAACATAAATAACTTGTAGCTTATTTGGGACATCATCCATATATAACTCTTATAATCACCTTTACAGGAATGGTGACAAATGCAATAACCGTCTCGAAGAATTCATACATGTATTCCCAGATTAAAAAAATAAAATACATAATTTATTAGAGATACATATATAGAGAAACAATTATCATTATAAATTTAAAAGGACTATAACATACACAATACACATATAATCTAATATTAAAATTATAAATTCTCATAAAATATTTTTTATCACATATACATAAATAATTTATGGCCTAATGTAAAATTAAATATAGAAATAATTTTTTTAATTGAAAATTATTAAAATTAAAAATTCCAGGATGAATAAGAAATAAGATATTTATTTTAAAACCATGAACACATTTATAGGAATATTAATAGATAATAATTGTATTGATTTCGTGAAATTCTACACATGACGTATACATTATAAAATATTTATTTCACATAGTTGAAAACATGTAAAAAATAACCCATTTAGTAAAATTTCAAAAGTATTCTTCTAAAAACTTATTAAAGAAACAAAATAAATGATTAAAATAACTATTTGTATACATTTATGTATATTAATAACATAAATATAACAAAATAATGTGTATGCATATTTATGAAAAAATTGATTAGAAAGGCAAATTTTTTTAAAATAACATATAAAATAAAAATCCATTAACTATGTTCTGAATTTCATAGATCACTAATAACTATATAATAAAGATATATGAATTATTTAATTTATTTGTATCATTTTAAGGTTTTATTCACTTATTTATATTCATTTTATTTCATTTATTACCGTGACTTATACAATTCTTTAATTAGTTAAGTTTGTGTTGGGTGTTTTGGCAATGTTCAGTTCATAATCCTAAAAAAACTTTGGTTGGATGACCAAGGTCAAAGGGGTCCTTATAAAATCATATATAGAATACTAATCATGGAATAATATTAATTTTTATACATTAATTAAAATCTTATATCCACTAATTGAATGAAATAAAAAAATGAATCACATCATTTTGTGGAGGTGGTAGTCCACACGTATGCACGAGCGTTATTATCATTTTTTAATTAGTGGAAGGGTAAGAAGGTAAGTACTATATTATCATTATTGATTCATAATTAATTTATGAATATAATATATATGCAATAAATATATCATAATAACTACCATATGAGGTGTTGATGAAAAAGGAGACAGAGTCCCTCATGGAGGTGGTTGTCGACGTGTACACACAAGTGATGTTTTCAGTTCCAATTGGATATAAAAGGAGATGAAAATAGATTTTTACATTAATATAATAAAAATTATGTGTATCTAAGATTCATATGTTACCAAATCATCATTTTTATATAATATTTTTGGTAATTTGAAGAATAAATAAACATGTAAATAGTTGGTTTTGAGTTTTACCACTTCTTTATATAACCTCAATTGGATTATAAATAATGATGTTTATGTCGGTTTTTTTGGTAAAATAAGGACAAGAATGGTGTGGGGATGGATATTGATAATTTTCTTATTCGGTTAATGGGTGAGATAAATTTATCAATATATTTTATTAGAGATGATATGGGTTTTACTTTTATAATAGTAGGGAGTGACACTCTTGTAATTTTAAAAGTGTTAAAAGAATATAAAGTCTTATTCATGAGAATCCAACATTTAATCTATACTATATTGTAAAAAATAATATAAGTCTACAAATACACTCATATAATTTTATATAAGATGATATTTTGTGGTCATATCATTTAGTTTTAAAATTAATTAATTTTATTTACCCTTTACTGTAATGACTTAGGTTTTTACCCATAAGACTTTGGAATATTCCTAAGAATATTTCGGAAGCCACGTGCTAAGTCGGCATTGGAGTTGAGTTCCCGTAGAGCCTCAGAGATGTGATTTAAAAATATTAAATATATTTTTTCACACATGTGTAGTTTATCTAGAAATGTGGAATAACTATGGTTTAGAGTCTCATATCATAAATGCAAAGCTACATTTGAGTTTAAAACGTCGTGTTTACCCTAGGAATGACATAATTTTTCCTACATCAGGCATTCTAGATGGAGATATGTTTGTGGGGGTGATATGAGGTGGTTTAATAAATTGAATAAATTTTTTAATTAATACGTAAACCTAATCCCCTCCCCATAAAATTTGGGCACACAACAAAACAAGAGTAGTGATATCTTATCTCTCTATTGGAGACGATGGATCGTTGATGAATCAATGCAATAAGGTGTTGCCGATACCAGTTTCTTACACCAATCATCATTAGATTGAGGATAAAAATGATCTAAGATTTATTATACACCTGAATATTCTATTTTTATCCCTCGACGAAGGTGGTTTTTTTGTCCTAGTCCATATTAGATGCATTTTTAATGTTTTAGATCCCAAATACAACCGCACGAGATCCTTCCTCAGTTGATCTGTAGGTTTTGGGGTAAATCAGGGTAAATCAAGAATTTTTAGAGGTAATTCATGGTATTAATTACCATATACATGGAATTTTATCTAGAGATGCATGTCATGTATCCATTCTTGTTTGGGGAAGAAGGATTTGGGGGTCCACACACCATTTACCTGGGATTCACTTTGTGTAGTGATGAAAACTATGTGGCCATGGGAAATGGTATGTGAATTACATATAATAGTACATGGTAATGTAAATTTAGATCATTTAAGTACAAACACATGGGTTTCCAGAAATGGTAATAGGTCAACCACAAGGCCATAATCCAGTTTATCTCATAAACATTATGTAGAATGGGATGCATGATGTGTAAGGGACATAGTTGGCCAGGTTGTGTTGGAGAGGAACATGGCCAGGGGATGGGGGAAGCGTGACATGCCGTATAAAGGATGTACACAACATGTATCCCTACATGGTTTGTTAAAATATGTATACATGATACAAAACCATGTTCATGGGCAATCTCATGCATAATGTGGAACCCAGTGCACACAGTGTACTCTTTAGAGATCATCTTGAGATATTTCACCTTTCATATCTCCTTCTATGGAACTCAAATTCAAGCTTGTGAGAATCCTATCCTAATAAATTTTCCACAATAAATTTTATGATGGATTTATTTTTATACTATGATATATAAGGGCCTATGTTTATAGTAAGACACATGTATAGTGATGCTTTACTGATGCGGTAGATCGGTGTGGTTCGTAAAGACAAATGTTGGGACTCATATAGCCATGTGGAATTAGGGAATAGGTTTTTGTTTACCCCATATTCATGGTAGATATAGTACCCCCCACATTGTGGTTATAGGTTCTATACCATGGGGTAGTTCTTCAATGGTTAGTACTCAACTGATTGACTTGGGTGTGGGTTCCCGGTACTAATTGAGTAGTTATAGATAGTGCCCCCTATATTTCAAGGGAATGGGCCCTCCAAATGTGTTTTCTAGAAAGAGTAGGTACTCCCCTATTGGTCTAGGGTTTGTATCCTATATCCATGGATTCAGTACTCTCATATCATCTCAGGGTGTGGGTACTCCATATGTGACATATAGATAGAGTTGGTACTCCACTATCAGATTATGTAGTAGGTCCTTTATTCATAGAGTTAGAAATCCCATTTTTTATGGGTAAGGGTTCCTCTATAAATATTTTTCATTATATTTAGTTCACCCCTGTTGTACTAGGGAGTGGGTCCTCTAGCCTAGGGTCGATATTCCCATGTTGTGTCAGGGTGCGGGTCCCCCCATAGTAACAAAGATAGTAGAGTGGTACTCCCCTATCATACCATGGTTGGGGTCCTATAACCACAAATTAGTACTCCCCTATCATGTTAGGATGTGGGTCCTCTATTGTTTGAGTTGTACTCCCCTGTCATACTAGTGTGTTGGTCATCACATATGGAGTTGTACTCCCCCATCACTGAGTAGCAATGAGGAGAGGGTCCTCTATTGGAGTTGGAACTCCCATGATTGAGGATTAAAATTAAGAGGAGTGGAAACCTATACTATATATTATATATTCCCAGTTAAAAGTGAGTTATCCTTTTATATAATGATGTGTGGGACACTCCATAAAGGAGTGAAAGATGTTTTTTTGTTTGGTTACGAGCTAGTAGTCCATCGATTATAGGGAAGTGGTGAGGTTCAAGTCCCTTAGTTCTTTATCATTATAAAAAATTCATGTGGATCTTATTCTGGAGTATTTCTCCCTCAAATGTGTGCATTGATTATGGTAAATCCTCTCAAATTGGGTTTCATTATCCTTACAATGGGCACAAGGTACTGATGACAAGACCTCTAATGCTGATAACTAGAGTTTCACCTAGTAGGTTGTTCTGGATGGAGTGAATTATCTTGAATGTATCATTAGGAATGGTAGAGTTTTTTCCAATAGATTTTATCTCTCAAAAGGGTTACATATAGTATAGATGAGCTCATGGACTGTGATCTCCTATTTTTTTGTTACCTTTAGATCATTTAGTATAGAACTTATTGTAGGCTATGAGGTGGAAACCTCATGAGATGTGGTGTCGGATGTGAGTATATCATGGTGTTTTCTAGGAGTACTTAAAGTGTTGTTATCTATATGGATTGACACCCCTTGTTTATTGATCAAACCTTTTAATTATATCATAATATGGTTTGATATGGATTTTCTCTATCAACTAGGTTCCCTCTAGCTTTTCCGAGTGGAATGTTGACTTTTAGTTGCCCTTTTTTTCTATTGGGATTTTTTCAGTGCTTAATAAGTATTTTTATACTCACCCATGCATGGAGTTTTTCCTCAATTTTTTTTTGTTGTACATACCACATATGTTTTGATAGAGTCTATAGAGGATCTGAGGCAGGCATACTTTAGTGAGCACGACCGACCGAGGTGTTCAGTGAAGCTGGGCTGAAGAACTTTCTAGAAGATATATTTGATAGTGATCCAATCCTTCTTATGATGTTGGATTTTTTTATAGTTTTCATTGGACTGGATATTTTTAATCATTTTATGCTTTCATTACTTATTTTGTGCTCTAGTTTGGAATAGTTCTATGCATGAATATTAGTTGAAAATTATTTATATCACCATATTATTTCATTTATGTGAATGTCGGTGTGTGTGAACATGTTTCTTAGTCAAAATCCTCCCATATGTGGGATATGACAAGTCAACACTAGTCACTAGAACCTGAGCTATTGGTGGCCGGCTCGGAGAGTTTCAGCTCGGGCATTGTCGGATCGAGTTGTGACATTTACCATAGTGAAAACTTTTTACCATGGCTATTATTTGTTGTGTAAAAACATAAATTGATCTTATTAATAAATTTTATATTAATCATTAACAATATGAAAAATAAAATTTAATGATTTTATTTTTATAATTTTTAGAAATAATTTTTCTTATAATCATATAAAACATAATGATAAATATTTTTTTATGAAAATTATTTAATTTTGCCTAATGATGAATTAATACAAAAATAATGAATAATGGTTATTCCAATATATTTACATGGAATATGATTAACCTAATTTGGATAATTTTACATTGATTCCAATATAAAAATATAATTGGACTTTTAAAATACTTGAGAAGATATGACAATGTTTATAAAAATTGATATTTTAACAATTAATCTATCAGTAAATAATTTTAAAAAGAATCCAAAAAATTCACCCTAATATATATCTGATATAATTTTATCAAATATATATTTCATTTATTCAAATTCAATTTTTAAAATTTTTAAAACTATCATTATAATAATAAATTACAACATGTATAAAATACATTAGTTAGAATTAAACTATATATAATTCAATTAGAAAAATAAAAAAAAATAACGAATGTGAATCAAAAAGATATTTACATGAATTCTAATACAAAATGAAATTGATTTATTATTAGTATTACTTTGGTTTTCAAATTCTTCTATCCTTAAAGAAATTATTTCCATATATTTTTTTTCATCACTTAAATGGGTAGGAATATTTTTACCTAATTGATTTTTTAGGTTCCCATGTTTTTTAATAAATCATGTGGTTATTCCAAAAAAATTTACATGGTGAGCTACATTATTCACAAAAACATTCATTTTTTTATCTAAATTAATTTATTCCCAAATAGGAAATATTCTATTCCAACAGTACAACCACAGGGCTCCAAACTTGAGATTCATCATGTACATATTTTCTTAATAAAGAAAAACAAAACACATCATGTTTAACACTCCAAAATGTTAAAGGGCTGAATTTTTTTTTACTTCCCATGTAAACAAGGTGAAACATACTTTTTAAATGTATACATGATTATAACTTAATTGTTAAATAGGTTTGACTGAGAGTATTGATCATGTTAGATGACCTCCTTGGAATTTTACCAGGGTGTGTGCCAGTGAGGAAAAAGAAACCTAGAAAGAACATATTTTGGATTGTGGGGAAATTTACAAGTATGATGATTCATTCAAGTATGTGGGTGGGCCCTAATTAAGGGAAAATATGAGTATGTGGGACAACTAGGGTTTCTAAAATTTCTAGTTGTTACATTGGTATCAATGGGGGAACCTAGTCGAATGTGTGGTGTCAAGACCTTGGTTGGGATGCAGGGATCATAATGAAAATCTTCTGATCTATAGGGGAGGTGAATGTAACCCATTTAAATGTTAAAATATTAAAATAATAAATATTTCTACCCATGTAAAGAAGGTGAACATTTGTTTTTGGAATTCAACATTATTAGAACACAAATTTTATGGAGTTTTTTAATGGAGTAGTGATAAGGATTTGTGACCTTATAGGTTGTTTCTCAGGGTGTGTGTGGGTGAGGAAAAAGAACACAGAGAATAAAATGTATTGGCCTATGGGGAAAATAATTAGTCTCATAACCAATTTAGGCACGTGTGTGTTCCCAAAAGGGGGTAAAAATAATGTCTTTGACACATCTAGAGGTTCTATATGATCTAGTTGTTACATCATGTACCAGAGATAAACATAGAGGAAAGGCTACTCAAGAGAAACTAATCCCAATTTTTAAAGAATTTTATATGGACCAATAAACAATAAAATTAACTTTTTTATTTATAAAATTCATAAACACATTAGAAGGTAATATTTTAAGACGCTTATGATAGTGTAACGCCCCAGCCCGGCTTACACTCAAAGTGATAGCCTGACCGATCACCACATAAACTCAAGTGCATTTCCATGTACTCCCGAGGCTGCCGACTAGTAGAAAGGGTATATGGATATTTTGGGGGGAGACTATACCCTCATATTTAGAGTGAACATTAGAAATATATAATAAACTCAGAAAATAGAAAAAGCCGATATAAAGTAATAGATAACTAAATAAACAATGTGGACAACACCAATATATACAATGCATGAATGTCGTGGTGATAAATATCTAAAAGTAGTTAAGAAAACAACATTCTATACATATCAAAATGAAAATAAGGAATATCATAAATACTTAAGGGGGTTTCCACAAGCATCTCGAGCACATGATCAGTCCTTGGCTCCTAACTCCCATGTATAAGAAAAAAAATAGAATGATCCAAGGTCCTAAAAACTTATAGAGTTTACTCAGGTACCCTAGTGAAATGGAGGACCGAGTAGGGTGTGAGATATAAATATCATTAGGCTAGGACCACTGATTTCAAGATCAGTCTAGACAATTCAATATAAATAAACATGTAATAGATATAATGAAGTAACAATAGAATTGGATAAATAAACTATAACTGGTCTAGGTTCTTACGGGACACCTGATGGAGATACATGCTTCAGATCAAAGCTGTAAATAAGAGTCTAAACATAATATATATATATATATATATATTATTCATAAATAAATTTTTTAATTCATTATTTTATATTCTTTATTTAACCACATAAATCATCAGGTTCCCCTACACATCTGTATCTCAATACATACCTCAGTTGTGCTAGATTTCGAACTATTTCTCATATTCAATTAAAAAATAATTACGTCACATTATCTTTTATTATCCATTTAATTCAATTCATCTGTGAAAAATTAGAACCGAATTCCAATGTTAATTAATGGGTGTAGAACGTCATGTCTATAACCCTCATGAGTATTTGGAGCATCAGTCCAAGTCTCACAACCCATTGGTATTTGGAGCATTACTCTTTGTCCTTGAAAAGAAAATTTGCATACATGTTGGCTATATAATGACATGTCTAGAACCCTTGAGTATTTGGAGCATTAGTCCCTATCTCACAAACCGTTTATCATTCCTATATATATATATATATATATCATGGGTTTAGAATTTCATGTCTGAATCCCCAAGATCCCAACCATTAATTAATTTATAAATTTATTAATTGAGTTTATTAATTAATTCAATAACTAATTAGCAACAACACATTGACTTCAAACACAGGAAAAAAATTAAACACTATAATTACATTATTTAACTCAAAAATTAACTAATAAGTACTATAACATTAATTGATTCAACCATTAATTAATCTCACCAATTTTTCTAGTTAATTTAACAAATAAATAATAAAAATGAAAAAATCTCAAAATTACATAATTAATTCACAAAATAATTATCTCAAGGAAAGCATCCCAATGTCACATAATTAATTCACCAATTAATTATATCTAAGAAACCATTTCAAAATAATGTAATTAATTGACATGTTAATTATCTCAACATTTCCCAATTCAATATCTTATAATTAACCCCATGATTAATTATCTATATTATAATCTCATAATATATAATTATTTCAAAAATCAATTATCAAAACTTAACCATTTTAATATCTCATAATTATTCCATCAATTACTTATCATCTCAAATATCTAAATTAATTAAAAATTAATTATCACAACATAACGAAATTAATATCTCAAAATTAATCTTCTGATTAATTATTATCTTAGAGAACATAATTAATACATAATTAATTATATCAACTTAACCAAATTAATATCACATAAATAATTTATCAATTAATTATCTTCTCAAATAACATAATTAAGTCATAATTAATAATCTCGACCTAATCAAATTTGTATATCATAATTAATCCCTGATTAATTTTAATTTCAACGAACATAATTAATCCATAATTAATTATTTCAACTTAAATTAATACCTATTTCATAATTAATTCCTTGATTAATTATCATATCAATGCACATAATGAATTCTTAATTTATTATGTCAACTTAACCAAATTGATTACTCATAATTAATCCAAATATTAATTATAATTTGAATAAACATAATTAATTAATAGTTAATTATTTATACTTAACCAAATTAATAACTCATAATGAATTCCCCGATTAATATTCATCTCAAAGCACATAATTAATTCAAAATTAATTATCTAAACTTAACCAAATTAATTACTCACAATTAATAGCCCGCTTAATTATCTATATTTACAACCTCAAAGCATATAATTAATTATAAATTAAACATCACATTACCCCAAGTAATGATTTTATAGAAAATTGTAGTCAACATAATAAATAGGAATAAAACAATAAAACTACATTTTAATAATTATAAAAAGTTTAGAACCCTACCTAAATGAATTTTACTGATCCAATTCTTGCTAACTCAAACTGTGACCCACTCATGCATATTCACTTCCACATTAATGTGGGTGCATACTAGAATTGATCGCAACACCTACCAACATCCATAGGAACTCACAATTAGTGCGGAAGGGACAAACACAGACCAAAATAATCAACTGCAACCCAATTACATCATAATCACCTAATTAAAGGGGTGAGAATCCAATTTTCAAGAATATAACCTTAAATGAATGTGAAAGTGGTGAACCAAATAAAACTGAGTCATATCACCTTTGGAATAGGTCATCCGAAGACAGAACAACGTGTATGCCAAAGTCTTTACTCGACTTCCTGAGACCTACCAATATCATTCCATAAAAACATTACATTAAAATTTTTATTCCCCAACATGAATAATGGCATAACCTAAATTACCAAACATCCCGCATACAACCTAGATAACAATAACTTTTTAAGACCAAAAAAATTTAAAACATTACAATGATGTAAGACCAATGTTATATCAGTGTATCCAGGACAAGTTCATGATAGGGGACATGCTCATATCAATTGAAAAAACACACTAAGTATTAACCCTAGTCACTAAGAAGGTCAAACAAACTATCACCGATAAACTCTTTTCTGAAGGCTAAACTTCACTTGTTGATGTGTCATCAACAAAAATCCAATGCCTATTTCACCCAAGGAATTACTATTAATTCAAATCAAACCATTGAAACTCTTCCAAAAAAATGGATTTCCCACAAATTTGTGCAAACTGACAACCTTGAAAATTCGTGTTACCAAGAAAGCACAAAAAGTTTTACCAAATCTGTCATGACACTTCCCACCTTAGGAGTTTCCATGTCGTTAAAAGAAAAGAGTAGATTACCCCTGGAATTATATTTCAGAAACACCTTAAACGCACATGTGACATTGCACAAAACCGGATCACCACATCAAAATCTCTCGTGAGTGCCAGAATTTTAATCTGACTGGCGTGTCAAAACACTAGAGTCCTAATATCCCCCCTTGTGTAGTGGAATTATCTTAACATAACACCCCAATATACTTAATCTATAGTTAACCAGAGAACATATATAACTGCTGACCATGGAGAAGGCATTTCGAACATGCTGAACCAAGAATTCTTCAATTCATATTCTTAAACCAAGAGTCAAGATAAAACAACCACCTCTTAAAACAAGGGTGTCATTATTTAAAACAAAAAAGTCCAAATAGGAACAACGACACATAAACAGTAAAAACATAAAATTTTTACAACAGAAGCAAATCAAACTCCCCATTTAAACATTTTTCATTAAGTGTCATTTCAGTTTAAATAGGAAATTTTGCATCTAAATTCCTTTTCATCACAGATTCGACCAATGACAGTCATATTTATTCTAATATAGGTTTTTTTTAAAATCAACCCATTACAGTTCATTAACAAACCTCAAAAAATTTACATTTAAAACTATTTTTAAACACATTATTGTTATACAATGCTCTTTCATATTGGTGGCCATATACCAATTGATAATCTCCCATACATGTTACCACTAGAATTTGGCTACCATTTATTATATTCAATTTCCATTTAATATTTTCATCTTTAGAAAACCTTTTTCTATTATTCCAATATACGACTTAACCTTTTCATTGTTATAAGGAACCTATAATGACCCATTCTTTACATACATTTTAATACATAAAAATTGAATCATACTTATTACAATATATAACAAAACCACAAAAGGACTGTATCGGTATAATGTCTTTAGAAACTGGGAAACATAAACAACTAGTTCATAAAGCGTCTATACTGTCTCCCATTTATTTCATCATATCTATAGTCCCTTTTGGAATATCTTACTTAATAACCTTCTTCCTGACCTGGGGAAAGAAAACATACAAAAGGGTGAGCTCAAATGCTCAATTAGGGTAAACAAAAGAAATATCGATCACATCATATTCATAAGAACATAACTTTTGGAAATCTTACCATGCAAAAGAGAGCATACTTTCATAACATGGGATAAATCATAGTAGTGAAATGGAATCCCAATAATCATAACTTAAAACATAAAACTTTGTGGCATACACACATAATCATAGAGAATCATTTCTTATTAGTCATGACTCATTTCCAAGACTATCTTAGTGGACAAAGTCCCTTTCTGAACTGACTTCGTTCCTCGTTTCAGTCCTGTTTTACTGAACCGGTATAACCTACCGTTCCAGCCATGTCTATCTCATGAGATATAAAATCATTACCCAATGCATTAGAGGGAGATATAGGTCCCACCCATCTCATAATGATACCATTCTTATGTGTGCCACAAAATCATAAACCATACATCATAGCATAACCCATGTAATAAAAATGGGATTCTTAAACATTGCGACATCATAAAACAATTCATATAAGATAAAGTAATTCATAAAAATAATTCCATCACAACATAATCAAATCAATGTAATAATATATATAAAAATAGAACCCTGTATTCTCTTAGATGGAAAATAATTTTGATAAAACACTTGAACTCCATTCCTGAGGAAAATATCCTTTCTACTTCAAAAACACTTTTCATTTCTTAACATGTCATAAAATTATAACTAAAAGAAGTTGATTAAAAATAAACTTGAAAACTTATAAGGTAAGCTTCTTGGAAATAATGTTTTAAAAATCCATTCATGTCGTATAAGTTAAAAGAAAACATTCTTCTCGTACTTTTGTCGGAAAAGTCAAAAAATACCTCACACGAAAAATGACAAAAGATTCCTTTCATATCATTTAATAAAAACTCACCGAAGGGTAAAACTTGATATAAACTATTGTATAAGGATATAAATATTACATATTGGGGAAACATGGATGTGGATGATAAAATACACCCCAGTAAATACCAAAGTATAAAAAATCTCGGATAAAAATGAGATTGTGATATTTCCCTTACCTTAGGTCCGATATGATTTGTATGTGTCCGAACCTCCTGTATAATGATTTAAATAATGTTATTGACTTATTAAAAAATCATACATATTTTTATGATATCATATATGGTCATATTATTAGCTTCTTAGTAGTAATATTTCATTGTTACTTGTGATTCGGGTGTTTATAACTTTTTGTTCTTATGCGTGTTTTGTCGAATAAATTCTTATTCTTCTCTTTAGGATATAGATACGTCATTTCCAGAATGGTATTAGTGTAATATATATCATATTCATTCATTAAATTCATTTATATAATCATTATGAAATGAAGATCATGTAGAAGGAGTCGCATCACATCGTGGAGACGGTATTCCATACGTACTCACGAGTGATGGTATCGTTCCTATGATTATGGAATTGTATTGGAGTGTATGTATACTATTTCATAATAAGTATAACTTTATAATAGTCATATATAGTCCTTATTTACACAATTATACCCATCCAAGTAAGGTGGTGGTGGAAAATAGATTACACCACGGCGTGGAGACGGTATTCCGTACGTACGCACGCACGGTGATTTCTTTTTCCGTAGGATGGATAGATGGTGAAATAGGGTTGTTTCATACTTATAATAAAATATCATTATGTGAGTGATACTGATTTTTTTACTTCATAATGAAACAACTAAAGAAGAAGAAGTGGAAGAAGAAATAAAGATGAAAGAATCGGTAACGGACATTACCTCTTCTTTGAAGTGCTTCTTTGAGACCTCCTTTTAGGGCACTAAAATAGGTCTTTGAAGAAGACCAGAACCTCCAGGATGTTTCTAGGGAAGTGGAGAGAAGAAATTGGCAGGGGTTGGCCGAGCTTGAAGGCTCAAAGTGGTGTGAGGAAGAGGGGGAGGAGGTTCCCTTTTATAAGGGAGGAGAGGGGCATCTTTGGAATAACGAAAAATATTATTTTATTATAAAGTCAAATTCGGTTTTTAATAGTTCCAAATTGAAATATTTCGAAGATAAGGTAGGTAGGGGTCGAAATCCTCTCATCCAATAAAATTTAGACAAGTTTAGGTATCAATTTTAACCTTATCATTTAGATTTAACTTTATGTTAGATAATTTAACTTTTACCGTGTCTTCTTGTTTTCTTATACTATAAGGTTAATAAACTTACTATATCAAGCCAAACGAACCCCAAGTTGTTTATTATTAATATATATAACCTTATCTAAGTCATTTGGCCGAACCATAGATTTTTATGAATAAAATAACAATTAATAATATAATATTTGTTTTAAAAACTATTTTATGTCAATTTTGACACTATTTAGTAATTGATTTTTGTTAAAATCATAAAAGAATGATTAGTTCGAACCAAGTTAATTAAATAAATACTAACATGTCATATGAACTTATAAAATTAGTGTACTTCATAAAAAGTCTCAAATTACATTTATTTGGGTATTTATAACATCAATTATGTCAATATTTCATTAATAAGATAATTACTGCATCATCGTTGTGTCATAAATAAATTAAATTATTTAATGTCTAAAAATTACAAATAAAATACCATTATGTAGGAAATATTTTTAGATTTATAATAATATTTATAGTCGAATTTATCTTATGTATAACCTCATATTAAAAATGATTTACTTATTAAAAATTGATTTTAACTATTTAACCCTTATTTAAATAAATTAATAATAAATGTCCTAATCTAATCCAAGTGGGCCTAAATGGTCATATTTTATTCCTAAGGTTGTTTTCGGTCGAATTAAACTTGTCCAATAGAATTAGGACATGTGTTAGGGTAATAATAATATCATTTTTACCCCTAATTACCCTATTCACTTTTAACCGTGGTAAATAAAAGTAAAAAGTTACTATTCACCAAAAATTATTTTCATCTCATTGAACCACATTTTAGTCCTTGAAATTAACCGTGTGTCTCGGATTTTCGAAATTCCACTCACAGAAGCAGTAAAATTAAGTTTTATGAAAAATTCAGTTTTTTTAACTACCACTTAGTGGTTTCACTATTCATCAAAAATTGAAAGTTTTTAGAAAAATACCAAAATTTCACCCTAGGCTAATTTCGACATTCCAAATCCAAAAATGAAGTCCATTTTGAAAAATAAAAATTATAAAATTTCAAAAAGCGGTTATTACTATTCATAACGGCTAGTTTTATTAATATTTTAATAACATATCGTTGTTTAGTGAAACTCGGTATTTCGTACGACGCAAGATATCGAGGAATTTCGCGATTACGTGTAAAGAAAGCCAAGCTAGTGTTGTGTGTAGTAAAAGATTACTTTGATGATTTATATAAAATAAAAACAAAATATTTCACAAAAAAGTCTCGGGTGTTACATTCTACCCCCCTTAAAATAAATTTCTCCCTCGAAATTCGTTACTTTGTAACAAATAGATGAGGATACCTCTCCCTCGTCATATCCTCAAGCTCCCATGTAGCTTCTTCTAATTGGTGGTTCCTCCATAAAACTTTCACCTATCGAGTGGTCTTTTTTCATAGTACTTTTTCGCTACGATCCAGAATCTCTATCTGTTTTTCTTCATAAGAAATATCTTGCTCCAGCGGTACAACTTCTGAGCTAAGTACATGTGAAGGATCAGGTATGTACTTTCTCAGGAGAGATACATGGAACACATCGTGAACTTGAGAGAGATTCAGTGGAAGCACCAATCGGTAAGCTACCTTCCCAACACGATCCAGTATTTCGAAAGGACCGATATATCTAGGGCTCAACTTCCCCTTCTTTCCAAATCTCATGACCCTCTTCCAGGGAGATATTCGTAAGAACACTTTTTCACCCACTTAAAACTCTAGGTCTTTTCTTCGGTTGTCGGCATAACTTTTCTGTCGACTCTGAGCTTCTCTTATGTGTTGTTGAATAGATCTGACCTTTTTTTCCATTTCATCAACGAGATCCGGTCCTAATAGCTTTCTTTCCCCAACTTCATCCCAGCAAGTTGGAGTCCTGCATTTCTTTCCATATAGAGCTTCATAAGGAGCCATCTAAATACTGGAGTGAAAGCTATTATTATAAGAAAATTCCACCAAAGGTAGGTGTTGATCCCAACCACCTTTGAAATCCATAGAGAAAGCTCTCAACATATCTTCTAGAGTTTGAATTGTTCTCTCAGACTGACCGTCTGTCTGAGGATGATAAGCAGTGCTGAAACTCAACTATGTATCCAGACTATGCTGAAGACTTCTCTAGAACATAGAGGTAAATCTCAGATCCCGATCAGATATAATTGAAAGTGGTACTCCATGAAATCTTACCACTTCCTTTATATATATCCTGGCAAGCTGATGCAGAGAGAAATCCTCTCTAATAGCAATGAAGTGTTCAGACTTTGTAAGACGATCAACTATGACCCAGATAGCATTATTGCCTTTGGATGTTTTAGGAAGTCTTGTGACAAAGTCCATAGTTATGTTTTCCCATTTCCATTCGGGTATGGGTAATGGTTGTAACATCCCCTTAGACTTCTGTCTCTTAGCTTTAACTTGCTGACAAACCAAGCATCAAGAGACATATTCAGCAACATCTCTTTTAAGGTCATCCCACCAGAAGTACTCTTTCAGGTCCCAATACATCTTCGTGCTTCCAGGATGAATAGAGAATGAAGAACTATGAGCCTCATCCAGCAGCTCCTTCTTTAATTCGGGGATGGGAGGAACACAAACCCGATTCCTGAAGTTTATTATCCCATCCCAAACAAGGATTAATTCAGGAACATTTCTCACCTTCTTTTGTAACTCGACATCTTCTTTATGTGCCTATTTAATCTTCACATGTATAGATGGTTGAACATTCATTTGAGAAAGATACAATCTTTCCCCTTTCATTATAATTCCAAGATCCATATTTTGTAAATACATAAATATTGGATCTTTTGTGATCCTCATCATGGATAAACTAGCATGGTCTTGTCGACTTAATGCATCTGCCACCTTGTTTTCTTTCCCAGGGTGGTAATGGATTGAGCAGTCATAATCCTTAATCAGCTCCAACCATCTTCTTTAACGCATATTCATCTCCTTTTGTGTGAAAATATACTTTAAACTTTTATGATCAGTATAAATGTCACACCTTTCTCCATAAAGATAATTCCTCCAAATATTTAATGCAAAGATTACCGCAGCTAACTCCAAATCATGTGTTGGGTAATTTTTCTAATGGATTTTCAACTGTCGTGAGGCATAAGCTATCACCATATCATTTTGCATAAGAACACACCCCAATCCCTTATTGGATGCATCACTGTAGATCACAAACCTTTCTCCACTACAAGGCAGTGTGAGCACAGGTGCACTGGATAACCTTCTTTTCAACTCCTTGAAATTCTCTTCACATTCTTCCGTCCAGACAAACTTAACTCCTTTCCGAGTCAACTTGGTGAGTGGATTAGATAATCGTGAAAAATTGTTCACAAAACATCGATAATATCCATCCAAACCAAGAAAACTTCAGATCTCAGTTACTGTTGTTGGTCTCGACCATCTTTCGATAACCTCTATTTTTGCTGGATCCACAGATATCCCCTCTTTTGAGATTATGTGACCCAAAAATGAAAATTTTTGAAGCCAAAATTCACACATGGTAAATTTGGCATAAAGCTTCTCCTTTCTCAGGGTCTTCAATATAATTCTCAAGTGATCTTCATGTTCTTCCTTGCTCTTTGAATAGACAAGAATATCATCTATAAAGACTACCACAAATTGATCAAGATAGTCTCTAAAGACTCTATTCATCTAATACATGAAGATAGCAGGGGAATTAGTAAGACCAAATGGAATAACTATAAATGCATAGTGTCCATACCTAGTACGGAAAGCCGTATTTGGTCTATCCTCCCTTTTGACCCTTAATTGATGATACCTTGAACAAAGATCAATCTTGGAAAAGTATTGAGCTCCGCGTAGTT
The DNA here is from genome assembly GCA_963277665.1 of Viscum album. NCBI lineage: Eukaryota > Viridiplantae > Streptophyta > Magnoliopsida > Santalales > Viscaceae > Viscum > Viscum album. Next base: position 1,871,123,070 of record OY728119.1, on the reverse strand, counting down.
GGTCAAATAATTCATCAATGTGTGGGAGAGGATATTTGTTCTTGATAGTGATCTTGTTAAGTTCTCGATAATCAATGCAGAGCCTCATTGATCCATCTTTCTTCTTAACAAATAGAACAGGTGCTCTCCAAGGTGACACACTAGGGTGTATGAATCCCTTATCAAGATTCTCTTGGAGTCGCTTCTTCCATTCCTGCAACTCAATGGGGCCATTCTATAAGGTGTCTTTGAAATAGGCAAAGCACCCGGTACGAGTTCTATTGAATACTCAACTTCACGATTTGGTGGAAGACCCAGTAATTCCTCTGAAAAGACATCATCAAACTCCCGTACAATGGGAATATTTTTAATCGTGAGTTTCTCACCAACCATTTGAGATAAATAACCTTCATTTAGTTGAATCAAGACCCATAAAATGGAAGAAATTTCCACTGGAAGGTTATGTTCATCCTTGCATCGATAGACGATCATAGATTGATCTGGAATATGAAATGTGACTTCCCTTCTATGGCAATTGATATGAGATCCATGTAGAGAAAGCCAGTCCATGCCAAGAATCACATCAAATTCCACTATAGGAAGGATCACAAGATTTTCCGGAAGCACTTTCCCACAAACTTTAATCAGAGAATAATTATAAACTTTTCATGTGACTGTTGTTCCATTAGGCGTTGTCACAGCTAACTCAACATCTAATTGTTGATGTAATACGGTGATACCCTTAGAAAATTTTTCAGATATAAAAGAGTGGGTGGATCCAGAATCAAATAAAACATTTTCTACTTTATAGTGGGTAGTAAGTGTACCATTCACCACATCGTTATCGTACTCCACATCGCTGATAGAAATTTCATGTGACATTCCTTTGTCATTAGCCTTATGAGTTTGTTGACGTCGACCATCATCATCAACCCTTGGATTAGGGCATTTATTTTCAAAATGTCCCATCTCGTTGCACATGAAACATTGAAGTGTAGTAGGATCATTCTGTGTATCCCTTCCTTTGTTTACATCACTAGACATATTCTTCCCATCATCGCGGCATTCAAATGCCCGATGACCTTCCTTTCCACATTTGAAACATTTACTTGTCCCTTTAAGAAAACTACCTCCATGTTTGTTTCCACACTTTGAGCATAAGGGAAAGCTCTTCTTCTTTTCAATGTGCTCTTTATATTTTCCTTTGAATTCCATTTTCCTTTTCTTATCAAACCCATATGACTGAGGGGTTACTCCAATCTCCATCTCAACATTGAGATCACATCGAATGATTTCCTCGTAGCTATTGAAGTCCCTTGTGGCTAAGGCCCTTCTAAGACTTGGTTTTATGCCACTAAAGAATCAATCGATCTTACTCTCAGGTTGGATAATAATACCAGAGGCGTACCTTGCAAGTCTTGTAAAATTTTCTTCAAAATTACCAACAGATTCATCGTCCTTTTGCTTCAGTTCCAGAAACTCTTTCTCCATCTTTGTTCGGAGAATACGAGGGAAGTACTTATTGAAAAACAAGTTCTTGAACTCGTCCCATTCCATGGACTCAATTTCATCCTTTTTCCTCGTATTCTTAATAAGATTCCACCAATGATCAGCATCACCTTCCAAACGATACACTGCTAAGATGACTTTATCATGCTCAGAACATTGAAGAACTGAAAATATATTTTCAGTAGTTCTAATCCATTGTTCAGCAACTAATGGATCAGTAGAACCGCTGAACGAAGGTGGACGCTGTCTCATGAAGGATTCAACAGAATGTTGCTCCTTCCTTTGCTCGTTTGGAAGTCCTGCATGATTCATAGATTGAGAAATTTGTGTGAGCATGGCTACAATATTTTTCATTCCAGCTCCCATAACATTTGGTTGCTCAGGGGGACAATCATTGCATAGCCCGTCGCATTCCGCATTGACATGGTTCCTTCGGGTTCCAGCCATTGACTAAAACCAAGAAGAATAGTGTGAGAAACACTAATTATAATTGGAAAACCACATAATCAAGAATAAAATTTCACACCTAAGGTCTTATCCTCGGTTATTCATTTCCATTTCTAAAACACAAAGATTGTGTTCTATTCTTAGACTTATCCTTAGGGTTCTTACTAAGGCTTTCGCATCCTAGTTTCCAAAGGTTGACTATACCTTTCCACTGATACCAACTATAACGACCCATACATTACATACATTGTTAATACTTCAAAATTGAAGCATACTTATTACAACATATAACAAAACCACGAAAATACCATATAGGTATAGTGTCTTTAGAAACTGTGAAACATAAACAACTGGTTCATAAAGCGTCTAGAATGTCTCCCATTTATTTCATCATATCTATAGTCGCTTTTGGCATATCTTACTTAATAACCTTCTTCCTGACCCGGGGAAATAAAACATACACAAGGGTGAGCTCAAATGCTCAATAAGGGTAAACAAAAGAAATATCAATCACATCATATTCATAAGAACATAACTTTTGAAAAATCTTAACCTACAAAAGAGAGCATAATTTCATAACATGGGATAAATCATAGTAGTGAAATGGAATCCCAATAATCATAATGTAAAACATGAAACTTTGTGGCATACACACATAATCATAGAGAATCATTTCTTATTAGTCAAGACTCATTTCCAAGAATATCTTAGTGGACAAAGTCCCTTTCTGAACCGAGTTCGTTCCTCATTTCAGTCCTGTTTCACTGAACCAGTATAACCTACCGTTCCATCCATGTCTATCTAATGAGATATAAAATCTTTACCCAATGCATTGGAGGGAGAAATAGGTCCCACCCATCTCATAATGATACCATTCTTATGTGTGCCACAAAATCATAAACCATACATCATAGCATAACCCATGTAATAAAAATGGGATTCTTAAACATTGTGACATCATAAAACAATTCATATAAGATAAAGGAATTCATAAAAATAATTCCATCACAACATAATCAAATCAATGTAATAATAGGTATAAAAACATAACCCTTTATTATCTTATTTGGAAAATAATTTTGATAAAACACTTGAACTCCATTCATGAGGAAAATATCCTTTCTAATTCAAAAACACTTTTTATTTCTTAACATGTCATAAAATTATAACTAAAAGAAGTTGATTAAAAATAAACATGAAAGAATATAAGGGAAGCTTCTTGGAAATAATGTTTTAAAAATCCATTCATGTCGTATAAGTTAAAAGAAAACATTCTTCTTGTACTTTTGTCGGAAAAGTCAAAAAATACCTCCTACGAAAAATGAAAAATGATTCCTTTCATATCTTTTACTAAAAACTCACCGAAGGTTAAAATTTGATATAAACTAATTTAGAAGGATATAAATATTACATATTGGGGAAACATGGATGTGGATGATAAAATACACCCCAGTAAATACCAATGTATAAACAATCTCGGATAAAAATGAGATTGTGATATTTCCCTTACCTTAGGTCCGATATGCTTTGTACATGTCCGAACCTCCTGTATAATGATTTAAATAATATTATTGACTTCTTACAGAATCATACTTATTTTTATGATATCATATATGGTCATATTCTTAGCTTCTTAGTAGTAACATTTCATTGCTACTTGTTATTCGGGTGTTTATAACTTTTTGTTCTTATGCATGTTTTGTCGAATAAATTCTTATTAGCCTCTTTAGGTTATAGATACCTCATTTCCAGAATGGTATTAGTATAATATATATCATATTCATTAATTCAATTCATTTATATAATAATTATGAAATGAAGATCATGTAGAACGAGTCGCATCACATCGTGGAGACGGTATTCCGTACGTACGCACGAGTGATGATATCGTTCCTATGATTATGGAATTGTATTGGAGTGTATGTATACTATTTCAGAATTAGTATAAATTTATAATAGTCATATATAGTCATTAGTTACACCATTATACCGATCCAAGTAAGGTGGTGGTGGAAAATAGATTACACCACGGCGTGGAGACGGTATTCCGTACGTACGCATGTGCAGTGATTTCTTTTTCCGTAGGATGGATAGATGGTGAAATAGGGTTGTTTCATACTTATAAAAACATATCAGTATGTGTGTGATACTGATGTTATTACTTCATAATGAAACAACTAAATAAGAAGAAGTGGAAGAAGAAATAAAGATGAAAGAATCGGTAATGGACATTACCTCTTCTTTGAAGGGATTCTTTGAGACCTCCTTTTTGGGCACTAAAATAGGTCTTTGAAGAAGACCAGAACCTCTAGGATGATTCTAGGGAAGTGGAGAGAAGCAATTGTCAGGGGTTGGCCGAGCTTGAAGGCACAAAGTTGTGTGAGGAAGAGGGGGAGGAGGTGCCCTTTTATAAGGGAGGAGAGGGGAACCTTTGGAATAACTTAAAATATTATTTTATTATAAAGTCAAATTCGGTTTTTAATAGCTCAAAATTGATATATTTAGAAGATAAGGTGGGTAGGGGTCTAAATACTCCCATCCAATAGAATTTAGACAAGTTTAGGTATCAATATTAACCTTATCATTTAGATTTAACTTTAAGTTAGATAATTTAACTTTTACCGTGTCTTCTTGTTTTCTTATACTATAAGGTTAATAAACTTACTATATCAAGCCAAACGAACCCCAAGTTGTTTATTATTAATATATATAACCTTATCTAAGTCATTTGGCCGAACATTAGATTTTTAGGAATAAAATAACAATTAATAATATAATATTTGTTTTAAAAACTATTTTATGTCAATTTTGACACTATTTAGTAATTGATTTTTTTGAAAATCATAAAAGAATGATTAGTTATAACCAAGTTAATTAAATCAATAATAACATGTCATATTAACCTATAAAATTAGTTTAATTTATAAAAATTCTCAAATTACATTTATTTGGTTATTTATAACATCAATTATGTCAATATTTCATTAATAAGATAATTACTGCATCATCGTTGTGTCATAAATAAATTAAATTATTTAATGTCTAAAAATAACAAATAAAATACCATTATGTAGGAAATATTTTTATCTTTCTAATGAATATTTATAGTCGAATTTATCTTATGTATATCCCCATATTAAAAATTATTTACTTATTAAACATTGATTTTAACTATTTAACCCTTCTTTAAATAAATTAATAATAAATGTCCTAATCTAATCCAAGTGGGCCTAAATGGTCATATTTTATTCCTAAGGTTGTTTTTGGTCGAATTACACTTGTCCAATAGAATTAGGACATTGTTAGGGTAATAATAATATTATTTTTACCCCTAATTACCCTATTTACTTTTAACCGTGGTAAATAAAAGTAAAAAGTTACTATTCACCAAAAATTATTTTCATCTCATTGAACCACATTTTAGTCCTTGATATTAACCGTGTCTCTTGGATTTTCGAAATTCCACTCACAAAAGCGGTAAAATTATGTTTTATGAAAAATTCAGTTTTTTAACTACCACTTAGTGGTTTCACTATTCATCAAAAATTGAAAGTTTTCAGAAAAATACCAAAATTTCACCCTAGGCTAATTTCGACATTCCGAATCAAAAAATGAAGTCCATTTTGAAAAATAAAAAATTATATAATTTCAAAAAGTGGTTATTACTATTCATAACGGCTAGTTTTAGTAATATTTTAATAACATATCGTTGTTTAGTGAAACTCGGTATTGCGTACGACGCAAGCTATCGAGGAAGGTCGTGATTGCGTGTAAAGAAAGCCAAGCTAGTGTTGTGTGTAGTAAAATATTCCTTTGATGATTTATATAACATAAAAACAAAATATTTCACATAAAAGTCTCGGGTGTTACAGAACCCATACACCTTATAACAGAGATTGGATCCCGTTGTGAAAGTAGTCCATAAATTTAAACTCATGCATCCATTTTCACTTCAAAAAATCTCGAGATTTTTTTCATAAGAATTAACACAACATCATGTTATAACAAAGAAGTGTGGAATATAATTATATAAGAATGTTATACATGATGCCATGCTAAAGAAGATCAAATCATGGAATTCTAGTGAAGAAAAACAATCAAAATTAGCAGGCATCGAAATAATGAAACTACATGGAATGTCATATCACTAGTGTAGAAAATGTTATTTACATCACCATTTTTTACATCGGTTATATATAACCGACATGATACTCTGTTAAATGTGTTTTTTTACGTTGGTTATTTTATAACTGATGTAAAAAATGGTGTGAGTAAATTTTTAACGTCAGTTATTTTAATAAACGATGTTAAAAAAACAACGCGTTAATTTTTTTTACGTCGGTTATAAATTAACCAACTTAAAAAAACAAAGCCTAGTGTTTTTTACATCGGTTATTTGATAACCGACGTAAAAAACGAGCTATCTGCGAATTTTTTAAGTCGGTTATAAAATAACCGACGTAAAAAAGCATCTTTTGAGGTCTTTTTGACGTCGGTTATTTGATAACCGACGTAACAAAACAACCTGCAGAATTTTCTACTTCAGTTATAAAATAACTGATGTAAAAAACTGTGATTTCTGATGTCTTTTTTCATCGGTTATTCTATAACCGATGTACAAAAACAACACGCAGAATTTTTTACGTCGTATTTTTTTATAACCGATGTAAAAAAAAGTCGTATCTGATACATTTATAACGTTGGTTATTATAATAACAGACCTTATAAATGTAAAAAAATAGTTTATAACATCAGTTTTTAAATAACCGACATTATAAACATTTAAAAAATTTACAAGCCCCGTGGATTGTCATTTACGATTTTTAGATTGACAATTCAGTGACTCATCTCTCTCGCACGGTAAACCCTAATCGACTCGTCGATCTTGATGCGTTAAACTCGTTTTTCCATCACCGTTTATCATCATTACACTCTTCAGATCTATCATCTCAACTCGCAACACTCAGGTAAGCCTCCCACGACTTTATTTCTTTCGTTTTTTTCCTGGATAGTCTGTATTTACATTTTGAATTTTTTTTAAACTAGGTAAGATTCTTCGATTTCAAACCCTCTTACCTCATTTTTCCATCATCATCTTATTTATTATCCACAGATCTATTAGATCGACTTGCAATATTCACGTAAGCATGACCTACTTCTATTTAGTTTGTTTTTGTTTCGCGAATGCCCGACATTGATGGTAATTTTTGTTGTCATTGACAACTAATGATCTCATTCACCTATATTAATTCATAGAATGGTTATTGATTAAATGTACGAATTGGGAAATGATATTTAATGTGTTGTTGTTGCTTATGTTTATCCTATTTTATATTAGAATGTATTAGATATATAATGTAATGGCTATTGACCTCTATGGCCCTTCGATGCATCGTCATGTCTCATGATTCCAAATAGAATTGGGTTCTACTGAGGGATTACCCTAGTATTTTTTGAGGCCTTGACCAAGACATTGACAATATGTTTATGATTTCTAGAATTATACATTACCTCATTATGATATTAGTTTTCAAGAAAACTTGTGATCATTTGACTAGTTGAATATCAATGGTTATTTTTTATTATCATATGACCATTTAAGTAGCCATATATAATAATATATAATTCCAACTATTTCATGCTGAAGTATATATAAAATGTACATGTTTTTAGTTTTTCACCATGCCTAGTTTTTATATGTAAACCATTGTTTGGGGGGTTGTTCAGGTGGTGGGGGCTGTCCAGAGGGTTGGGGGTATCCAGGGGGGGTGTCCAAGGGGGTGGGTGGGTGTGGGGGGGGGGGGGGGGGTTGTCCAAGGGGGTGGTGGCAGTCCAGAGGGTTTTGGGGGTTGTCCGGGTGGTGGGGGCTGTGTAGAGGGTTAGGGGTGTCCAAGGGATGTCCAAGGGGGTAGGGGATGGGGGTGGTGTCCAGGAGGGGTGGGGGTGCTTTCTAGAGGGGTGGGGGCTATCCAGGGGGTGGGGGGATATCCGGAGGGTTGGGGGTGTCGAGGGGGTAGGGGGAGGGGGTGGTGTCCAGGAGGGGTGGGGTGTTTTATAAGGGGGTGGGGGCTGTCCAGGGGGTGGGGGGGGGATGTCCATAGGGTTTGGGTGTCCAGGGGGCGTCCAAGGGGGTGGCTAGATGTGGGGGACTGTCCATGGGGGTGGGGGCCTGTCTAGAGGGTTTTGGGGGTTGTCCGGGGGGGTTTCCTAGAGGGTTGGGGGTGTCCAGGGGGTGTCCCAGGGGGTAGTGGTGGGGGTGGTGTCCAGGAGGGGTGGGGGTGATGTCTAGAGGGGTGGGGGGCTTTCCAATGGTGGGGGGGGGGGGGGGGGGGTGGGTTGTCCAGACGGTTGGGGGGGTGTCCGGGGGGTTGTACAAGGGGGTAGGGTGTGGGGGTGGTGTCCAGGAGGGTGGGGGTGCTGTCTAGAGGGGTGGGGTGTTGTCCAGGGGGGTTTCCAAGGGGGTAGGGGGTGAGGGGTGGTGTACAAGAGGGTTGTGGGTGCTATCTAGAGGGGTGGGGGCTGTCTAGGGGGTGGCTGTGTTCAGGAGGGGTTGGGGGTGTCCAAGGGTGTGGTGGTGTCCACGGGGTGTCCAAGGGGGTGGGGGTGGTGTCCAGGGGTGGGGGGTTGTACAAGGGGGTGGTGGTTCTAGGGGGTGTCCAATGGGGTGGGGGATAAGTTTCAATTGGGATTGACTACTGCATCGTGGTTTCTGAGATTATGACATGATGATTTTGTCGTGATGATTGGCTTTACATTGTGATTTAATCCATCTAATTTTTTATTTTAAATATGATTTGATTCTCAGGTTTACTTCATTTTCTCCAATTTTCTATCAACCAATGTAGGCCCCATGGTTCTCTTTGATTCAATGTAATTTAAAACTGTTATATATAATAATATTTTGTTTTTAAAATAATATTCAAGCAAAATTTTTTAAATACGCATAGATTTGTTTTATATTTCAAAATTGTTTTACACTCAAATTATGATTTTTTCATATAAACATATATTTTTATTATCTTAAAAATATATATTATTTTGATATTTTTTATAGGTAATAATGAGTCAAAGTTGGATTATAGCACATTTAATGAGAAATTAATATGAGGAAGGTGTTGATGCCTTTTTGGAATTTTCTAAATGAAATGTTCAAAGTAGTGAAATTTTTTTTCTGTCTATGCCTGAAATGTTTGAATATGAAGAAGTTAAAAAGTAGAGATATAAAAGATCATCTAATTTTTCATGGTTTTAATCCGAGTTAGAGCCCTTGGATTTGGAATGGTGAAACTGGATGGAATGTCACTGATGATGATGATTCACAAGATGGTAACTCCGATGGAATTGAAGAAATGATTCACGATATTGTAGAACAACAAATTGAGATAGAACCGACAGTTGCACGTCTATATGGTGATGATAAAAATCCATTATATCCTGGTTGTACAAATTTTACGGTTTTTTCGGTGGGGTTATGATTGATTAATCTGAAGGCGAAACATGGATGGAGTGACAGAAGTTTTACAGAGCTGCTACAATTGATGAAAGCCATTCTTCCAAAAGATAATGATCTTCCAGATTCACATTATAAGGCCAAAAAAATATTATGACCGATGGGATTGGGATACAAGAAAATACATGCATTACCGAATGACTGCATTATATATACAAAGGAATATGAATTTCATTTATAGTGTCCTAAATGTGGGGCATCATGGTATAAGGTGAAAGAAAAATCACAGGCTGAGATAGAGATTACAAATATCCCATATAAGGTATTTTGGTATCTTCCTATAATTCATCGCTTCAAATGTTTATTTGCTAATTCACATGTTGAAAAAAGCATAATATGGCATGCTGATTAGTGGGTATACTATGGAAAAATACGTCATCCAGCTGATTGTACACAATTAAAGAAAATTGATGTGCATTATTCTACATTTGGAAATGAAATTAGAAATCTCGGACTAGGGTTGTGCACAGATGGAATGAATCCATACCAAACCCTCAGTAGCACACATAGTTCGTGGGCTGTTTTATTGGTAATTTACAAACTCTCTCTTGAAGTTTGAATGAAGTTCAAATATTCCATGTTGAGTATAATGATCTTTGTTCCAAAGCAACACGACAATGATATTGATGTTTACTTGCCACCGTTGATTGATGATTTGAAACTGTTATGGGATGATGGTATTAGGGTGTATTATTCTTATAAAATGGAATATTTTCAACAACATGTAGTGCTTCTGTTCACTATAAATGACTTCCCAGCATATGGAAATTTTTCTGGATATAGTGTTAAAGGGCATAAAGCATGTCCAATTTGCGAACAACAGAAGTCATATTGTCAATTGCATCATGGGAGGAAAATAGTGTACATGGGTCGTCGGAAGTTTTTGCCAATGGATCACCCTTATAGAAGACTAAAAAATGCATTCAATGGCTCACAAGAATTTGATACTACTCCAAAACCTTTATCCCCTGATCTGTATTTTGAGAGGGTGAAAAACCTTGATGTGACATTAGGAAAGACACAGAAATCTATTAATTATAGACATATTTGGAAGAAAAGTTCAATATTTTTTGAGCTACCATATTGGAGGTATCATGAAGTTAAAAATAATATTGATGTCCTTCACGTGGAGAAGAATATATGTGATTGTTTGATTGGAAAATTGATATATATTAAAGGAAAGACAAAAGATGGATTGAATGCAAGATTAGGCTTACTATCAATGGGAATATGTTTGGAGTCAGCTCCCACTCCAAAAAGAAGATGAACATTTCTTCCCCCGGATTGTCATATATTATCGAAGAGGGATAAAATTAGATTTTTTCAGTGTCTTCATGATATCAATGTTCCTCAAGGTTATTCTTCAAATGTAAAATTTTTTGTCTCATTGAAGGACTTGAAGTTGATAGGTATGAAATCACATGATTGTCACGTCATGATGCAACAAATTATACCAGCTTCATTGCGCTGAATATTGCCCATCCGTGTCAGAAAAACTATAATGAAGTTGTGTTATTTTTTCAAATCAATTTGTAACAAGGCGATTGATGTGATTGCTTTGAACATTTTGGAAAAGGATACAATTTTTATACTTTTTCAATTGGAAATTTATTTTCCTCCAACTTTTTTTATATAATGGTGCATTTAATGATTTATCTGGTTTGAGAAATAAAGCTATGTTGAACTGTATATCTTTGTTGGATGCATCCTTTTGAAATGTATATGAAAATATTAAAGTGGTATGTTAAAAATCCATATCGACCTGAAGCCTCCATTATTGAAAAGTATATTTCTGAGGATGTAGAAGAGTTTTGTACGAGATACTTGGCTACGATGCAACACATAGGTTTGCCTCCATCTCGCCATGAACAAGTTAATAATAAGGGAAAGGGGATTCATGGAATGAAAGTCAAATCATTGTCAGCTAAACAGATGAAGAAGTTAGAATCATACATCTTGAATAATATAGCTGATTCTCAACTGTATATCACATTGCATATTAATGAGTTGAAACAATTTCATCCAAAGAAGAAAGAAATGTGGATTTTGAATGAGCACAACAATACTTTTTTGCCATGGTTTAAAAAGACCTTTCTTGGTAGATCAAATGTATCAGAGACATTAAAATGGATAGTGTGTAGTCAATGTTTAAATGTGATAACATGGTCTGGTTAAGACATTAATGCCTATACATTTCATACGAAAGCTCAGGACAACAGAAGTGCAATTCAGAATAGTGGTGTATTGGTGTTTGCAGAAGCAATGCATTTTTCAAGTGCTAAGGACAAAAACCCAATTTCTGCATCAAGTGCATATTATGGAGTGATTGAAGACATATGGGAGGTTGATTAAATTAAAATTAAAGTTCCTGTTTTTAACTGTAAATGGTTTATCAGTAACAACAGTGTCAGACACGATGAATTTGGAATGACACTTGTTAATCTGAATAGATTAGGAGACACAACTGATTCTTTTATAATGGAAACACATGAAAAAAAAATTTCTATGTAGTAGATCAATCAGATATGTAGTGGTCTGTTTTTTTACATGGGAAAAAACAATATGTTGGTGAGGATGAACTTGATGAAGTTTCTTATTTCTGTGAGATCCCTACTTCCATGGAAAGATTAACAGAAAATAATGATGAGCATGCCAAAGACATGGTTTGTTCCATAAAGAACGTTCACGATGAAGGAATTTGGGAAAACAATCCATTTTTATATTCCTATAATTATAGGTAACATATGTTTATTTCTTGTTTACATTTATTTTTTTCATGAAATGATAGTTATTGTAAGTTTTTTATTTATTAAAACATGTATTAAAACAAAATAAGTATAATTTTAGTTTGTTTTATGTATGATTTATGTTTGTTTAGTTTACTTTATCATGTTTACCATTACATGAATTATATATCTATTATTTTTGTTTAGTGACAATTACTTTACCATGTTTTCTAGGTTATCCATGTTTACCATGTTTACCATGTTTACCATGTTTACCATATTGACCATCTTAACCATCATTATCATTGTTTAACATGCTTACCATATTACCAATGTTTACTATTACATAACTTATTACACTTTTCTATTTTCTGATTACCGTAGTATTAAAATACTTGAATTTGTATATTTGTGAACTAATGTTTGTTTTTTATTGATTTGAAGGATAATGACAGATCATTCAGTTGATAAACAACATGATTCTGGAGATGACCATATTGGTCATACCTCTGGGGAGGAACACTCACATGCTCTTACTGATGTTCCCCAATCATCCTCATGTACTCCTATTACGACAAAGAGTTCAAACATTGGTAAATATGGGTGCACACATTTACCAAAATTAGCACTTTCCCGTACGCAGGATCAGAGGATACTCGTTGTGTTTGATGATGATGATTTTCCTAGAGGTAAAAATGAAAAATATTTTAAGAGTTTTTTATAAACTCAGGCTAAGAGAAAATTAAGAATTATGTATGATGACTGGAGATGTGTGGATAAAGCAATAATCTCTCAGTTGTGGGAGGCGATTTTGGTAAGATCTTTTTCTATTGTTTGACTATTCTTTAAATGTTTCTAGTATATATAATATGTTTAACCTCTTCTTTATCAGATGACATTTGATATTCCTGAAACTGGAGGAGTCAGGAAGAAATGATTATCGTTGGCTACTAGGAGATGGAGGGATTTCAAATCAACCCTCTCATATAATTTCATTTATAGTCACAGGAGTCATGATAATCCATGTTGTATATATCCTTTTATAGATGAAGACACATGGATACAATTTTTTGAAATTAGAAGAAAAGAGGAATTTTTGGTAAGGTCAATGTAAACTTTTATAAAATTTCTTATATAAATGATCTTATTAATTTTTTGTTAATGATTTATTATTCTTAATTTACAGAAAACAAGAAAATATCATCATGAGATCCAATCTAAAAATGTATAACCTTATAGATTATCTCGGGGAGGGTGTGCATTTTTGGAAGAACAAATGATGGCGGACAAATTTCAATAACTAAGAGATGAGTCTTCAAGCTCTGAAGAGGTGGCCCCTCCATCCCCTCTATGTAGACATGAAAAATGGAAGAGAACACGGAAGGGAAATAAAGGGCAACATCTTTCAGAAAAATCTAGAATCGTAGCCGAGAGGATTGTAAGATATCTATTTTATTTATTTAAGTTAACTATTTTATTCATATAATTTCAATCATTACAAAAATGATCAATTAATTAATACAGGACTCTCTTGAGGAGAAAAGTTCATAGAAGACATTTACAGCTAATAGGAGGCAAGATATTTTATATGTAGCATTGGGAATGCCCGAACATCCTGGTTGTGTAAGAGGATATCCGACAGGTGTATCGGTATGAAAAGTATTTCCACGTTCTTCAACTTCTAACGTTGAGGGGGTTTATAAAAAATATATAATCCTTAGAGGATGAAGTTCTGAATATTAATGCAACGATAGAGGAAAAGATTAGAGCGTCGGTACAGTCTATGTTTGAAAACATACAAAGACAATTTCAGACTGAAGCTCCCACTCCTCCACCTCCCCTTCCAGACCCCATTATTTATCCTCCACCTCCACCAGAAGCTCCCACTCCCCCACCTCAGCCTACAAACCCCATTTTTATCCCACTCCTCTACCGCAAATTCCTACTTATTGCGAGTTTTATGTTGATGATCCTCAACATCATATAGTTTCATATGGGTTCATATATAGTATAGGAGATACAGTTCATCATCAATAATAAGAGGTAAAGAATCAGAGGGTCACTGTACAAGATATTATAGATAGATCAGCTCGGGTACCATTACCTACAGATGAGGTGATGAAAGTTGGACATAGTATCGACCATTTTTTAATTTGGCCATCCAAACTTCTTCGACTCATTACCATAGAGGTATGAATTTTATATCTTTTTTTTATTTTTTTATTAAAGTTGTTTTATCATTTGAAAACTAATATATTTTTCAATTTATTTTTATAGGAATACTTCAAAGGTAAAGAAATACTGTATAGAAAACAACAAAGACAAAAAACTATGACATTAGATACAGATTCTAGTAGTCTTGACAAATTGTCATGATATTCAAATTTGTTGGTGGGTTATTATGAGTTTCCAATGGAATATCATGTTTGTGGACGTGCAATAAGTGTGGGGACTACGAAAAATGATATCATAGAGCTTGTTACTGGAGATAAGTTGGGAATCAACGTGGTGAAAATGTTTTCCATGTAAGTATTATCACATTTTCCCTATGTTATATTTATTAAAAATGTATACTTATGTCTGTTTTGTATTAGGTATCTTTATAAAATTTGTGAGAGGAATGAGCTGAGAGATGTATATGGATTCATGGACCCGCAGTTTATTTACCCTGAAGCATGTGCATCTGATGAGGAATAAGGAATTCATTATATTTCTAAAAGACTTGAAAGGAATATAGTCACACAATGTTGTATGATGTCTTTTTGTGGGAGGTATGAAAGACATCTCTCTCAAAGAGTTAATTATATTTTAACATAAAAAACCACTAATGTTAAATTTCCTTTTATCAGTGATCATTGGATGTTAGGGGTTTTTTGACCAAGGGAGAAAGCACTTTATTGGATATGCTCTGTCCAAGATGATGTGTAGGAAAGTCTTAAGAATATATTAGAAAAGAATGTTTCAATTTCTCAATAGTTTTATATATTATAATGAATTTTAAATTTACCCCATTCGTATTATTTTCTAACAGGGCATGGGCCTAATTTCGAAAAAAACAAAATGAAAAGGAGTGCAAAGATCAAATATGTAAAGGTGAAGGTAAATATCCATTTATAATTTGTATTTTTTGATTTATTAAATAAAAATAATATATTTAATTTACACTCATTCAAACAGAATTGTAATGTACAACAAGGCGTTATTGAATGCAGATATTATATGTTAAAATTTATGTATGAAATAATAACAACTGGGACAGTTGTGAATTTTGACAGAGTAAGATTTCCTCTTAAAATTTTCCATAATATTTCAATTTGATTTATTCATTATACACATTAACTACTATCCTATTCATTTGTAGCCTTTTTATGACCCTTAACCCTATACTGCTGAATACATCAAACACTTACAAGTATATTGGTAAAATTATTTTACAGGTTTGATTGAATTTTAGTTGTTTTTAATGTAAAACGTAATTATGAATATTGTCGTTGAAATTGTGTATTTGGTAGTCGTTTAAGTTGGATTTAGTTTTTTTTAAAGTTGACAGTGTAATTTTTGAATGTTATATATGTGAACGTTTAATTTCTCTCTACTTCTTGTTTTGGTCTACTTATGATGGTTTTTCTGGTATGGATTCTGGTCTAGGGGGAGGGCTTCCAAGGGTGTGGGGGTGTTCAGTGGGGTTGGGGGTGTCCAGGGGTCTGGGAGGGCTGTCTGGTGGGGTGGGGGGTAGTCCAGGGGGTGGGAGCATTTCTAAGAGGGTGGAAGGGTTGTCTAGGGGAGTGGGAGGCAGTCCAGGGGGTGTCCAGGGGTGTGGGGGTGTCTTGTTGGGTGAGGGGGGTTTCCATGGGTGGGGGGGGGGTTGTCTAGTGGGGGGGGGGGTCTAGAGTGTCCATGGGAATAGGGGGTAGTCCAGGGGTGTGGTGGGGGATATCTAGTGGGTTGAGGGGGTTCTTGTCTGTTTTGGGTAACTTTTTGGTCTGTTTCAATGCTGTGGGAGGGCTGTCCAGGGATGTGGGCGTGTTTTCCAGGGGGTGGGGGGTCTACATATGGGTGGGGGATGTCCAAGGGGTGGTGGTAATGTCCAGGGGTGTGGGGGGGGGGGGGGAGTGTCCAGGGGTGTGGTGGGGGCAGTCTAGTGGGGTGAGGGGGTTCAAGTTTGTCTTCGGTAACTAATTGGTCTGTTTCAGGGGTGTGGGAGGTCTGTCTAGGGGTGTGGAAGTGTTGTCCAGGGGGTGGGGGTATACATGAGTGTAGGGGGTGGTCCAGGGGTGTTTGGTGCTGTCCAGGTGGTCGGGGGGCAGTCCTGGGGTGTGGTGGGGGCAATAATGGGGTGGGGGAGGGCTGTCCAGGGTGTGTGTGGGGGGGGGGGGGTATACATGAGGGTGGGGGTTGTCCCGGGGTGTTTGGGGTTGTCCATGGGGTCGGGGGGCAGTCTAGGGGTGCGGTGGGGGATGTCAAGTGGGGTGAGGGGTGAGGGGGTTCTGTTTAGGAGGGTGGGGGTTGTCCTAGTGTGTTTGGGGCAGTCTAGTGGGTTGGGGGTAGTCCAGGGGTGTGGTGGGGGCTCCAATGGGGCGGGGGAGGGCTGTCCAGGGTGGGGGGGTAACATGAGGGTTGGGGGGGATGTTTCGGGGTAATTGGGGGTATCCCAGGGGTCAAGGGGCTGTCCAGGGGTGTGGTGGGGGCTGTCAAGTGGGGTGAGGGGTGAGGGGGTGCTGTTCTTGAGGGTGGGGGTTGTCCCGGGGTGTTTGGGGATGTCTAGGGATCAGGGGCAGTCTAGGGGTGTGGGGGGGGGGGGGGCTCCAATGGAGTGGGGGAGGGTTTTCCAGGGCGTGGGGGGGGGGGTATATATGTGGGTTAGGGGGTTGTCCTGAGGTGTTTGGGGTTGTCCCGGGGTGTTTGGGGCTATCCAGGGGCTCGGGGTGCAGTCCAGGGGTGTGATGGGGGCTGTCAAGTGGGGTAAGTTGTATATATTATCAATGTAAATGCTTAAATTTTCTTTAGTTCTTTTTTTGATATCCTTCTATTTTTGTGGTATGAATTCTTGATTTTTTTTCTGGTTGTTTCTTGGGGAGAGCAGAGGACAACATACTATTATTTTTAAAAAAAATTATCTTCCACGTCGGTTATTTTATAACTGATGTGTTAAAGAAATCAGGAAGGGTTTATCACGTCAATTTTTTAATAACCGACGTGACAAACCCCCCCAAACTTGTTTAGCATGTCGGTTATTATATAACCGACGTGATAAACCATTTCCCAGGGGTTTATCACATCGGTTATTAAATAAACGACGTGATAAAATCCCCCACACGTGTTTATAACGTCGGTTATTATATAATCGATGTGATAAACCCCCACCCCCAGGTTTATCACGGCGGTTATATAATAACGGACGTTATAACCCCCCCTATTTTTTCACGTCGGTTATTAATTAACCAACGTGATAAACACCGCGATGTTATGTTTTTTACGTTGTTTGTTAAATAACCGACGTAAATAACATTTTATGCACTTCTGTATGCATGGCATGGAAATCAATATGTGACTAAGATGATACATGTAATGAAATTTCCATGCAATATCAGGCCAATAAAATTTTTCCATATTATCAAAATCAATAAAAAGTAGAAAATACACCCATAACATAAGGTGAAACCACATCAACTGTAATCTCAAGAACTAAAAACATCAATTCAAATCCCTAGCCACAAGGTCATTTCCTGTACATGAGGTGATCAGACCCAAGCACAACTATTAACTGAGCAAAAACACTTTCTTTGTCTCTTATATAAAAACCAAAAACAGAAAGTCAAAATAAAAAATAATGAAAACCCGAACCCTTTGATACCACTTTTAACATCACATGCCAACTTACCCTCAAACAGGTGGCTAGAATGATCGTCATATGACCTCGAATGCATCTCCTCGTACGCTAGTGGAACCTTAATAGCAGCGATGGTATATGGATTTTCAGTGGGGAGACTATAACCACATATTAAGAGTGAACAACAGAAATAAATAATAAACTCAAAAAATAGAAGAAGAAGATATATAGAAATAGACAACTGAATGAAGAAATTGTCCAATGTATGTTTATACAATTCATGTATGTCATGGTGATACAAATCCAAAATAAAAAAACTTGCTTTACATCTCAGTACAGAAATAAGGAAAAGACTCAAATCCCAAAGGGTGTTCTCCACGAGCATCCTGATCTCCTGCACGACCTTTTTCTCCTAACTCCCATGTACAAGAAAACATCAATAAGCAAGATCCATGGTACCACCACAAAGTAGAGTCTACTTCATTACCCAGGTGCAATGGTGGCCCGATTAGGATTTTAGATATAAGTCATAGCAGGTTAGGACCACTAGTGTCTATCTCAATATAGAAAAGGTAATATAAGTAAATAGTGTGCATGTACAATAACGTAACATCAGAATTAATGAAATAAACTACAACTCATCCAGGTTCATAATGGACACCTGATGTAGATACCTGCTTCATCTCATAGTGGGAAATAAGATCCTGAACATGAACTATATATATAATGAAATAATAAAATGTTTAACACATTATTTGATATTATTTATTTAACTACATAAATCAATGGGTTTCCCTAGACACACGTATCTAAATACCTATCTCGATGGTGTCAGAGTTTGATCCATTTCTCATATTCAATTAAAAAATCATTACATCCCATTGACTTTCATTAACCATTTAATTCAATTCATATACGACCAATTGTACTAATAGTCTAATGTCTCTTAATCGGTGTAGAAAATCATGTTTAGCACCCTCGTGAGTATTTGGAGCATCAATCCTTATCCCAAAACCCATAGATATTTCAGCATCATTCCCTATCCAATAAAAGATAATTTCAATGCATGTTGGGTATAAAATACCATTTCTAGCACCCCGTGAGTATTTGCAGAATCAGACCCTATCTCACAACCCATTTATCAATCATATATATATATATATATATATAATGGGTGTAGAATTTCATGTCTAGAGCCCCAAGATCCCATCCATTAATTATTTTATAAATTAATTAATCGATTTCGTTAATTAATTAACTTACTAATTAAAAATATTGGATTTACTACAAACTCAACAAATAGTTAAACGTAATAGTTAACTAAAAAATTAAATAATAATTACTATAAAATTAATTAATTCAACCATTAATTAATTTTATCAATTATTCTAGTTAATTCAACAGTTAACTAATAAAAATGAAAACATCTCAATTTTACATAATTGATTCACACAAAAAAATTCTCAAGGAAACCATCCAAATATAATATAATTAACTCACAAATTAATTATCTCTAATCAGCCATTTCAAAATCACATAATTAATTAAAAAGTTAATTATCTCAACATAGCCTAAATCAATATCTCATAATTAAACCTTGATTATTTATCTATATTATAATGTCATAACATATAATTAATTCACAATTAAATATCTCAACATAACCAGTTTAATAAATCATAATTAATCCCTTAATTGCCTATCATCTTAAAGCACTTAATTAATTTATAATTAATTATATAAACATAACCAAATTAGTAAATCCTAATTAATCCCGTGATTAATTATCATATCAAAGATCATAATTAATTACTACAACCTGAACACATTAATATCTCATAATTAATTCCTCAATTAATTATCATCTCAAAGAACATAATAAATTTATAATTAATTATCTCAACATAACCAAATTAGTATATCATAATTAATCACCTGATTAATTATCATTTGAAAGGACAAATTTTTTTCATAATTAATTATTTCAAAATAACTAAATTAATATCCAATAATTAATTTCTCAATTAATTTTCACCTCAAAACAGATAATTAATTCATAATTAATTTTCTCATCTTAACCAAATTAATTAATCATAATTAATCCCTTGATATATTATCATTTCTAGGAACACAATTAATTAATAATTAATTATTTCAAAATAACCAAATTAATATCTCATAAATAGTTTCCATATTAATTTTCATCTCAAATAACATAATTAATTCATAATTAATTATCTCAACTTGACCAATTTAATTAATCTTAATTAATATACCTATTAATTATCTATTTTTAAAACCTGAAACCATATAATTAAATCATAATTAATCATATAATTCCCCCAATTATCAATTTAATCCAACATTTTTGTCAACTTAATAAAAAAAAAAAAGATTCATTTTTTATTAAGGTAATGTTTAGAACCCTACCTCGATGATTTTGGCTGAGCCAAATCCTACTAACTCAAACTATGACCAGTTTCATATACACACTTCAAAATTACTATGTGCGCATACTTGGAATTGATCAAAACACTTAACAACAACAACAATAGCTGGCACTCATAATTAGTTCATTGGGGACTAATGCACACCAAAATAATCAACTGCAACCCAAATTGCACAATAAGAACCTAATTCAAGGGGTGTGAAATCAATTATTGGGTATATAGCCATACCTGAATATAACAGTTGTGAGCCAAATCATGTGGAGTCACTTCACCTTCGGCGATGGTCATTGGAATATAGACCAATGTGTCTCGAGAAATCATCAACACGACCGAGAATAAGGAGAAATGAAGAAAATTCTTGAACCTTCCAGTTTCTTTCTAATAGAGATTAGTAGAAGGATCTCTAAGATTGATGAAGTGGAGAACGAAACCTGCATAGAAGGATGTACCTCAATATGACAGACCACATCTATAAAGAGACTAGGAGAAACTGATGCGCATAGAGGGAGCTGGAAATAAAGGGTGGGGTGCCACCCATGGGGGAGCCGAAAGGGGGTGGGGTCACACCTTACATGTGTTGTGCGCCTCTCCCCCTTGTTTTCTCGATAAATAAATTATATTTCATATTTTATTATAGGAATTTTTATAAAATTAATAATAATAATAATAACCACTATCTTATTATTATTACCCATTAATATCACATATCTTTGACAAACCCCAAATCCCAATTTACACATCATTTAATTAAATTCTTCTCCAATGAATTTCATTAAATAAATGATTTAAATCATAATTATTTCCTTAAATTCTCTCAACAAAAATTAGTTAAATAAACCCCCCATTTTTCATCAAATAATTGAATTCTTCTAAAACATGAATTTAATTAGATAAAACCCCAACTCCCCATTTAACAGATCATTTAATTAAATTCATTTCCAAACTAATTTAATTAAATAAATTTTCCAAACCATTATTATTTAATTAAATTCTATAAACATAATTTAATTAAAAAAACCCTAACACCTCATTAATCATCATTTAATTAAATTCACTCCTACTAAACATAGTTAAATAATTTCTATAAATAATGTTATTTAATTAATTTCTTCGAAAACAATTAAATTAAATTAAAAACTCCAACTGATCAAGATTAGTTAATTATATTCTATAAACAACATTTTAATTAAATAATAACACTTATTTCACAACGACTAATTATATTCTATTTAATCTTGAATTTAATTAAATAAAACCTTGATTTCACATTTTTTAACTAAATTTCTCTTTACAATGAATTTAAATAAATGAAAACCCTACTCATCATTTACATGTCATTTAAATTTTACCATTTAATATTACCCTTCTTTGATAACCCAAATCTCCTCATTTACAAGTCATTTAAATAAATTCCTCTTATCTCAATTTAATTAAATAATGACTTCTGTGCATCAAATTTTATAATAGAATTTAATTATTTTCTCTTAAATTTAATTAAATAACATGTCCATATAAATTTCATTTATCTAAATTCTGTAAATATTAATTTCATTAAATGAATCTCCCAACAACTCATTTAATTAAATTTCATTCAATCATGAATTAAATTTTATTAAATTAACCCAAAAATCAAAAATGGGTAAGCCACATGGTTTAACTTGCATGGTCTGATAGGCCATGCACAGACAAAGAACCTGCTACTGAATACCTATATTTTCTAGCATGGATGACGCACACAGTGTGGCTAAACATGTGTAGCCCGTGCATATGCCTCTACCTTGGCTTTTCAAAAACTGAGTTTCCAGGACCAGTGCTCCCGTAACCCATAAAGCCACCCGGGAAACTCCTAGAACCTTTACCGAAAATCGATATCAACACATTAAATGAACCCAAATTAGGAAAATTCATCTCAATCCACTATTTCAAAACTAACCTGATCATTAATAAAAAAATGTTCAAAAAATCGTATTTTAACCCGGTTAAACAAAAATAGGACTTTAAGGTTAGCCTACCTCAAATGAGATATCATCCCACCTATTATATACAAAACTTTTCTTCCAATGTTTATTTCCCTAATGAGTTATATAATAATCATTTTATTCTCAAGGATTACATATAAAAATTATGGTCCTACCAAATTTTATTCACCGACATCATCCCAACATATGGGAGTCTAAAAATGATATCCAAAAAATTCCTAAAATTCTTTCATCTAAATATTTGAATAAAAACTATTATTATTAGAAAACTAATTAACATAGATATGTTGATTAAAACTTCCCTAATAATCCAATAGGGATTCCTTAAGAATATACTTAAAAGATCAGATTTTTCACTCTGATAGTCTATCAGGTTGAGGATGAAAAGATATACGTAAACTTATTTCAAACCCCAATGATTTCTAAAGCCTTTTATATAAATTAATATTAAATATGGGATCATGATCAGATAAAATATAGGGAGACCATGTAATTTAATTATCTCTTTAATAAAGTATCAAGATAGTTGATCCTGAGAAATACTATCTTCAATAGGATGAATATTTTAATATTTAGTTAATCTATCAAATATAACCCAAATCTAATTATTAACTCTTTTTTAGTAAAACCAACCTTAATTCCATTGACATATTCTCTTATTTATATTACCTCATTCAAAAATTATAAAATATCACCATAAATAATTGTTTTTCTACTTTAACCAATTGAAAAATAAAAAATTTATTGGTAAAAATAGAAATATAATTTTTTAATCATTCACAACTACAATATTCCTAATGGTATATATACATAATATTGGAACTAGGATGAAATAATAAGTATCTATTGGATTCACATAATAATTCCTTCTATAATTTTGTGATTACATGGAATGTAAAACCATTTTCACACTCTTATATAAACATCTTCTTAAATATTAAATTCATGAAAATTACACCTCTTAACAAGCTATACCATTTATTTAAAATCTAAATCTTTCTTTTGAGAAAACATAATTTTTATTCTAAAAAGGATGACTACACTGACACATGAGCTATATGAGCAACATCTTCTATATGCAAAATTTCTAAGACAACATTAATTTAATCATTAGGAAAATTATCATGTTCCAAAAAAACATAGATAATGTTTTATTATCATTTTAGACTACTATTATATTATATATATATATAATAATGAATCATGCTATTATAATCCATTATCATTTCCAACCATATTTTCTGCATCATGTTCAAATATTTTTTAGTGAATATACACTTTAATTATTTACATTCAGTATATATTTCAATTTTTACCCCTATGAAATATGTCTTTATATTTATAATGTAAAAAAGAACCAAATATTGGTATTTATCATGTCTTGGGTAATTTTATTCATTTATTTTCCATTGAAATGATCCATATACAACTACTTGATCATATCTCATCAATAAAAAATCATGTCACAAGAAAGGAGAATCATTATAAATAATATGATCACTATTTATATATGATAGGGCTAATGTTACTATATCAAAATAATCTTCTTTTCAATTTTTTGGAAACATTCATCACATTACTTTTCTTATAAAAAATTATCTTATTTTCATGTTTGTATAGTTAGTAGACTATATAACTATGAAATACTTTAGAAAACCATTTGTAGTAATCCACTTGTATAAGAAAACATAAAATCATTATGGAATTTATATGTATTTTCCTCTCTTCTTCCAGCATAGTTATAGAAAAAACAACCGTTATGTTAGCTTTCAAAAAATTTCATAATTAATGAAATGTTTGGTAACAAAGAATTATATTTTCATATTTTTCCATGAAAATTTATCTATTTTATGTTTTGTAGAAAAAAATTAGAGTTCCTCTAGTTCCTCATGACTTGTAGTGTAAATAAAAATGAAACCCATAAACATAAAAAAAATTATGCAAATAATCATGGAAAACTATATTAATCAGAACCATGAATAAAGTAGTTGCATTTGTAAACCCAAAATTCACAACCACATACCCATAATACTAATTCCTATTATGAAATAATGTTATTGAAATTTTCTCTTCATTCTCTTTAAAATGATGATATTCAATATTGAGATTAATCTTATAATTATATTGTGTCTTTGAAGTATACCAAACAAGTATTATAAATGATTAAATGGAATAATTTTCTTAAAATTAATATTATAGAGTGATCTATTATCAATGTGAATCCTCAAGGAACCATCCATTTGTTAAAATAAAAAACATTATCACCCCATGGTGATATGATAAAATAAGTATTACAATTTTTAAGAAAGTATTATAACTGATCCTTCAATTATAATAACCCTGACAGATCCAATTGATAATTACAATTTCCCGATCATGGATGAAACATAGTAGTGCCTTGAGCCTGGTTGTCCAAAAGGCCTTATGAACAACTCATGAAACCCTAGAGGCTTCGGACTAGTAGCGAGTGCCTAGAGTGTGTCCATGGGGATACTATTCCCTCATTAATAGTGTATCTCAATAGATAACTTATAAAAATATAAGATAAATTGACGAATAAATATAAGTAAATAATAGCCACAAGATAAGTAAATAGGAATAATAATAAAACATAATAAATTGATATAACATAAAAAAAAATTGATGATAAAATATAATGTATCTATAATGAAAAAAACATGGATACATAGTTGTAGACACGCCTACTAAAAAATTAGAAAAAATGAACAAAACTTATCATTAGTATCAAGAGCTAGAACTCGGTCATATGCAACCAATTCCATCGTAAAAACCAAAGAAAAGATTCTAATGAGGCACACATCCCTTTTTCAACACATGAATATAATTTATTTTCCCATGTTGCAAAAGAACCCAGATAGGTGGTGAGATAAATCTCAGTTGGCCACCACAACCGATGTATATAACATCTTTTCCATTTAATATAAATTGGAAAAGTGTGAAAGGATAAAATATATATATATATATATATTAATGTATGTTAGTAGAGTAATGTAAATAAATAGGTACCTTTTTATCCTTCAGTTGGATTTTGAACATGTAATTTTTTTCATTAATTATGTAAGTTCCAAATTAAATATTTGTGTTACATGAGGTATATAAAGCCCTGGAATCACCTAGTAATAGTAAAAATAATTCTTCCCAGATGTAACAAGTCATCCTATGTAATATAAATAATGCAAGGGTTTCATGGTAATGAACAAGGAAACTAAGAACTCAACGGTTTCCAACACATTAGTAACTATATCATGGATTATGGGGTAAGAGTGTAATCTATGGATTATTGTTCAAGGCATTCCAAAATTTTGATGATCTAACAGAGTCCAAGGAATACATCGATATTAAAATTGGTTAAGTAATGGTTTGACCCAATGATATAACTAAGGAACCTCATGTGCGTAGAAACTATGATGGATCCAAGGTGTGTATCTATAGAATCATATAATAGTACAAGAGTGATCCAATAGTGTCATACCATGAATTTACTGATAAATAAAGTCTGGGTTCCACGGTGGGTACCAACCAAGGAAACCAGTATCCTTGAATCAAAATTGTGTCCTCCAGTTCTCGAGGAATTCCCTTAGTAATCCAGGGTGAGCTCGAGTCAAACCACTTATTATAATGATGTAAAAGTACAGATATATATTTAATTACCTTAAAATAAAGTCATTTAATTAACTAAGAAAAGTGATAGAAATGTCGTTTAATAATTAATTTGGTTCAAGCCTTTCCTTTCATTAGTGTGAGAAGGCCAAGGGGCATGAAACCATCCAAGTCAAGTCATATTTAATCACATATCTCTCTTATTTTTCTTATAAAACATGAAATGTATTTTCTAAATATGAGAAACAACATTCATATCATTTAATATAAACTAGGATAATTTGTAGTCATACAATATACGTACCATTTCATTTTACATTTATTAAAGAAATTTAAGCACCTAACTTAGGTGGGTCAAATGAAATTAAAGGATATCCATTATCATTTCAATAATCATCAAATATTGGGAGGCTTACCATTAATAAAGTTAATACAAAGAACACTTGTATGGTGGATCAGACAACATGTCAAACCACTAAAATCCCAAAAAGTCCAATTATGGAAAATATTATACATGGGGTAATCGACATTATGGTTGTAACCACCAACAATTATTATCATATATGGAAGGAGACATATAATATGGTTATAATGAATATAATAAAGGAATATAAATTTAATATATAACTTCTGATAAAATTGGTTCAACCATATGAAAATTTATAAAATGATGAATATTGAGGAGTGACTTATAGAACACCGTCCTCATACTCATATGAGTCTCCTCACCCAGAATCAGCCTCTAGTATAGTTTTGAATGGAAGAGATATAAAGAATGGATCAATTCCTAGAAATTGGGGAAAATGATCCTTCATCTAAATAGTGTAATTGATAGGTATATAAATTATAAAATATTAAAATGGAATTGAGAACGTACTGGTACATATCCAATGAGACATAAAGTGCTTCAATCAGAATATAGATGGACCCATAAGATCAAATCCTATCATAGAGGTATTTTAGGATATTAATGGTGGGAAAAGAGAAGTTATGTCTCCTAGAAATGACAAATGATAGGAGGGATTGATTAAATATATTTGTAAGGGAAGTTTTGTAACTTCACTCAAAAATAAGGCATCACACAATCTTCTGTATGACTAGGTAACCCAAACGGTTATGCCTCACAATTTGGAAAACTACATGACTACCATGAAAAACCTCTCAAAATATTTTCAACAATCTTTCACACAAATTTTTAGCCAAAATCACATGGTTAGATCAATCCATGTGTTCTCGAGCCTCTCACTACACAGCCTCACACAATTACAACTAATCATGCGACCTTCATCGCATAGTTAAATCAAATTGTAACACATACCATTATCACCTCTAAAACTAGGCAGTGGGATTCAAACCATCCAAAAAAATGCCTTATACAATCATGAACTCATTATAAATCCATAAGTATTCCATAAAAGTGAATTAGACCAAAATTTAAAGGATTCAGAACTGATTGAAAAATTGGGTTCTTACAGTCTTCCCCCCTAAGAAGAACTCATCCCCGAGTTCACCTTCCATGGGTGATGAAACCCTATCTAAGAACAGCTCTGGTCACTAGGCATGTACATCAGCCTCCTTCTCCAATGTCTCATCCTATACACAAATGTGATGCTATAATAATCGTACTAAAGGGATAGACAGGCCTCAAAAAACATTCACGCTCTAATAAATGATGCATATAGGATAATCCTCAAAATAAGAATAGACATCTATCTGAAATTCCTCATGAGAAAAATTATAATATGGGTCAACATGATAAAAACAATGCTCTAAAACATGGAAGATGTAGTTCATGGAAATGTACCTCCATGGTGGTAATAAATGATTGGATACCGGCCAAACTCCCTTAAAAATCTCAAACAACATTTAATAATGAGGCGAATACTACCCATTCCCCTCTATCCACCTACTATCTGTCATGGGAGATACCCATAGTAAAACATGATCCCCAACCTTGATCTCTAAGGTTAATCTATGGTAATAGGCATACAAATTCAATCAATACTAAGTTATAGACATACATTTTTTAATCAGTTAAACCTTCCCCAAAGTCTCCTACACCAAATGAGGGCTTAGTTGGGCTTCCCCGTCCCACTCTAGCAAAAACATTGGTGAATGATATGACTTACCATATTAGAACTCAAAAGGATACATCTCAATTTTCACCTTAAATCTTTTATTATAAGAGAGAATGATGAGAGGGATATGGTTCTCCAAAGATCAGACGAAATCATGTTCACATTCCTAGATCATGTCCTCTAGTACATATTTCATCCATTAGGACAATACATTAGTCCTAGGGTCAATGGTTATTCAAATAATCACTTGCGTACCCATAATCTTCTACAACCCATCCATGGATCATGATGTGAAACGAGTGTCCCTATCTAAAATGATATTACGAGGGACCCCATGGATGTGTATGATCACACAAACATATATTAATATCATCTCATCAACTAATAAAGGATCTTAGATTGGAATAAAGTGGGATACATTAGTCAGCTGGTCAATGACTACCCATATAACATCAATACCTCTAGGAAAACTATGTGAACCTAATACAATGTCCATGGAAACATATTCCCATTTCTATTATAGGACTTCAATTTGGTGCAACAATCCAAACGGTATATAGTTCTCCTCCTTCACCTACTAATAGGTGGATCACCTAGTGATGAATCATTCTATCTTTTGTATCATCTCAAGCAACCAATAATGGCATCAGATATCTCAATTCATGATGGAGATGCCTTGATTAACTACCCATTGAGAGGCATGATACTATCTCATCAACTCTTATCTCATATTTATAGAAACCCATACACATACATGTATGTGAAGTATGCCATCTCTATCCACAAACCAATCTAGGGGAGGGTAATTTTATGAAATAATTTCATAGAGAAGTCGAACATCAGGATCTAAAAATTGAATGCCATTAACCTTCTGAATGAGGAAAGAGGTAACATTGAAGGATGATGGATATGACTAATGATGACTATCATTAAACTCTCGATGTATCTTTGAAGATAGGGCCATCAATTTCAATTCATCATTAGCATCCCATATGGTCTCTAACTGATTTTTTAAACTCAGTGCATCTAAGATTGCACTTCCCTTTCAAGGAATACAAGAAATCTCAAAATAGAATGATTGATGATATTTGACGCATATAAATTGTCTAATATTTAAATAATTATTTTTAAAGATATTTTTGAGGATATTTTCGTGCGCATACACCAAAAATCATTCTCCCAATTGATAGTGTCTCCAGCAATGTAAAAAATGGAAAACTACTATGAGATAAATTTCATACGACGGGTAATTTATCTCATAATGCCTCAACTAATGAGATCCATACACAATGACTATGTCATCCTACATCATCAATACTCATAGTATAATTCATGATTCATCACAAAACATGGAGTAACCTCTTATTCTATCTGGTAGAGTCAGAGTATATACTAAGACAAGCCTCACATTGAGCTCCTGAATAGATTTCTGACATTTTTTTGACCCTAGTAATTAAAGACAATTATTTTTATGATCATTAATAGGTAAATAAAGTTGTGATATGTATTTTATTAAAAACATTTAATATCCATCCTACCCCATGAAACATCAAATATAAATCACATTCTAAGGATTCTTCTAGGAAACCACAACATTAACCTTCTCTGGGTAAACATAGAACCATTATTCCAAGATAATATGACCCAATAACTGAAATTTTTGGATCCAGACTTGGAACATAAAAATATTATCATAAAGATAATGTTGCCTTAGTGTACTCAAAAAATCTGAAGGTGCTTTACATGGCCTCTATGAGTGTGAGAATACACCAAGATGTTGTCCACAAGTAATACAATAAAAAAATCCAGATAGGGGTGGAACACCCAATTCCACATAGCAATGAAAATAGGGGGAACATTCACGAGAACAGATGACATAAAAAAGTAGTCAAATAGACCATTAATTATATAGAATTTTGTACGAAGTATTTCTGGTTTCCTAACTCACACCCAATGATATCCCAATATTAGGTCAGTCTCTGAAAACACCATTTCTCCTTGGAGCAAGGCTAAGAGATCATCAATTTGAGGCAGTAGATAATTGTTCTTGAACATAATATGGTTCAACCATATATAATCCATTTATACTCGAAAGATAAAATCATCAATCCTGGTGAAAATTAGTGGGGGTAACGAAGAAGCATGAGTCCATATAACAAATTTAGTCTCCAATTCCTCTAACTTCATATTGATCTCTTTTATCCCAGTAGGCTCCATATGGTATAGAGTAATGGACACATGATATACTCCTATAATGAGCTGAATCAAATGTTATTCCTCTATATAATGAGCTAAGCTCGAAAAATTACCTAAAAAGATGTCCGTGAAATGATCTACCATTGGGATGAATTCATCATGATTTATTACATGATCCTTCATGAAGAAATTGGAAATATTGGTGGTCACTCTACCTTTTCCAAGGGTTCATTTCTCAGGGTCAAATGATCATTTACTCTAGTTTGGGATCACTACCTATTTATTTTAAAAAAAATCCAATGGGATTCCCTTGGACTCAACTACATTAGACCACCCAATCTTTGGTTGGTTATTCGGGTTTATCCATTTATGTTTTAATATAATAATAATAATAAACCAATTCTTAGTCAGTAGATCTATGGATTTCTAGGTTAGTTCATGGGATGAGGTTCAACTATACTGATCATACAATGTTGAGGTAGGTGGTTTGTTCCTTTCCATATATTTTCTGTGATTTATATGTGAAAAAGTTCTCAATATCCAAGCTTAGGGTATTGAGTTTTTACGGAATTTAACACCATTAATTCTTACTTTTAATTGTTGATTGAGTTTTGTTTTTTATTGTAAATGGTGTTGTTTACCTTGTTGTGGATTTGTTTTCCCATATTTTATTTGATATTGGCAATTGGTTCTAGAATTTTAATGTTAGGCTGTTATGTTTTTCATGCCTAGTAATGTTAGGATGCAGTTGATTTTAAATGACATGCTTGTTATATCCATTGTAGTTTCTTATCTAGGTAGTATTTGGGATTTACATTGGCTGTTGAATGTCTTTTCTGTCCGATTACTTTACACAAGGATGTGGGAACCTTCAGTTTTGAGACCATAGGGGGAATTGAAGTTGAGGGATTCCCCAGAGTGTCCTTTATTCATTTCACACTATGAGACCATATGGGGGATTGACGTTCATTGTTCCCTCAATGTTTCTATAGATATCACTATGAGACCACAAGGGGAATAGAAGTTGAGAACGTTTTCAGTGATAATATAGTTTATCATTAAAAGACTATAGGTGGAATTGACGGTGAGTGCTTATTCAAAGAGTCTTTTTTTGCATGAGACCAAAGGGGTTAGAATATGTGAGCTATCCTAGGGGGACGTTATATATTTATTATTAAATTTTCATTTGAACCAGATGATTTAGGCTGTTAGAAATTACCAACAGGGTTTCTTTTGAATGATTGGTTTAATAGCTAATAAATTTACGTGAATGTAGTTGAAACTACAAGATTATTTACTTTTGAGTACTTCCTTGTGTATTACAAAACTTTTCATATTGAACTGTTATATATAATCACTGATAGTTATGAACAAATATTTGGGTGATTGCCTTTTGGGATTAGTCTCATACCCTATTTGAGTCATTCTTTTGGGCTCAAACAGATTATATTGGTTTAGGTATAGCTATGGGCATGATCCCTTATACTTTATGTACTTGATTGTGGTAATGATGGAGAGAATGGGACCAAGATGAGACATGTGATGCTGCGGGAGTTTATTTGTTTTTCCTATACTCGGTTTAGTACTGTATTCTAGCATTGTGACTTTCTTTGGCTGCTTTCCAAGACATATATGACATGAATCATTCATATATGTGCTCTAGTTGTTTCTTTACTTTTAGTCTTCTGCTATTTTCATATTGTATGGTATCACTGTTTCTGTTGTTGTATTTAATTGTTAATCCATTGTGTTACTCTTCCATTTAGGGCATAGTTTCCCCACTATCACACCCAAGACCCTCATTTCTAGTCGGAAACCTCTGTTGTTCAGGGAAAGACGCTAGAGGCCATGTGACCAACTGGGTACGAGACACATTTGGCCGACACCTAGAACAAGGACATTAAAAAGTGGTATTAGATGGATTCATTTCTTCTAGACTTACTGTTTGGAGACTATATCCAGGTATAGGATGGAATAAGTAGTTGGTAATAAGATATGCCCAGGAGTAGCTAACCCGTGTACAGGGAAAATGTGATTTTATTCAGTTATTGCATTTTTTTTTCTAGTTTTGCAATTTTATAGTTGATTTAATTTCACCTTTAGGTGACTCACATGTTGTGTTCTGTTATTGGGGATATTATTGAGGTTATAAATCTATTTCATCCTGATGAGATGAGGGCATTTTATCTCATGAATCATATGGGCAATTGCTAGAGATCACATTTCATGCATTATTGTCATTCCATTTACAGTGAATTAGTGATTATATGTTATTGTGTTAGATGTTGTTCTAGATATGAATTTTGTTTTTCTAGATACTGTGATAGAATACATGTTGTTTGATAGGGTATTTCTAATGTTTAATGTTTATTTTAATGAACACTATAATTTGGTCCCTGAGGTGTTATGGGCCCTCATGGATCATAATTTGGTGGATCAATTGATTGTTTTCTCTGTTATACTTTGTGATTGACATGAATAATATGTCAAGATTTTATTCAAGGGGAGTATGGGCCCCACTGATCGATATTTGAATCATAAATTTTGTTTTATTGTTTTTATGGTCTCTGGAGTTGTTTTTGAGGCTTACTATCCAGAAAATCCTAGAATACACCGTGTGTATTGATGAATACACAACATCTATCCTTCTAATCAGGAAGGAAATGTTTTCTATATGCACACTGTGTATTGTATGTACATTCCATGTAATCCTTAACCGTTTGACTAACAACATAGATGGATGAAACACTGGTAGTACATTCCATGTGCAGATTGAACAAGTCGTATAGAGTCGACCATATAGAGTCGACTGTGTGACCTTCTATGTGACTAAAGACACAGGTCAGTGAAAGCTTCCTTGTACACACTGTGTTTGGCATGAACACATTATGCAGTTTTTTTCTAGGTAAACCGTGTGGCTTAGCCATGCAGAGGAACTGAGGAAGTGGGGAATAATTCAAGTATGTGTCGTGTCCATTGGAGGAACAAGCCATTGTTGGGTGTTTACACGACCAGTATTGGTAGATGTACACTCCCATGTAAAGACTTAAGGGGAAACACCATGTATCCATGTTTTGTAAAAGTTGAATATTTTATTTCTCATGTTACCTTCTTGCACTACTAAGTTTCAGTCTTTGATAATATTGAACTGATTAGTGCACTTGAACTTTTAGAGTCATGCCAAGGAGACGTCCTCTGGTTGTACCCCATATACATGGAAACAATCAGACACCAGACATGGAATTTCAAGAACTACAAGAAGATCCTCCTATTGTGCCTATCTTAGCACCAACCATAATTTCAGATGCTGGTGTTGAAATAGAGTTTGAAGTTAGATTCATGAGGTTTATGCAGACCTTCCAGGGAGCACTGCATCCTTCCCTATCTATGGTTGAATTAATGTAGACCTTTTAGCAGCAACATCCTCCTACATTCTCAGTAGAAGGAGGACCTCAGGAGGCAGAGTCATGGTTAAAAGCCATGTTATCAATATTTATGCATCTGGAGATTCTTCCAGAGAGGAGGGTGAATCTCGCTACGTATATGATATGGGATTCTTCCAAGAGACAGTGGGATGTGATATCATAGGTAGGGAACTAGCAGGTTATAGTGTGGGATAAGTTTTAGTGTACCTTCTATGACTAATTTTTCCCAAAGACATTGTGGGATGATAGAGCCCGAGAGTTGATGAGTCTGGAGCAGGGTAGACACTCAGTAATTGAGTATTATTCTCTATTCACATAGCTGTAGTGCTCCAAAACAATTCTATGGGGCGATGAGTTATTTCTGATGAGGAATTTTGAGGATGGTTTCAAGAATGACATATGATATTAGGTGAAAATCATTATGTTGATGACCATATCTTCCATATTAAACTAGGAACTGATCAAAGAGTGCTACCTAAGGGATTCTGAAGGGGTGGGCCTGGGTGGTTCAGCATCCAGAGTTGGTGCTTCTCTAGTTGATAGTAGGAAGGACCACAGGGAGTCTACTTGTGGAGATCTGAGTGTGTGGGATACACTTTTAGGTAGCCAGGTAGTATGATATCAGTGTGGGGAGGGTGGGAATATGAGGCCACATTTCTCGAGAGACCCATTTGAGTGTCAATCATGGGCATGATGTGTCATCATTAGTGTTTCTTTCAGTTCTTCTCACCAGCAGTGGGCAGTAGTGGTTCTTTTATGGCTCCTCGTTCAGGATAAGGAACAACTATTTCTCATCATTATGGGAAATAGAGTTCATCCCGCCACTCAGGACAATGTGGAATTCATGGCAGTAGTATCTAATCACAAAGCATTCAGTAAAAATAGGGTGCATCGGCTCAGGGAGGTTAGGCAGGGTCACAGGGCTGTGATACATGACAGAATTTTGTAGCGGAGCAGACCCAACAGGTGCAGGATCCTGGTCCCTCTATAGTTAGAGGTATGATTTTTTTGCCTCAGTTTTAGATTTTTCTCTTTTTGATACTGGGGCATTCGATTGTTTTATATCTGTTGTTGTTGTGAAGAGCCTTGGGCTCTGTATAATTACTTCTACTGATATATCGATGCTAGAAACTCTGTTGGGGACTAGAATGGCTAGTGTTTTTCAGTGCAAGGAGTTCACTCTTGAGGTCAGAAAGTATAAGGCCCCAGCCATAAACCATACATAATCTTGAGATATTTCAAGAATACACCTTGAGGATCTTTTTAGGTTTAGAGTTTTAGAGAATTAGATCATAAATCATGCATTACATTCCACATTTTAACAAGGTGGTTCCATAAAAAACAATATTCCTTTTTTCCATCAAAGGAAACATATTCAAAAAAAACATGTATTATTTCTTGACACTTCCTCGACACTATCATAATGTCATGTACCTTTCCCTAGACCTGTGAAAAACATTTCAAAAACTTGGGATGAGCATAAAAAGCTCAGTAAGGGATATAAAAATACTGAATGAAAACATAAGTCCATCTACACATAAGAATCAATGAATTCATACTGTACTCATAAAACATAATCACTTTATCATACCTCATGAAATCATAAGATTTATGAATAACTCATAGAAGAAACAAGACATAAAGGTAACTTGAGGCATTCATAACATTCATACGTAGGGAGTAACCCTCATGGTTATGTTTGGAATACCCATCAAAGCATATTCCCTAAATCTCTTTGGAGAAACCTTAGCATTTAACCCCTTCGCATTACCCAATGCATTGGAGAGCTATCATGGGATCACACTCCCTTAGTTTATCACAGAACCAACCATCTTCATAAAAAATGCCCAAGAACCATAAAATAATCGTATCACATAAGACATGCATAAAGGAAACATAACATTTCCACATTTCAATCACAAGATATCAATAAATAACATTTATATAATCAAAACATTATCAAAACCATTTTCAATACCAAAATAAAAGAAAATCAAAACATGGTATTTATTTTTCATTTAAAAAAAGTTATGGCTTGTAGAGGAAGCCGAAACTCAAATAATGGGCACGACGGCAGAGAAGTCGTTGTCGCCGCATACGCAGGACAAAAACATTCCATTTTGTCATTTAGTAAAACACTTCATATAAAAAATATTTCTTTTGAATAAAATTAAAACTCAAAGTGTTTTATACACCGTATAAAAGAAAGTTGTGTATAAAACAAAATATGCCTCAATGAAAGGAGATTGAGACGAAATCACATACCTCGTGTCCGACCTGACTTGATCGGTATTTAATGTCCAGAATAATAACTAGAGTTAATTTATACTTCCTTAAGAACCTTTTCAAGTTTATTATTCCTTGTATACCACTTATTACCACATTATGAACATTATGTAACTATTTATGTTAATAATGGTCGTTTTTTCGATCTTTGGTACATGAGCCAAAAATGGACTTCTTATAATTACATGTTGTTCATGTGGTCAAAGGTTCATTATATCCATAATTATATTCATGATGTATATATCATATATATCATATATATCCAGTATATAAATGCATTTATAATATTACATAACATTTATAGGTAATAAATGAAATGCACCGCTCATGGAGACGGTAAGCCGTACGTACGCATGAACGCTACATTCATTTATATTTCATATTTAATGGTGTAAAATAATAATGATATAAAGGTATATTAAAATTCCAGTATAATATCATATATAATATCATTAACTCCATCCTTTATATGTCCCACATATGGCATTAATGAATCAGATCACTTTGAGGGGGCGGTAGTCCGCACTTCCAAAAAATGAAATTATCACCTTTATCCACAATGGAAACCATAAAGGTATGCCATAAATGAAAAATACAGAAGAATAAGGAAAACATAAAAATAATATATATTATATATAAAAATATTAACATCTTAATGGATGCCTTTATAGGTGTTAAAAGAATATAGAACAATCATCGTTTTGTGAGGCAGTAATTCGCCATCCACAGAAACAGTATGTTCATTAACCATTAGACGGAGGTGTGTGTAAGTGTAGCTTGAATACATTTTATAAAAAAATCCTAGTATATTTAAGATACTGGTGTTGTCACAAAATAAAGGAATAAAAAGATTTTAGGCAGTTGTAGAAGTAAAATAAAACAAAAGAACCCAAGTGGAGACATTACCATTAAATTGGGTAACTCCTCTTTGTTTGAACCAAAAGGGTTTCTTGAAGAGCTTTATGCCTAAGGTAGGGCTTCTAGGATGAATAGAGGGATGTTTAAAGATAAAATGAGCATATTTTGGCCGATCCAATGGCTTAAGAGTTGTGGGAAAGGTGGTATAGATGGGGGCTTTTTATAAGAGGGAGGAGGGACACTCTGGGAAAGTCAAGAAATGGTACTTTATTATATTATGTGTTTCTGATTTTAAAGGTCACAAAATTATATATTTAAGGGATAAAGTGATAGGGGTTAGAAATCCACCAATCCAACAGGTATTTTAAAATTTTATGTTATAGATTTTGCATTATATTTTCATTTTATTTAAACTGTTCATTAATGAGGTAATCACTGCATCATCATGGTGTCATAAAAAAATTAATTAATTTAATCTCTAAAAATTATAACAAAAATATCATGATGTAGAAAATATTTGTTAGGTTTCCAATGACTATTTATAGTCTAAGATATCATTTATTTAGACAAAATTAAAATTGTTTTACTTGGGTGATACATACATTGGTTATTCGTTCCTTTTAAAAACATAAAATGATAAAGTGTCACTATCACTCAAAAGTGATTCCATGAGGTCCCAAATTTTGGAACAATGCATACCATGGTCGGCCATTACACAAACATTATCATTAGGAGATATTTTGGGGTCATTTTTTATTATTATTTTATTATTTTATTACCCTAAACTACCCGATTACTAATTAATCACGATAATTAATGATAATTACCGTCGTTACTATTCATAGTGTCCAAAAACAAAAGTGTCTTAATTACATAATTTGGACCTTCTAATTAAAAATATGGAATCCATTTTACAAAATTCCAAACTCATAAATTGTATTAATTAATTTAAAAATAATTCTATTTGTCAAAACAAATAGTGGGTTTTTTTAGAAACAATATCTATCAAAAGTATGACAATTCTTTATGTCCAATATCAAAGTGAAATTAATCCAAATGACCACCATTGGATTAAATGGTAAAAATATATTATATTCAAACTTTAAAATCAATTAATATGATAATCTATCCATATAATTAAATTTTATTAAAGAACTATTTTGAAGTAAAATGCAGTATTTTTCACTATTCATTAAAAAATGAACATTTGTCAGAAAAATACCAAAAATTTATCCAAAGTAAATTTCAATGTCCCAATACTAAAGAATAAGTATATTTTGACAAATATAGAATATAAAATTGTCAAAATTTTGATATAAAAATGGTTTTCCATCAAAAGGCAGTAAAACAATCTTTTAAAAAATATTAGTGTATTCCATGCTTAAGATTGGATTTATTCTCATTTTAAGCCTAAAAACAGTATCTAATTTATAAATACACATAGATAAGATAATATATTATTCATTAATTGGGATGTTATAGAAAGTGTCACATTTTATGGGACCTTTAAGTCTTAGATATAACATGCTATAATGTCATTTACAGAATGAACCGGTTGGTTCCATTCCAGGCTTTTGTCGATTTTTATCGTCGTAGGGTGTTTTTCACGTCCCTAGAGGGTTGGTTGTTTCTATATAAGGGTGAATGGGATGTCCAAAAGAGCATACCAGGACCCAGGCATCATGGTTTGGGAGGAGTTACAACCCATATTTCCTGTCAGTATCTAGATGACTTGGGGAATTCACAGATGGACATTCCTTTAGTAGTGGACAATTTTGGGTATGTCTTTCTAGAGGACTTTCCAGGTTTTCCTCCAGAGAGAGAGGTAGAAATATCCATTGAGCATGTTCTAGGGGAATCATTTGTGTCCATTGCTTTTTATAGGATGGGTACACCAGAGTTACATGAGCTCAAGAATTAGTTAGAGGAGTTACAGGAAAATGGTTTCATCCGAACTGATACTTTTCCTTGGGGTTTTCCTATCCT
The DNA here is from genome assembly GCA_963277665.1 of Viscum album. Classification (NCBI taxonomy): domain Eukaryota; kingdom Viridiplantae; phylum Streptophyta; class Magnoliopsida; order Santalales; family Viscaceae; genus Viscum; species Viscum album. The sequence goes on along the minus strand of OY728119.1, from coordinate 1,871,084,190 downwards.
ATTGTTGAAAAAGTAAGACAGTACTCTCAGGCTTTGTGCAGATTATCAGAAGATAAACCAGTTGACGGTCAAGAAATGATATCCCTTGTCGAGGGTTGATGATCCATTTGATTAGTTTCGTGGAGCCCAGGTGTTCTCAATGATTGACTTTAAATCTAGTTATCCTTAGTAGCATGTTTGACCATCTGATATACCTCGTACAACCTCCCGGAGAAGGTATTGTCTATACAAGTATGTGGTTATTCCATTCAGTCTCACAAATGCACATAATGTTTTGATGGCATTGATGAATAGAGTGTTCTATCCATACATTGATTCTTTCATGGTAGTCTCTGTTGACGATATGTAACGACCCGATATTTTTTTAAAGGAAATTACTTTCTTATAAATATTTCATAATCACATTAACAACTAAGTGCTATGGGACCCTTAAAACATAATTTTGTCACTTCTGTGATGTGAATTTCAAAAATATGACATACATAGTCGTGATCAGTAAGTTATTTAGAGTCCAATAAGAAAAAATTAATTTTTTTTGAATAGTAACCCACCCTTATGAATAGTAACATACCCTTATGAATAGTGATATACCCTAATGAATAGTAAACATAACTATGATAATATATAAATAATATTCAAGTTGAAAGTACGATATACCTATATTTTAGAATAAGATAATGAATGTTTTAAAACAAGTTTTTGATAATAAATTGTGATTTTAATTAAATATTAAATTAATAATATCTAGAAAATTATTTTTGGAAAATGGACTTCATTTTTGGATTCTACACATCAAAAATGGTTAGGGAAAATTTTCGGGATTTTTCTGAAATACTTGATTTTTTTATGAATAGTAAAACACGGTAATTTACAGTATATATACATTATAAGCTAAATAGACTATTCCTAGCATCATGGATGATTTCACCACCCTTAATCCGAATTCACATGATAAAATTACTATTCTTGGTTATGGAATACCCATTATTCCTTTTCTTGTGGAGAAATAATAAATTAATGAGTTTTATATTAAGAAATACCCTCTCTCCTCCACTAGAGAAACCCCCTCTCACCCCCTCTTCCATTCACTCTTATCAAGACTTGTGCTTTCTCCAAATTCTTTCCAAATACCCTCCCAACATCCTCTCCCTCTTCCAGAAATCTTTGGTCTCATTAAATGACCAAAACCTCTCCCTTAAAGAGGTTCTCAAGGAAGTTTGGTTCAAGAGGTAAATTTCTCTTTTCAATTCTTTGTCTTTCCTTTCAAGTTCATATGTTTTTTTCTATTAACTCTATTTAACCAAATTTTGTGATGAATCTAGTAACATATATATACTGGAATTTGTTTATGATAGTGGAATAAGTTATCATCATCTCCCCCTTTTTACCTTCTTCTATACTAGTAGCAAGACCACCATCCGAGATGTGTCAATTTTACACATTCAAGGACGATGGACTTTCGATTTCTTTTATCATTCTAAATTCTGGTCATTAATCCATTATTTTTATGGTTGAAAACGATTAATATATATAATATAACCTATTCATGATTCTGTAATCCCTTTGTTCAAATGGTGTTAGGTTATTAGGAAAAATTAGTTCGTTGTAATCAAAACCCTCAAATTAAACGTAACAATTATCATTAAAGTTCTATATGATAATTCATCCTCATTCAATGTAACCAAGTTATATAAATTAAAAATATCAACTATTTATTTTCATAAATAATATATAATTTCAATTCAATATATTTACATCCATTCCACTTCATTACTTAAAAACAAGTGAACCAAATATGAAAATAAGAGAAACGAACACTCAAGAACGATGAAATTCAATACAATAACTTGTCAACAAAGACATAAATTAACTAACCATAATTATGGGAAACGAAATACATTTCTAATAGTTTCTGAAATAAGTTATTAACAAGTATAATTTCATATTCCAGGATCTTAATTACAAGATCGGAACTCGTTTGGAGTTAAGGTAAGGGTTATCCCACCCGAACTTCCATTTTCATTCGGGATACTTTAATTGTCTAATTACCTCAATGCAATTATTATGTATTGTTATGTACTCATCATATATTCTGTGTGAGTATCATATATATGTGTACAAACCAGAACCCTTCCTTATTTTATGGATAGTTACGTGTTTTAAATGGAACATTCAAAATTGTTTTAAAAATACAAGCCCGATTCAAGGGAATTTCTCAAATTCTTACCTATTTTTAAGGTTACTCTATAATCCATTTTTGGAAACCATTATATTTATAAAATCACTCATTTTATTATGAAAATAATATCATACCTCACTTCTTATTTTATACAATGATTTTTCCAAAATAACTCTATTCAAAATAAAAGAGTATTTATCTCAAGAATTGCTTAATGATTTTATAAGAGTGTTTTCATATAATTCAACACTCTTGTTGATTCCACGGTATTATTGGGTTTAATAATTTATGAAGTCATATACCATATTTTATTTAATGGTTTATGACTAACTCTATTTTTGATGATCTATCCTAAAACAATTCACCATATTATTCCGAATGGTTAGTGTTTATGTTCAATAATTGGGGAAAATTTGTTACATTTCATATGATAGTTTCAATATGAATGCATATGCTTTTTATGTTTATCCCCGCTTCTATAAGTAATGCATTGGACTTATTATGTGATGGGTGGGGCCCGCTATAGCCCCTAGATGCATATCTAGGTCTCATGAGACAAATAAACGTGGAATTGGACGAGGCCTTTCCCAATGTGATATAGATTTTAGTCGAGGCCTTAATCATTATACGTCTTGGCCGAGGCCTTGATTTTTTTAGAATGTACGGAATTTATGTATTCCATCATTATGAGTTCATCTATTGATATTTCATGTGGTTATTTGACTAGTATAATAACCATGATTATGTTTTATTATGTCATTATTTACTCAGATTATATTCCTACCATTATGTGTTCATGTTTATTATTAAAGGAATTTGTTTTCAATTATTCACCATGTCTAATGTTTATATTATCTTCCGCTCTATTGATTACTCTTACTGAGCATTTGAACTCACCCCTTTCTTATGTTTCATTTTCTCCGGACATGAATAAGTATTTTATGAATGACATTTAAGCATAATCTAGGAGATGTGATGACTCTAGTGGAATAATTTATTGTGGTTTTTTCCTTTCCTTATGTAAATTTGAACTTATGTATGTATCTTGTTTCCAATAATACTAAACTACTCGGTCCTTCGGGATTCATATTCCTTGTAATAATTCCAATGTAATCAAACAAGGCACCGACTCTGGGAAACTGGGGTCGGGTCCTTATAGTTGATATCAGAAAAAGTTTAGCAGAATACTTGGAAACTAGATTTAGAAAACACAGAATTAAAAAAGAGTCAATAAGTTAGTATTTGAGGATATAAATACTATAATGTACTGGTACTTTGGTAAAGAATATATTATGTGTATCTTTCAAGCAATACATCCTTGTATGGATACGATCAAGTAGAGGCGGCTCTGGAATAGATGTATATAGGGGTAAAACCCAAAAACACCACTTTGAGCTAGACTAGAATGGGAACTGTTTCACAACAACAGGCCTTGCTGAACTCTTCGTTACGACACTCCTCGGGGATATTCTTAGGATAATTCACATTTTCTTTATAATCCATTATGAAGGAGTTTAATGTAAATATTCCTCAAAGAATCCATTTTTGTGAATATGGGATTAGCCATGCGTAGGATCTCAATTTTTTTGAGTATTTTTAAGATAAGATTATACATTTTGATTCATAACCTAATATAGTGTATGCCATTATCTAGATATGGTGCCTAGTGGACGGAATGGAAATCACACGAATGAACGTGTCCCCTGTAGGGATTTTCCTCTGACGCAAGTATAGCGACCCGACCTTTTCTTACATTACTATTACATCATTTCAAAGACAAACAACATAATAGTATTACACATGGAGGATCCAGAGGTTTAGTGTCTTGGGAAAACTAGGACTACACATAACAAGTACAACATCAAGCATAAAAATTCATTTAATCTCTTCTTCTATAGCTTCTTAGTAGCACTTGTCCTCTACTTAGTAAATGTAGCCACCTGAGGATATACATCAAAAGGGGTGAGCTAAAATCCCAGTAATAGGATAGATAAGAACAATATAGCATGGGGTGAGCATAATCATGACATAGGAAGAAGATCTTGAACATGAGAGGAGCATAAAAAATAAACTTGAAATGCGGAAAAGCATAAAAATGAAACATCATGTCTTAGTGGTTAACTACCACACATACATGTGAACAAATCTTGCATCATGTTCACGCATCATTTCACATTTACTCATGAGATTCATCACTTTACCCAATGCATTGGAGCGCTATATAATTCCGGGCGCACCCGTCACATCATAACATTATCATTATCATGCTTGCCACATAGAACACATATCAAACATGTACATAAATAACCCATGGAAAGGAATGGGTTTCATAATAACACATTCATAAGCTTTGTGTTCCCAAAAGAAAGAGGGAACAACATACTTGATATAAGAACCATCAACCTTGAATGAGACGTAAAAGGTGAGATCATGAAAGAAGAGTTCTTTTGGAAAACATTTTGATGAACATAAAAACCAATGAAAAACATTTATATCCCAGAAAAGTAAATAAAATGATGAACAAAAGACCCTTGAGGAGTAACCATATCAAAAATGGAGTGAAAGAGGGAGAACCTGAAGGATGAAAATTGGGTTCGAGATTCCCCTTACCTTGTACTCGAATGCCTCCTTCTCTTTAATGTCCTGTATAATGAAATTATATTCATTAATTAGAAATTACAGAACCTTTTATACATTAATAGGGTTCATTATGGTTTCATTATTTCATATTATGTTCCTTTGGATTACTTATAGAGTTTAAAAACATTGATCAGGGATGTTCGTTTACATGGTTTTCTTGAGCGGTCCCCTTGTATTATTAATTTGATGTTTGGGTAGATCATGGGTAAACATCCAGAACTGATATTAAATGTAATTAATGATATTAAAGAAGCTTTAATTATTTTATAATGAGTTATATTAGATCTATGTGGATGAATCATTAGATAAGAAATAAATGAAGATTATTTGGGTTAATTTGAGCAGTTTTTGGATCACAACCAACTCATTTTAACTTTTCACTTAGTAGTATGGCTATAGGTTATTTCCAGAACTTAAAATAGAACATAATACATATAAAACATTCTGGTTAAACCATAAAAATGGTTTCATGACCAGGTTGAAGGTATAAATGGAAGAAGAGAGCATGTTGTTTTTGAAGGTGATAAATTATCACCACATGAACAACGTTCTCTTTAATAAAATAAAAGGAAGGGGGAAAGGGTGTGGGGTGATATTATATATAATTAGAATCATAATATTACAGTATATATAAAATACTGGATTTACAGACCAATTTGGATGAAGATAGATAGAGATAGATCGAGAAAGGAACTTGAGCTTGAAAGGAAATTAAAGGTGAAGAAAGAGAAATTACCTTTAGAATCCTCCTCTTGAGATCCTCTTTAAGGAAGCTAGGCTTGGCCTTTTGATGAGAACATAAGCTTTTGGACATGGTTGATGAGCTAGGGAAGGTGTTTGGCCAGAATTTAGAGATGTCTTGGAGCTTGAGAGGTGTGAGGAAAAGAGGGGGTGAAGGGTGGCTTTTATAGTGGAGGGGAGAGGGGTTCCCTTAATATAAAATTGATTATTTTATTAATTTCACCTAAGACAAGGAATAGTGAGTCTTGGATGACTATGAATAGTAAATTTGACTTGTGAATTCGGGATTTGGGTGCTTTCATCACTTGTGATGTCAGGAATAGTGGTTTTTAATTAAAATGTATTTATATGATAAATTAATGTATTCTACTATTCATAAAAAATTCTAGTATCTCAGAAAAATCCCAAAATTTTACCCCTACCATTTTTCGACGTGTAGAATCCAAAAATGAAGTCCATTTTTCAAAAATAATTTTCTAAATATTATTAATTTAATATTTAATTAAATTCATAATTTACTTAAAAATACAGTTTTTAAAATTAAAACTGATTTTGCAATTCTTTCAAAAAATACATAGGGTCTTATAAAATTATCTAAAAAATAATTTATGAATATATTTCAGGAAAATAAATATTATTTTAAATTAATTAATTAATTATAATTAATTATTTATGACTTATAAAATACCAAAAACGTTTACTAAGGTCAAATTATCACTTTCTATGATGTCTAAATTTTATTTTATTATTCATAGGTAATGATACTCCTATTTACTATTCATAAGGTTCTTATTACTATTAATAAGGGTAGGTTACTATTCATAAGGGTAGGTTACTATTCACCAAAAATTATTTGTGTTTCATTGGACTCCAAAAACTATCTTGAACACAACCGTGAATGTTGGATTTTTAAAAATTGAAACAAAGGGGTGAAAAAATTATGTTTAAAGGTCACTTGTCACTTAGTAGTTCATTAATTTGTGTTTTTATGACATAGATATAAGAAGGGAGTTTTCCATTGAAAAACTTTGGGTCGTTACATTCTTCCCCCCTTAAGAAATTTCGCACCTGAAATTTTACTTTACACAAACAGGTGAGGTTACCTCTCCTTTATTACCTCTCCTGGTTCCCACCATTTTCTAAAATAGAAAAGGTTAGACCAAAACATAAGTAAAAAAGTCATGAATAACTTATTCATCTAAAAAATTATACCGAAAACATTACATATGGGATCCCTAGGTAAATATCCTTGTGTGCATATTTGTACTTAGTGTCATGCTAGAGGTTTTCTTTAGGGTTTACTAATCCTAATTCCCAAATTAACTAAACCTTTCCTATGATACCAACTATAGAGACCCGAACTTTTCATACATTACTATTAAATCATTTCAAATACAAACAACATAATAGTATTACACATGGAGGATCTAGAGGTTTAGTGTCTTGGGTAAACTAGGACTACACATAACAAGTACAACATCAAGCATAAAAATTCATTTAATCTCTTCTTCTATAGCTTCTTAGTAGCACTTGTCCTCTCCTTAGTACATGTAGCCACCTGAGGATATACATCAAAAGGGGTGAGCTAAAAGCCTAGTAAGAGGATAGATAAGAACAATATTGCATGGGGTGAGCATAATCAGGACATAGGAAGAAGATCTTGAACATGAGAGGAGCATAAAAAATAAACTTGAAATGCGGCAAAGCATAAAAATGAAACATCATGTCTTAGTGGTTAACTACCACACATACTTCTAAACAAAGCTAGCATCATGTTCACGCATCATTTCACATTTACTCGTGAGATTAATCACTTTACCCAATGCATTGGAGCGCTATATAATTCCGGGCGCAGCCGTCACATTTAAACATTCATATTGCGCTATATAATTCCGGGCGCACCCGTCACATCATAACATTATCATTATCATGCTTTCCACATAGAACACATATCAAACATGTACATAAATAACCCATGTAATGTAATGGGTTTCATAATAACACATTCATAAGCTTTGGGTTCCCAAAAGAAAGAGGGAACAACATACTTGATATAAGAACCATCAACCTTGAATGAGACGTAAAAGGTGAGATCTTGAAAGAAGAGTTATTTTGGAAAACATTTTGCTGAACATAAATAAAAATGAAAAACATTTATATCCCATAAAAGTAAAGGAAATGATGATCAAAAGACCTTTGAGGTGTATCCATATAAAAAATGCAGTGAAAGAGGGAGAACCCGAAGGAAGAAAATTGAGTTCGAGATTTCCCCTTACCTTGTACTCGAATGCCTCCTTCTCTTTAATGTCCTATATAATGACATTATATTCATTAATTAGAAATTCCAGAACCTTTTATAAATTAATAGGGTTCATTATGGTTTCATTATTTCATATTATGTTCCTTTGGATGACTTGTAGAGTTTAAAAACATTGATCAGGGATGTTCGTTTTCATGGTTTTCTTGAGCGGTCCCCTTGTATTCTTAATTTGATGTTTGGGTAGATCATGGGTAAACATCCAGAACTGATATTAAATTTAATTAATGATATTACAGAAGCATAATGATTTTATAATGAGTTATATTAGATCGATGTGGACGAATCATTAGATAAGAATTAAATGAAGATTATTTGGGTTAATTTGAGCGGTTTTTGGATCACAACCAACTCATTTTCACTTTTCACTTAGTAGTATGGCCATAGGTTATTTATAGAACTTAAAATAGAACATAATACATATAAAACATTCTGGTTCAACCATAAAAATGGTTTCATGACCAGGTTGAAGGTATAAATGGAAGAAGAGAGCATGTTGTTTTTGAAGGTGATAAATTATCACCACAGGAACAACGTTCTCTTTAATAAAATAAAAGGAAGGGGGAAAGGGTGTGGGGTGATATAATATAACATTATAATCATAATATTACAGTATATATAAAATACTAGATTTATAGAACAATTTGGATGAGGATAGAGAGAGAGAGATCATGAAAGGAACTTGAGTTTGAAAGGAAATTAAAGGAGAAGAGAGAGAAATTACCTTTAGAATCCTCGTCTTGAGATCCTCTTTAAGGAAGCTAGGCTTGGTCTTTTGATGAGACCAGAAGCTTTTGGAAGTGGGGGATGAGCTAGGGAAGGTGTTTGGGCAGAATTGAGAGAAGGCTTGGAGCTTGAGAGGTGTGAGGAAAAGAGGGGGTGAAGGGTGGCTTTTATAGTGGAGGGGAGAGGGGTTTCCTTAAAATTAAATTGATTAGTTTATTAATTTCACCTAAGACAAGGAATAGTGAGTCTTGGATGACTATGAATAGTAACTTTGACTTGTGAATTCTGGATTTGGGTTCTTACATCACTTGTGATGTCAGGAATAGTGGTTTTTAATTAAAATGTATTTATATGATAAATTAATGTATTCTACTATTCATAAAAAATTCTAGTATCTCAGAAAAATCCCAAAATTTTACCCCAACCATTTTTCGACGTTTAGAATCCAAAAATGAAGTCCATTTTTGAAAAATAATTTTCTAAATATAATTAATTTAGTACTTAATTAAAATCATAATTTACTTAAAAATACAGTTTCTAAAATTAAAACTGATTTTGCAATTCTTTCAAAAATTTCTTAGGGTCTTATAAAATTATCTAAAAAAAATTATTAATATATTTCAGGAAAATAAATATTCTTTTAAATTAATTAATTAATTATAATTAATTATTTATGACTTATAAAATACCAAAAACTTTTACTAAGGTCAAATTATCACTTTCTATGATGTCTAAATTTTATTTTATTATTCATAGGTAATGTTACTCTTATTTACTATTCATAAGGTTCATATAACTATTCATAAGGGTAGTTTACTATTCATAAGGGTAGGTTACTATTCACCAAAAATTATTTGTGTTTCATTGGACTCCAAAAACTATCTTGAACACAACCGTGAATGTTGGATTTTTAAAAATCGAAACAAAGGGGTGAAAAAAATTATGATTAAAGGTCACTTGTCACTTAGTAGTTCATTACTTTGTGTTGTTATGAAATAGATATAAGAAGGGAATTTTCCATTGAAAAACATTGGGTCGTTACAACAAGACATTGATGTTGGATCTGGTGTTGTGACTGGTGCTGTGAAACTCATAACTATACTTGGACAACTTACTCAGGTTATGAATAATAACCTTACCCATATGGAGAATCCGGATCCACCACGTGGAGGAGCCATGCTAGATCGCTTTATGGGACAATAGCCTACATCATTCAATGGGACTACAAACCCGTTTGTAGCAGAGCAGGGGATATGTTCCCTTTAGAAGATATTTCTCGCTTTGGGATGTGATGAAAGTGAGAAGGTTGTCATGGAAGTATATCGTCTATCGAGAGATGAAGATCAGTGGTGGTCATTAATCCAAAACACAAAATAGGAGGATGAAATTGAAGAGATGGAATGGAGGGATTTTAAGGAAATATTCCTAGAAAAATACTCCCCTCGAGAACAAAGAGCAGATATGGAGAAGAAATTATTAAATCTACGACGAAAGGAGGATGAAAATGTTTCTAAGTATGAAGACAACATTACAAGGCTTTCATGACATGTTGTGGACTACATACGAAATCCAAGGAACAAAATCGATTGACTCTTTGATGGCCTAAAGCCATTCCTCCTATGGGCACTGGTCTCCCAAAATTTTTCATCATATGAGGACATAGTTTCTTATGCTATCAAGACCGAAAAAGAATTCTCTAAGTCTTATAACTTGAGGGGAAAGCAAGAAAATAAGAGGACTAATGAAAACCATGGGAAAGGAAATAAGGAAAAAGAGAATAATGGAAGAGTCTAATTTCCACCATGTGAAAATTGTGGATGGAAACACCCCGATGCAAGCATAAAAGGAAAAGGAGTATGCTACAAATGTGGTCAGAAAGGCCATCTTGCTGGTGATTGAAAAGGAAATAAGGAAGCCAATGATGATTGATGCTATAATTGTCATGAGATGGGGAACTATGCTAATAATTTTCCAAAACTTCAAGGAAATATGTAACAGAAGAGGCCAATGGAGTAAGGACAAGAATATGTGATCAAAACTACAGAGGTTGAAGTTCCGCATGATTTGGTGGCAGGTACTTTGATCTTTTCCTCAATCTTATCCAATGCTTTATTTGATTATGTATCATCACATTGTTTCATATCTTCCCAGTTTTCTAAGAAATTAGATATTTTCAATTTGATTTAACAAGGTATTTTTTAGTCAAAACTCCTAAGGGAAGTATCATTGCTACAAAGTTCTGTCAATCTGTTCCTATTAGGGCATACAAATTTTCTTTATTTACTGATCTCATCGTCATACCCATGATTTAATTATATATAATCCTTTGTATGAATTGGATTTCTTATCATGATGCAAAAATTTATTATAAGAAAAAGGAGGTTACAATTTTTGATGACGATGATAAAGAACACATTATCATTAGAGCAGAATCGTTACCACCATATTCTTATCTAGATCCACCCCCAGTAGCTCAACTAAATTCAATTATTAGGGGGGAGAGAATAAAATAACTATTGGTGAGGAAAGGAATGTTCAAATAGGGGATGTACCTATTGTGAGAGAATATGATGATGTGTTTCCAGAATACTTACCTGGACATGCTCTAGAATGAGAAATTGAGTTTTCCATTAATTTAATTCCTGGTTGAAGGCCCATATCGAAGAAACCTTATAGAATGGCCACTGTGGAATTAGTGGAACAAAAGAAACAACTAGGGGAATTGAGTAATAAGGGATTTATCAACCATAGTGTTTCTCCATGGGGAGCCCCTATCCTTTTTGGTAAGATGAAAGATGGATCTAGGAGGTTTTGTATAGACTACATGGAGATCAATGATATAACAATAATGAACAAGTATCCCCTACCTTACATTGACGATTTATTTGAACAACTGCATGGAGATCAATACTTTTCAAAGATTGAACTTCAATCTGGATATCATCTGTTGAGTGTGAAGAAGGAAGGCATTCTGAAAACAGCATTTCGAACCAGGTATGAGCATTACGAGTTTAAAGTAATGCCTTTCGGATTGACTAATGAACCCTCTGTCTTCATGTATCTAATGAACAATGTTTTCAAGGAATATCTCGATGGTTTTTTAGTGTTATTTATTGATGGTATCTTGGTATACTCCATATGCTACTATTATCATGAAAATCACTTGCGCATTATCCTGAAGAGTCTTAAAAGACATGAATTATATGGGAAGTTTAGAATGTGTGAATTATGGCTTCATGAGATTTCATTTCTTGGCCATATTTTCTCTAAGGATAGAATCCTAGTTGATCCTGTAAAGACAAAGGCAAACCAAGATTGTCCCATGCTAATAAACATTACAGAGGTACACAGTTTTATTGGCATAGGATGTTATTATCGGTGTTTCGTATAGAATTTTTTCCAACTGGCTAACCCGCTAATGAAGCTCACTCGTAATGGGGTTAAATTTTTTTGGACAAAAGATTGTGAAGAATGTTTCGATGAACTGAAGAGAAGATTAATTAATGCTCCTATATTGAATCTACCATCGGGTAATGACGGGTTAGTTATTTAGAGTGATGCTTCAAAGAAAGGACTTGGTTGTGTCCTTATGCAAAATGATAGGGTTATTTCTTATGCATCACGACAGCTAAAAATTCATGAGGAAAACTATCATACACATGATCTTGAGTTAGATGTTGTAATCTTTACTTTGAATATATGGAGACAATATCTCTATGGTGAAAATGTGGGATTTATACTGATCACAAGAGTTTGAAGTACATTTTCTCATATAAAGACCTCATCATAAGGAAAAGGAGGTGCTTGAACTACTCAAGTATTAGGATTGCAGGATACACTACCACGCAGGGAATGAAAATAAGGTGGAAGATGCTTTGAGCAGAAAGGATCATGGAGTTTTCAACAAGATGAGAGTTGAAAGGGATCCTATTTTCATGGATCTAGTAAAGATGGATATGGGAATAACCATGGAAGGTGAAACATCAATTGTTTTTCAAATCGTTGCCAAACCATCTTTACTAGAAAGGATAAAAAGTTCTTAGGATGATGAGGAGGGGTTTCAAAAGAATATTAAATCTGTGATTGATGGGAGATTTAGTGACTTCGTATATGAAAATAGAATTTTGAAATTTGGGAAGAGTCATTGTGTTCCAGATATACCTGATCTAAAGAGGGAATTCTAGGATGATGCTCACAGTTCCAATTTCTCTTTACACCCTGGTAGAACTAAGATATATACAGATTTGAAGGAACATTTTTGGTGGGACAATATGAAGACGGATATTTCTGATTTTGTATCAAAATGTATGGTTTTTCAACAAGTGAAAGCTGGAAGGCAACATCCTGGAGGAGTATTGAAATCCCTTTTCATACCTGAGTGGAAATGGGATAATATCACGATGGACTTTGTCAAGGGACTACCAAAGACTCCTAGATGAAACGATGTAATATGGGTCATTGTTGACCGTCTTACCAAGTCAGCGCATTTTCTTGCTATAAGAGCAGATCTACCACTTTAACATCTAGAAAGACTGTATATTAATGAAGTTGTGAGACTTCATGGAGTACACCTATTGATTTTTTCTGATTGTGATCCACATTTTACATCAAGATTATGGAAAATTCTTCAGAACATCCTAGATACTGATCTTCGTTTGAGCACTGCCTACCACCCACAAACTGATGGACAATCAGAACGGACTATTCAAACATTGGAAGACATGTTGAGTTCTTGGCCACATTATTTTCAAGGCATGTGGGATCAGTATCTACCTCTCATATAATTTTCTTACAACAAAAGCTTCCATTAAAGTATGCAGATGGCACCCTATAAAGCATTATATGGGAGACGACGTCGTACACCAACTTGCTGGGATGATGTTGGTGAAATAAATATCATGGGCCCAGAACTTATTGAAGAAACAATGGAAAAGGTGAAGATTATTTAGAATCATATTAAAATATCTCAAATTAGGCAATAGAGCTATCCAGATAACCGAAGGAAGGATTTGGATTTTCAAGAAGGTGATCACGTTTTCTTAAAGGTATCTCCATGGAAGGGTATTATACGATTCGGTAAGAATGAAAATTTAAGCCCCAGGTACATCAGACCTTTTGAAATTATAGATTGAATTGGAGTCATAGCTTACCGTTTGGAAATTCCGCCATGTCTCTCCAAGGTTCACAATGTGTTCCACATGTCAATGTTAAGAAAGTACATCCCAGACCCAACACATGTACTCACTTATGAAAAAGTTGAACTTGATCCTGATCTATCTTACTATGAAGAGCCTATCAAGATTCTTGATACTAGATAACATGTATTAAGAAATTGGATGACTCGTATGGTAAAGGTTCTATAGAGGAACCATAAGATGGAGGAAGCAACATGGGAGCCTAAGGAGCTTATGTTAAAAACTTATCCAAATATTTTTAGGTAATATTTTGTGAATTTCGAGGAAGAAATTTTTTTAAGGAGTGGAGAATTTAATGACCCAAAATTTTTTGAAAGGAAATTACATTCTTATAAATATGTCATAATCACATTAATTACTAAGTGCTATGGACCCTTAAAACATAAGTTTTTCACTTCTGTGATGTGAATTTCAAAAATCTGACATACACAGTCGCGATCAGTAAGTTATTTAGATTCCAATAGCGAAAAATATAATTTTTGGCGAATAGTAACCTACCCTTATGAATATTGATATACCCTAATGAATAGTAATCTTACCTGTTATAATATATAAATAATATTCATGTTGAAAGTGTGATATACCTATATTTTAGAATAAGTTAATGAATGTTTTAAAACTAGTTTTGATAATAAATTATTATTTTAATTAAATATTAAATTAATAATCATTAGAAAATTATTTTTGAAAAATAGAATTCATTTTTGGATTCTACACGTCGAAAAATGGTTAAGGTGAATTTTTTGGCTTTTTCTGAAATACTAGATTTTTTGATGAATAGTAAAATACGGTAATTTGCCGTATATATACATTATAATCTCAATAGAATATTACTAGAATCATGGATGATGTAACCAACCATAATATGAATTCACATGATAAAATTACTATTCTTTGTCATGGATTACTCACTATTCCTTGTCTGGAGGAGAAATAATAAATTAATGAGTTTTATATTAAGAAATCCCCTCTCTCCTGCACTATAAAAACCCCCTCTCACCCCCTCTTCCATTCACTCCTCTAAATTCTTTTTCCTTCTACAAATTCTGGCCAAATACCCTCCCAACCTCCTCTCCCTCTTCCAGAAAGATTTGGTCTCATTAAAAGACCAAAACCTCTCCCTTAAAGAGGTTCTCAAGGAAGTTTGGTTCAAGAGGTAAATTTTTTCTTTTCAATTCATTGTCTTTCCTTTCAAGTTCATTTGTTTTATTTTACTGTTATCTCTATTTATCCAAATTTTGTGATTACTCTAGTACCTTATATCTACTGGAGTTTTTTCATGATAGTGGAATAAGTTATCATCATCTCCCACTTTTTACCTTATTTTATACTAGTAGCAAGAACACCATCTGAGATGTGTCAATTATACACATTCAAGGACGATGGACTTTTGATTTCTTTTATCATTATAAATTCTGGTCATAAGAACCATTATTTTTATGGTTGAACAAGATTATTATATATAATATATCCTATTTAAGATTCAATAATTCCTTTGTTCAAATGGTGTTAGGTTATAAATAAAAATGAGTTTGGTGTAATCAAAACCCACAAATTAACCGAAACCATTATCATTAAAGTTATATATAATAATTCATCCTTAATACATGTAACCAAGTTATATAAATGAAAAATAACACCTATTTATGTTCATAAATAATATATTATTTCAATTTTGGAGATTTACATCCATTCCACTTCATTACTTAAAATCAAGTGAACCAAATATGAAAATAAGAGAAATGAACACTCCAGAACAACGAAATTCAATACAATAATTTGTCAACAATGAAATAAATCAACTAACCAGAATTATGGTAAACTAAATAAATGTATAATAGGTTTTTAAATATGTCATTACAAAGTATAATTTCATATTCTAGGAGCATAAGTACAAGAGCGGAACACGTTTGGAGTTAAGGTAAGGGTTTTGCCACCCGAACATCCATTTTCATTCGGGATACTTTCATTGTCTAATTACCTCAATGAAATTATTATGTATTGTTATGTACTCATCATATATTCTGTTTGAGTATCATATATATGAGTTCAAACTAGAACCCTTCTTTATTTTATGGATTGTTACACATTTTAAAAGGAACATTTAAAATTTCTTTAAAAATACATGCCTGATTCAAGGGAATTTCTCAAATTCTTACATATTTTCAATGGCACTCTATAATTTGTATTTTGAAAACATTATATTTATAAAATCACTCATTTTATTATGAAAATACTATCTAACCTCACTTCTGTTTTTATACAATGATTTTTCAAAAAGAACTATTCTTTTCAAAATAAAAGAGTATTTATCTCAAGAATTGCTTAATGATTTTATAATAGTGTTTTCGTCTAATTCAACACTCTTGTTGATTCCATGATATTATTGGGTTTAATAATTTATGAATTCATCTTCCATATTTTATTTAATGGTTTATGACTAACTGTATTTTGGATGATCTTTCTTAAAACTATTCACCATATTATTCCGGATGGTCAGTGTTTATGTTCAATAATTGGGGAAAGTTTGTTACATTTCATATGATAGTTTCAATATGAATGTATATGTTGTTTATTTTTCTCCCCGCTCATATAAGGAATGCATTGGACTTATTATGTGACGGGTGGGGCCTTCTATAGCCTCTCGATGCATCGGTATGTCTCATGAGACAAATAGACGTGGAATTGGCCTAGGACATTCCCAATGTGATGTAGATTTTGGCAGAGGCCTTAATCATTAGAAGTCTTGGCCGAGGCCTTGAAAAAATGTTTCAGAATGTCTGTAATTTTTCATTCCATCATTATGAGTTCAGGTATTGATATTTTATGTGGTTATTAGACTAGTAGAATACCCATGATTATGTTTTATTATGGCATTATTTACTCAGCTCATATTCCTTCCATAATGTGTTCATGTTTATTATTAAAGGAACGTGTTTTCAATTATTCACCATGTCTAATGTTTATATTATATTCTACTGTATTTCATACTCTTACTGATCTTTTGAGCTCACCCCTTTATTATGTTTCATTTTCTCAGGACATGAAGAAGTATTTTATGAATGACTTGCAAGAAAAATCTAGGAGATGTGATGACTCTAGTGGAATAAATTAGTGTTGTTTTTCCATTCGTTATGTAAATTTGAACTTTTGTATGTATCTTGTTTCCAATAATACTAAACTACTCGATCCATCAGGATTAGTATTCCTTGTATGTATGAAAACGTAATCAAATAGGGCACTGACTCTGGGAAACTAGGGTCGGGTCCTTACACGATATCATGGTGTACTCTCACACTGGACATGACCACGAGACACATCTTGGGATAGTTTTGAGTACACTGAGAGAGAATCAGTTATATACTAAGGTCTCAAAATTCCACTATTGGATGGACTAGATTAACTTATAGGGTCATGTTATCTTAGATACAGGAGTATCAGTAGACCAAGAGATAGTTAGAGCAGTTGTTTCTTGGGAGCATAAGAAGCACATATTTTTGGTATAGAGTTTTCTAGGACTAGATGGTTACTACATACGTTTCGTAAAAGACTTATCATGCTTAGCAATGCCACTGACGAGCCTGACTAAGAAGGGTGCAATGTACCGCTGGACAAATTCCTACGATTCGGCCTTTCAAAAGGTGAAAGGGAGGTTGGATTCAACACCAATACTAGGTTGTCTAGAGCTGGGAAAGTGATATACTATTTAATATGATGCATCAGGTATCGGGTAGGAAGTTGTGCTTATGTAGGGTAAAGAGTCGTTGCCTACTACTCTCAGCAGTTGATGCCACATGAGATGAATTACCCAACGCATGATCTTGAGTTGGTTGTATTTGTTCATGATTTACTCTATTGGAGACATTATCAATTGGGAGAGAATTTTGTGGTTTTCACTGCCCAAAAATTCTCAATTACATCTTCACTCAGCATGAACTGAATTTTAGATAGAGAAGTTGGGGTGATGACCTTATGTCCATTTATTTTGAGCATGCTTACACACCTAGGAAAGGCAATCTAGTGGTTGATTCATTGAGCAGAAGGACTCATATACAGGTAGTTCAGGAGGCTAGGAGTGAGTGGATGCTTATGGCTCTGTTATCTGAGATTCATTTAGAGGAGAATGATAGGTAGGGATAGAGGGACCTTTCTTATATAGTTTTTACCTTTACTCTACTTGATCAAGGGAGAATGAGGAAGCTATCATATTTTGAAGGCCTAGTTATACAAGAGAGTTTGTCAGTAGAGGACCCTATTTTTTTATAGACTATATGTGAGGATGAGATCTTGTGTTTTCATGGGCGCATATGGGTGTCACCAGACAAATGCAAGGAGCTGATGCAGAATTTTCATTGCTCAGTTTGAGAAGATCATCCTAGTGTCACCACGATGTATTGAGATATACATCATTAGTATTGGTGGAATGGTATGAAGAAATATGTTTCTAATTTTGTGATGAGATGTTTCACCTGTTAGTAGGTGAAAAAAATCCTTAGTTACTATTAGGGATTTTTACACAATACCCATTCCCAAGTGGAAGTGGAGTGATGTGGCGATGGACTTCATGACAGGTTTACCGAGGTCGCCTAAAGGAAAAAATATAGTTTGGTTGTTGTTGGAAGTTTCACAATGTTTTCCCACTTCTTACTGATCAAGGAGACTTACAGTGTTGATGAGCTGGGAAGGTTGTACATATTGGAGATTTTACATTTACATGGGGTTCTTCACTCCATCATTTCTGATAGGGACACCCATTTTACTTCTTGAAAATTGGAAGGGAATACAGAGGGCTTTGGGTACACATGTACTTTTGATCACAACATACCATCCCCAGAAAGATGGCCAGTTTGAGAGTACAATTTAGGTGCTTGAGGACATGATTCGAGCATGCGTATTAGTGTTTAGAGGTTCTTGGGATAATCACATACCTCTGATGGAGTTTTCCTTCAATAATAGTTTTTATGCAACTATTTAGATGACACCATATGAGGATTTGTATCATAGGCCATGGTGATCCGCCCTATGTTGTCCAGAAGCAAGAGAGGCAGCTATATTCGGACGTAATCTTTTCTAAGAGATTCCAGAGTAGGTGGAGTTGATTCCAAAAATGATGGCTACTGCACAGTCATGGAAGAAGTCTTATGCTGATTGACGAAGATGATCTTGGGAGTTCAAGGTCGGAGATCAGGTTTTTCTACATGTTACAACGAGATTGGGACATAAGAGTATTATGAGACATGGTAAGCTTTCATCAAGATACTCCAGACTATTTGAGGTTTTGGAGAGAGTATGACATGTTTTTTATCGGTTTTAGTTACCTCAGAGGTACTAAGCTATGCACAAATTCTTCCACGTTTTGCAGTTGCAGCAATACTTCTCAGACCCATATAATGTTTTTTAAATGGAGGATGTTGAGTTGGAGGTGGATGAATCATTCTAAGAGAATCCTCTCCGTATTGTTGATCACAACGCAAAGGTTCTATGTCGTCAGTCTGTTCCCCGGGTGTGGGTGCTCTGGAAGCACGAGCGAGTATAGGATAATACTTGGGAGAGGGAAACTAATATGTGGTCATAGTGGCCGGTGTTGTTCGAGGATCTTTCTTCTTTTCCACATTCATAAGAAATTCAGGGATGGATTTTTATGGGGGGAAGTTTGTAAGTAACCAGATCTTCTTTTCAGGTATGGATCTTGTTTTCAAGTTGTTTTGAGAAAATATGAGTTTTTTGGAAATTCTAAGATTACACACCATGTATTTAAGGGTACACACAATGTACATGGTTGTTGTGGGTAGCTGTGTACTGGTCGTATAATGGCCGAGTACAAGGCCACGTGGGGTGTGCTGGAGACCACCTAAATTGGGGGCCGGTAAAAGTATATACCTGCTGTGTACTTTTAAAGAACCAACTGTGTATTTATATTTATATTTGTTATATTGGACCTAGATCGTGTCTCGATTACAGAAATGTCTTCTTTTGTCTTCATCTCATCCAAGAGTGATTGAAGATCGACGATTCTTCTTCGATCCCCTGATTGATCATCCATGCTCTAAATGAACTGCCGCTGATTGTGTTGGAATCTCCACAGTGAGTTATTCCTTCTTAAGGAGCCTCTTATCTTGATTTCCCCTCTTTAGTGAGATATACTTGGTTTAATGTTTTGTAAGTTTTTGTAGATCTATGATTTTCTACGTCAATTAAAGTGAATAGGTTCAACTATATTGATCATACAACATTGAGTTTGGTGGTTTCTACCTTTCCGTAGATTGTATTTGAATTATATGGGCAAAAGTGCCCAATACCCCAGTTTAGGGTATTGTGTTTTTAGGAAATATAACCCTGTTAATGACTACTATGAATTGTATCTTTAGTATGTTTTTCTGATTGTATATAGGGTTTTTTAACATACTATGGATGTGTTTTCGCATATATGATTTGATATTGGACGTTGGGTCTAGACTTTTCATGTTAGGCTATTATGATTTCCATGCCTAGTATTGTTAGGATGGAGTTCATTTTATATGACATGATTTTTATATGCATTTTATTTGTTTAGCCATGTAGTATTTGTGATTTACTTTTTCTTCTGAATATCATTTGTGCATGATTTCTTTACACAGGGCTATGAGAACCTGGTGTAGTGAGACCATAGAGGGAATTGACGTTGAGGGCTTCCCTAGAGTGTTTGTTATAATTTTCATGTTGTGAGACCATAGAGGGGATTTATGAGGAGTGCTTCTTCAGGGTTTCTATAATTATCATTACAATACCATAGAGGGAATTGATGTTGAGTGATTCCTCATATAGTCTGTAGTTTATCATTAAAAGACTATAGGTGGAATGGATGGTGAGTGCTTCCTTAGGTAGTCCTTTTTGTCATGAGACCAAAGGGGTTAGACTATGTGAGCTATCCTAGGGGGTTGTTAAATCTATATTGTAAAATGATAAGTTGAAGTAGAGGGGTTAGTCTGTGAGAACATTCCCTGAGGGTTACTTTTATATGTTTGGTTGATTTGTTAATAAATGTAAATGAATTTAGTTGAAACTATATGACAGTTTACTTTTGAGTACATCCTTTTTATTACTTCATTTTACATATTTCACTATTATATATATTCACTAATAGTTGGGAATAGTTCATTTGGTGGTTTCATACTGGGATTCATCTCACACCCTATTTGGGTCATGATTTTGGGCCCAAACATATTATATTGTGGTAGGTATACATAAGGACAAGCACCCTTATACTTCATGTACTTGATGGTTGTAGAGTTGGATATCATGGGACCAAGTGGAGGCTTACGATGCTGTTAGAGTTTATTTTTTCTTGTAAATTGGTTTAGTATTATTTTCCAGTATTGTGACTTATTTGGCTACTTTCCTAAACATATGTGACATGCATCATTTATATATGTGGTAATGTTTTTTATTTAATTTCTGTCTTCCGTTTTTTTCTTATTGTATGGTATCACTGTTTCTACTTTTGTATTTTATTGTTAATATGCTGAGTTACTCTTACAATGAAGAAATTGTTTCCCCACTATCACACCTAAGTCCGTCACTGCTAGTCGGTAGCCTCTGGTGTTTGGGGAAATGCGGTTGAGGCCACGTGACCAAGTGGGTACATGGGACCTTTGTGTGGCACCCAGAACCGAGACATTACACAGTGTATGAGGAATGATTTAGTCATAGAATGTACTCTAAAAATAATTCCCTACCATTCCATAATGGTGACCATCCTGGGTAATTACATTCCACTATTTCTTGACTGAATCATACTTCATGTAAGTAAAATGATTAAACCTATGCTCTTGAGGCATCATTAGATTATCATAGATATATAGAATTTCCTCTAGTTAAGATTAAGATACCTATGGACCACCATCCCCCGAGAAGGTAGGAGGATACTTCTATTGGAAATCATGATTCAGATCATCCATAGTAGGTGTAGGTTATGGGTCACTATGCATAGACTACATCATATGTAGGAAACTATCTCAAACATGAGCATAATTCCCCAGTTTAGATTCAAAATGTGGTTCCTTAAATGGAACTCCAAAATGCATGTCTAGTGGATCAATACCCAACATGTCATGAGCATGGTCTCTGCCACCCTGCTGGCATATGAAATGAGGATGTCGTGGTGGAATTAGTCTACAAATTCCTAGAACACGCCTTAGGACAATATTTAAGAATATATATAGAAACAATAATAGTATATGACTGTAATAAAGGGCTCTATACACATGTTATAAAAAAATACTCTCTTTGAATCACAGGTATTCGTATGTTCTCATGTATAAATTACACAAGTTTCAGTAAATGACAAGTCAATAACACTTTTCCACATCATTTACTAAAAACAAATCACATAATATGTCAAGTTTAAGTTTTCAATTTTTATTTTTGTATTTACATATATCATTGTTATTATAGAATGGAACTCCATTACCAGTGAATCAGGGCCCATACACATTATCACTAAAGGCGACAACAATTTTATTTTAATCTAATGTCTTGAGTCAATAGATTACCCATTCCAAACAATGAGGGCCCATAATACCTAATGAATTGAAACGAATAATTAATAAATGACTTACAAAAATTATCATTACCATATATAAAAAAATAAAGATCACTCAACAATCATAGGTAAATCAATCAATGCATAGTAGTCAAATGTACATATATATCAAGACAATTTGCATGACATGAGAATTTGAGGTGCCTAAAATGATATATGTAACCATTCTTCATGCCCTCATATCATTGGTCCACGGTTGAAATAAATCCTCATTTAGAATGATAATAATTACAACAACACAACATGTGCATCACCCAGTGGTGAAATTATATCAACAACAATAATAAATAGAAGAACAATAATTGTAATTTAGGAAACTTAGTATTTACCATGAACATGGGTTCATGATGCCCAAGTGTGGATTATAACCAACTTCCAAGCATTACTAATCTCTAATATAATGTCTCAAAATAATAAATCAAGAAAATATGTACGCTAATAACACTTTGTGACATCCTAGGCCAGTCTTGCACTTAGTAGTTCCCTGAGCCTAGTTGGCCACATGGCCTCAAGGACATCTCCCTGAATACCAGAGGATGTAGACTAGAAGTGAGTGATTTGTGCATGTATATTTGGAGACTATTCCCTTATTACCAGATTGAATCATTGTAGATAACATATCAAAACAGGAGATAAGTTGCATATGAAATATAAGTAAACAAAATCCAGAATAGAGGTAGATAGGAAAAATAATACAATACATGCGACTGATATAACATAAAAAAGATGGTGATGATATATCATGTTTCTATAAATATAGAAAAAATTCATACAAAGTGGTAGAAAATAATGATATATAAAAGTACCAAAATGGAAGAAAAAAATTCCCCATTATCTAGTGCTCCAACACGATCTTCTACTTCTAGATCTATACTAAACTACTAAGAAATCAAGTGTTCGAGGTGACACACTTCCCATTTTCGACACATAGATACATATGATCTTTTCAGGAACAAGTAGGGCATATATAGGGTGTAAGATAAATCTCAATAGACCCCCACCAATGATTTCTATAACCTAATTGTCATTTAATATAAACTCCAATAGTAATGAAGCATGCGTATATATATGTAAATTAGTAAAGTAATGTAAGTACCTAACTAACTGCATCATCCCACAACTGGTTTCTAAACATGTAAATAGATCATTAATTAATTAAGTTCCAATTTATACATTTATTTCAAATGAGGCATATCCTAAACTAACATCACATCAGGATAGTAATAATCTATGTTCCATGATGTGGCAAGATATCCTATTTAATATAAAAAATGGAAGAGTTACAAGGTAATGAATAAGGCAACTGAGACCTCAACTGTCTCCAACATAGTAGTAAATACATCCTAGATAAAGGGGTAAGAGTATAATCTAAGGAGCATCATCCAAGAAATTCCAAAATAGTGACTATCTAACAGAGTCCATGGAATACATCCATGGTAAAACATGATAAATAATGGATAGACTCAAGGATATAACTAAGAATCCACGATTTTATAGAAACATCATTGTATCAAAGGAGTGTATTCATGGATTCTTGTAATAATAAAGAAGATATCAAATGGTTTCATACAAGGAATCCAAAAATAGATAGGGATTGGGTTCCATGTTTTGTATCAACCAAGGCAACCAGAATCCTTAAATCAGAATGGTGTCCTCGAGTGCTCAAGGAATCCCCTTGGGAATCTAAGGTAAAATTGATTCATGTAAAACTACATCATGTTATTATTTTAATGTCTGTATATATAATTAGGAACATTAAATTATATTCATTTAATTAATTATTCCATGTGATAGTGATGCACCCATTTTTTTATACATTTTCAAACATTTTATTGAAAATAAAAACAAGTTTTCACAAAATACCTACTTTTTAGAAGAGAAATACTTTGATTTTGGTGACCTTATCTATTTTCAGTAGCTTTCTGGACAAAATACACTAATGAAGGGAAGTTTGTAAAATTTTTGAAACTACACGGTGTGTACTTTTATACACGCAGTGTCATCCAGACAGGGACACTGATATAAGGAGGGAGTACACGCCCATGTCACCTGACAGAAGATACACGTCGTGTGAGGTGGCATTACATGTTGTGTACTACATTCTAGAAGCGGTTGTTGCCGAGAAGGTTCTACACGCCTATGTGGTCGTTGAAGGAGACACGATGCTTTCCATTTCAACATGCCAAGTCTGCGATTCTATAAGGGGTTGGTGGCCACATTTTGTCATTACACACCATGTATGGCGGCGCTACATGCCATGTACACTCAACTACCATTCGACGCCATGTTCAAAGTCAAAGACGGCGTGTTAGGGCACCTACCCACGGAGAAAATGAAGACCAATGCGCGTTGATGGTAGTACATGGCGTGTACTTTTATACACGTTGTGTACATTATTTTTCTATAAATGGAGGCATTGGCCTTCGGAACAAGGGAGTTCAAAACCATTGGAGGAGATAACAAGTTATGATGCCACCATTCCCAAGCCACCGTGGTGCCATTATTCCACCGTTCCTCCTACCGACACCGCTCCTCGAAGCTTAAACGATGAATTCATCAGGTATCAAGTGTGTTGTTCATATTATGATTTCCATGTGTAACTAAACCCCTTGTGTTGGGGCTGTGGGAAATAAAAGATAGTATTATGTTTCATTGATTTAGATAGTTGTGTTCGTTCTTCTTAATTATCCTTACCCCTCTTAAATTATTGTTAAATATTACTGAGAATTCTGAGCCGGACCAAGGGATGAATTCTCAGTGATATAAAAGAATAGTAACGGTGAAAGCATTCATGACCATTGAAAAGGATTCACCAATTCATAAATGGACTAAACCAAATTATTAATGGAGAATCACTGACTACCCGACCAAGGAGTCAATTTCTACAATTCCAAACAAGAGGAACCAAACCAACGAAATCTTGTGATAAAAGAAAATATAGAATGTTGAATTATCATGAACAACAAAACCATATAAGCAATCCGCATAAGAACTCTTTAATCACCACAACCCCAATAAACTTTCCATTCTATTAAAACACCTTTACATCACTTGTTGTTTCCTTTGAATTGTTAATCATTTTCTTAAAGTAAGTAAAACCGTTTCACTCAATCCAAACCAACCAATACACTCTAAATTATGCATGTTAACTAAGATAATAATAAACTCAATTGAACCAACGCACAACCAAAGTTTTCCATGGATCGACCCGACACATGCAATATACTATGTTTAAGAGTGGGTAATAAAAATTTGGGGCACCGATAACATACTTTAGGTGAAATGACCGACCAAATTTTGGCATCGTTTCCAAGGAATTTTTTGTTTCAGTGCTACAATTTAAGTTGTGTTAATAATTTATTTACTGAAAACAAAAATAAAAAATTCTCAAATATTTTAGTTCTAATCCCATTTCAATTTTCTCTTTTATTTTCCATTTTATTATTGGTGTTTTTGTTGTGGATGTGTAGGACCGTAGGTGCAAGAATAGACGCCCCACTCGGTCCAGAAGCACCGAGTCATCGAAACTTGTTCTTCTAGATCTGGAAATCAAACGGACCTTGCGTCATCCTCAACCTGCACTAAAAGAAACACACCAACATGAACTCTCTACCATGGAGAACAGGAAAGAGGGATAACCAACTGTGGATGTTACGGCTGAGCATCAGTATAAGGAACAGCAGCCTCCAGCTGCTGGTCTATCGGAGCAGGCTCCTGGAGGCTTCGTGGAAGTCCTCCCAAGGGATTACCAACGGCCACCGAAACAACCTCCTCCGACGTACGGACAACTGAAAAAACCGCATCAACTCTTCCAATGGCCCTATTTATCCCCTCATGATCAGCAATATCTACAACCACCACCCCCTCAGCAGCTACCTCCACGGTCTACCCTTATGAAGTACGGTCTTTGTTCTATCCACGGAGCTGATATGGGCATCGTTCATCCTCCGGTCGAGGCCCAACACTTCAAGATCATGCCTGAAATCATGCAGCTGATCCAGAACACTGTAAAATTCGGAGGCCTGCCCAGCGAGGACCCGAACACACATCTCTCCAAATTTTTGGAGGTCTGCAACACATTTCTGTAAAATGGCGTGTCCGAGGACACCATCCGTCTCGCCTATTTCCCTTTTCTCTATGGGACAAGGAGAAAGACTGGATCAAGGGGCTGCCCCAAAGATCTATCCTCACCTGGGAGGAGCTAGCCCAGGAATTCCTGTCCAAATACCTCCCACCATCGAAGACGGTGATTCTAACGAACAAGATCCACAACTTCCAGCAGCATGACTCTGAGTCGTTATACGTTTCATGGGAATGTTTCAAAGAGATGCTATGAAAATTCCCACACCATAGACTCACACTCTGGATGCAATTCTATACCTTCAACGGAGGACTCACAAAAAAATAACAAGTCTGTGGTAGATGATACTACTAGAGGTACGGTGATGAGAAATTCTCCCAAAAAATATTTTGAACTACTGAAAGATATGTCTTCCAATAGCTTCCAGTGGCACTCTGAGCGGTGGACCCAAAAAAGTGGTATGCATAGTATTGATGATTCCACCATGCTCGCTGCTTAGATGGATGCAGTATCCAAGAAATTCGACGCATTGAATCTCAACGGAGCATCTCAAGTTCATGTGGTGAACCATCTAGCATGCAGCGACTGTGGTAACAACCACAATCTAAGAGAATGCCCATGACTTCCATCCGACCCTTCGACAAGCGAGGTGATATTTGTTTCTCAAAATCGAGTGTTGAATCAATATCAATAGTACCAAAACCCAGCGTGGTGAGATTATAATAACCAAGGCTGGGGTCAACAGTAGAAAAACCCTCCGCCCCAAAAACCGCCCGACTACAATCAACCTCACTACCAGAATCAGTTTCCGAGATAGGACTTCCAGTAGAGTTTCTATTATCAGCAAGGGTACCAAAACCCTCAGCCGCAACAAAAAAGTCATCAATCACCTCCACCACCTTCCCAGACACCTCAACAAGAGAACTCATCTAGGTTAGAGGACCTAATGAATAAATTTATATCAACTACTGAGACAAAATTTCAGAACTAGAAGGATTCCATTCGAATCCTCAAGAATAAAATTGGTCAGATAACAAACCAGCTATTAGAGAGGCAGCCCGGTACACTACCGGGAAATACTGAGAAGAATCTGAGGGAGGAGGCCAATGATATCACCTTGCCTAGTGGAAAAGTTTTTCCAAAGAAGGAACCAACCCACCAGTCAACTGCAGCTCCATCCCCTATTGATAAATAAGGTTCGGTTTCAGATCCCTCTTCATCTGAAGAACCATCAAAAGAGGCTCAATTAGTCAATGGAAAATATGTTGTCAAACCATTTGTACCTGCATTACCTTTTTCTAGAGATAATTATGTAAATAAAGCTGGATCACTAATTTGGAAAATTCATGGACATGTTTAGAAATCTCCACATCAACATGCCATTTGCGGAGGCCCTAACACAAATTCCTACATACGCCAAATTCATGAAGTACATCCTTTCCAATAAGCGTATAATAGAGGATTTGGGCGTTATGTCACTCACAAAGGAGTGCTCTGCATTTGTTCAACATTCCATTCCTCCAATGCTCCATGATCTAGGTAGTTTTACTATTCCCTGCACAATTGTACCCTGTGAATTTGGGAAAGGTCAATGTGACTTGGGAGAATGTGTCAACCTCATGCCATAAAGAGTTTTCCAAAAGCTCGGGCTCCATGATTTGAAGCCAACCCGAGTAGCCCTTCAACTTGGTGATCAATCCATTAAGTATCCGAAAGGGGTACTAAAAGATATACTGGTGAAAGTGGGATGATTGATCCTCCCAGAAAATTTCATCATCCTCGACATGGGGGATGATCCGGAGGCATCACTAATATTGGGAAGACCTTTCCAAGCCACTGGGAAGGCACTAATTGATGTGCACCACGGAGAGATGAATTTCTGGGTACGAGATGAGAGAGTCTCCTACAATGTTCTCAAAGCCATCAAGCAGGCATCATTGTCCGATCATGAGGATTGTTATGCAATAACTACCATGGACGATCTCTTGATGGATGATCTGGTATGTTCCTATATTTATGATAACTTAAACATTCCATACATTCCTGTTGAAGAAGATCCAGAGAACTTGCAACTCCTATATGGCCAGGGCAGCCACTACTGGGACCATTATCCAACGTAAATATCTGGTATGCAAGGTAATAAGGTCGATCCAATGACCTAAAACAAAGGCACTTCTTGGGAGGCAACGCAGAGGTTACACGCCGTGTCCCACCAATATACATGGCGTGTACTTATCTATTGAATTAATAATTTTAATAGTAAAAATCTATATAATAACAAATAAATAACTAGGGATGATGCTAGTGCCGATGGTAAAGTCAATGGAGTTTATTCAAGTCGTCCCCAGTTCGAATCCTCCTAACCTACTTTTGGCATGGGGTTCCTCCTTGTACTTAAATGGTGTGTGTGGTATTTTTCATTTATAAATATAAATGTGTTTAAATATAATAATACATGTGATGGGGATGGAATGGTTGGCTAGAATATTAATCTAGTTCCAGAAGACCTGGTTTCGAATCCAGACAACTGTCCCATTTCCATCAATTGTTATTTTAATAAAACCAGTCGACCTACATTTCGATATACACCGTGTACGCCATAACTTTTCCATATAAATTAAAAATGATTTTAAAATAAGAAATTACATGCGTGTGAAGTTGGCGGATTGGCAAAGTCTCGATACAGGGTTTAAAAGGGCCAGGTTTGAATCGCGCTAATCTCCATACATCATCCCCATCATTTCCTAAATAAAAACCACATGCCATGAATTTCATTCTTCCCATGTGTATATGCCATATAGATTAACTATACATAAATGATTAATACGGGCAGCAGTATAACCTTTTCTCCAGTGGTGGAGGGATTCCGTTTAGAACGGTCGTTCGCTAGTTCGAACCTCACCCCAAGCACCGGACCAAAGGTTGTACTACTCTTTTTATAATTTTTGAATACACGACATGTATTTCCTGATATACGCCGTGTATATATTTATTTGTAATAGAATTTGTAGATAAATCTATTTTATTTTAATTATTAATAATAATTATTATATAGATTACTATAATAATTATATATTGATTTAAAAAAATAGGAATACAATGTGTGTAGTCCAACCATACACACTGTGTACCGCGGCTATTTAAACCGCGGGCCACCCAGCTTTATCCCATGTTGCGCAGCTCACCATGTCTCCCCCTTCTCCCAGTTTCTTCTCCCAAACGACACCCACACCACCACTTTTCAGATCCGTCGATTTGGGGAATTTCAAGTTCTGATTCTTCTTACATTGTGATCTCTGGTCAAGGTACGCCATTCTACACCCACTATTTTAAATTTTTAGACCTTTTTAGGGTGCTATTCGGATCGGCCGACCGTTCAGCTTCTGCCAGTACACGACCACGAAATGAAGAACACACGCCGTGTAGTTATGTACCCAGCCACACATGAAATACTTATAAATTTAAATATACATGGTGTGTATGTTTGGTACAAAATTTCACTACTAGAAATGTAGGCTATGGCCACGGTTTCAAACCGTGGCTATAGGTTAGAGCCACAGTTCAATGAAATGTGGAAGGTATTGGCATGGCTATAGGCCAAGGCCAATAGCCACAGTTTAAAACAGTGGATAAATCCTTATAGCCAAAATTTCAAACCGTGGCAATAGGTAAAACACAAAAATGACTTATATCCATGGTTAGAAACCGTGGCTATAGATTAATGTTCAATAAAACAACACAGCAGGCCTGCCTTCCACCCCCTACCCGTGCAAGTCCCCCTACCTTCCACCAAACGGCTAGTCCCCCTACCACCCCCACCCTGCATGTCTCCCCCCTATTTCCCATCAGGTTCTGCCCCCTGCCAGTCCCCCATCCTGGTTTCCCCTGGTTCCTCACCCCCTGCCAGTCCCCCCTGCCTTTCACCCACCCTGGACACACCCCCACCCTCTCCCCTGCACAGACACCCCCCTGGATAGATAGAAAACCATGGACACCCCCTCCCCTGGACATACCCCCCGGACAAACACCTCCCCTGGATAGAAAACCCTGGATAGACAACCCTGGACACCCCCCCCCCTCCTCTCCTGGATCGACCCCCCCCCCCCCCCCGGACCGACACCCCCCCCCACCATAGACAGACAACCCTGGACACCCCCTGGACATACTACCCTAGACACCCCTTCCCTGGACAGACCCCCCTCCCCTTCTAGTCCCCCCTGTCTGTCACACCCCCTGGACACAACCCCACCCCCTCCCCTACACAGACACCCCCACCCAGGACAGACAACCCTGGACAGAAAACCGTGGACACCCCCCTCCCCTGGACAGACCCCCCAGATAGACACCCCCACCCTAGACAGACACCCGCCACTGGATAGACAACCACCCTGGATAGACCCCCACTGACACCCCCCCTAATAGACACCCCCTCCCCTGGATATAATACCCCCCTCCCTAGACAGATACTCTAGGAAACAACCCTCCCTAGAAAGATACTCCCGAACGGACACCCCCCGGACAGACACCCCCTCCCCCGAACAGACACCCCCCTCCTCCGAACAGACACCCCCCTCCCCCAGACAGACACCCCCCTGGACAGAACACTCCCCCTCCCTTGTAAAACATGCCCTCCCCTGGACAGACACACCCTAGAGACTCCCCCTCCCTCCTGGACATCCCCCACTCCCCTGGACAGACACCCCCCGGACCCTCCCCTCCCCCTCCCCTGGACAGACACCCCCTTGAATGCTAATACAGTTGGCCATTCAATTTGAAATCAATGACAAAAACTAAAACATAATACATTTCAAAGCCCCCCCCCCCCCTTCAGGACAATCCCCCACCCTTGGAATGCTAATACAGTACGTCATGCAATTTGAAATCAATGAAAAAAACTAAAACAGAACACATTGCAACCCCCCGGAATTCTAATAAAGTTGGACATGAAATTTGAAAACAAAAAAAACTAAAATAGAACACTTTGCAACACCCCTATGTTACTCATTATATCATTTTTTAAGGATACAAGATTCTGAATGGGTTCACCAATCCCAGAAGTTCATTCTCATTGATACTCATCCTCTATATGTTGAAAGAGAATGAATTCATCACAGTTTCATCAATTTTTGTCTATAGGTTTACTTCATGACCATTGTGTTAGACTACACTAGGATGGTCATGATCCTTGTATCACATGCCTAATTTTTTAAGGCAATCAGCATGTAACCACAAGAGTGATGATGATGGTACCATTCATTGAAATGGGAGGATGGGAGATTAAAACATATCTTCATGGTTATCATTTCCCAGTCCATATTTCTGTTGCAGAATCTTAAGGAGGCGCAACGACAGAAACGAGAAAAGAAAGAGGAATGTAGAAAAAAATAGACACGGGACATAAAAATTTATGTGGATCGGGAATAACCCTACGTCCACGGAGAGGTCGAACTTCACTAATTTAGGAGAACAAATTACATAGGTTTTTATAGTGGTAACCCTAGCCCAAAAATGGGCTATAAAATGGAGAAGACGATCACTATTCTAAAAAATAATCCCACATCACTACTGGACACCCCATGGATGATCACTATTCAGCCCAACTGGATCGGGCAACACCAATCCAACAATTTCTCTTATATTATTAACACATGCCCATGAATCTTGTTTGTTATTCCATATCCATGTGGATATAGGTTAATAATGTCACTTTTTTCCTTATCAAGGTGACAACCTAATGATCAATGTTTACTAGAATTTCAATTACATTGTGTATTTAGAAAATCCCATAAATATTTTTCTCATTTCGGGAAGTGAGGGAATCTTATGCTTTCCACAAATAAGTAAAGGAGGGATCTTCGGTTCTTATCTAGGCAGGAAGGTTGTTATATCTTCTTTTGTCAACCCATATAGACATCTTAGGAATCCACAGTCAGTTGACTACATTTGAAGCTGTTTCTGAGTACCCGATCAGGGAGAGAGGCAACTGTGAGACATTTGTTTGTTGTTGGACAACACCAGCATCTTCTGGCCAAGAGCAAGACCAAATCACGAAATTACCGTGGCGTGATCGTGGTGTTTTGGCCCGGTCCAGCAACATCTATGAGGCAGCATCTTCCGGCCAGGAGTGAAGGGAGTGGGAGGAGGTGGGGCAACATTCCGGTCATCGCCCTGCAGGAAAAAATTGTGAATAGTCTATCTCAAAATTGATCACAAGACTCATGGAATACTATCACTTCGAACTATCACAAGGTGTCCTCTTGAAGCAGGGCCAAACCGCGGAGTGACCGTTGCCTGACATACCCCCCCCCCCAACAGACCCCCTCTGGATAGCCCCCATCCCTTCTGGACACCCCACCCCCCTTGGACAGCCCCATCCCCCTTCCTTTCTAGACAACCCCCCCCCCCCCTCTAGGACACCCCCACTCTTCTTCCTAGACAGACCCCCTTGGATAGACCCCCATCCCTCCCAGACACCCCATGGATAGACAAAGGCATCATTCGAATTGATTGAATTCCAAGTGTCTTTTATAATTTTATTAAAATCCCCCACAGTGTTCCAGGCATTATTGAATCTAAAAGGAAGATTATGTTTGTTTTCTCTAGTCTTGAGGCTCACCAAAATTGGACGATGATCAGAATTAATCCTAGGTAAAGTAATAATAGAGATTCTATTCCAGTTATCGAGAGCTTTGATGTTTTTGAAAGCTCTGTCAAGTTTACTTGCTAAAATTTTATTGTGTTGCCTTCTATACCTGGTATACTTAGCCCCAACCAGATTAATTTCAACAAGGTTATTATCATCAATACGGTGATTAAAATCTTTTATGGAAGTGTTTGAGTACAAGGGACCTAGCTTTTCACTAGTTCCAAGGATAACATTGAAATTACCGATAATGACCCATGGCACTTGAATAGTGTTGTTAAGGGAGGATATATTGTGCCACAAGGTTCTTCTATCTTGATATGTATTGCAGGCATACACAAAATTATAGCAGAAAGTATTATCATGCATGTTTATTTCACATGTCAAAGACTAAGAATCGTCATTAACAATATGAATTTTATCTATAGAAATATGTGTAAATACCCACAAATAATCACAATTGTTATTATGGGAAGTTTCTCCTATAAAAGTATAACTATATTTTTCAAGACTATTAAGTCTAGAAGTAAACGTAACTTTAGGTTCAGGTTAAATGGTTAGGGAAAACGGTTAGAAAAATCATGTGTTAACCATGTAGTAGTTATTATCCCTTGAGAAGAAAGGTTCATGTTTTTCTGGGATATTTTAACTTTTATAAAAATTGTGTGCAAGATGAACAATAGCCTCTGGACCCAAATATAATCATCAGTCAGGATTTTCTGGAGACTCACAAGGTTAGACGAACCGTGTTAAAATCATGAAAATTTCCACTAGAATCAATAGATATATATCTCATGGTTACTGTGTAGTTATCCATAACACTGTGCATAGACCATACACCTAGGTCGATTTACTTCGTTCTTGGAATTTTTCCCCCATCTCCTGAAAACTGCTCAAACCAAACAAGGGCTAATAAAAGGCTCTAGAAAAATACATACACATGACTCATAGGGTGTAAAATTATCCCCATAATTGAACATTATATTTTTATAAAAAAACCAATATTCTGTACTGATGAATATATAAGACCCTTGATGCCTCATAACCACATCCAAATCCCATATCTCATGGATATATCATCCATTATACCAAAAAATATAAAACAAATGATTAATTTTATCATGTTGCATATTATCTGTGTGAATAATATTCCTAATTGGCTATTCAATCACTATGGTATTAGGTTGAATCTTAACTTTCCCCCATTAAATCATATATGACAGATCTAAATGATAATTATTTATCCAAAAAATCATGGATTATGTTAGGAATAAATGTTAAGTTAAATGGCAATTTAAACAAGTATTTCATCTTTCCAATTCAGTTAATGATATCAAAAGGATCAATATACCACCGAGACAACTTATACTAATTTCCTAAGAGATGACTCCCCAATCGAGGATAAACTTTAGGAAAAAACAGATCACTATAATAAAATTCTAACGTTGTATGATGGTGATCAATATATGATATTTTGTGACTCTGAGCTATTTTTATTATCTTTTGGATCAACTATACTTTCTCCATTGTCTCCTAAACAAGACTAAATTTAAAAATTTACCTCTCATAAAGATCTATTCGACAAAAATGATATATATATATCAATATATTGATTTAAAGTGTTCCATTATGATCAAATAATGACAAATATTATTATACAAAAATTATATCAAGGGAATATTCTTCCGTATAAACCACAAAAGTCAAGTGTTCCTTCTCGAAGAAAATATTGTAGAATATCGATGGATAACTCATTTTGACAATCCATATGATAGTCCATGCTTAAATTTAATTGGGTAACCATCTCCTCTTTTAATCCCTTTTATAACAAATATGTAATGCATGAATCTCTATAAGAAACCACTGTAGAAGGAATTCCATATATTTTCATGATCTCTCAGTCATAGAAGTGCCCGAGCTCTTATACCTTCATCCACTCCTTAATTTGAAATAAATGACCTGATTTAGTGATACAATCACTGATCACCCAAATATTATCCTTCCCACCATGTGTCTGAGGTAGTATAATCACAAAGACTATTCATATAGATCTCATTTCAAAAATAGAATGGGTAAGGGATACAACAATCTGTAAGGTCTCTATTCCTCTACCTTAATCTTCCAGTAAGGAATTGCGACCTGAAGTCTACAATCTATCACATAATTACTAGCCACTAATATTAACATATAATGTCCTGATTCATTTTGGTAGCTCCATGATGCTCAATCCAACTAAGTAAATATTAATCATCCATTAACTGATGTATTAGAGCTGTCAGAATGAACAATCGTAATTAGAAACATAAATCACCATCAGGATACCGAGACTATTCACCTGAGGTCACCGACTATAAATTATTTTAATAAATTTTTTATAATCCACATTGGATGATTGATCAATAAAAATAAAACCATTAATTTACAATTTATCTATCACACAATCTAAGAAAACCTACCCATCATCCTTTTCCACATCCAAGACCATATTAATAAACAGACTCATCAAAGACCACTCAGGTATTGATTCCTTCATGTATTGAGTCAGTAACTATATAATCAATGTTTTTTCGACCAAATTACCCTTTCTAGGTGTATATAAAATATAAAAATCAATGTTTTGAATATATTTAACCCAGTGTCTCAATTGTATGCTCAAGTGTAATTGTGTGAAAATATACATATGGCTTCACCTGCCCCCTGCCCCCTGCCCCTCCACCCTGCCCACTGCACCCTGCCCCATACCCCCCTCCACTCTGCCCCCTGCCCCCCTCCACCCTACCCCCTACCCCTGCCCCCTGCCCTGAAGACCATCCCCCTGCCCCCTCTACCCTTCCCTCTGCCCCCTGCCCCCCACCCTGCCCCCTACCACCCTCCACCTACCCCTGCCCCCTTCCCCCTACCCCATACTGGGAAGACCTCCCCCTGCCCCCTACCCCATTCCCCCTGCCCCCTCCACCCTCCCCCTGCCCCCTCTACCCTCCCCCATGCCCTCTGCACCCCGCCCCCTGCCACCCTTCCCCCATCTGATTTTGGACCTCTATCACCTATTAAGATTAGTGGACCCAATATTAAATGAAAAAATTAAATGAAATATAACAAAAAATATTCTTATATTGTTCAATACTAACACTTACCCGTTGCTAAAACTAGTTATACATACCCGGTTATAGATTATCCATTATAATCATATTATTAATTATAATGGTTTATGAATCAACATATTATACCCCCGTTAGTTAATACTCCATTTGATCCTAATTATACCCCCAGTGATTCAACTCTTTTGCCTCCTTTACTTAGACCCAAAACATTCGAATGTTTATAACCCCCAATGTTGAGCCTCTTCAATAACTGGTCCCCCTATTCACAAGGTCATTCTTTTTATCTTGATCAATTATATGATGATTTCATGATCTTCCTCAATAGGATTTCTATATTTGATTTTCTAATTTACATCTTCAAATACATTCAACAGAAAGAAAACTTTTATGTAGACTTTTCTTAATAATTTTAATCACTTG
The DNA here is from genome assembly GCA_963277665.1 of Viscum album. Lineage (NCBI taxonomy): Eukaryota > Viridiplantae > Streptophyta > Magnoliopsida > Santalales > Viscaceae > Viscum > Viscum album. The sequence continues at coordinate 1,871,047,566 of OY728119.1, read as the reverse complement.
TGTTTGATCAATTGGGTACGGGAAACAATGATAAGGAAAATATTATTTCTTCTCCTGATGTTTTAGCCTCACTTAATCACTAAATTCTCTGGTGTAAAATCTTCTGATACTACACCATGATTTGTCTCAAAACACTACATAATATTTATGAAAATTATATCACATGGTCTTTTCTCAAACCACATTAATGTAAGAAACAATGAACCCCATTCAATTTAATACATTTAGATATAATAATTGACAATATTATCACTTCTAATGAATGAATTACATTCATTTCCATGAAAAAAAAACTCATTCATGCATATTATTTTTTGTATTTTATTTCTTGTACTCTTCAACTAACTCACTGCTTAACAATAATGTCACTATTTTTCTCCATCCTAAAAACTCAAGAATTTATACTGTTACATTTAATCTAATCAATTTATTTTAACATTCAGGTATGGAATAATAGAATACATGATTTCTCTTCCATCGCCCTCTCACACAACTAAGCTTGCACTTATATACCTCACGTAATAGATGTATATGTGGAAACTACTTCATGTCCCTCCTGAAATATAGTGTGGATCATACACTGGATTGTGCAATCAACCCATGATAATGAAAACACTAATGTATAGAAATAATCTGTATGAATTCATAGAAACCATACAAAAATATTGACCTTTCTTATTTTCCCAATTACGAAAGACACCATCTTTGTAAAACAAATATCACTGCCACCGTTTTCTATTCACTGTTTCTAATAATAAAATACACCACTAACTTTAGTTTATTAATTTTTATAATCTTACAACCATATTCATCCCCTCTTAGGATTTGAAAAGATGAATTTGATCACTAATCATTATGACATGAAGAACTGTGTATTGAAGCTTCACCGATGACGCTTAAGGAAGAATACAACTTCTAAGATTGACCAGATAGCTCAAATAAAACATATCAAATAGATGGAGTTATATATGAAACATTTTAAGTGGATAAAAAGTGTTCCACATAGACCATTTCCAAAATCAATAATACGCTCGGAATGCTACTCCTTAGCAATACATAGGTGTGTCTCCCTACATTAGAGCTGGAATTGGGGTTGACACATTGATACACTTTCACACACTATGAGCTTTATGTGGCCATTCCTACCTATGTTATACCACATACCCACTCCTCCTACGTGATCACACCAAATCACATCCATGCTGGAACTATGAATCACACAATCCTTAGGCAATCCATGTGGGTGTTATAAACTCTCACTGGCTACACTGGGTGATTAAACATTCTTTCTTTCTTAATTAGTGGTCGTCCTTGGTTGGCTTATGGTTGACCATATTTTCTACAGACCCACCGACCCGCCTGGACATCCCATAAAACCCCCCTCATCTTTCCTTTGGTGATTCACATGGAATTTTTCTCATGCATACTGGAATGCAGGAGGCTGGGGGTTGGTGCAGTGGATGAGGCGGGGGATGGCAGGGGGCTTGTGCGGGCTGGAATAGGTGGCAGAGGGCTGCTCTGGGCTGGATTTCAGGTGGCTGGGGGCTGTTGGGCATGTGGAAGGGGATGGTGTGGGCTGGGATGTAGGAGTTCGAGGGCCAGTGAGGGCTGGAACTGGTGGCAGGGGCTATTTTGCAGGTGTAAGGGGGCAGGCATGAGTGTTTTGCAGGAGGTTGGGGGTGGTGGCTAGTATGGTGGCTGGTGTGGTGGCTGGTGCGGGATGGATTGCAGGTGGCTGGGGGATGGTGCAGGCTTGAATGCAAGTGGAAGGGGGCTGGAATGCTGGTGTAAAGGGGCTGGAATGCTGGTGGAAGGGGGCTGGTTACAGGTGCTGGGGGATGGTGCGGGCTGATTCAAAGGTGGAAGGGGTGGTTATTGCGGGCTGGTGGCAAAGGACTGAAATGACGGTGGAAGGGGGCTGGTGTGGGATGGATGTGGCTGGAGCAGTCCCAAATCACAACCTTATCACGACATTACAACGGTGTGACCGTGGCGTGACTGCGGCGTGACCGCGGCGTGACCGCGGCGTGACCGCAGCGTGACCGCGGTGTGTTGGTCCGGTCCAGCAAGGGGATCCTTGCACATAGGCACTCAGAATAGCTAGGTTGAATAAAAAACCACCAAGAGGGGTCTCTTTAGTTCCCAAGGACCTATGAATTGTAGTTACAAGAGACATATCTTTAGTTCCCAATGAACTATGCATTGTAGTGATAGTAAGTAACAGAAAGTAATCTTGAAGCCCTAAAAGGTGTTATATATTTGAACTGAACATCATCTAAATATGGATAATATTTCAAATAGGTATGTTCCAATTCATTTATTGTTTATTCTTTTAATGATGAATATGTTTTTTCTAAAAACATAGGGGAAACAATTATGTATATTAGAGTTTGATATACCATATGAACTTTTATTAGTATACAGAATAAAACATGATATATCATTATTAATTACTGTGTAATATATTTCATGATGCAGTGTTCAATTATTGATGTCAAACACAACCTTGATCCGTTTGGGGTACCTCACAAAAGTCACAAAAACGTAATTTGATCAAAACTTGTAGTGCCCAAATGAATCTCGGTCGAGATCTAAAGCATTTATTACCATCCCAGTGGAGGCCACATATCATTTTTATAATTCACCACCTCTAACATGGTTTTCACATATTCTTCAATTCAATATGGGTATCAAAATTAGTATACAATTTATTTCATAATTGAATCAGATAGATATGTCCTATTTGATGTAGAGTGATTAATTAAATTTAAAATAGAATAAATTAATGAATAAAAATTAAAAAATACGGTTCTAAAAAATTAAATAAATAAATGGAAAAGGAAATGAAAAAAATGGAATTGTAAATGAATCAGAGAATTGGATCCAAATTATAGCTATGAATTAAAATGTACAGTAAATAGAAAATGAAAATTCTGAAATTAACTAAACAATGAGACTTTTCTGTAACACCCATTGTAAAAAATATATAAAAACTGATATAGAATTTAACTAAGTAAATGTTCAAGGCATGTAAAATAAAAAATAGATGAGTACTATTTAAACTAACGTAATCATAAAATTAATGAAATGATTCAGAATAACGACATTAATATATTAAGGATGAAGCAAAATATTATTCAGTATTCAAAATATGAATTCCTTTAGTGATTGGTGACTGGAAAAGTGAATGAAATCTGTAATTATGATAAAATTAGAAACCTATAATTTCATTATAATGTATATGATTAAATTAATAAAGAAAAGTATCACCAAAGTGATGTAGAAAATTACATAAAATATAATGTAATTATTTTAGAAGTGACTAATTGTATAATGAATTATATATATATATATATATATATATAATCATAGAATGTAATTATACATAAATAATTGATGAATGCAAACAAATCATAATAGTGACCATTTTTTTTCAAAGGTGGATAAGATCACAGACATTTTCTACATCTTTAGATCTATCATAAAAATGAGGGATTTAGGTATTATGTAGGAGTATAAAATTCATGCTGTTTGATTTTACTAAGTGGAAAAAGAAATGAAAACTTTGGATATTTTTTACCTCTGAATTATTTGACTCTTTCATCAAACCACAACATAGAATAGAAATACATTAAACTTTGATGAGGATCACTGCCAAGTCTTACAGTAGTTAGAGTCCTCGGAGAAACAATAATTTATTGATGCAACTCCAGTGGGAGTGTGACCCATCTGCTTTTAACAAAATAAAAAAGATTCAAATCCAAAGGCATTGAAATGATAAAGGGAACAAAATATTACACCAAAATTATTTGTTTAATCTACATTATGATCAAAATGCTCACTACTAGAAAAAATATTTCTAAATAAACTAAATTAAACTAAACACGTGAATAATATTTTGATAAAAAAATTTGAAAGTTAGTTTAAATGAATTAATATATATCAACCCACAAAATATAGAGAAAACATGAAGTTTTGTGTAGTTGGTTAGTCGCAATGATCCAGTGGTTCCCATGAATGATACATCATTTCACATTATAGTCGCGTCTACTAAAAAATAAAACCTTTTGGCCTAACACATGTATGTATAATATACAGTAACATTAAAATGGAGACTACTTACTTCATTGAAGTCATGTAGTTTAAGAGATAATATGGTATAGGATCTCTTTTTTCATCCCCCAAATCATTCTCAGTCTGAATGAATACGCTTCATCTGATCCATCACTGCAACGTAAAATTAAACAGCCACAACCACTAATATTGGTCATAAAATTTAGAATATAAAAATACAATTAACAATGTAAGGTAGTTAGGGAAATTTTGTCTCTATAATATGTTTTAAAACACATTTAAAAAATTATATATTAGGATCATGAAATGTTAGAACACATATAAATATGGAATCAAATATGATGTAGAAACACACAGTATGATCAATGAACAAACTAATAGTGAATACAATAATCAAATAGTGTATAGAAACACACAGCTGTTGTAGAGAGAGCAACACCTTGTTCTAAAATCAATTAACTAATAAGAGTAGCAGTAGATGTGGATGGAAATCACGTGCCTGAAGGAATCAGGGAATGGGATGCAGTGAATTTTGAGGGTACCTGAGTGAAATAATTCGACAAAGTAGGAGAAATAGATAACATACAATGGGGTAAAGGGATTTGGGAGGATGAACTGTAGTGAATGATTTATCAGTTACCGTAGCAGAGGTACAGGATGGAATTTAAGGTATTCGGTGGGGATGGATCCCTATTAGCCGAGCACGAATGACTGAGAACCCTAGATTTTGGAGACATAATATTGTAGCTTACGAAACCCTAGATTGTAGATATCGGTAGAGGTGAAGACGAAGTCTCGAGAAGCATCCCTAACCGTCGATTTGGGAGGCTGATCTTGGTGAATGTGAAGGACGAGGAGAAAGGGAAAACAGTGGTGGTTTTCAAATAGGTGATTCAGAATTGGTAACTTGTGATGAGGAGGAGATCGATAGTGGTGAACATAGGGTAGCGAAGTCACGACAGGGTGGAGGTACGAAGATGGGAAGATGGAGTAGTGAGATGCAGTGAAAACTGTATGATTAAGACGCCGATGTCAGTGAAATTGAGGTTGAAGGGGTGGGAAGAATAGCGGAGGTCATGAAACTGAAGAATTGGAAGAGTGAAATCGCGATGAGGAGAGAGGGGAAGATGAAGGAATAGTGGAAGAGGGTTATGGGATATCAACATTGCGATTGGGACGACGCACCAACGAAAACCTCGTGAGGAAGAAAGAGGGAGCGGGAGGTGAACCTGATGGAAATCACGAGCGTGGGAGGAATAGAGGAGAACTGGATAATGAAAATAGGGGAGACAGAAGTCATGATGGGGCGGCTGAGAGGGAGCGGGAGGTGGAGGGAGAAGCCGGGAGGAGAAGTGAGTACAAAAAATAAATGGGTAAGGGATAGGGATAGAAGGGTTGTGCGGCTTCAGTAAAGGCTGTGCATGATCTCTCCCCCAAGCTTATACAATGAACTATATTTTGTTTGTTTATTTTGTTTTCTAATTTAACAACTTTAAATTGGAACTGCAGTTCCCTTTTCAGATCAGTTTGACAATAAATGAAAATCATATTCCTGTAAATTTGAATCATTCAACTGTGTTATTGGATTCCCCTTTTGCAGCATGATGTAATATCACTACTTTCCATATCATGGAACTTCAACCTAGCCATGTCACAATTTCTATGGTAGGGAAAACAGGCCCAGGGCATCACAAGCAGAACAATTTAATTGCAACATACATGTTTCTCGTCCAAAGCATGACACCAAAAACCTAAAATTCAGAAATTTCACAAGCTCCATTCTATTATTGTCTTGGAGACTCGTGAGATTTTCTCGGAAAAAAAACGTACTTTCAAAACATTATAGAGAACTGAAAATTGATAAGGCACCCGATTATAGAAGGAAACATTTTTTGAATAACGAAGCTGAGTCACTATCACTAGTCTGACACCGAGGAATGCCATGATTAATATCAATCGAATGAAGAAACCCGAACAGCTCGAGATGCAGAGAATTGGAGAGATGGGAAGAAAATATGGCTTACGATTATCGGTGTAACATGATCCCACATGTGATGCTCTTCGACTGATCTTCATGGAACAGATCCAGAGACAATCCTGGGGAGGCAATCACGATTCACTAAACCCGAAAACAGAAATGGATGGGATTCAGGTTTGAAGAGACAACACGACCCTCTCCGACCGAGACCTTTGGGGAAATCAAGAACAATAGTCAGGCGAGTTCGGGGAGGAGAAATCATCTAGAGGAGAAGAAGCCGGGAGTGAGAGTAGTGAATCGGGACCCTGATACCAAATAGGAAGACACGAGGTATAGCCACAAATATTAAATTAAACTATGTAAATTAGAATGATATAGCCACATACCAATAAAACCATGGCTATAGGTTGATGGATATAGCTTTAATTTCAAGTAGTGCTTGTACTTTTCCCCATGATGCCCGGGTATCTTTTTTCACACGGCCTCACACACTATTTTCACACACACGGAGTGTTTGTTTGGTACACGCCGTGTATCTCATTTTCTTTGGCTCCTCCGTGTGTGGAACCTAACACGGCCTCTCACCCCATGTTCCAAAACATGATGTGTGTGTTCAATACACGCCGTGCCTTTTATTTCTTTCGGTTGGCCCGTGTCTCGCCCCCCACACGGCCATGTACCTCATCTAAAGGACACTCCGTGTCTTTAACCTACATGGCGTGTAGTTTTTTCATTGAAATGATAAAAACATGGCCATGTCATTTGTAACAAACAGACACCTACACATTCAGTGAACACATCGTGTATGTTCGGTACACGTCGTGTACTTTTACATGGTCTATTTTCACCCTCTGCGTGTCTATCCAGAGAACACGAGCTACACTGCATTTTTTACTACACGCCGTGTACTCTAGATTTACACGCCGTGTACTTTTATTTTCCTGTTTTCTCACATTTTCTTTGTTTTTTTGTTTTGTTTCATTTATTTTTCGTTTTTTTAGTTTTTCTTTTTTTTTCAGGGTATGGTAGATCACGATCCTTCCCGAGGGAAGTAGCCAGCCTCCACCACCGAGGGCGAGAGGTCCATTTTTCGGCGGATTTGACTCCGCCCACCGACGTAGCCAGACCCCGATGCTCTGGTATTCGAGCTCCCTCCATTGGCCATTCTTCCGCCACTCAATCCCTCAGTGGAGGTTGGGCCTACATCTACTGCCACTCCACCTTCCGACACCGAGGTTCAGAGCACCAGCTTTTATGCTCCACCAGATGCCGCTCTACCTGCCCCGACTTCATTAGTAGATGGTCCCTCTTTGAGCACACCATCCACTAAGCCACCCCCTACTTCAGCAGATCCACCCACAGAGCCAGCCCCTACTGCTGCACTGGCACCTGGGTCAAGACATGCAGGTGCTCTCTATCCCTGCACGGTATTCCCGGTCACCGATCTCACATATGACCAGGTCCGATCATTCTCTCGTCGGCCAATACTATTGAGTGGATGATATATCGACAGCAGCATTCTACTGCAGCTTGGTATTTGGGAGGATTTGGAGGCACTTCTCGGGCATACCCTACTCCTAGCTATTTTCCAGGTCAGCACCTTTGTTTTTCACGAATTATTTTTGGAGTTTGTGACCTCGTTTGAGTTTGATGGAGCAGAGTACCGGGAGACATCTGGTGATGTAGTGCCCGTGGTATGATTCCGGCTAGGCGGTTGACGTTTCTCCCTCACTATGACCGATTTTGGCCAATGGTGCGGCTTATTCCCCCATCCTATCACCCCACCCCCCATTTCTACCTTGACCCGACCCGACCGCTCTGAGCTTGTTGTCATGTGGCGGGAGATCACTGGGTCTGAACACCTATATTCCCCCACTTCCCAAAAGGGCACTCTTATCGCCGACCCTATACTTCACTTCACCCACCGGTGCTTCAGAGCCATCCTTTTCCCCCACCATGAGGATATGGGGGTTGTGACCATCCTTGACATGGATTTCCTTACCTGTGTCATCTGGAATGACTACCTAGACCTCCCCTATCTAGCTACCTCTTATTTCCACTCCATGTTTACCGGCCATCTGGGCAACCTGAACGGCAGGTTTTACACTACCCGTCTCGCCCACCACCTTGGGGTATTCGAGACCTCTTTGCCTCATGACCTATTAGGTTCACCCCAGCGGATGGAATTTCTTATTCTCATTCGCATGAGGATGGTCCAGAACATGGGGGGTGCCTACATCCTTGCCCATGCTCGCCCCCAGCCACCCGCTGACCCTCCTACCCCAGCTGGTGACCCTACTCCTCTTTCCCCACCGCATCCAGTTTCTCCACCTCACCCACCTCCTACTGACCCCACTTCTTCTAGTCGTCCTTCTTCTATCCCATCACCCATCACACCTATCCCCACTCCCTCGGTCGATATTTCCCTTTCCCACCGCCTAGTCACGATGGAGCATGTCTTGGGTCGCTTCGACAACCGACAGGATCAGATGGAGCAGTAGTTGGATCATATCATCAGCCGCTAGGACACCATTGCACGACATTTGATTCGTCTCGACAGCCTCCAAGACCGCATGGAGAAGCTGTTGGCACATATTTCTCAGCATCTTTTTCTTCGGTTGCCTTCGCCACCTGCCTATGCCTCAGCTCCTAGCCCTTCTGCCGCTGCTCCACCACCCGTCACTGCACATGCCACGAACTCTATTCTGCTGTCTACTGTGGGCCCTGCTGCCACGCCTCCTGCCGCCACCACAGCTTCCAGTCCAGGGAGTGCTGTTATGCCTCATTTTCCAGATCTCGTGCCTGCGGCTCCTACTTCTCCAGCTTCCCATCCTGCCGCTGAGTCTGCGCCTTCAGCTTCCACGCCTCCTGCGCCATCTTTTCCAGCTGCTCCTGTCCTAGACGGTGCCTCTTCTAAGGAGACCCCATGATTGGTTTTAGGACATATGATTTTCATTGTATATATACGTGTTATCTATTATGCATTTGTTTGTTATGCTTGCTTTTCGTCTTTATTTTTCTACCACCACAGGTACTCTGAAACATTTTGGGCTACGGATTTACTTCACCTACAATTTTTCTTTGCCTGGACATGAGGGGAGTTTTATTTTTCATTTTTTTTTCTTTTATTTCTTGATTTTCTTAATTTCTTTCCTTTCCCTCAGTCCGGTTCACTTTTTTTGCCCCACTATACCTTGTTCTTTATTGGGCACTTAGTGGGCCACGTGCGATTATCAGTGTGGGGGAACCCCTCTCTATTTCACCTTAGTCTTTTCACTTGAACTAATCGAGGAGACATCATTATTAGATTATATATTTTCAAAATTGAGGAAATTTTTGGTTAATCATATTTATCAATGATCAAGTTATCAGTAGGAAATTTTTTAGGGTTTCATGCTTATTCTAATTCTTATTTATTTTAAAATGATTGTTGATATACTTTCAATTGCAACTTTTAATCCTTGATTAATTACATTGATTAGGCTAATCATTTATATGCATGTCATGACCTGATTGTCCCTTTATTATTTTTCCACTCCTAAGAGGTATTCTGAAACCTTTTTCATATTTCTTTTCTAATACCATATTCCTTGAGAGATTCTTATGATATACATCACTACCATAATTTGCACGTTTTCTTTTCAAAACATGGAGAATTTTGAACTTTGCATGATTATTCATTTTGGATATTTAAAGAGGGAGTTGGAAATACATGACATATTTTTTTGTACCCAATCATGAAATAAAGTGTGGGGGAGTGACTCTTGACTATTTTGGGTAGAAAGGGTTCCAAATAATTATTCGTTGTATTCATAAGTGTTTCCCTTGAGTTCTTATTAGAAAAACAAAATAAAAAAAATAGAATAAGAAGGGAACCTTGTGATCATTTGATTTAGGAACCCTACTTACAAGGGAAATGGTGGTGATTACAACATCATTAGACTGAGTATAAGAAGGAAACATTTTCATTGAACTTTACTTTGAATATCATGCAATGTTGTTTAAAGGAATTATCCTTCCTTTTTTAATCCTCAAAATTTATTTTTCACATTTGAACTGACCAACCCTTAGCCATAGAGACATATGAACCTTATGGATAAAGCCCTCATGATTATTGTAATTCAATTTTTTCTGAAGTAGTGAACAAGGAATCTTGAAAACCTACAGATAGAGTGTATATACCTTAGATTGAGCATAAATCTAAATAAAAAAATCTTGAGTGTGGAGTGTGATATTGACTGGTAAGGTAGATCATCAAGTGGCATGATTATTTTTGAAAGGTTGAAAAATGTGTTGAAAGAAGATGAGAGTAGTTAATTGAATTATATATATGAGGCATGATTTTAATATCTTATGAATTGAATTTGTTTGTGCCTTTTATAATTTTCCTCACTAACATTATCATTTATACTTTTGATTAATTAAATTCTTTCTTATTAAAAGTATATGCTCTTTTAATTAGATGTTGAGGTTTCCTTGATGACAAGCAAACAACTAAGTGTGGGGGAGGTGATGCACCTGATTAGTGTATACATTTTCATACATTTTAATGAAAATAAGAACATGTTTTCACCAAATACCTACTTCTTAGAAGACACATACTTTGATTTTGGTGACCTTATCTATTTTCATGAACTTTCTGGCCAAAATACACAAATCACGGGAATTTTGTGAAAAATTTGAAACTACATGGCGTGTACATTTATACACGTCATTTACATCTTGATAGGGACACTGATCGAAGGAGGGAGTACACTCCCATGTCACTGTAAAGAAGTTACATGTTGTGTGAGGTGGCATTACACGATATGTACTACATTCTAGAAGCGGTTGTTGCCGAGAAGGTTTTACACGCCCATGTGGCCGTTGAAGGAGACACGGCATGTTCAGCTTATACATGTCGTGTCTTCTATTCTAGAAGGGGTTGGTGGCCACATTTTGGCATTACACACCATTTATGGCGGTGCTACATGCCGTGTACACTCAAATACCAGGCTGCGCCATGTTCAAAGTCAAAGACGGCGTGTTAGGACACCTTCCAATGGAGAAAATGAAGACCAAAGCGCGTTGAGGGAAGTACACGGCGTTTACTTTTATACACGCAGTGTAATTTAATTTTATATAAATGGAGGCCTTGGCCTTCAAACCAAGGTTGGTCAAAACCATTGGAGGAGAGAAGAAGTTCTTCTTCCTCCATTCACAAGCCACCGTGGAGCCATTATTGCACCGTTCCACCTACCAACATCGCTCCTCGAAGCTTACATAATGAATTCATCAGGTATCGAGTGTGTTGTTTATATTATGCTTTCCATGTGTAACTAAACCTCCTATGTTGGGAATGTGGGCGATAAAGGATTGTATTATGTTGCATTGATTTAGAAAGTTGTGTTCGTTCTTCTTAATTCTCTTTACTCCTCTTAAATCATTGTTAAATATTACTGCGAATTCTGAGTCGGACTAAGGGAAGAATTCTTAGCGATATAAAAAAAGAGTAACGGTGAAAGATTTCATGACCATTGAAAAGGTTTCACCAATTCATAAAACGACTGGACCAAATTAAGAATTGAGAAACACTATCTACCGGACCAAGGAGTCAATTTATTCAATTCCAAACAAGAGGAACCGGACCAAGGAAATCTTGTGATAAAATAAAATCTATAATGTTGATTTATCATGAACAACACAACCATATATGAAATCCACATAAGAACTCCTTAATCACCACAACCCCAATACACTTTCCTTTTTGGTAAAACACCTTTAAATCACTTGTCGTTTCCTTTTAATTGTTAATCATTTTCTTAATGTAAGTAAAATAGTTTCACTCAATCCAAACAAACCAATCCACTCTAAATTATGCATGTTCACTAAGCTAATTATAAACTCAACTCAACAAACACACTGCCAAATTTCCCCGTGGATCGACCCCCCACATGCACTATACTAATTTTAAGAGTGGGTAATATCAATTTGGGGCACCGATAACATACATTCAATGAAACGACCAACCAGATAGTCATATCATTTAACATGTCATTTGGTGAAAGCCTCTCAGTTCATTAATGTGACAAGGGTGTGGGACATGCAACCATTCAAGTCACTTCATATTAAATCACATAGTTCTATCCATTTCCTTTCATAACATGACAATGACGGGATAAGGAAGAGAAACCACATGAATTTATTTTAATATAAACTCGGATAATTTATATGAATTAAATAGAATTTTCATTTATTTTAACACCAATTAATCAAATTTAATCACTTACCTTAGGTTGGTCAAGTGAATCTCATGGATAAGCATGAGAATTTTATAAAATCCAATTAAGGGAGGATTATGATTATCAAGGTCAAGCTGAAGAACACCTTTATGGTGGCTAAAATAGCATGTCAAACTACTAAAATATCAAAAGGTCTAATTATGTAAAATACCCTATATTGGGTGATCGATGTTGTGGGTGTAACCACCAATAATGATAAACATGTCTCGAATGAGTATTAAAACATGTTTCTAATGACAATAAACAAGGAATATAAATTTAGATGATGGATCCGAATGTAATCAATGTGCCCCTGCTACAATTTATAAAATGAAAAATATTGAGGAGTGAGTTATAGACCACCTACATCATACTCGTTTGAATCTCCTTGCCCAGTATCAACACCTAGTTTTCCCTATATTGGAAGATTTATGAAGAAAATATCAATGGATATAAATTAGGGAATATGAGCCAACATCTAAATAGCATAATTTATTAGACGAAGAATGATGAAATATTACAATGGAATTGAGAACATACCTATGCAGATCCAACGATATATATGGTGATTCGATCGGACTCTGGATGGATTCTTGGGATCAAAACCTAACATAGATGGGTTTTTGGATTAATAGGGGATGGAAAGAGATTTTCTATACTTTGAAAATGAAAAATAATGGGAGGTATTGTTTTAATATATTTTGAAGCATGTTTTAGTAATCTCAAATAAAAATAATTAGGCATCACATGATATTGCCACATGGTTAGTGAAACCGTACACCAACCATGAATGGTCTACTATAGGAAAGGGGGTCCCATATGGTTAGGCCACATAGTTAGTGAAACCTTGAACCAACCACAAAAACCCCCTCTATAATTTTTCTATAGTTTTTCTAATGACCGTGTGGCCCAAATTTCATTGTTTGACCAAACTGTGTGCCCTCCTGATACTCACATTTTAGCCACACATTATTAAAATTAATTGTTTGGGCTACAATGAATGGTAAAACAATAGTTCGACTAGCATTTTCACCTCTAAAACTGGGATATATGATATGAACTGTCCATAGAAACCCATGATAACTTCAGTTACTCATTAGTAATCCATATTTGTTCCATAAATGAGAATTAGATCAAAATTTAAAGGATCCATACTTGATTGAAAACTAGGTTCTTACAATAAGGGGTTTTAAAATTTGATTATTAGTGGGAACTAAACCAAGGGTTAATTAAACCTCCAATACAAGAATAACAACAGGAAACTTATCAGGATATAAATCTACAGGTTCATTTACAACTATAACATCTTTATTCTTAAAAACAAACCTATTTTTTACAATATGATTAATACAACATTCACTACCATATTTTACTAGTTTATCTATATAATGAAATTTTATCATCGATATGAATTCTTTATTATATAATAATTCATACTCACTATGATAATTGAATATAACTTCTTTATATTTGGATTATATTTTAGTATGATAAAATGAAAAAAAATATACACTGAAAATAAAATCATACTCAATTTTAAAAAAGTCAATAATATTCACAAGAAAAACCATTACCTTAGTAATCATATGAATTTTCCGATAAATACTTTTTTCATTAATTCATCCACCAATAGTTATTAAATAAAAGTTATTTCTCCATTTCTTGAGGTAATATTTCCTTTTTTACCATCAAATTATCTAGAAATAAAATAATTTTTATATCCTAAATAAAATAAGACTTTGGAATAATATGAGTAAATAAGAAGTGTACATATCACCACTTCATTTAATGGTCATGTATTTCTTATGGTTTTCATGATTAAATTTTAATAATACTTTCATTTATTTCCTTGATGAATCCCATGATTCATGATTTTATTTTGAGACACATGAGAGTAATGTAAAATCTAAATGTAATTAAATCATCTAAATGCCTTATTATCACATTTCGTTTGACCATTACCGTGATTTTTTTATTTACAATTGTTGGAAAAATTTCCTTGATTACCACATAGATAACAATTTTCATATTTTATAAGACACTCCCAAGGATTCTTCTCACCACACGCATCACATGAGTAAAATATAGGCCTCTTACCTTTATATTTCTTCAATGGATGCTTTTATATTTCTTGAAACATAGAAAACTTTTTATCTTTATTGTTGTAAAAGTTAAAAAAATCCATAGTACTATTAATAGAACTCCATAAAAAATTATAATTTCTTTAAAAATAACGATACAACAAAGCTATTTGAAAAATTATTTTTTATATTGATTAAACAATATAAATTTTACTGTCGTGGAATAGAATAAAATTTGATACATAACAAGTCATAATAGAAAATATAGCTTCATAGGTGGAATTTGAGTTCACATTATTTTTAATCAATTATAAAAAGTTGCATTCCATGATAATTTAAAAAACCATAAGAAAATACTTTTCAAATAAAAATATCTTTTAACATTGACCATTCCATTGAAAAAAATATCATCTTATTGTTTGGTATTTTTATTCAATGTACACCTTTGATCGAATTCACCTTCAAAGTGATAAATGATGATAAATATTCAGAATAATCCATTATCTCAAATATATTTTTCTAAGGCATTGATCTATCCTTTGGATACTTTCAGGTAATAGGATCAATCAAATGTCAGAGGATATTGTTTTGTGATATTCTTCAATATAGACACATTCCACTACGAGGTGTTTGATAATTGTAAATCATATATAAAACCATTAATATCCAATGTAGACTAAGTAAAAAATGCTAAAAAATTATCTATTATAATTCCAACATTCTTAGGATGTTCATTAAGAAGAATATTATCCTCCTCACACATTTCCACATCATTAGCTCTGTTTCCTCTGAAAAAATCTATTGTTAAACTAATGTACATTTGATAAAGCAACATAAAAACCATCAATGTTTTCTCATGATAATTTATTAAATAGATTAATAACACATAAATTTATTTTCTTTATAAATACATTTTCTCAAAATTTATTTTAATTTTTCTGTCACACAAACTATAAAAACATGAACCTTAATCAACCCATATGTATATGTTTATCACTAAGGATTGAATTCACATAAATTCTATTGATATTTTAGTTTTAGAGTTCTAGATAATTAGGAAAAACTCTTAAATATAAATGTATAATAATATATACTATATAATGTTACTCAATACACATTTTCTGAAAAATATGATTTTTAAATTTGAACGCTTCTTTCAATACAAACATGTTCTCTTATCTTTAAATGAATCTTTATATCATAAAAAATGAATTTCTATACATATTCTTCATAAATATTCCCTAT
The DNA here is from genome assembly GCA_963277665.1 of Viscum album. NCBI lineage: Eukaryota > Viridiplantae > Streptophyta > Magnoliopsida > Santalales > Viscaceae > Viscum > Viscum album. The sequence goes on along the minus strand of OY728119.1, from coordinate 1,871,031,928 downwards.
CAATAAAAATTTAAAACATAGGATGGGAATAGAAATATAATTAAAGGATATAAAAAGAACAAAACCAATTATTCCATTCTAAAACTCAAGAAACCATATAAGAAATATTACGATTTTTTACAAAATAAATATTGAGAACAAATATTTTTTTATATAAACATGAAATTAGATTTATTTAAAAATAAATTCTTAAAGAATATCATATAAAATTGTAAAGTAAATATAATAATAATTTGTGTTTCATGTAAAACATGGGTACTCATTAAAAACATTTTTTTATAAAACACATTATTTTTCCTTAAAAGATTCATAAACATTTATCTAAACATATGTTCATTAGCAAAACAATTGAAATTTAAAATCATTGGATAGAATATGATATTAATTTATGTGAATTGGGATATTATATTCATATTAATAATATAATCACTCATAGATACACTCTTACAAATGGAATAACCATCTTTTTAAATTCAAACACATATCCTCAAAGAACAAAATCATTACCCAAGGCATTTGAGAGATTTATCTGGATCACCCGTCATCATGAATAATATTCAATGACTATAATATATATTAAGCTCCTATAATCATCCATTCACATAATAATATATCATAAAATATTATTTTTATCAAATATTATTAAACAGTTTCATGCTTCTTGTGAAAATATATATAAAATCATTTTCATTTAAAATTTTGAAAATGAAATATCCCTAGAAGAATGTGAAATATGATATTAATTGAAAATAATTGAATAATTTTATATTAATAATATTAATGAATTTTTTTCATGAGGGAATGAAATTCACCTTATTCTATATATGTTAAAAAATTCATTATACACTTTGGTAAAACTGTGAAATTTAACATATTTAAAACATATTAAAAAGTATTAATTTATAAAATTCATAAAGAAAGTGATTTTTTTAGTTAAAAATAAATTTTATTATATTAATTAAATACATATAAAATTTTAAATTACATGGATATGGAGTGAATAGGGAATACAAACGTTAAACATTTTAATATAAGTTTTTAAAGAAAAATACCTTACCTCGAGTTCGACTCACCAGATACATTATCTCATTTATAATAAAATTATACTAATTATTTAATTTAATATTATCATTTTTAATTTTTTAACATATTATTATCAATTTTATTTAATTTATTTCCATTTATTATATAATTACTAAATTAGATAAGTTCATGTCTGATGTTTCGACATCGTTTTGTTCATAATCCAAAATGAACATCGGTTGGTTGACCATAGTCAAAGGTTTAATTGGACAACCATATACATGATATTAATCATTACATAATTATAATTTTTATATATTAAATATATTTTTATAAATATTTATGAAGGGCTGAAATGAAAAATGAATCACATCCCTTTAGAGAGGTGGCAATACACATATACATAGGAGAAACATTATCATTTTACAATGGTTGGATGGGTAAAAAATGTAATTACTATATTATCCTTTAATAATCAAAATTATTTCATGAATATAATATATATTAATTAAATCCATCATAATAAATAGTCACAATAGGTGATGATGAATATCTAAACACATTTCTTTGCGAAGGTCAAAGTCCACACATTTACACAAGATATGTTTTCATTTCCCATATAGTGGAAATGAATATGAAAAAGGGATTTGAAATCATCATAATACGAATTTTGTATACATAATATTTTTTTATCATATCTGTATAGTTATCAAATATTTTAATGAGGTTAAATAATAAATAAACAAGAAACACTCGATTAAGACTTACTGAACCATAAGACTTTTATGATTTTATTTTGGTGAATATAAGACCAATAGAATATGGAGAGTGATGTTGGGAGAGAATTTTGATATGTATTAGTGGATACAAAATGGATAAATATATGTGAATAAGAGTAGATAAGGAGTTCACTTTTATAATTGAGGGGCGTGGAACTCTTATAAATCTTCAATGTTTTATAATAAAATTACGTATTATTCATGGGACATTGGAAATAAATCTTACCCACTTAAAAAATAATATGATGGTGTTCACAATAATCATATCAAATAAAATTTATGATAGTATTTTACTACAATATCACTTAGTTTTTCACTTAATCATCCTATTTTACCCTCAATGTGGTGAAACCTTTTTACCATAATTTCTATTAATTATAACCAAAAATTAATTTGAATTAATTATATAATTTAACCTCTTGATTCTGTATATGAAATATATTTTTAAATATTCAATTAATTGATGATTTTCAATTTATTATTAATATAAGTTTGAAAATGGAAAAGTGAAACAATTTTTCTAAAAAATTGTTTTATTAAGAAAAAAAATGAATATATACCAAAATCGAGAATAAAGATTAATTCTCTCACATTAATTATATTATGTTGAATAATAGTGTATTAATGATACTTTAAGCAATTAAAAATAAAATGGAACAACATATATTTTAAAATAAATAAAAAATAATTATAAAAATCTATATTTTCTAAAATTCACCCCAACATCATTATTTTCCAAAACAATATCCCAAAAATTTCCCCCTAATAAAGATTTCATATTCCATTATAAAAAATGATGTCAATTTTAACAAAATTAACTTCTAAAATTTTGAAATTTTACTGTTAAATAAACAATATTGTACATGGAAAACAATATTGTTAGAGAAAAATCATAACATTTTCTATTTTAGAAATCATATAATATTATTCTAATGAATGTGAATCTATAAAATATAATCATGAAATATTAGTAAGACACTAAATTGATTTATTATTAATTGTACCTAAGTTTCCCAAAATCCATAAAATAATAATAATTTGTTGTGAAAATATAAATTCCCAAGAAAAGGATGAGAAAATATGTTGTAACAAAATAGTGTGGTGGAAGAAAAAATCATTGTTAGATTTATTTTTAATAATAATGAATATATCTCAAAAAATGGAGTTTAGTTAATAAAAATATTTAAAAATTTGGTAACCATTTAATTAAAAAATATATAAGTTATAACATTAAATATAACATTAGATACAATAAATATAAATTTAATAATGATATAATACATTAAAAATTAAATATCATGTAAATTAAAATATGCCTATAGTATAAAAATGTATGAGAGAAGGAAAACTTAGATGAAACCCGCTTACCTTTTTCTACCAACTTCAAAAAAATGACTTTATCCTCATATATAATAGACAAATGTCTTTTATCACTTATTTTAGATCATTTTTCATGTATATTTCCAGTTATAATATTGAATTATATGCATTCATGATACATTTATTAGTTATTTTTATTTCCATTATGGAATGTTAATAATTTTGTTTAATTTCGTATGAGTTTTGTAATGGTGAAGTCATTCCATATTATTTGATACCATGATTATCAATCCAAGATTATAAAAGGAATTTAAATCATTTTGTTTTCGTGATTTATGTATCTCTATATTCATTTTATGTATACTATGGGCAAAATTTTGGATAATGGAATATATAGTGAGTGTTTTTCTTGTGATTTACCGAAAACTATGAGTTAGATTATAAGTCATGTAAGTTTTTCTACCATTAATGAACCATATTAATAATATAAATTAAAATTTACTATAATATATTACTATTATAATGTTCTTTATGATCATTTATGAAAGAGACTATGTAAATAATATATCACCATTTAGGTAGGTTGTTAAACTTACCTATAAAAGAATGATTATACTTATTAATGAAAAATAATAAAAATTTATATAATTGTATTATAATTTATTAAAATACTTATGATTTTAATATAAGTTCATTAAAGTGTATAATGTTTTTTAGTATTAATATATTTGATAATGTAAATTCAAATAATAATGATGAACTCATTGGCTAATATGAGAAATTATAATTTCTCACAATTAATTCCCAATGAGTGAAGGTATTATGACTTATTCTTGTGACTAAGGGACTCCAAATGTGTATATATTTTTAAATATAGGTTTAAAGGGAAATTATTCAAGAGTAATTCGAGGGATAGGAACGAACTAGGGTGGGTGGAAGTGAGATTTTCTTCTAGTTGAAAATGAGGGATGTGCCTATATAAACTAATTTCAGGGGATGGATAAATATGAAATCACATGGACATTATGTGAGTTAAGAAAGTATATATTTTTGGGACATGTGATTTTAACGTACCCAGCTAAAATGGTCTTCTTGAATTTATATGTTTCGATAAAATTTGATAAATGTTATATTAGATCTTATTTCCTTTTAAAATCTTCTTTAATTATTAAACACATTAATTATTTAATAAAAAATATATAATATGACCCTTATTACCCAATATTATAATGATGATTCTTAACTTGGATTCCATTTAATCTAATAAAAATTCAATATATATGAAAATTAACATTCAAATTAACACACATAAAATACAGAAAGACACAATTTGAATAATTTTTTTTAAATAATAAATGTTCTTATTCGAATTTCATATCAATTACTAAATAAATTAGTGTTAATATATTATTTTAAATAAATAAAAATAAAATTAAGTTCATAATTTAAATGATATAAATTCATTTTACTTAAATATTAATTATATAACAAGTGTAAAAAGATTATGTATAATAACCCATTTATCTTTACTATGATAACAATAATTGACATCAGTTACTTATTTTTTTCATAAAAATAAAATTAGACACATTAACTAATTTGAATAATATCATTGAAAATATAAAATAAATATTATTTTAATTGATCTAAATTAAAAATATATATAATTTTATTAAAAACACATGATTTTTTATGAAAATTCATTTATAGGAATAAAAAGAATATAATTTTATTATATTCCAAAGAATAAATATTGGAGTCATTTTAATTTTATATATATATATATATATATATATTATCAATAAATTTTGTTAAAATTATTATTCAATAGTGATAATTTTTATTAACATAAAAAAATATAACCCTTTTCTAAAAAAAATCATACAAAAAAAAGCTTTAATACTAAATTAACATAACTAAAATACCATTAAAATTAACTATTTATATTATATAAACTTAATTTTATCAATCCAGTGATATTAAAATATTTCTTTAAAATTTCCCATATAAATGTTTAATAATACTATGTGATGGATAAAAAATTACAATAAAATATTATAATAAAATATTATATTTTCCATTCAATATATTATTTGTGAATGACATGAAAATTTAGAAAAAAATTAGAAAACTCTTTTAAGGGAAAGGGAGAACCCAAAGAGATATCCTGTAACATCTTGTTTGAATGAAAATAATAAATTACAAATATATTCTACCAAATATATAAAAGGTTTGAATCAGTCACCCTATGTAATCTCTATGTGAAATAGGTTACCTTTGTGTCTCGATCATCATTTATGAGATACTTAAAGTGGTAATCCAACTTGTACCTAGTATGAATATATTCCTCTAGGTATATTTTCCCCTTATTCATTCAACTAGACTATATATGATCTTTTTTTTGATCCAATCGGTTTTCTCAACCTTAATATTAAATCAAATAAATCTATGTTACATTAATTCAGCATCCCCCTTCAAAACATTGATATTGAAATCTTTCTCTAAAATATACTCCTTAGGATGTAGGAGAAGCATCCAATTGACATCCTCCTTTATTTCATCCTTATAGAAACTATGAAATTCTTTTAATGACAACATCTAGTTAAAATCTGCCAACATGAAAACATGATCATCCTTATCCTTATTTCTAGTTACCTCAACCTCATCAATGGGAGGCGATGATTGAATTGTAAGTGTTCCACATTACTAAAAAACATCATTATAATCTTTTACCTTGTCTAAAAAAGTTGAAATCCCCTCACCCGGATTGATATGATCTTGAATATCACCCTTTGAAGGATTAATTGCAATTATATTTTCCACAACATTAGTATTATTTTTCTTCCTACCAACATAGTGACCCTAGGCTTTAGTAAATTCGAGTATTGTTTGCGGGGTCAATATTTTTTATCTTTGTTAGTAAGAAAATTATAGGGAACAATATTACCCTTTTCCCATTCCTTAAACAACCACAATATCTAGTATCACATGGTGATTTTTCTCACATTTTGAAGATATTTGGGAGTCTATTTCATTGTTAGTACGATCAATCTCTACAATATCCCAGACATGGCCTACTTCATCTTTTATCATCAAATGTATGTTTTCCACCCATCATGATCTAAACAGCCTTACAAATTATCATCCAATTATGAGAATTAGTTTTGTATAGGGTTCTATCAAGGAATAATATCCCCTCATCTAATAATCCCATTCATTTAAATTAGGATCAGACTTCAGCGATGTGATCAATCTTGGATCAGAGAAATTTATATTACAATTGATCTCAGTTTCATTAGTTACATGATAAAAACATCAATATCAATATTCTGTACTTTTTCATCACATAATATCCTAACATCCATATATGAAGAGAGTGAAATGGTATTAGAAATCATCCAAACCTCTTCTAAGACCTGAAAATCCATATCAGAGCCATTAAGGTCATGATTTAAACTAGAAAATAATCATGCGACCAATTGGTATGGGTTCACATACCAAGAATATTTCTAATGATAGTATCAACTAGTTGAATCACCAATACTCGAGTAAACATATGAGAGGTCTGTAGGAGGAACAAATTTAACACATTATTTATATTTGGAGGATTATTGACCTAGCCACATCAATGATGAATTGAAAACTACCAAGGATTCCTAGTAAATATTATTCTTCCAAGGGAGTTAACCTTCTATCTTGACAGAAAGAAACACTAATGGAGACCATGAGATGTCCACTTCGAAAAACGTTCCTAGGATAGATGGGCTGAAAAATTACTAGACGTTAATTTTAACTAATTGGTATTCTCAAGGATAAAGATGATCTGAGGGATTTTCTAACACTAAATATGTTAATAATTTTTCTTATACTATTATATTTTATTTAATGAACATTTAATTTATGTAATCATCTATGGAATGTAATAATATATGTAGTTTAAAACATAGTTATATTTAATTTTGTTTTCATGTTCTATTACAAATTTAAAATGTGTTATTAAATTGAATCATATCTTTTTTGACTTATTTTCTAATCAAGTTAAAATTTTTTGACAGGTTAGGAAATAATTTTGAAATGACTAGAATATATGTTTTTGAGAAAAAAAATTCCCTAAAACCAGTAGTGTTACATTCTCACCTAAATACATTTATTCTTCAAAACTTTACTTGTCACATACTAATGAAAATAAGTAAGGGAATCTATAATAAAGTCACGACTCAAGATATTATTTAAAAAGGCCTATAGACCTTACTACTATAGGGGATTCTTTGAAGCTCAATTTTTCCTTTATAGTATTAATATAATTTATACAATTATTTCTAAACAATTCTTTTAGAAAATGATATATATAATTATATATATGAAAAATTTCATTAGAATATCTTAAATGCCTTTTGATAGATAAATTCACACCATTTATTCAGTTATATACCCTAATGTGAAATGGTCAAGGTGAACTTTTTATGAATGGTTTTTGAAAACTATATATTTTCTTTTATGTTGATAAATTTTCAATAATTAATGATATAAATACATATTAATGTATAGTTTTCATCATTGTATGATGAATTTAATGATAAATTATTTACCTTGGTTTCATCCATCAATTAAAAAAAATTGTTCATTATGAATATGATTAGATTCATGTGTCATATGAATGTATAATAGAATCCAATAATTTCATAACCAATAAAACAATTATAATATCTTCAATGATGAGTTCCTAGTTAAATACATTAAAATAATTAAACTATATTACTAGGTATAAAGACACATATTATGTAATCTTTTCCCAAGGAAGATTATGATCATAGTTACATCAAAATGTGACCCTTGGATGATCTATAACCTTAAATGAATATATATATATATATATATATATATATATTGAAAATTATTATGATTACCCTGTTAATATAGTTAAAAAATTCTTAATACCATATAATATTACCTAATGGAAAAAATATATAAGGAAATAATTTTTTTATCATTCAAAAAACGGTAGTAGTGAATTTTTAGAAACAATTTATATATATGTGGAAGATAAATAACCATTTGGAAGGATTTAAATTATCCTTATGAATATAAATTTTTTTGAAGTATTAAATCCCATAAAGAAGAATAATATTATGTAAAAAAAATTATTCCCCTAAATAGAATGTGGAAATAAAATATAAAAAACATTTAGAGTGGAAAGAAACAAAACATAGATAAATTATGTTCATGAATAATTATTGTGACTCATCTAATTTGATTGAGTTAAGAAATGAATTTAAGATTTTTTATCCTTTGAATAAAAATGAATTAATGTGAGAGACCTAAATTAAAAAATATAATGTGAGTCATTATATAATATTTCATATAGGAATTATATGCCCAATTTAAATGAAAAATTTTATAATATGAAACATCTCTCATAGAAGGAAAACTGATTGAACAACCCTTACCAATAACTCCCAACCTTCAAAATATTTATTTAACCTTTTGTAACAAACATAATCATATTAATAACATATTTTAAAAAAATTATTCATGTTTATTAATGTAGTACCTTGGTTGTATAAAATAGATTAATATTCCATTAGAAAATATGATCTTTTGTTTGGTGGACTAGTTCATTTAGGGATCATAGTTTAGAAGGGTTATCCAATAGTTTGAAACTCTTTAAGTATAATTTTATGAAATTATTTCAGGGTTGTGGGGTTCCCAATGGTGGTGGGAACAATAGAGAGACATGTCATGTGGTTGGGGTTATAGATTTCAGCCACTAGCTAGATAGTGTCCTAGCCAATGTGTATCCACTAGCTATTCATATTACATGAATCAGTCATCAAGTGGAGAATAGAAGTGAAAATATACATTACCTAAAGTCATTGGTCAATAGATATCAAGAACATGATAGTTGTTGGTGTTTTTAATTTGAATAATTTCAATTCTTCCCCCTATAGGGTTTTGAGGGAAACCCTCCTCTCCCTATTTTTTATAGCTTTCATGAACCACACATCTCCCCTTCCCTCTTCCACATGGTTACTATCACCTTGGGGTGATTTTAGATTCAATTGATGGAATTTTTTTTATAATATTCTTTACATGATGATCTTCCATCTTCTCCTGCTTATCTCCAACATATATTTTTCTCCCAGTTATTGATTTGAAAGTTAATACTTCTAGTTGATGGTGGAATAATAATGGTATGATGGGGCTTCCCTACTACATATCTTGAAAATTCCCTGAGATACCGTCTAAAAATTTTCTCCTATAGTTTTATTAGAGTTATGTATAATGGTTTGTTTTCAATATTGTAACGAAAAATTGAAATAATTCTTCTTTTGGTTTTGGTTACTGTTGAATGGGATATTTCATAAGGTAGGTATCAATTCGTGGTACTCATATTCAGAGGAGGAATGGACATGAATTTTTTTGTTAGTATTACCTAGTGAGTTACTGTCAATGTTTTCCTATATGGTTTAATTTGGTAAAATTTTAGTATGTAGATAATTTATTATAATTTTATCATAATTAATTAGTCTTTATTTTTTAGAGGAGTGATAGGGTTGAATAAGGTTTGGGAATCGGACCATGATTATAAATGATATCAGGTAGATGGTTTTCAAGATAAGAGTTAATTTTGCAAAGGATTCATATCATGGTATGTTGTCTCTATAATTAAACCATAGTATTTTTAATATTTTTAAAATTCATTAGTTGTGAAGTCTCCCCAAATTCTTAGGTGATGACCTAAGTAAAATTTGATCCCACCATCATGTCTTTGTCCTTGTTAAATCCAATTTAATTGAGTATATAACAATTTTTTAGAGAGGTCCCAATGATAACTATATATATAAATAGACCATATATTTTCCCTAATGACATTCCATATCTTCTAGGAATGTATGGGTGTCACTATAGCATTACTTCTCATGTTTTGTAAAATATGCAACCCTTGGTTGAATGATATATTGGTGTCTGAATTTTTAAAATTCTTAAAATAATAGATCATCAATAGGACAATATGTTACAAGATATAAGTGATTGGTTAATATTTTAATAAAGGGACTTACTTTTCTAGTTAATGATAGAATACTTGTAATAGTCAATTTTGAGAAATAAAGGGATATTTACATGGAATGTAAAGAATGGCCTGAATTATTAGAGGACATAATTTCCTCTTTGTATGATAATATTGGTTGAGAATAGTGTCTATGAGAATGATATTATTCATTTTTCATTATATCTTACAAATAGAACCATATTCAATGATGCCTATAATTTTAGGGTATCCGGAAAAAAACAAGGAAATGTTAAATCTGAACCCTGAGAAGTAATGAAAGAATTGTTTGATTATGTGACATGAATTACATTGATAGATAATAATTCCCTATGAATTCCATATATTGATGTTAGATATTACATACATACTTTATTAGTATGAAATTTCATTTACGAGTACTGGATTCCAATAGGGGGCTCAGATGAATTTCAGGGTGTGAGGAAACCCACAAATTCATTAAGTACCAATGATATTGAATGGTGTTAGAAATCCATTGGATAATTCTTAGATTAAATTATCAGAATTCCATGTTGTGTATCCCACATATATTTTGGTAACATATTATTTATCAAATATCAATGATTAAGGTCCTGAATTATTATGGGGTACCCTTATTGAATTGAATAGGATGAGCTCACAAAATTAAGCTTTATATATTTATGTGGAATTCCTTGGGTGTAAACTATTGATTCCAATAGTATTGTAATAATAAATTTCAAGGGAAATTCATTGATTTTGGGATATTGGAATGGATACAGTGGAATTCCAAGTATCATCTCTCAAGGATTCCCTAGGGTATTTAGTGGGTGGTAATGTATTGGTTGAGTCACTTGGGTTCCCTCAAATGATTTCAATTGTGGTTCCATTGGGGGTATACTTAGGTTCCAGTTATTCCAAGATATATAATATCATTAAGGATGCATTTATTCATGTTGAATAATGTAATATACTAATAACTTGTGTCATCATAGGCCCAAAGATCAGTGGTCATAGTATTTCATTTTTATATTCTAATTATTATTTGAAAATTATATCATTGTTTTTTATATAAATTCTGAATAATCATGCTTATAGAATTTTTATTTACGAGATATTGTCGATGGTGTCCATTTTAGTTATACTCAAACCCTAATCATACCTCCATGGAACTTGGGTACCCATGATATTATCTATATTTCATTACGGGATCAAGTATGGGATATTACCTTATGTGGTTCATTTTTTAGAATCTATAATGATGCATGGAGTTTGGGAATTGTTTTGGGAGAAAATTTTTTTGGGGTGTTTTTTCTTTATAATTTAAATTTTCTTTTTTGTGATATTTTATATGTTTATTTTTTTGACTATATGATATGTTTTAGATAGTTTCTTTTATTATATAATGTTCTTTTCAGTAATTGTCGACACATTTCTAGATTTTATACTAACTAATTTTTTAGTTTTTATATCTATTTTCTATAAATTTATAACTTTTTTTTACACTAATGAGAATGTATAGTATCCTTACTACCCCACCCTAGACGAACACCTCTTTTTGACCACCTATTGCTTACAGGGAGGTATTCTTGAGGCTATATAGTGACCAACACTCCATGAAAAAATTAGTGGTTTGGGGCAGTGGTGTGTTATGTAATGGTATTGGAGAAGTTTTTATTTAGTCTTACTATCTACTAAATGTAGTTAGGAGAGTAGTAATTTTCTGGAAAATGGTATGGTGCTTATATTTGGGACTAGACACCCCAATTATATAGAAACACCATGTTTCTTCGGAAAGGATTTTTGTTCATGTTTTTTTTGACATAATTGATCTGGTTTCAGTTTGAGTAATGAACATGATTATGAAGTCATTAGGTTATGGGAATTCCCTCTTTTCCTATTATTAAAATAGGGGGTGTGTTCATGAACCATATTATGAATTTAGTATTAACCAATCATTCATGTGATTTATTATCATTTGTAACATTTTTACTTCGGTTGTGACTTAGGATTGTTATATTATATATTTTTATCGATTCATACGATGCTTCCATTCTGGTTTATGGTGGAATATTACTTAACTACTCTCATTAAATGGATAAAATACATATTGATTGATTATTTTTGGTTTATTACTATAAGTTCCCAACTAAATAAAATTATAATTTTAACATAAAGAGTTTATTCCTAAAACATTGAATTGAAATATTCTTCTACTCAGCCTCAATAGTTGAATGTTTGGGTTAAATAAATAGGTAAAATGTGAATTATGTGATTAAATACTTTATTGATTATGTGAAATTTGAGTAAATAAAATTTCAAGTACAACTTAAAAAGTGTTATCATCTAAAACTTGTTCTGGAAATTTCATTTTAATTTAACCTTTTTTTTGATATATTGGTTAATGTAATGTGGAAAATCCTAATTTATGGTTTTTAAAACTCTATGGTGAGGAAATAGTTGGTAGAAAGTGTGGACCAATTATATGGTAGTTTTGGACTATTAGAGAGCCTAAGTTATGTGATATCCTTATGATATTAGATATGTTTTTTCTTTTGGAAACATAATCTAGTATAGGTTATAGTGATCATGAACTAATCCATGAGGTAGTTTGAGAGGCTAGGGAGAGAGAACAGATTTGATGAGTTGATGGGTCATGGATAAATGTGATTCTAGTGGATTTTTTCAAACACAGTAATGAGTATGGATGTATATATATGAACCTATTTTGGATAGAATAAAGTGTTTATTGTAAATTTTTATATCATGTACCTTGGAATATAAGTGATTGTTATATCGGGAGTTGATTCTTTTGTGGGGATCGATGTGTGGAATAGGTGGTAAATCCCAATGAACATATTGTGTGTCCCTCCAAGGTTAATATTTTGTGTGTATATTATCCAAGGGTGACCTGTGGGAGGGGTTATCAAATTTTGTGTGTGTGTAATTTTTCATGTTATATGCCTTCAGTGTTCTGAGATTAGAAATTTTGTCCACGTTATTTAGACCTTAAGGTTAGTTTTGGAAAGGGAAGGATTATTTGGATACCCATATTGGGTGACGTGGGTACATGGGAGGTGGATATGGTGTTTATGAGGTTGATTGAATTTGTGGTGTTCATGGGTATGAACACACATGGAGGAGTTTTGTGTGATGCAAGTGGATATTCTAGGTTCTCTTGAGAGGTGATCAACCTAAGAGTTTGTGTCTCCATATAATCATTGTTTTCATGGGTAGGACCGATTTGGTTCCTATCCTTTTTGTATTAGGATGACCTTTCGGAGAAAGGTGAGATTGTAAATGAATCCCAATGTATCGTTATAATGGTTCCCAATTTTGGAGTAGTCGTACAAAAGGTTTTGTTATGGTGAGATAATATAGTTTTGGAAAGGCTATGAGGGTGCTATAAGCCTAGTGAAATTATCATATGGGAGAGGCATGGGTTTTATCCAAGGAACATAAAACTAATTTACTGCAACATGTCTCAAGGGAGTTCAATCAAGTCCTTGTGATCAGGTTTCATATGAACTCACAACCATTGAGTTTTGGTGTAATATTGGGGGAAAGTATGTGTAGGAGATTCACTATTCCATTAGGCTTATATTTTTGATGTGTGGGAGAATAATCCCTTGGTTTTTTGTAAATATGTATTCATGTTTATGGTATAATGACAATTGTGTGTCTGAAGATAGGTTTTCATGCATGGAAACTCGAGGTTCCCAAATGAGAATTTACATCTTTTGATGGTCAGAAAAAGAACATTGGTGTGTTATGTGTGATTGAATGGATACTAAAAGGAGGAATGTCCAGGGAAGTGTGAGGGTATATCTCATTAGGTGAGGGATAATTGACTAGGAGGAGTAAATCTTGTATGGTTTTGATAGTACACATTCGGTTCATTTCTCTAAGAACTGTTGTAGATGATCTAAACAGATTGGGATATGTCAACATTCATTTTAAGGTGTTACCTTCATATTAGGAAGGTTTTTTATTGGGTTTATTGGTGAAAGACTATATCAAAAACCACATAAGTAGGAAGTAGCCATTGGGTAGCCTTTTTAAGTGACACTCAAAAATGAGTAGTCTTGGACCCATCCAACCATCGTGTTCAGTGATGGATGCAGTGTGTTCCATGGAGATCAAGAAATGATTCTATGTCAAGATGAAAATGATGCATCTATAGTGAAGAGTGGGTGGGTATACATTATGATGAGATCCTCATGTGAGGTTGATCATGGGTGTTCAAGGTTGATAGATAGATAATGGTTATAGAATCGTGATGCAGATGAAAAAATGAGGTTATATTCAATGAAGTCCATAGGTTATGTAATATCTATACTTGAACATGGAGTCGTATGGGGTTTAAGAATTGGACTTAGGATCAGGATGGTTTTAGATGAAACAAACAATTTTATGTTAGTGGTGGGTCATTTCTCGTAGAAATGGATTATGATAAATATGATTATTCAATGATTCAACATAGGAATTTCATTAGATGTTAGGTATGGTATTCAATGGAGTGTGTTTGGATGATCATATGATACCTTTGGGTTATAACATCATGATCATAACGTTTAATGGTGTAATGACATCTAAGGTGAAATGTTTTTAAAAATTTAAATGTATGAAGGTTCACATTGTGTTTTTTAATGTCATTGGATGTGGTGGGTATGAAACCATAGTCAGCACATCATGTTGGGCATGATGGGTGAATCACACAGGTTGTTTAGGAGAATTTTCTAAAAACAAATGAACTTGGGAGTGGTTCTTGAATGATATAGGTTCATATGGTTGATTTGGTATATGATAATAATGAGGAGTACTGGTGTTGTACCAGTGACTAAATAGATGTTAGGTGTTTTGGATTGTGAACTGAATCAAGGAGCATCATAATAAAATCAGTCTAGTTCCATCTTAGTCTCATGATAGAAAAAAACATGCTAGTGCCATATTAGTCTTTTAGTAATGAATTGAAGTGGTGGGTTGTTTTTGGGAAAAAAATATCCAAATTGATGTTATGTTATAGAAGCATATTTATTGATCTTTGTTTTAATGTGGTTGTTGTTTGTAATTTATATAGGAAATATCTCAAGGGATTAATTTGGATGACATATTGGACTTATTAGGGTTTATAATTATTATGCTTGGTAGTTTATAATATTTCATGTGTATAGATGAGATAAATTTTCCAAGATAATATTTGATCTTTTTTAGTGGAATGATTATATTAAGGACCAGGTTCAAAAGGGTACTTTGATGGTTTGGACCCCATAAAAGTATGTATTTAAATTAGTTTTTGGGATTGGGAGGTGGCTGATGGAAGTATGAACACTTGGTTGATTTGTGAGGTAGCTAGGGATATAACTTGCAACCACCAAACAACTCGTTTCCTTGTCAGTAGGTTCCCATCAGGTAACCGTTTGAGATCCAAAACGGAGTGGGTCATTTCCTGAAGCCATATCCCATCCACCTGACTCCATAATCATGTCTATGGTGTTTTAAATGTTTAGAATTACTATTATACCATCATCAGGTTTTTAGAGAGACAACACCCTCACTATTTGTTTGGATCAAAAATACTAGGGATCTCCCCTCCACCCATCCGCTTGGGATAATTTTGTCTTTGGTTATTAGTAATTTTTGTAGGATTCTCCTCCAGGTGATCATAATTTTTCTCATCCTCACCTCTATTATTTTCAACCAAATTAGAGATTTTATAGATGATATAAGGATCATGGATTCATCTCAAGATAATGAGTCTTCGATGCAACATAGTTTGAAGATATCCTAAGAAAACATACACATGTCATCACCCATTATTTTGGTAGATATATGTGATCATGCAATTCATTAATTGTTTTTTGAAAAAAATTAAATTTTGATTCTTGTGGTTCTATTTCCAGTTGATTATTTATTGTATCGAGGTAGTTTTTCGAGCTTGGCATTATCCCTTAGAGGAGGGATAAGCTTGAATCAAGTGTATTATGAGTACTCGATGAGTATATTCCAATTTTTTTGTAAATTATTTAATTAGGATAACTGTTAACAATTTTTAATAAATAATAATTTGATTCTAACTAATTCATCTTTATTGTATTGATACATGATATGGTGGAATATGGTTTCTCTTTGGTATGAACATCTTAGATGAGCTCGGGTTGTGGGATACTGGGATAAGAGTTAATTTTGTAACGGATTATTATTGAGGTAGGTGCTCCCTCTAATTAACACATAGTTCTATTTAGTATTTTTAAAATGCATCATTCATGTGGTCTCACTGGATTCCCAGGGTATAACATTAGAATATTACTAGATCTCACCATTATTTCCTTTTTTGTGTTAAATACCATTTAAAAAAGAATAAACTATATATGTATAGTGGTTTGAATGGGCCCTCTACATGGTATTAGACCATATAAATCCTTTAATTATATAAAATAACTTTTAGGAAGGGGTATATGAAACTATATATTTCCTCTTTTTTTAAAAAAAAATTGGTAACCCTTGGTTGAATGATATGTTGGTGTATAAATGTTTTTAAATGCTTAGTATAATAGACCATGAAGAGGAACACATGTGACATGTTAAAAGTGATAAATACAAATGTTAATAAAGGGACATGGTTTCATACATAATAATGGAATTTTTTTAAATAGAATGTGGTAAATTAAAGGGGTATATACATGGAAAGTAAATAATTAACCAAATGATTAAATGAAATAAGTTTCTTCATGCATGATGGTGTTTTTAAAAAATAGTTCCATAATGAAATCTAAAAGGTGTTTTCATTATTAATTATGAATGGAAATCTATATAATCAATCCAAGAAATTTTTGAAATCATGATAAAACATGGAAATGATAAATGTGAACATTTAGAGTTATTGAATGAATTAGTTTTTTAATTGAAATTAATTCAACTTTTTATTAATGATATGATGGGATTTACTTAGAGATAATCAAGGGATTCATTTTATACATTATTAGTATAGAATAAGGATAGTGATCCCATGATTCCAACAAGGGAGTAAAATGAATGTTGAGGGTGTGATGTAAACCTCATATTCCTTGAGGGTCAATGTTTTTTAATGTATTGATAATTCCATAAAATTAATCTTATATTTGTTTCTTTGAATGCCTTTAGGATGATTCCTGTTGGTTTTGGGAAACATATTCTAGATTGAATTCCATAAAGTAATGTTTTGGATTCTTATAGGTTAGCCGTTTTAAATTTAAGGTGATGGGATCTACATATTCAGCTTGATCTATTTATATTGAAAGCCTCTAGAATAATCCTTGTATTACAATCAACTAATGATTTTTAATTTTAATAAAAATTACCATTATTTTAGACTAGTATCATGGATTTAATGTAATGATAATGGTTTTACCCTTCGATTACCTATGAGACTTGTTGAAAAGGAATGATCAGTGCAGTCATGTGGGTTCCCATAGATGAATATGAACATGGGTTACTTGGTCGTATGCCTATGAACTACTCAGTCTATGATTTATAATATGATCATAGATAGACCAATAAAAGACAAAGCATGTATTAAACCATTGACGGGTGACACCGTATAGCTAAAAGATCAATGGGTATAATACTATATTTTTCTATTCAATTACTAGTTTCAAAACTACATTTTTTAATTTATATCCCTTATTCATGTAATTGGTTATGAAAATGTTATTTTATGGACACCGTTGGTGGTGTCCAATTGAGTTATACTCAAACACTTTTTGGGACACCATAGAAAATGGGAACTTGATATGTTATCCCTATTACATTTTTGTTTCCAAGATGAGAAGGTACTCAATATGGTCGATTGCTTAAACAATAGGATGGGGGTCGAATTTTGGGGCTGATCTAGGACTCATGACATTTTCATGGAATTTAATTTCCCATTTATCTTTTAGTCTTTGAGATGTTTTATATTTCTGTTATTTTTGACCTTCCTAGCATTTGTTACAATGATTATTTTTTCTATTAGGGTTATTTTGGTAAATTTTTAAAACATTCATAGGTTTTATAATTTCTACTTATATTTATTTATTATTTATTTCTTGTTCTATTTGTGATATTTTATTACTCTAATATATTGGCAGAGTATCCCCATTGTACCACTGTAGACCCTCATTGCAAGTCAGCAACCTCTGGCATATAGGGAGGTGTGCTTTTGGTGATGTTGTGACCATCTGTATGGGAACTAATTTGTGGTCAGGGGTTTTTGGTTGTTATAATTAACTTTTATTTTATTCACTTATAATAACTCATGCTACATATATTAGTTAGTTATAATTTATTTTGATCATCATAATTTAATAATTTTTATATGTGTTTTTCAATGGAGATATTGATATGCATTCATTGTTTCCCAGTTCCTAAATCCTAAATTATAAAAATTATTTAAATAATTTTCATTCAATGATTTATGAATACCTTTGATCATTTAATTGAAATTATGTTTTGGTTTGTGAGGATGTAATTCATTACTTATGTTTTTAGGTACTTTACCAATAAAAATAAGATACAGTATAATGATATTTAATTTATTTTTTATCATTACAGAACCAAATTAATGACATTAATTAACATTTCATATCAAATATTAATATTATTGTGGGTTTTATTATCATTTATGTAAGATAGTTAAGATAGTATATCTACATTCATATAAGTTGATAAACTAACCAATACAAGAACATATATACCTAATGAATAGGAAAGTGTACTATGTTTTAGTGTAGTAATTTAATTTTCTCAAAAGGAAATTGTTCTCAATATTAAATAATTACATGGGATAATGTTTATTGGAATAGTGTTTATGATAACATAACTTTTTTTAAAAAAATTATTCCAACTATAGAGGAAAAAAATCTACTCTTGATGAATAGCCTCACAATAAACGAATTAGGGCTTCCTATTTTGATACGAGTTTTAAAAAAGTGGATCATTTTTACCGAAGAGGTAAAATGGGTAGTTATTCATGTGTAATTTTATGTATACAAGAGGCATAGTTTGGGTGGAATAGAAATCCTTTTACAAGTCAAAATTATGGACAAATACATAGAGATTAATGTTAGGTGAGGTGTAAAGATAGAATGACATGAGAGTTAGGTGATTTAGAAAATGAAATTTTGGTGAGACCTGAGGAAATGAATTCCAAACCTGATAAATGTTTTCAATGATGTTTAAATTTCAGTGAAATTTGATCCATGATAGATTAGCTCATTTGACCCTTAGTTAACTTGTATAATTATATACCATGGTAATAATTATTTACTAAAAATATAAAGAATAACCTTTAATCAATATTTTGACCTTTTGAGTCTAAATTTCAAATCAACTTACTCTATTTAAATTTGTAAATATAATAATATAAAATTTATAGTGAAATCATATAATATATAAAAAACCGTTTTGTAGAAAAAATATATTTTTAAAATTTTAAACATTATAAGTCTAATTTCACATCATTTAATAATAAAACGAGTCATAATCTATATTTTTACATATAAAAATTAAGTTAGGGTTATCATTTTAAATATATCAATTTAATTTACATAGATAATAATTACACAAAACATTTAAAAACAATTATTCAAAACTAAACCTTACACTAACCGTGATTACTAACTTTTACCCTTGTAAAATACTTTCAAGCCCAAAAATGATATTCACCTCACTGCCTAATTTTAACATGTTGGTTAAAAATATAAATTATTTTTATTGGAATCAATATATATTACAGATAATCATTAATTTATAATGAAAAATTCATTTTTTTTGAGAAATTAAAATTTTAATCATAAAAGTATATATTCTCATTCCTTACCATTTAATAAATATTGTATGAAATTTATATTAAATTATTATATATATTATTAATATAATTACTTAAAATATTTATTTAGTACTGATAAAATTTATTATGATAAAAATACATAACACATTTAGAAAAATAATTCATTGGAAAAAATATCCTATTTAAATTAAATGAACATAACCAAAATACCGTTAAAATTAATTATTTTAATTCTGGAAGTTTTTTTCAAAATTCCATTAACATTAAAATATTTCTCTGAATTTTAACATATAATTATTTAATAATAATATGCAATGAAAAAAAAATTATAATAAAATATTTTCATTTAACACTATATTTTTTCCATTATTTATTATTTGGGAATAATATTATCTTAAATTATTTATTATCAATAAACAAATTTAATATACCTATAAGATTCATATATATATCCAAATACCATATATTCAACAACCATAATTCAAACCACCATATTTCCAACAATAATATTTATAATGGTCATATTTCATTCGAATATAAAGCCTTGCTAAAACCATCCATCCTATAAATTTAATCCATTATCACTTTTAATATAACACTTATCATTCCATAAATTTTCATTATGGATTATTCATAATTTTTTCATCATTTATATTTTTATTTCTCATTGTAATTTTAATTATAATTATGGTGATTCTCAAGGGTGGGGATAATACAATGGATTTTGTAATTATAATGGATTTTTTCTTTTCTATATAGTTTATGTTTTAAAATTATTGAAAATTAATGGTTGTAATAATTCCTGGAATTTAATAATTTATGAAATTTAATAGATGGTTTCATGCAATTTTTCTGAATTTATCTACCATGTATGAATAAAGTATAGTTTGTTTGATTTATATATTGTATGAATTATTTTCTACTTCTGTTAAATTCGTTTGATTGATTAAGAAATATTTTTATGTATAATAGACATGAAATTTTTAATGGTTTCTTTTCTAAAATAAAGGTGTTATATTCTCCCCCCATAAATAAATTGTATCCTTACAATTTCAAGCATTAGTTTCTAATGAGAAATGATAAGGGTGTCATTAATTTCATCATGACTCGTGATATATTTTATAACAATAAATAAACATTACTATTTAAAGGGAGAATGTATATATCCAGATACATCCCAATGGGGACCATGCCATGACTACCCAAACCCACCTCAAATACACTAGGGGATGAAAACCAACAATTAGTAAAAATATCACCCACACGAGAGGCCTTATCTCAATATATCAGTACACATATACACATTTCCATGCTCCTAAAATTATTAAATGTAAAACAACATATAAACATGATGGCATACATTTAAACCCCACCATCAAAGTGTGACAACAAGTATTAGAAAGTGAAAGGGGGAAATAAATCCCTCCACGAAAAAATTGAAAGGAAAAAATGACAATAAAGTGTTGGGGAACTCCTTTCAAGGTAATCGTAGGAACACACCTCAGTCTGTCTGGCTCTCTAAGCTTCGCCTCATGCTGGTCTCTCTAAGAATCTGTCAAAAGGTCAGTCATCTGCATAAGAAAAGACATGTATGGGAAAATACCATGTATGGGTAGGTAAAGAAATACCCAGTAGGACACCCTCAAATTAGTAATCATATAGAATAAAGAATAACAGTAGTCAACTCATCATATGTATATGAAAATATCCTCTATAACAAGAACACCTAGACATACTCAAAGTAGACGTGACTCAAGTAAGATCACAAATATATTGATAACTTAGGATTCCAGCTCAAATATTCTACATAGAAATCCTCTGGGAGATCACACTCTATTGTTAAGATAGTACTGATTGTATCCATATGAGATTTCATGATCTATGGTTCTCTCCATAAGAAGTATATGCTTGATGTTTAATGAGATTTATTGACATATAATGTTCACACACATGGCTATGGGGAATAACAACCCAGTCTAGATAAAACTAATAAGAATTGGATTAATTCTATTATATTGTTTGTCAAGATGATACCAAAAACAACACCTTGTTAAATAATGATTATTGAGGATCTCACTCCTAGACTCATGAAGGGATTCCAACAACTCCATCAAAGACTGAAGTGACTTACAGGGGAACACAATCCTAAGAATAGGATGCGACCCCATACTAAACCTTTAGGGAATGGATCATGGGGACATACACAAATTAAATATGTAAAAGATGAAGTGGAAAATGGATCCAAGCAATCATTGATAGAGTATGAAATATGTATTTGTAGTACATAGTTGGTCCCTCCATCATTGGGTTATTCTCATGTATCTAGGCCCATACCCATGTCCATGTCCATGTATAAGGATTGTTTGAGCCTATTCACTCATTACCATATCCATTAACATAGATCTTCCAAAGTAAACCTGGCCAGGTAATGATCGTGTCTGAGTACAAGGCATGTCCAGGAACATTTACTCATATTCTTGTCTGTGTACCCTGTGAGGTACAAGTCAAGCCTCCAAGTAAGGGTAGCATTTTGGGTGACCACTGTCACATTCTAAGTGATATTTATCAACTCTATAGAACCTTAGATCTACATAGGGGGACCCACAAGGTGTGTAATGATAAAATAATTATTGTATAATATAAAATATTCTAGAATCCTAGTTTTTTATCACCCATTATCATCCACTCATCTGACCTCTTATACGATCGTGAATCATTCCAAAAACAATGGAACTCATCTGAATGATCCTCTTCTACATCGATCACTAAGTTATATCCTTTGAATCTATTCATAAATTTGTATCCAACATGCTTCATAATAATCAAACACCTATATAAAAAGAATAATGATCATAAAAATGATACTGATCCACTATCATCGCTGGAAACCTCCATCGTAAGCCATAAATGATCTCATGCTTATGTTGTCAATCTGTTACTCTAAGAAATGGGTTCACAATAAACAATTTCTGAAGTATCCATCGATCCAACAGTCAAAGAAAACCTCAGTGATGAAAATACAGTGAAATATGGGAGAAAACTAAGAATCACAAAAAAGAGGAACAAACATTGGTTGGGTTTGGGTTGGCCTAGATCCATTTTCTTTAGAAAAATGAATGAAGATCCAAATTAAATAAAAAATTTCATTCAATCTTTACCCTAATATAATCCCACACCCATAATATAATTAAACATGTATCAATAAATTATTTGATTTTTTTTCATTGTAGTAGAAATAAAATGGGGATAAATCGTAAAAAAATTTATACATCAATTTGAATCAATATTTGGAGATGAACGATTACACGTCACTATCACTAGGAAGATCAACTTGTTCTGTCAGCACACCAATCCTCAATCCCGATCTGATCTAGCATCTTCCACCAAGACTTCCTCAAATACTCTCTCAATTCATAGAGATATATTTCCATCCCTGATAATTTTTCATTAGAATGTTTAAATAGTGGGAATAAATTAGGTCATTTCGTTACTTTATTAAATAAATAAATAAATAAATAAATAAATAAATAAATTTTATTATTTACACCCAAAAATGTCAATGTTTCTATTGATAATAGGTTAAATCCCACACAATATTCTCAATTTAATCCTTATAACTCTCATCTGAGACTTATTTTAAGATTCACTCCACTTTTTATGGAGTCCTATACACAGTTGATATTTAATATGTCTAATATATCTAATAAATTCAATCCAGGAACAATAGTCCCTAAAATATCATGTTTTATAATAAACTATCTCTATAAATAATCCATTTAATATTCTAAAATAAAACATGAAAAATTCATATTCCAAAGATTCACCAAAAAAATTGGTGATTTACGTCTTGGAAAGAAAAATAAAAGACTAGGTATAGAGATTTGGATACATAGCATGCATTTGGGTCTTTTTCTCCCAGGTTCTCTTTTGAAGATTATAGTACTACCAACACACACACACTGATGGAATCAATCTCCTAAAGATGATAATCCCTTAACAATCATTAATCTATAATAGTTACTCTGCAAAAGTATAACCACCCTCAATGTTCAGCTCACCCCAGTCAATATCATGTGATGGGTCATGCATGTACCTCCCCATCCACGACACGTAGAAGATTCCATGTACCCAGTCTAACTACAGTTATAGTTCTAAATGAGAAAATATGATTCCAACTATATATATTATCTATAATGGTATAATTAATTTTAGAGACATATTACCGTCCTATCAAAATATCCACAACCCACATCGAGTTGAGACCCTTAGGAACCCACCGTCTCCCTCCTCGAACTCTGATGTACTATATCGTCAGTTCTAAGAAAAATTAGGATAGTTATATTCATCCATCATCCACACATGGGTGATATTAACCTTCTCTATAGTGGCTCACACCAACTTTGGGACCATATGTTCTGACACTCTTCAGTCCATCCACCATTGTTGTGACTTTCTGGGTATCATGTAGAAGGCCTCGAATGGTTCCATACAAATGGTGGAATGGTATTGGGTTTTCTACCAAAACTCCACCAATGGTAGGCGATATTACTGACTAAAATATAAGTATCACATTAAATCCCACAATAATTCTAGCTACTCTAGAAAGGTTTGCTTAGTTTGGCCATCAATCTAGGGGTGGAAATCTGTGCTGAAACAAAACTATGTCCCAAAGGCCTCATGAAATTCTATCTATGAATGTGATGTGAAGTGATCATAATAGTCATAAATTTTCATACATGGAACTCTATGGAGTTGGAAAATATCATGTTTGTAATGGTGTCCCAAGCTTTCAACTGAAATTTTCTATCAAATTGCTAGGAAGTGGGCCAACTTGTTGTGTTAGTCTACGAAAACACAATCTTCATGTTGTAATTTTGATGTCCATGGTAACCATGACATGAATTACATGGATATTACATCCCAGTCCGACTTTTTCACATCAAGGGGTTGATCTAAACCTACTAGAACCTGGTGCTCAGCCTTTACTTGTTGAAAATAAGACATCGAGAGAGAAACTCTGTAAATACATTCATTATCACCAACCACCAAAACCAACATCGGTGGTCCTGGTACATCTTATCAACTCTAGGATGTACCTTCAATAGAGTTTAATGAAACTCCCTCAAAACCTAATATTATAACATCATTGGTAGAATTATACATTCCTTTAAAAGAACCAAATATTCTCCACCTTCAAAATGTATATTAGAAGAACGCCCATTGGATTTATGATTATGTAGGGTCTCATATTCAGTACCCCCAAGATCTACCTCAATGGGTCACTATAAAAGTATAAGGGTAACGAATTTTTAATGGGGGTAAGCTTATCCATCCTCATACACACATGATAAATTCAATCTGGATAACTAATCTAATGCCTCTCTCAACAAATACAAACAAGATCACATGTTGAGGGAATCTTATACGATTTTCCCCTTATAAGAGTATATGCATCTCTAAGTCATAATCTAGAAAAAACACTAGCCATCACATGTATCTCATGTTAACATTATTTTGAAAGAAATTATACATTACACTATTAGGGTCTCAATAGATAACAAACCACTCACCTATTATGTAGTTTCACCACATCTTATGTGCAAAAGCTACCACTCCTAGATCAAGTTTGTGGGTCATGCAGTTCTTTCCATGTGGTCTCAACTAACACGATCCATTAGAAATGACCTCCATCATCTATATCAAAATAAAAAAAAGACTATTCCCTTATTAATAACATAACATTATGTACATGAAACTATCCAATGACAATCTCAATATAGGATAACTATTCAATATGTTCCTCTACTCTAAGAAAGCATGTTAAACTTATCTGTCAACATGAAATTATTCTCTTTAAGGTCAAATATATCATGGGATTATATATCCTAGAGAAAATAGTTATTAATGTTTAATCATATCCTTCCATCCCTGCGATGCACCTCACGTATGTCACTCTATTTGGTGGATCCCATGTTAATATTGCCTCAGCCTTTTTCAGGTCCACTGCTACGTCATCTGCTAAAATAACATGTCCCAAAAAGTGGACCTCATAAATCTTGAACTAAAACATCAAGAGTTTCCTATAAATAAGGTGATCTCGTAGAATGTAATGAACAATCCCCAAGTTCCTCACGATCACCATCTTATACATCGAGTACACTAGGATATAACCAGTGGGACTACAATAAACCAGTCTATGAAAGGATAAAAGATTTAGTTCTTGATTCCCACAAATACTTCTAAGCAGTTCAACACACTAAAGGTCATCACCAAGAACTAATATAGCCCATAACACAATTAGAAATAAATAATTGGTTTATCATTATCTCATACTCACAACTGGTGATAGCCTATTCGGTGGTCAATCATCAAGAACTATTGTGCCCCTCTCAAATGACTGAAGATGTTGTTAATCATTGATAGTTGATAATTTTTATGCATTGTTAAAAATTTTAGGACATGGTAATTCAAACACAATATCAATCTCATTTAAACCTTGTTGGATAACATTAATGTGAAAGCCAAGGCTAAAATTCTAGATCTAAAAAATCTTTTCCTCTATAAGTCCTCCAACGTCACACTTAAATCTGAAAGCTCAATTGAATCCATCTAATATGTTGCAATAAATATCTAGGGTGTCTCAAGATATAGATTAATTATGAATTCTATATTTTAATGAGGAGGTAATCTTGAATTGTCATTATTAAATACATACTTGTAATCCTCCACCACTGTAGGAAACTAAAGGCTCATAGCATCCACGGATCCAATAGGAATTTTATCCAACTGGTGTGTGATTGGATTCACCCTACAATGAATGGGACCATCATTCTATTCCATTGTTTCCATTTCTCCCAAAAGTAAAAACCATATCCCATCACTACATACATACCAGATCCTCTGAATAAAACTGTCAATATGGGAATGAACTGTAGATAACTAGTCCATATGTAAGATGACATCATAAGACATCATCACTTCTACAAAGAGATCCCAAAAACTCAATCCTCTATGATTTACGTCACACAATAAATATAACTATATGAATTCTTAGTCAACTTCTATAGGAGTCTCTTAGCACAAGGGTCAAGTCAACGGTTCCACCAGAACCTCTAATTCTTGAACCTGATAAGTGAGAAAAAAGAAATGAATCACATCTATGTCTTTTAGTACTACAACTAAAGTATATAGAGAAAAATGTGTACTTAATATCATCTATAGAGACTCTGGGACATAAGAATCAATCTACTCTTGGTACCCTCACCCATATCCCTCAGCTCCCTGAGCCTAGAATAGATCATATAGTGTTGGTGGTGGTAACAAATAACAACACTTTCCACCTCCAACAACTCTCAAACCCCCTTTTCAATGTTTTCCACTTTTTAGACTCACTAGTTCTTGTTACTACCATCTCCTAGGTGGAAAATACACTCTCTATCTATCAACTATAAGGTTGGTCAAACAATCCTACAAGATATTTCCCTATCTTTATTAATAGTATCAAAACCTATTTTTAGGATGAAAAGATCCATAATGTGAGCCTTAAAGTACATAAACTCTATCCTATAATCTTTAACTGAAAATATTCACTTGTCGAGGTACACATGTTGGTCGTTGGCTACCTTTTATAGAAGTATCATCTCCCATGTTCCTACTACAAACACAAAATTTTTACATCTTATAATCTAGTGAACTCTTAACCACCAAAGAATACTCTAACACCCCATCATACATAGGAATGAATATAGGTTTCAAACTGGATCAAATGTCCCTTAATATTCTGATCTACATGGTCTAAGTCCGAGATAACTAATCATGAGACATATACGTCAAATATTTATAGGGGTTAGTGATCCTTGATGAATACTCAACCACAAGCATTCTACATGGAAAAAGATGTAAAATCTTCCAGATATGAAAAACCCTCAATGTATCTATAGAAAATACATCTATGAAATTTTTTTCAATCTATAACTATACTAGATTCAGCTCATCATATGACTAGGTCGTTAATTTCCACCATCTTCTTATAGATCCATGAAGATGGTTCACTACCAAGACCACCATTCAGTCAAGACGTGTCCTGATAAGAAGTAAGACTCATGTCACCACCTCAAAAAAATGCTCAGATGCTTGTGTGTTGGGATCACCTTGGAACCGGAGAGGTCACTATCAATGAAACTTATAAAGAATTTTTATCTAATATACCTCATTAAGTGGTACTACTAGTACCATATTTTTCTCGACTAGTGGTTGGAATATTGGTGGACCACAAGGATGTCACACCTCCCAAATAAGTCCCTGTATCGAAGACTCGTTATTTAGGGGATTGTCCTCATGATACTAATTCTAAATACTAGCAAGAAAATATTATAAAGTAATCCTAAAACGTACAAGATGTACCATGATCAATGATTATTTATACTGAGATGAATCAAGAAGGAAGTGTAAAACAAAACCCATTATTATATGATGCTCACACCAATGTTTTTCCTATAACCAGTGTATAAATTTACTGATTCCACAAGTAGGTATTCATAGTCCGGATGTATGGATATGTTGACCACCACACCATAACTAGAGTCGTAGATAAAGATCTAAACTCTAAACACTAAACAGTATTTCCCCAACCCAATATCATAGTCTATGGTCTTATAGAAGAACATAATCCAATGATACCACTCTATCATGACCTGACCGAATGGGGCACATTCCATGACTAGCACCATCCCACCTCTAATATGAAAGGGGTTGGTGACAAACACTGATTAGGAATATCGCACACATGGGAGGCCCAAGCCCATTACACCATTACACACTCACATATCTCACAGCCCATACCATGCTGAAATTTAAAAGAAATGATAACCATACATGAATATGTCCAAATCCCTCTATATATGTTTGAAACAAAAAGTACAGTAATGAAAAAAGGGCCAAGCATGACACCACCATAAGGAAACATAAAAAAATTATAACATGTAATGTGGGTGAGGACAATTGTCAAGTTTATAGAAGGAATACACCTCTGTTTTTTTGTCTCACTAAGCTATTACTAGTTTGAGTCCATCTACGACTCCATCAAAATGTTTTTCCTATTCATAAGACACACCATATGATGGGGAAGCCCATGCAGGATGAGTATAAGTATACCCAATAGGGAACCTCAAAATCACCAAACATATATCATCAAGAAAATTAGTAGTCATCTCATCACAAGTATATGACAACAAAATATATAAAAATATCATCAAGAGATATTAAATGAATACACATAATATAATGTATGATCACAACCATATTTTCATCTTAGGATTCATTATCAATGGTTCCAGGTAGCACTCACCTAGGAGAACCTGATCCATCAGTCATATAACATTGATGGTGTCCCTATGAGATATTATGATTATCGAGTCTTTCCATAATGTGTACATGTTATAATTATGCAGTGATAGATTCACATAAGGGGATCACTCCTATGTCCATAGTGAACACCAAAAATCCAATCTAGAATAACTTGATAAGTAGTGGATTTATTCCCACATAGTGTTGGTAAAGAGGATACCAAAAACCCCACATTGTTAAATGTTGTTGATAGAGGATCTTTCTCAGGGCCTTATTGATGGATTCCCACATCCCTATCCATGACTTCAGATCCTCATAGGAGATCACCATATATTCATAGGATGAGACTCCATAGTAAAATATTAGGGATTGGTTTAAGGGAATATATCATAAAAAAATATTTCCATATTTAATAGGACAAGGTATCGAAGATATCTATGAAGGAGTACATTGAGTGTACTAATAGTATATAGAATATCCCTTTTTCACAGAGTTATGCATATGTATCATAGCCCATGCCTATGTTTCTGTTTGAGTACATAGCATGTCTGAGCCCACGCACTCCATATTGTGTCCATGTATACGGATTTTCAATGTACAACAGCCCTAGTCATGTCCATGCACGGTGTGTCCAAGAACTTATACCCATGACCCTATCCCTATATCCTCTAAGGTAAACAACAATACATCAATTGAGGGTATCATTTTGTGTGGTAGATGTTAAATTATATGTGATATTAATCTTCTCTGAAGAACCTTAACACCTAATAGGGGTCCCATAGGGTGTGTAATTATGGACTACACGTTGTGTGACCTAGTTCTTTCTAGAATCCCAGAACCAATTCACACATTGTAATATACTGTTTCAGCCTCTGATCTGAACTTTAATCCCATCAAAAATCTAGGAACACATCCGACTGTAACTTTCTATCATCGTTCACATTGTTTTGTCCTTAAAATCCATTTAGAGATCAGTTGTTGTCTGGACTCATCATCGTTGCACACCCAAATAGGAAGAATAGAGATTTTCGGACTGATCACAACCCTCTATCATCAGTGAAAACCTCAATATAAATCTATAAATGATCTCACTATTGAAGTATCAATCTATTGTGCTAAGAAATAGGTGAACAATTATTGGCTTCTCAGGTATCCATCAAACCAAGAATCAAACAAAACACTAGTTATGAATGGAAGAAGAATAGTAGGAGATATCCTAAAAACATGAAAAAGAGGAATTAACATCATCCATGTTTTTTTTGGACTTCATCCATTTTTAATATAACTATGAATGAAGATCCAAATTAAATAAATAATTTATACAGATAATCCCTACAAAACAAGGCCACACCCACAATACTATCAAACTGCGAACAAATTATTTCATCGATTGATACATGTTCATTGTAGTCGAAATAAAATAGATATAAATCATAATAAAAAAACATCATACCTTGATTTGGATCAATCACTGGGGTAGAATTATTGAATGTCACTTCCATGGTGAGATCCACACGTTCTGTTGGCACACCGATCCTTAATATCGATCCAATCTGACATCGTCTACTAAGAAATTTTCGAACGCCCCCTCATTTCATAAGGTTATAAAGAAAAATCTATGAATTAGTCATAAAAGATTTTAAATATAGAAATTAAATTCAATTTATGCATCACTTAATATAGTAAATAATAAATTTATTTATTTTATAATTTACACTACTAATGAATTTTAACCAAATTTATAATGTAAATAAAGTGTATTTTGTGCTTATAGTAAATCCCACACTCTAAGATCAATAGTGGACTTGCAATTCTTATCCAAGACTCAATTTAAGAGTTATTCAAATTTTTATGAAACATTTCTATGTGTTATATATTTAATAATTTTTAGAAATTAATTTCTAGCACATCGGCCCTCATGAATCTAATTTTATCTCATTTCATATCTTTGAAAATAATCCATTTAATATACTAAAGTAACACATGGAAAAAACCAGGGTTGTTAAAAAAATATTCTTTCATTTATTAAAAAGAAGATATTTTCCTCTAATATATTTACCAATGATAATTAATTTGTGTATATAGAGACTTATATATTTTAATATATTTTATATGAATGCCTTGAATTACTTGTGATATATAAAAGTATAATATTTATCATTTCAGTACACAAATTTTTGAAGGTAATGATCAATTTTTTATTCTCAAATAAATCAGCCTACATATTTTATTTTCTGTAGATATATATTCAACCATTCACTAAAAAAAATTTATACTACATTTTAACTATCATAATTATGTGATTAATTAAATGATGAGTTGTATCTCATTTTTCTATCCATTAATTTAGGATAATGTTTTTAGTTTAAATGAGATCAATGTACAAAAATATATTAACAGTAAAATTATTCCTATGGTTTCTTAACCAATGAAACATTTATCATGTCATAAATATTGAGTTTTCTATGAACTATTTAAGTGAAGAAACCTATATTATTATGTACTAAGACCCATATTATGGAAATCTTTAGAAAGTTAGTTTTTCATCATTATTGCATATTATATAAGATCATGGGATGATTTAGAATATTGATATATATTTCCCTATAATATAATTGATATGATACATTTGAAAAGGGAGATAATCCATCCCTAATAACACACTAGAATACAGTAATGGAAGAAGCGATAGATCCTTAAGAAGTAACATCCCATAAAAACAATAATTTTCTTTATTTCGACACAATCAATCAGTGTTTTTATTGATAATTCATTATCTGAATGTTTTATATAATGAATATTAAATATTTTATAACCTGAATGACATGAAAATAAGACATTTTTATAGTTTTAATAGAGGAAAAGTGTACAGTCCACAATATAATTATCATGATCCACTTCATCAATCATTATTAAATAGTTTCATCCTTATTCCATAGGGTTTCGAGGTTGTTGATTCCTATTATCCTTCTTATCCACTAGATTAAAGAATTGATTTATATAATGTGATAATTCCTTTCATTTGAAGAATTAAAATATAGATGAGGTATTATTTTGGAATTTTTTTAACATCAATTGAGATTACTATCTTTTTAATATCTATTTAAAAATCAATAGCTTGATGGAAAACCATTCCATAAGAGAATAATTTTCACAATACATTCACCAAAATTCTTGGGTTCCTTATACTATGTTTCTTGAAACTTTTGAAGTTGAATCATTTTCCAAAAGTGATTATTAATATATGAACTTCCATGAAACAAAAAATTTCCCTTATTTGGATTGTTTTCAAAATTAGATTCTTCTATGTTTCTAATCATAAATCACGATTTTGGGTTAGGAAAAACCCCTAGATTTTTAACCCTACCTCCCACCATGTTTCATAAATAGAATCAGAATATACCAATGAATATTCTCTAAAGGTGTCGAGCCTTGTGTACAGTTAGGAACATTTTTTATACATAGAGTTTGTATTGAGTTAATATTGAGTAATCATTTTTCAAGTTTATTACCCAAGGTGCATCTGAAATGGAGCCTGCATCTAGTTTCATGTATCAATAATGGATTTTATTTTATTGGAAACCACAAAATATATATTTAACTAAAATATTTATCTGTTTTTTAATATTTAAAATTACCCATTGGGATGTCATTAACTTTTTCTAGTCATAATACCTAAAAATTATAGACCCCTTCAATGATACCAATTGATATTCCATAGACACACACTAAATGTTTTTATGTTAAAAACAGATTTTTTATGCACTAGATTTGATTCCATGTTAGATAAATCAAGTAAAATAGTTATATATTTTCCTAATTTACACATTACTTCTCATAATAAATTCAAAGTCTTACATAAATTTTCCTATTAAAATAAGAAATAAAAAAATGTGTGAGATTAACGTATTTTCATTATAATACAGGTAAATTATTCATAAGACGTTATTATATAAACATTTGAGAAAACATGACTATGGGATACATATATGAATAAATTGTACATGGGATCATATTTTTTTTACACTAATCATTATATAATGACATATCAAATAAAGAGATCAATGTTATTCTATAGAATAAGAATTTATATAAAAAGATAATAATCGTGATCCATGGTGCATGATATAGGGATATGATATCAAATAGAAAAGAAGAATGAATTTTAACATTGAACATGTGTCAAGTTTAACTACTTAAACAATCCTTACATAATAGGCTAATATAAACATGTATTCATAATATAGTGGATTGAGATAACCATAAATATACGTTTTTTGGCTTGGGATAACCAACTTTGCACCATTTTGGGTTTGGGATAATGTCCCATGTTCCCTTGGGCTTAGGATAACATCAATTATATCTTTTGGGAATTGGATAACCACATGTTTTTTCTTGGTCCTTTGATCATGGGATAACTACCCATGTATAGTTGGTCTTGGGAAAACCTCATGTGTAACCATTGGGCTTAGGATAGCCTCACTTATAACTGATTGATCTCATGATATGAAAAATATTTCTCAATTATTTGGAAGGATATATATGTCATTCCCATAAAATAATGATAAATCATAGATATATGTGACTTTTGAAATTAATAATTAAAAATATAACGAAAATACCCTGGAAATAAAAGAATTTCAGATTATTTCCAAATGATATCACACAAAATAACATCCCTAGTTAGATCAGTTGTTACTAAAATTAAATCTCCCAAAAGGTGTATATCACATGGAAATTTAGAGGTTTATTAGGAAGGTTATCTGTAACTAAATAAATTATATATATATATATTTTTTTTAAATAGATTTGAAATCGTAAAAATATTTTACTTAATTTCTTTTTTAATGTTTTACAAAAATACGGGGGGACAAGTTACATGCAAAAATAAATTCTATGTTGGTGATGGGATGAATTTTTAAAACCCCAAAATAAAATAATACCCAATGATAGAATTCATTATCTAAAATATAGGCAATGTTAGTTAATGGGAAGTGAAATATACCAAGTTGGAAAAAATGAATTGAAATGCCTTTTATGATTTTTAGGCTTTTTTAGAGAAAACCAATATCGATGAAAAAGTTATAAAATAAATTATCAAATATAGATAAAATGAATTATGAAGATTAGAAATTATTATCCTCATTTTTATTTAAAAATAATATCAGAAATAATTTTTAGAACGAAATAATATGAACATCGAACAGAATGATCCATGAGAATGAATAATAATTATTCTTAACAACATGAATTTTTTTATTGAAATAAATCTATCATAGAGTAAGGAATTAACATGAAAATGTAAAATAAACAAAAAATAAAGTGGAAATAAAATATAAAATAATATTATAGAATAATAATTAATCTTATTATAATGATGTTAAAGAATAAAGATTGTGACTCAAAAAAGGGGGATTTAACAAAAACCCTACTGAATCATGTAACCATTTAATAAAAACCCATGTAAGAGAGAAAATAAAATATAAAATTACTTATTAAAAATTGAAAAGTAATAATGATTTATTTTTTTAATATATACCGTATAAACCAGATAAATAAATATGGGTTTATAATAAGAAACATGTCTAAGAGATGGAAAATTGATATGAATAACACTTACTGTTTAATCCAAACTTATATTACAACACATTAACCTATGATATAATAAACATAATAATATTAATAAATTATTTAAAAACCTTATTAAAATATTTTATGTTCTATAAATTTTAATAATAAAAATCCCATGATTAATTTAATAATTAGTTTTTTTTATTTTCATCATTGAATGTTAATAATTTTTTTCATTCCGTATGAGTTTCCATGTAGTGATAGTGGTCCCCATGTTTTATTACCCCGTTTATCATTAATAAATATAAATGTACATATTTCATTTTTTTGAATTATTTATGTATCCCAATATTCATTTGATTGAAATTATGGGTATCGTTTTCAAGGATGGAATTCATGGCGAGTGAGTTTGTATTAATTTACCAATAATCAGGATCTACATTACTATGATGTTTTTTCTTTGTGTGTTACCATTCAAAAAATATTATAATAATAAAAAATAACATATAATTTTATATATTACATTTATTAAGGTCCTTATGATCATTTATGGTAGATAGGTTAAATATAGTATAGTAGTGTTCATGTTGGTGGTAAAACCGACCCATATAAGAATGTGTTATACTATTAAATAAGAAATTATATCAGATTATATAATACATGTAAAATTTTCACATAAGAAAAATTAGTTTAATATAAAATCATTATGGTGTAGAATTTATTTTTTTATGTTTGGAGATAATAATGTAAATGTAAAGAATAAATAATAACTTGTCACCTACTTTGGGGAAATTAATCTCTCTAACAATGACTTTTCTATAAATGAATGACTTAAAGCATATTATAGTAACTATCTGATAGAAAAATTGATAGGGATTATAAGATATGTACAATAAAGTTTAATTATAGAGGAATTTCAAGGATATTATGGTTTAGAGTGATAAAAAAGTGAACATCCTTTATAAGTTATGTTGAGGTATATATCCTTAGAAACATATGTTATGTGAGGTATAAATATGGATTCACATTTGAATTTCATGAGTTAGGTAATAAAATTTTTATTATTCATTTATGAAATATACCCCTAAACATTTTTTATATTATTTGTATGTTTTAATAAAATTTAATCAATGTCAGATTACATCTTTTTACCCTTTAAAAACTTGTTTTGTTATTTACCAAGATAATTATTTTTTATTAAAAATAAAAGAGGATATTTCTTTCCCAATTACAAAATAATGAATAAAAATTCATAATTAATTTAATCTCATTAAATTTCAAAGTATAATAAAATTAAATACTATATTAAATCAAATAATATATAAAAATGTTATTTTTAAGAAATTTTCCCCAATTTTAAGAGTCCATTATCTAATATAAAACAATTTAATAATTAAATTAATGTTCATCTATATATATAAATTTTACTATAATGTATTCATTTAAAAGAGATAAAGTTTTATTACTTAGATAGTAATTACATAACACTTATAAAAACTATTCTATGTAAATGACTCATTTACCCTTACCATAATAACTAACTTTTACCTGGGTAATTTGTTTTTATCCTTAAAAATGAATGTAACGTCATTACCTAATTTAAATATTTTGATTTCACAAATATATCCATTTTATTTTATTCAATATCTATGTGTAATAGAAAGTATTTTTAATATAAATAAACACATATTTCATTTAGAAAATTTAATTAAGTGTGAAAAATATATTCACATTCTATTCTTGGAAATAACTATTGGAAAAAAGTAAATTTTTTTATTGTATGTATTATTACTAAATTTCATTTAAATAATTATTCTATAGTGATTAATTTTATTAGGATAAAAATACACAACATTATTGTAAAAACAATTCATTGAATAATAATAATTTTTATATTAAATTATATTAACCCAAATATGATTAATATTAATTATTTATATTCTATGAATTTAATTTTATTAATTCATTTGTATAAAAATATTTCTATGAATTTTATCAAATCATTATTTAATATTAATATGCAACGTATAAAAATATTTTTGTAATAAATTATATATATATATAATATGTTTTTCATTATTTTCTAATTTTTTATTATTTATATTGTAAAAACAATATATATATATATAGAATTTCAATATACATTTTAGATACATGTATATACGATGAAAAAATCTTTATATGACAAATTTCTAAAAAATATATTTTTTATGACCAGATTCTCAACAACCATATTTGTAGTCGTCTAATTTCATTCCAATATATAGACTTAAAAATATTATTCAACAAATAAATTCATTTAGTTATAACATTATAATGAACAAAACTCATTCCATATGGCAACGAGCATGTACCCTAGTGGTTCAGGCTCCTGCTTGGCATCCAAAAAACCCAGGATCAAATCCGAGCAGGGGAGAATTCTCAAGTACTGTAGCAGGGCATTGTAAAAGCACAGTAGTAGGTCATTGTAGCAGTAATGTAGTAGTGGCAGACTATAGCAGCGGCAGCACTGTAGCGTCGGAGGAACTGTTGCAGGCACTGTAGCGGTAGCAGTACTATAGCAGGTATTGTAACAGCACGGGTACTATAGTAGTACTGTTCACCGAAGGGTCTGTTGGGCCAAAAAATGGGCTTTTTAGCCCAATATGCAGGCCCCATGGCCTTGGGCCTTCAAGATATGTAATGGGTCACCCTCTACCTAGTCTAATGTGGTCTTTTCTTTAATAATAAATTGATGCTTCGGCCCCAACCTTTAAAAAAACAAAACTCATTCCATAAATTTTCATTAATTATTTTACATAATATTTTCAAATTTAATGAATTTCATTATAATTATAAGTTTAATTTTACTAATATTGGATCACAAGGGTGGATACGATCTAGAGGATTTAGATGTTATAATATTATTATTCATTTTTATTTATTATCTTTTTATAATATATGGACTTATAATGGATGTTATCATCCATAATATTAAATAATCTATGAAATTTAAAACATGGTTCATATAATTTTTTTTTAATATTCGACTATGAATTAATAAATTGTTTTTGGTTTGATTCAAATAATTCAGGAATTATTTTCTACCCAAATTAATTTATTTTTAATAATTGGTATTTTTTTAATAATGAATGAAAAATAGTTTATATAATGACCCAAACATTCATAAATGAAAATTACTCTTCATCTGATTAAATGTCTTATTATGGTTATGTAAAATGTGAAAAACATTGGTTTTATATTTCTAGATTTTAAAATACTATTACGAATTGTGACCATTGCTAATATAGTCACTGACCGTTGGTGAAATTATTAGTATAAATATTGTGCTTTAACAAATCCAATTTACTGAGACAAAGGAAGCGATGGCCTCATCCAGCAGATTTTCCCCATATGAAGCCCATTTGTTAGAGCTCAGAAAGGTGGTGGCATTATTGAGCTTCACTCTTGAACAAGCCCAATCCTAGCTTGAACACGTTAAGCATGAGTGGAACCAAATACGGGAGAAGTGGAAGTTAATAGAGATTACCACCTGAGAGATGTTATCTGAGCCACCCCAAGAGTCTGTCACCATCACACACCTTACCCTTCAGATTTATGTAGGTGTTATAAGGGGTTATGTAATATGACCTTAACACTATTATTATGTGAATTATTTTTGTATATAATAAGGAATATGCATTCATTTTATTATTATCACTTTGTAAATAGTTTTTTAAAACACTAATAGTATTTTAATTAATATTAAACTAAGAAATCTATTTTGATGAATTAATTGATTTTTTAATGTATTTTTTTAAAAGTATTATTAATATATTAATTTTTATTATATATAAATGATTGTACATGTTTTATGACTACAATTGTTATTTTTATTATGGTTTGAAAGCTGGTTTTGTCAAAGCCCGTGAATTTTTGGTAAATGTATTTTTTTTATTTTAAAAGTAAAAATTAAAATATTTATAAAATTATTTAGATAAAATGAATATTATTTTTGATATCAGGATTTCTAAATTATCCAACGGTGAATTTTTCATAATTTTCCAAGGCAATCAAATTTTTGGGTAAATAATCAATACCATTTAAATATATAATGCATTTTATGACATCATAATGACCCAATAGTGATGTAATAAAATAATATAAACAATAGGTTCGGCAAATATATATATTTCCATGAAATAATGTGGTTTTGTTTTTGGTTTATTTATTTTAAAAAGATTTAGTGGACCCTTAAAGGCTTATAAAACATTTTGTCTTTTTGAATTGTTTTCCTTGAGAGTGCGACTCACCTCCACATAAGAAAACCTATCATTTAAAAAATTTCGGTCATTGGACTTATAAAATATTGTTTTTCAGTCCTCTTTGAAAAAAATCATGGGCAAAGCCCATGTTATGGTTTGTGGTTTTGATTATTTTAATGTGTGGTGTCCCAAACCTAAATAATAATGAATTCCCTCTCATTTCCTATATAAAACCACCCAATCACCCACATCCTCTTTACTCAAAGCCTTAAGATTTAGAAAAACATCTACCATCATCTCTATAGAATCCTCACAAAGTTCCCAAATCCCCCAATAAGCCTCTCTC
Organism: Viscum album; assembly: GCA_963277665.1. NCBI lineage: Eukaryota > Viridiplantae > Streptophyta > Magnoliopsida > Santalales > Viscaceae > Viscum > Viscum album. The sequence goes on along the minus strand of OY728119.1, from coordinate 1,870,992,465 downwards.
AATCCTGTACCAAGCCTTTCGGATTACATTTATAAGTAAGTGATTTGTTCCTTTCTCTTTTTTGACCAATTTTCTTTAAGTTATTATGCCCTTTTGTTTTCTATTTCAAATGTTGGGGTATTATTTAACACCTTTATAATACTTCCCTATTTATGTTTGGATTATGGGAGACCCCTTTCTCTCCCATTAATTCCTCCCATATACACCAGTTACCATGCTGAAATTCCGTGAGGGATTTCTCTCTCCTCTTTTACATCCAAGTAATTCTTTTTTTATGCACCTAGATTAAATTAATTTTTTAGGAAATGTATCTATATGACCTCTTACTGTTTATTTCATTTAAATTTTATGTGATAACCCTATCTCTCTCATTAACCATTTTTTATGAGTTCTTATCTCACGTTGTTAGGCTGCCGAAATTGCACAACAATTTTCCAAGACAATGTCATTGTGTAGTGAACACCATGCCCATTTCTCTATCAAGGGTATACGCCTTTATGCCCATTTACTTATTGATTATAAAGATCCATGTAGATACTCCACATCCCATTATCGTGGAATAAATGATGATGATTGATTCTATGTTGTTGGATCCATGTGGCACACTTATGCATGAAATTAAATGTTTAAGAAGGGTGTGCCCTGATAGCGCTCCAATTCATTGGGTAAATTATAGTATCATGATATGTCATGTGAAATGGGTGTTGACTTAAGATAATTCAAGTGCAATGAGGGTTTACTCGTGCTTCATGTGCAATGATTGTTTACTCATTCTCCTTGTTTAATGAGCCTTGGATCATGCTAAATTCCAAATTAAGTGTTGTTTCCACATTTCCATGTTATGATTATCATTCTTTATCATGCCTTTATGTTAATGTAGCTATTTTTATCCATTTATTATCCAATTATCTAACATGTATTATATTCCGCATGTTATTACATGTTTATTCCCTTACTAGTCTTTATAGCTCACCCTTTTCTTATACATGTCCTCGGGTTATCCCATGCAATGCTAAGTACGAGGGAATGTGGTGGTCATGTAATGGATTTTATGAATAAAGATGTTCAGTTCTATGTCTTAAGTTGTTATGTAATATTTCTAATCCCCAAATACACAAGACCACTCGATCTTCCATGTTGTATCATGTGAAGTGTTTATGTAATAAATCATGTTTAACTGTGAATTAAAGAGAAAGTTTGTTATAGTTGGTATACTAGGATTGGTTTAGTTATTTTTGGGACTATGATTAGAAAACCCTAGTGAAGCGTTAGAGGCAAGACTATGTATAATAAAAACATCCCTAAGATTAGGTGGATATTGGGTAAGTGGTTTATCAAGAAAATACATCCACGTATGGATACGAGCAGGTAGAGATGGCTCTTCCATAGATGTACTTAGGTGTGGAAACCCGAACAAGGGGTTTTGGGCTTGACATAGGTTATCCTGGTACATGACAACAAACCTTGTTGCACTCTTGATTACGATGCTCCTGAGGGATATGCATTGGTAAATTCACAAGCTTAGTATGAACCATTGTTAAGTGAATTTAAAAATTCCCATAGAATATATCTTAAAAATTAGACCATGGATAACATAGATTGATGTTTATAGATTCATATGTTAAAAAAATAAATGTTTTTTATAAGTCATCCATTTTTTCCTTGGATTTCCCTTTATGTCTTTAATAGTTTAATATAATCATCCCATGTCTATATCAGATAAGGTAGAACCAAAATCTAAAAGTGAATGTTAGGGTTATTGTTTTTGGTTCTACACATTCTTTTATATCCCGAAATTTTAGTAGAACAATCTCAATTTAACCACATATCATGGAAGTGAAGATGTTGGTGAGTATGGAAAATGGGAAAATCATTACATCCCATGAATATAACTCCTCCCATGTCATAATTGGTGGATGGAACATACTGGGTAACCTCATCATACTCCCTCTAGTGGAATTTGATTCAATTATTGGCATGTATTTTCTTTCCCTATATAGAGCCAGTATAAATTACAGTGAGAGGGAAATCAATATCCATGTGGAGAATCCACCCTCAATTATGTACAAGTGCAGGGAGGAAGATGAATATTTTTTAGCTCCATAATCTCAAGCATGGATATTACTAACCTATGAACACGCGTATCTGGATTAGATGATTGAGTATAAGGAGGAAATCATCCTTGGAGATATGCGTATTATGAGAGAATTTACTAAAGTGTTTCCCAAGTAATTTCCTTGTCATCCTTCTAGAAGATTTGTTGAATTCTCAATTGATATTTTACATGGGGCATTGACAATATCCAAGAATCCATATTGAATGGTTGTTGTGTAATATGAGGAGATGAAAAAACAACTACAAAAGAATCTGGAATAAGGATTTATACGCCCAAGTGTTTCACCATGGGGTGCACCAGGCCTCTTCACCCTGATGAAGCATGGCTCAATGTGCCTTTGAATTGATTATCGTCTGCTTAAAAAATCACGATAAAAAACAAGTATCCTCTCCCATGAATTGATGAATTGTTCGATCAGCTATGTGGAGAAAAATAGCTCTACAAGGTGGATTTTTGGTCGGGATATTATCAACTAAGTGTAAAGAAGGAAGATATCCCCATGTCTTATTTTTGTACAAGGTATCAGCACAATGAATTCATAGAAATGCCACCCCAAGAGAGGATGAAGTCATGTTGATATCTTCTTTTTTCACCCTTTAGACTCCATCATATATGCCGTCATTATGTAAGGGTGAGGAATGATGATATCCCCATATTGCATTTCTTCATATGAACATGTTAAGATTGAGTGGAATTTCTACAGGGGAAGTGGAAGTTAATATAGATTACCACTCGAGCAACGTAATCCGAGCCACCCCAAGAGTCTATCACCATCACAATCCTTACTCATTAGTCTTATGCGGGTGTTATAAGGGGTTATGTAACAGGACCATAGAACTCTGATTATGTGCATTATTTTTTAATATAATAGTGGATATACATTCATTTTATTATTATTACTTTGTAAATACTTTTCTAAAACATAAATAGCATTTTTAGTTAATATTCATCTAAGAAATCAATTTTGAAGAATTAATGGAATTTTTAGTTAAATAATATTTTAATAAACTATTCATAATAAATTAGTTTTATTAAATATAAATGATCATACAATTCTTAGGAAAAAAATTGTAATTTTTAATATGGTTTTAAATATATTTTAGTCAAAACCTATGAATTTTTGGTAAATGTCAGTTTTTATTTTAAAAGTAAAAATTCACATATTTATAAAATTATTTAGATAAAATGGGTATTATATTTGGAATCAATACATCAATATTATCCAACACTGAATTTTTCATAATTTTCTGTGACAGTCGAATTTTTTGGTAAAAATAAAATGTCATTTAAATATATAATTTGTTTTATGACATCATAATGACCCAATAGTGATGTAATGAAATAATTTAAACATAATATTCGTCCAATATATTTTTTACCATTAAAATAAAGTGATTTTTCGTTTGTTTGATTTATTTTACAAAACATTAGTGGACCCTTTAAGGCTTATAAAAGATTTTTTCTTTTAAAATTGGTTTCCTTTAGAGTGTGACTCAACTCCACATAAGAAAACCTATTATTTTAAGAGATTCAGTAATTGGCCTTATAGAATATTTTTTACACTCCCCTTTTGAAAAAACCATGGTATGGTTTGTGGTTTTAATTAGTTTAATGTGTGTTGTCCCAAACCTTAATAATAAATAATTACCTCTCTTTTTCTATATAAACCCACTCAAGTTCCCACTTCTTATTCAATATAATCATTTATTTGTAATGGCACGGACCTCTCCGGCCCATTCCTTTGTCAAAAATAAGGTCAAGAAGTGTTCTGGAGGGTAAAATGTACTTTTCCCACACTTTCCAGAATTTTGAAACTACACGCCGTGTAGTTGAGTACACGCAGTGTGCCCCCTTTCCAGGTATACCCCATGTTGAAGCCCGTGTCCTTGCCATGTGAAATGACTAGGTACACGCCGTGTGTCCATACTACACGCCTTGTATCACCTTGCTGGGTATACCCCATGTTGAAGGTCGTGTCCTTGCGGTGTGAATTAATGGGTGCATACCGTGTGTCCTGTACTACATGCCGTGTAGTCCTTCCCCGCGTACGCGTTACCAGTCAACGGCTGTGTGCCATGTTGGAGCCGTTTCCTTGCCATGTTCAATAAATGGGTACATTCCGTGTGTCCGAACTACATGCCGTGTAGTCCCTCCCCGCGTATGTGTTACCCTCAAACCGTGTGTTGACCAGTCAACGGCCGCAGAGCTGTGTTGGAAGCCGTGTGGAGACCGGGTGAAACAACCGAGTACATTCCATGTACCATAAAGTACACACTGTGTACTTTTTCATTTCTTGACTATAAAAGGAGGGTTCCACTCCTCCTTTTCAACTCACTCCTCTCCTCCCCATTCCTCTAAGCAGAGTTCTCCCAAGAGACTCGAAGGCTCTTTCTTCCATAACTTCTTCGTCCGAGCTCCAATTAAAGATCTGTCAGCAGCCACAGGATCATAACGACAAGGCGGAACATCCGAGCCTGGATCCATTGTCTTCCCTTCAGCCTTTCCTTTCTGACTTCCACCCGAGGAGGTGTTTCCTGGACCCGAAAAAAGTGGCAGATGCCGACAGACATCATCTAAGGTTGATCTAGGTGGAGCGTTTTGATCGGAACCTGTTGAGGTAGGGATCTTACCTTTGTCTCTCTAATTTGTGCATCATGCGGGGTGGGTATCCTCTTGTTTTCATGAGAAATATTAGAACCATTAAATAAATATAATATCTGCTTAAAGAACGGGGATGGGAAAGTTGTTATGTTTATCTTTGTTTGTCATATTGATATGTTGTGAATTGAATAGGCTTATTCCTACTAAAAATCACGGTCATTGGGGGCCTTTTCTTGCGCAATTAAATGATTCCCTATCTTTCTAGGCCGTTTTTCGTGGAATTTGGATATTGTTTAATCACGAAAAGTTGGCTGTTTAAAATCCAGAACCCTTGTTTCATCACCCCGGTCAAACAAAATGGAATAATGAACATGTGGGTGTTGTCTTGGATACGTGGCATGTGATGGGGGTGTGTTGTGGGTTGTTGTCGATCGGGTGAGCAGTGGGGCTGCGGTTGACTTGGTTTTCAGTTCGTGTGAGTGTTAGGTTGGTGACGGGTAGTGGGGCTGCGATAAGTGGTATAAAAGGGATAATGATGTACGGCGCAGTTGTGGTTATGGTGGTCGGCAGCGGGGCTGCATGGATGGTCTTGAATGTGAAAAAAACTATGGGTTCTAAATAATAAATAAAAGAGGAATAGTTAATGAATGGTGGGGCTTGGTAATGAAACAAGATTAATAATCAATGGGTTGTTTGGTTGATAAGAAGGACTTTTTTGTGCTGCTTGTGATTTACTAACTTGATTTGTGGATGGCAGTGATATGTTTTACGAACAATCGATGTGGTTGGTTGTGGATAGTTGCCCAATAGTTAAGGAACTAAATAAACTAATTCTGCTGAAATGTGAAAAACTAAATGGGGTTGGGTTTGTTGGTTTTATGCATGCTTCGTCGTAGAAGGGCCAAGGAACATGCTCAGTTTCTCTGTTTAGAAGCCATAGGTTGGGCTGTGTGTTTGGTATACATATATATATCTGTAACATTGTGTTTTATCGCACCCCACCCATGTTGAACACTTAGTGCCGAACAGTGCCATTTCATGGGAGAGGGTGTTTCCCTTAGTTACTAGCTCTTTCCTTCTCCTTCTTCCCTAGGATATAATGGATTGAGGTGACCTTAAACCTAAGACTCTTCAGGTAGGTTTCAATTGGGGTGGTTTTAGCCCAAGACTCTTCGGGAGGGTTCTACTGTTTCCAAAGTTGGGATGAGGCCCAGGTGTGTGAGGGTGGGATTCGTGGTTGTGAGGCCCAGGTGTGTGTGGGCGAGTTACGTGGTTGTCAGGCCCAGGTGTGTGCCGACGGGTTATGTGGCTGTGAGGCCTAGGTGTGTGTGGGAGGGATATGTGGTAGTGAGGCCTAGGTGTTTGTAGGGAGGGAGAGTGTGGTTGGTGAGGTTGGGTGCATATAATTCCTTGCTAGGTTTCTTCTATTGTTATCATGGGACATTAGGATGTCTTCCCACTTGTGCACGAGAGATTTAGGTTTCCCTACCAAGTATACTTTTATGCTCACCCTACGTTTACTTTCAGGTTTCTAGGAGGACTACCAGGGCCATGTGGGACCCTACTAGTCAGACATTTGGAGTTGTTGCAGTTGTTGTACTCTTTTTTTCTTTTGGTATTGTACTTTTTAGATTTCTTTTACATGTACCTACTTTCAGAACTATTTAAACATGCATGTGGGATTGGTTTGGGTTTATTTATATACACTTGTTCTTTTCCTTTTTGGGTGGTTGACTTGTCCTATATCTCAATCATAAATAATAAAAAGGGTAATGCCTCCCATATTTGTGAAAACTCATACCCTTGGTGCTATTCTCCACCCCGGAGCCTACTGGAGGTGGGACATGGGGGTTATTATCTCCCTTTCACCATTTCCAGCTCAGGAGGGGCATCTTCGGTGGGAGGGGGTCGTGACAGAATGGTATCAGAGGTGATGGTTGAGAGATAGGATGGAGTCTGGAGTTAGGTACACTGAGGATTGCATGGGATGGTAGGGAAACAATGTTAGTAAGTCTTGGTGAGTGACATAGGCCAGGGAAGACCGGCTAGGAAACGAGATTTTAGGGCCCCCCGTGATCTAATGAAAGGACTCTGAGCCTACCGAACGACCAAGTGAGACTACATATATTTTAGGGTAGATACCCTAGAGAAGGTACATGCATCATCATTATTGTGTTTTACATGATTTGGGTGTTATGGGAAAGAAATTGAAATAAGATGATAATATAAAAGCCCTGAGAAAATTCCTTACAACTTGGGATTAGGCGATCATTGTTTACCGTACTGCTATAGAACCTGGACTTCGTCCCTGGGTGGCTCAGATGGCCGAGGCGCAGCAGATTCAGGCAGTTGATCAGTTGAGGATTGACCGAGAGGAGGAAGATAGCCAGTGGAAGAAGAGTCTCCGTTCTTTTCAGCGGAAGACCCTCAAGAAGTACGTGGGTAGTACATCGGATAAGGAGACAGAGGGGTGGCTTGAGGAGCTACGGATCACTTTTACCTTGATTCGTGCTCCGAGGGAGTACTGGGTTCCCCGAGTAGTCATTCAGTTGAGAGGTGCGGTGCGGCAGTGGTGGATGCTCTACCTCGGAGAGAGGATAGAGGCAGAGGTTCCATGGGCTGACTTTGAGAAGGAATTCTGATAGGAATTCCTTTCTTCCATGATAAAGGAAGAGAAACAGCATGATTTACTCTCCCTTCACCAGGGGAGTATGTTAGTATGAGAGTTGGGGATCAATTTCAAGGATCTCTTGCGCTTTGATCCGGATCTATTTCTGGATGAGGAGTCTCGAGCGAGACGATTGGAGGAGGCACTTCGTCCTTCGATCCAGTATGTTGTCACCCCCTTCACCCTTCTGATGTACTTGGAGGTACAGAAGGAGGAAGAGGTTATAGAGAGGATGCACTCGCTGGGAGGTGCACCCCGAGAGGGGATCCAGTCGCGATCGTCAATGGGGAAGGCATTCAGCAGCAGGTCTCCTGCAATGGGACCTTGCAGGTTCAGGCCAGTGGGAAGCAGGCCCCAGCAGTTCTAGTTCAGATCATTGGTCCCTCTTCCCTTTTTCACGAGCCCAGGACTGAAGTGTTTTTCTTGGGGAGGTTTTGGGCACGTTCAGAGTTGGTGCCCGACCCGAGCTCAGTACTGTGGAGGTGGGCAGGTTCAGCGCCCACCTCAGCAGCACCAGTTTCCGACGAGGCCCTTCCAGTAGCAGTAGGACCATTCTCCTCTGAGGGCAGACTTTGCAGGAGGAGGCCGACCTCAGGGTGCTCCATAGGGACCACGACCAGGGTGTGGTCGGGGTGGTGTACGACATTAGAAAGGCAGAGGAGCTGGGCATGGATAGTTGCACGTAGTAGAGTTGGCAGCTCCAGCAGGACCAGAGGTTTCACCTGGTCTAGCCCATACTGGATCTTCTCACTCCTTTGTTGCACCCGGTCTATCCCATGCTTTGGGACTAGATGTAGAGAGACTTTCCATACCACTGGTGCTGAGTACACTAGTCGGAGGCAAGACCAGCGTATCTTGTGTTTGTCGGGGATGTGGGATGTCGTTGGGACCACATCGATATAGCGGGGACCTTCTTCTGTTACAGATGCAGCCATACGATGTCATCCTAGGCATCGATTGGTTGTTTTCTATTAGTGCCATTATCGACTGCTTCCAGAGAAGATTCGTGTTCTCCGACGTGGATGGTCAGCACATATCTTTTGTTGGTGATAGGAGCTATCAGGTGGGATGCCGGCATGTGAAGCCTCTCCTTTCCTTGTTAGGCGGGTTATCAGTGGTTCCAGCTGATACATAGATGATGGATTCCCCAGAGGTTGTTGGGGAGTTCCTTGATGTTTTTCTTGAGGATTTTTTGACTCTACCCCCCTGACGTGACGTTGAGTTTGGGATAGACTTACAGCCTGGTGCATGTCCAATTTTGATGGCCCCTTATCGGATGGCGCCTTTGGAGTTGTGGGAGTTGCAGATTCAGATTGACGATCTGATGGAAAGGGGGTTTGTTCGACCCAGCGTATCACCATGGGGTGATCTAGTTTTGTTTGTGAAGAAGGCAAATGGTGGTCTCAGGATATGTATAGACTATCGAAGGTTGAACCAGGTAACTGTCAAGAACCATTACCCCCTTCCATGGATATTTGATATCTTCGACCAACTAAGGGGAGAAGGTTGGTTTTCCCAGATTGATCTACGATCTGGATATCATCAACTGAGGGTAAAGTACAATGACATCTCAAAAATGGATTTTAGGTGCAGGTATGGGAACTTCGAGTTTGTAGTGATTCCTTTTGGAGTTACGAATGCACCTGCTGTGTTCATGTGACTTATGAACTTTGTCTTCTGAGAGTCTCCGGACTGGTTCGTCGTTGTGTTTATCGATGACATCCTGATCTACTCAAGATCAGAGGAGGAGCACATTGAGCATCTCAGGGCAGTCTTATAATTCCTTCGACACCACCAGCTTTATGGGAAATTGATGAAGTGTATGTTCATGATGCAATAAGTACACTTCCTTGGACACGTGGTGTCTCAACATGGAGTGTCAGAGGACACGTCAAAGGTGGAGGCAGTTGTTTCTTGGGCAGCACCCAAGAGCATGGAAGAACTTTTTAGTTTCTTGGGTTTAGAAAGTTACTATCAGAGGTTCGTTTCAGACTTCTCTCGAGTTGCTGCTCCATTGACAGCTTTGACAAGGAAGAACCAGGTCTTCCTATGGAGAAAGTAGTGCGAGAAAGATTTCGACTACTTGGAGGAGAAGTTGGTCAGTTCTCCCATACTCAGGTTACCAGAGGAGGGGCTATTGTATGAAGTGTTTTTTAATGCTTATGGCATTGGTATGTGGTGCATGCTGATGTAGAAGAAGGGAGTGATCTGTTATGGGTCTCGGCAGTTACGCCCACATGAGCGTAACAATGCCACCCATGACCTAGAGCTTGTAGTAGTAGTGTTTGCAGTGAAGTTGTAGCGACATTACCTTTTTAGGGAGCGCTTTTTGGTCTTCTCAGATCACAAGATCCTGTGTTATATCTTCTTCCAGCGTGACCTGAACTTACGACAATGGAGATGGTTTGAGTTTCTCCAAGCCTATGACTTTGAGATCTCTTACACTGAAGTTAAGGGCAACGTTGTGGTTGATGCCCTGAGCAGGAAGTAGCATCAGGATGTGGTTTGGGAATCCACTGATTCTTGGAAGGCGAAGGGAGATTTGGCTTCCTTTCTCTTAGATGCAAGGGAAGAAGGTGTTAGAGGGTGTTTGTTTCGGATGACGGTGCAGTCCTCCTTGTTGCAGTAGGTGGAAGAGTCTCAGTGGGGGGACTCTGAGGCGGTAGTGATCCAGGATTGTGTCGATCAGGGGAACGCTCCAGAAGGATGGTTAGAGGACAGCCGGCGTCGGATGATTTTCCATGGAATGTTGTTTGTCTTGGAGACAATGCGTGAGGGAGTTCTCTGTGATTTCCATAGCTCAGCCTTGGTAGTACATCCAAGAGTTTCAATAATGTCCCAAGGCCGGAGGGAACAATTTTGGTGGCCCGGGGTGAAATGGGCAGTGGCGGAGTTTGTGGCTAAATGCCTCGTGTGTCAGCAAGTGAAGGTCGAACACCGTGGTCCCAGTGGTTTGTTTCATCCTTTAGATGTCCCCAAGTGGATGTTGGATGACATCTCAATGGACTTAGTCACAAGACTACCCAGAGCTCAGGGTGGTTATGATGCTATCTGGGTAGTGGTGGATCGACTGACGAAATCAGCTAACTTCTTAGCAATTAAAGAGTCAAGCCCAGTCAGTACCTTAACATAGAGGTACGTAGATGAGGTTTTGCGGTTTCATGGAGTCCCGATGACAATCGTCTCAGATCAGGATACTTGGTTTACCTCACGAGTCTGGAGGGGGTTACCGCGTGCTTTTGGCACCCAGCTACGCCTTAGCACTGCTTTCCACCCCCAGACCGATGGGCAGATGGAGCGGACTATCCAAACGTTGGAGGACATGCTGTGAGCATGCGTTCTAGATTTTGGAGGATCATGGGTACGTCACATGCCTTTAGTAGAGTTCGCCCACAACAATAGCATCCAATCTACTATTGGCATGGCACCGTTTGAGGCTTTGTATGGAAGGCCATGTCGTTCACCCATTTTCTGGGTAGAGGTTGGTGAGACAGGTGCTCTTGGGCCAGAGGTAGTGCATAGCACCACATAGAAAGTCTAGCTTGTACGTGAGAGGATGAAAGTTGCTCCGGACCGACAGAAGTCTTATGTTGATCGTCGGAGGAGGCCCGTGGAGTTCGAGGTGGGAGATCATGTGTTCTTGAAGGTTTACCCTCGATGAGGGAAGTAGAGGTTTGGGAGAGGGAGCATGCTCTCACCTAGGTTCATCAGACCTTTCGATGTGTTGAGGCGAGTCGGTGAGGTGGCATATCAGCTGGCCCTGCCACCTCAGTTGGAGAAGGTTCATGACGTCTTCCACATCTCCCAGCTTCATCGGTACTTACACGACAACTCCCACGTTATCGACAGAGGAGAGTTAGATATAGGAGACGACATAACAATTGAGGAACGACCATTCAGAATCGAGGATCATAAAGAGAAGGTTCTCCGTGGATGAACCATTCCGTTGGTTCGTGTGGTGTGGAGGCATGACGGCCTCGAGGAGAGAACTTGGGAGCGGGAGACCCAGATGCACGCTCAGTACCCGGAGTTGTTTTGAATTGTGTTTTCCCTTGTTCTTATAAGCTTTGTGTTGATGTTTTACTCTCTACCTTTGATATATGGAATGATTGGCTTGTCAGTTGTGAGACCTTTTGTTTCCGTGTTCCCAGGTAATGTGTGACTTGTCCGGATGTGTGGGAAAAGGGAAAAACCTGACCCTTAATCAAGATGCATTAATACAGATGCGAATGAACACGTGCGGGCGATTCAGTGCTGCCTAAAGTAGATAATATCTCGACATATGAGAAGGAATTCCTAACACATATGATTTGGGTTGTTGGTTGGGTTCATGTTATAACAAGAACCCTAAGTGGTATCTTGTTGGGTTTCCTTTGGGTTGGTTTTTTAATTCTCGGGGATGAGAATGTTTTAAGAGTTATCTGATGTAATGTCCGGACCACTCCGGCCCATTCCTTTTTCAAAATGAAGGTCAAGAAGTGTTCTGGAGGGTAAAATGGAATTTTCCCACACTTTCCAGAATTTTGAAACTACACGCTGTGTGCCCCCTTGCCCGTTATACCCCGTGTTGAAGGCTGTGTCCTTGCCTTGTGAAAAAAGTGGGTACACGCCATGTGTCCATACTACAATCCGTGTACCACCTTGCTGGTTATACCCCATGTTGAAGGTCGTGTCCTTACTGTGTGAAATAATGGGTACATGTCGTGTGTCCAGTACTACACGTGGTGTTGTCCTTCCCCGCGTACAGGTTACCAGTCAACAGTTGTGTGCCATGTTGGAGCCGTGTCCTTTCCGTGTGCAATAAATGGGCACATTCCATGTGTCCAAACTACACTCTGTGTATTCCCTCCCCGTGTATGTGTTACCCTCAAACCATGTGTTGACCAGTCAACAGTTGCGGAGCCGTGTTGGAAGCCGCGTGGAGACCGTGTGAAACAACTGAGTACACGCCGTGTACCATAAAGTACACACCGTGTACTTTTTATTTTCTCGCCTATAAAAGTAGGGGACCCATCAACCTTTTCAAATCACTCCTCTCCTCCCCATTCCTCTAAGAAGAGTTCTCCCAAGAGATTCAGAGGCTCTTTCTTCCCTAACTTCTTCATCCGAGCTCCAATTTACGATCCGTCAGTGGCCACGTGATCGTAACGACGAGGCAGAACTTCTGATCTTGGATTTGTTGTCTTTCCTTTGGCCTTTCCTTTCCGACTTCCACCCGAGGAGATTTTTCTGGGACCCGAAAGAAGTGACGGACACCGACGGACGTCTTCTAAGGTTGATCCGGGGGGAGCGTTGCGATCAGAACCTGTTGAGTTGGGGATCTTACCTTCGTCTCTCTAATTTGTGCATCATGCAGGGTGGGTATCCTCTTGTTTTCATGATAAATAGATGAGCCTTTAAATAAAGATAATATCTGGTTAAATAATGGGGATGGGAAATTTGTTATGTTTATCTTTGTTTATCCTATTGATATGTTTTGAATTGAATAGGCATATGCCTACTAAAAATCACGGTCGTTGGGGGCCTTTTCTTGCACAATTAAATGTTGACCTATCTTTCTAGACTATTTTTTTGGATGGAAATTTGTGGAATGTGGAAATTGGTTAATCATGTAAAGTTGGCTGTTTAAAATCTAGAACCCCTTTGTGATCACCCCGGTTAAGAAAAATTGAAAAATGAACATGTGGGAGTTGTCTTCGATACGTGGCATGTGATGGGGGTGTGTTGTGGGTTTTTGTGGTTCGGGTGAGCAGTGGGGCTACGATTGACTTGGTTGTGGGTTGGTGTGAGTGTTATGTTGGTGATGGGCAGCGGGGCTACGATAAGTGGTATTAAAGGGATAATGATGTACGGTGCAGTTGTGGTTATGGTGGTCAGCAGCGGGGCTACAGGGATGGGCTTGAATGTGAACGAACTATGGGTTGTAAATAATAAATAAAAGTGGAAGATTTAATGAATGGTGGGGCGTGGTAATGAAACGGGATTTATAATCAATGGGTTTTTTGGTTGATAAGAAGGACTTTGTTGTGCTGTTTGTGTTTTCCTAACTTGATTTGTGGATGGCAGGGATATGTTTTACGAACGATCGATGTGGTTGGTTATGGATAATTGCCCAGTAGTTAAGGAACTAAATAAACTAATTCTGTTGAAACCTGAAAACCTTAATGGGGTTAGGGTTGTTTGTTGTATGCATGCTTCATAGTAGTAGTGCCGAGGCCTGTGCTCAATTTCTCTGTTTAGAAGCCATCGGCTGGGTTGTGTGTTTGGTATACATATATATATATATATATATCTGTATCTTTGTGTTTTATCGCACCCCACCCATGTTGAGCACTTAGTTTCTAACACTCCCATTTCATGGCAGAGGGTGTTTCCCTTATTTACTAGCTCCTTCCCGCTCCTTCTCCTTAAGATGTGATGGCTTGAGGCAACCTTACACCTAAGACTCTTTGGGTAGGTTTTGATTGGGGCGGTTTTAGCCCAAGACTCTTCGGGCGGGTTCTACTGTTTCCCAAGAATCTTCGGGATGATGCCCAGGTGTGTGTGGGTGGGATAAATGGTTGTGAGTCCCAGGTGTGTGTGGGCGGGTTACGTGGTTGTGAGGCCAAGGTGTGTGCGGGTGGGTTACGTGGTTGTCAGGCCCAGGTGTGTGCGGGCAGGAGACATGGTTGTGAGGCCCAGGTGTGTGCGGGCGGGGAGAGTGTGGCAGCGTCAAGACATTCTATGTTAGGAAGAGCAGCTAACTAAAGGGAAATGGTGCGGGGAACCCAATACTCTTGTTCTTATATACTACTACTACCTGTTTTGATTGTGTTTTGGTGAGTGTGGCTGGTGAGGTTGGGTGGATAGAATTCCTTTCTAGGTTTCTTCTGTTGTTCTCACTGGACATTAGGATGTCTCCCCACTTGTGCACGAGAGCTTTAGGTTTCCCTACTGAGTATACTTGTATGCTCACCCTAACTTTACTTTCAGGTTTCCAAGAGGACTACCAGGGTCATGTAGGACCCTACTAGTCAGACAGTTAGAGTTGTTGCAGTTACTGTACTCTTGTTTTCTTTTGGTATTGTACTTTTGATCTTTCTTTTACTTGTACCTTGTTTCATAAATATTTAATCATGCATGTGGGATTGGTTTGGGTTTATTTCAACACACTTGTTAATTTCATTTTTGGGTGGTTGACTTGTCATATTTCCCGATTCTAAATAATAAAAAGGGTAATCCCTCCCATATTTGTGAAAACTCATACCCTTGGTGCTAGTCTCCACCTCGAGGCTTACTGGAGGTGGGACTCAGGGGTCATTATCTCCCTTTCACCACTGCCAGCTCAGGAGGGGCATCTTTGGTGGGAGGGGGTCGTGAAATTAGTGATCGACCAAACCTTGCCCTCCTCTCTCTATAATCCTCCCAAGGTTCCCCAAGCTCCCAAGACACATTTATCAAGCATCTTCTAAGCCTTTGGGATCACACATACAAGTAAGGGATTTCTTCCGTTCTCATTTTTTGTCCAATTTTCTCTAAGTGGTTATGCCATTTTGTTTTCAATTAAAAATGTTGGGGTATGATTTCAAACCTCCCTAATACTTCTATATTTATGTTTGGATAATGGGAGACCCCTTTCTCGCTCATTAATGCCTCCCATGTACACCTGTAACCATGCGGAAATTCCGTGAGGGATTTCCCTCTCCTCTTTTTCATCCGAGTAATTCTTTTGTATTACACATATAAATTCTATTATGTTTGTTGGTACATGTATCTATATGACCCCCTTACTTTCCATTTCATTCAAAAATTAAGAGACACCCATTTATCTCTCAACAGTCTTTTTTTATGTGTTCATATCTCACGACGTTATACTGTCGAACTTGCACTACAATTTTCCGAGCCAATGTCATTGTGTAGTGAATACATGGCCATTTCTCTATCAAGGGTATTCAACTTTATGTGGATTTACTTATTGATTTTAATTCTTCATGTTTGTATTCCACATTCCTTTATCATAGAATAAATTATGATGATTGATTCCATGTTGTATGATCCATGTGACACACTTATGCATGAAATGAAATGTTTAAGAAGGGTGTGCTCTAATAGAGATTCAATGCATTGGGTAAAGTATAGTATTATGATAAGTCATGTGAAATTAGTGTTAAATCATGCTAATTCAAGTGAAACAGGGGTTTAATCGTTCTTTATGTGCAATGGGGGTTTACTCATGCTCCATGTGCAATTTTCCTTGGCTCATGCTAAATTCCATGTTAAGTATTGTTTCCACATTTCTGTGTTATGATTATCAGGATTTATCATGAATTTATGTTCATGTTTCTCCTATTCTCCATTGATATGCCTATTTTCTAACATTTATTATATTCCTCATGTTATTCCATGTTTATTCTCTTACTGGGCTTTATAGCTCACCATTTTCTTATGCATGACCTTAGGTTATCCCATGCAGCGCTAACTACGAGGGAATGTTGTGGTCATGTAAAGGATGTTTTTAATAAAGATGTTTTGTTCTATGTTTTATGTTGTTATGTAATTTTACTAATCCCCAAAGACAATAGACCTCTTGATCTTCCAGTTTGTATCAAGTGAAGTGTTTATGTAATGAATCATATTTATGTGTGAAATAAAGTGCATGGTAGTTATAGTATTTTAGTGAAAAAAATTCCAAATATGTAGGTTGGTCCACACTATAACCATTAACTATGTGATCAAGAATTTAATCATCTTTCCTAGACCAATTAACGATACATGAATATAAATAGTTCTGAAATATTGTGTAATCCCAAGACATAACTTTTATCCTATAGGGTTTTCCAAATATAATCCCCAAAAAACCATTCTGAGTTATTTTCACCATGTAGTCTATTATGTATGAATTTATACAAGATGGTGTTATTATTTGTCATATGAAATTCAAATAAATATAGGATAATCCAGGTTTCATTACCTTATATGCATATCCAAGGTCTTGAATACACGACCATAATATGCATTTATTTAGTCATGGAATAATGGCCAAAAAAGACCCCACATTTTTCACTTTCACATTAACTTTAATGGTTTTATGTTTCACAATAAGTGGCTTTGAACTACATGTAATATAGTTCCCAATATATTTATATATAAGAATACCCTATTAAGAGATCAATCTTTCCATAACACTTATCGCTTCTCTAGATGTTGATGATTTCAAACATTCTAAATTATGTGGTTTTGAACAATATTACGACAAACCAGAAAAGGAAATGATGAGTAACCTATCATATATTCAAATAGTGAACCCCTACAACATATATATGTTCATGTTGATGTTGGATGTTTGTTGATAATTTATACTACAAGGATATTTGATATTATTTTTGGTGAGGATATAAAAATTAAATATTAAATTTATAAGTGAGTTTCAATCAAGGAAATAATAAAATTATTGGGTTTAGATGAATTCCTAACATCTAGACCATGATGAAAATTTTAAATAGTAATTATTACATTCAATCCAGCACTGTCCTTTAGAAATATGCTATATAACCAAATCATGACATAAAATCGTGGTCACTAATGTGTGGTGAACATATATACATAACACATTACAAATTTTTTTGAATAAAATATTATAATAAAAATGCGTAATTTGTATTGTGATTACATAATTGAATATACAAAAAACATCATATAAATCCTAATAATGACTCTTTCTTTGAAATCATCATGATGTGATTTATAGAAAAATTAAAAAAATAAAATTTATGATTATGATCAATGAAATATTTTCATTTGATTAATATATATAATCTATATTTATTTCTTTGAATTTACTTCTAATTAGTAAATCGTCGATACAAAAAAAATTAGTTTTTTATTATTTTAATGAACACAATACTAGCAATGTGATAATATACCACATATACTAATTAGATGAACTTCTAAAAGATACACACCGAATTTATTTCCATGATATATAACTCAACATGAGAAATACAAATAAACTAAAAATTTGTATTAAAATTCAATGATTGATCTCCCTAGCTATATCAAATAATTTGGAAATCATTTAATATGATATAGATTTATAGCATATATTATTTTAATATTCAATCCAAAATATAAAATAATATAATATTTGAATCATTATATAATCACACGATACCTTTTGAGGTGTAATTGTAAAAAAATTCATAAAACTGATTTATATTATAATTTAGTTTAAAACAATAGTTTAGGATTTATTATAGAACCATGATTTATAAAAATGTGAATTTTCACTCTAACATTATGTACGATTGATCAAAACACATATAATATGGGAATATTATTTTTTGTATAATTTTAATCAACAAAATATTATTAATAAAAATTATATATAACTTTTGATCCATAAGACAACTTATATGTGGCTCTAAAATATAAATTTAATGGAGAATTATATTGTTAATGGAGAATTAAAAATTATATTTTGGGTTAAATTATCAAATATAGAAAAAAATTATTATATTTACTAAAAACACATCAAAGGTGACTTTAATACTATATAACTTATTGGAAATAAATCCTTAGATATATTATAAGTATGTCATAGTAAATATATTCTATATAATAATATTTTAAATACTATCACAAATATCAATTAATATATTCTAATATATCATTATGATGAACACTAATTTTGAGTAGAAAGAACATGATTATGTGACAGTCTTAAAAAAATTAAATAATTATATTGATGATAGAGTATAAAATTATATTTTTTTTTAAAAAAAATTATCTTTAAATTTATTAGTTTTAGAATATGTGATGTTTAAAAATAACTATTAATTGTTGTAGTACTTTTATAAATGTGATATTTAAAATTTTAAATGAGTTTCCTTCAAATGATGTGTTCCAAAAAGCTAAAGATATCTCCTTTTTGAGTGACTATAATGGGGATTCAATTGATTTGAATAATTTAGAAGAATTAGTATAAAAACTAGAATAAGGAATAACCCAAATATATCATCCCTCCTAATTAATATACTCTTCAAAATTATCAAAAAATGAAAATATTGTTGAACTAATATGTAATGAAAAAATGGTTTGGATAAATTTCCTAAAATATAAAAATATATTATAAAAACAATACATGTCATGATAAAAGGAAAATTTTATTATTTTTGATAGAACCAAGTTGTCATATAAGATGAAAAATCTATGATTGGTTGTGAATAGTGGTATACGAATCCATTTAATCAAAGAGATCACCATAGTTTTTGTTCCTATTTGAGAAAGATATTTTATATTTTCTATCTTATTAAACAATAATAACATACAAATCATGGGAGAAGAGCACATGGAAATAATAATGTATAACTATTGTCACCCAAATATATGTATGGTATTTCACAATGATAATTAACATAGTATATTTCTATTGTATTTGAACCTCTTACAAAATAATGTGAATATAATGATTTAGGATTGATTCAATATGTCTTCTTAGGGTTACACTCTAATTATCACTATCTAATATTTGTACATGAATGAGATTACACAATGCGAAGGATCACATGAATTTAAAACAAATTTTAGTATTGTTGTATTCTTACCAAACTAAAAATGGTATTTCATTTAATATCCATGTAATAATTAGAATAATTTCTCTTTCTTCATTCCACTAGAAATAAATTTAAAATACATGTAATTATGGAATCCAATAATACTATATACGTAGATATTTTCTTATCATGGAACGAATTCATGATTCAAATAAATCCTTCATTACAAAACCATACATTTATATTCATCATTTCCACTCCAATAACATATATGAATAATTATTATCACTTAGTGTCATCACTATAATATATATTTATCTATATTTGTTAAATAGAAAAACAGTTTTAATAGATTATATTGACGATAAATTAAATACACCAAAAAATACACTTAAATTTCCAAACCCCTATGTATTATGAAACGTTAATTTAAAATGTTGTGACTTGAGGAAGCACTATTCTAAAATTTTCAATTTTTCATTACCACCATTCATAATCATGGTGTAAAAAATTATTATTTCAAATCATATTAATATAATTAGTAAATATAAATTCAATTACTACAAAAATCAATCAAAGTTGAAAAAAATAATCATGGTATATATTTCATGAATTATTTTGTATATTTTGAAATTTTATACACAAATATAGATATAAGCTATTGGAAATTCCATGTGTATAATTATTCATTCAATTTATCATGAAATAAAATTCAATATCAAAAAAATTCTATTAAATAACATGTGATATATTAATTGGGTAAATAAAACCTTGGAATTTTTTTAAAAAAAGAAAAAATATTAAAATAACACCAATGGAATATAAATATTTTTTTCAAGTTACATATATAGCATGGACTGAAAAGATATTATTATCTTACTCACTTAATTTAATTCATTTAAAACATTTATTTCTCTTATAAAATATTATTTGGAAAGAATATTTTGAATATTAATTTTTTACCTATTTTATATTGTGCTAAAACAGTTGTGAATGATTCAAAAAATTATTTATAAATATAAAATTATACCCTCAATTCATCCATTACAACAATATAAAATATCCACTATGATGTGGTTATGAATTTTATTTAGAAAAACATAAACATTTACTTGTAAAATGAAGTAAAAAATTCCCTAAATCCATATATGTATGATATATTTTTACATTAATTACATATAGATGTTGAAAAAAATATCCATACTCATGGGGTAAGAAAATGATTATAATGAAATTATAATAATTGATATGTTATCAATGTATAATGAAATTACTAATTAAATATATTCCAAATTATATAAATGTATAATCTTCATAAAAATATAATAATTATAATATATCATTTAGATCTCTCAAAAAAATATTTTCTTTTCTCATCCATCTCCCCTTAATACCTGATTGATATCATTCATTTTTATGAATGATTTATCACCCTTGGAGAAATTATATTCCCCACATCCTTTAGATCCACTGATATACCTGTTTCTAACAACACATTCACAATTAAAATTATCGTATGAATCTAAATGTTATAATATGAATGAATGGTGTAAATAAAACATGCTCAATGTGAACATAGATCTATATAAAGATTTATAGAATACTACTTCTGTGATAGAAATTTGATGAGGATGGCATTAATTAAAACCAAGATGAATGAGACAAGGTAAGGGTGGAAGATCTTGTTCATGAGATCCATGAACATTTTTGGTCAGTTCTTCAGTCCAAATGGTGTCACCATGTACTTGTATAAACCATAACTACTCTAAAACTCCACAAAAAAGATGTATTCCTCTATAACCCATGACTAGTGATAGCTTGGCCAATGATCAATCTTATAGGGCCACTAGGCTCCCCATGGCTGATCGAAAAGTTCATCGTTCTTGGAAAAACAATATTATTTCTTCACAATCATCTATTTCAACTTATTATTTTCAATGTAGATTTGATGACGACATAACCCCTTCATAGTGAAAAATCTAGGTTCACTCCATGGTGAAGTACTCATCATGATAAATATCTTCTTCTCTAGTTAATAAAGATACACCTTGAGATCCATCATAACAACTGCCACCATATGATAATGGTGTATCTAAATGGGTTGTGTCCATGGAATAATATCTATCTAAAATTAAACTCCACTATCTTGAGGTTTTTTTGTGAATTCATCCAAAAATATTTATTGATAGAGATCCATGACTATAGGAAATGAATATGTGGCTATCACTAGTCTTTCTGAAACATCCAATCCCAAAATCTACAATATCATCATCCCCATCTATTTCAAGTAAGTAATAACTATACCTTCCACCCAATTATCATTCTTTGTTTATCAAGAACCTATTTCTATTAAATAATGTAAACAAGAAATATCTTTAATTTCAATCAATTTGATCTTGGAATAAGGATAGGTATCTCATACTAAGAATCAAATCTAATGTCTTTATCACTAATATCATGATGTCTAAAAAATTCCCTTAAGTAGTTATGACTATAAGTCACTTTGGGCATTACTGGAGAGGGTCCACAGTCATTCCCAATGGTATATTAAGGGAGACTAACTCAAAGGATAACTTTAACAGTATGTAAAATAAGAAAAATAATAGTGTATATATGAATTATGACATGATTCTATATTGAAGAATGTTGTTTATATAGTACACGTGAATAAGATCATACCTCATACAGTATAAGGTTCCTCACCACCATCTACTGGAGTCTGATCCATTATATATACATCTTTTTTGTCATATCTACAACCTCATATGTGACGCACCAGAGTCCCCATCTTATATCCATGATATCTAGAACCATGGACGAATCCTTGATTCTTGAACTATTTCTGTCTCTATATACTACATATAAATCTGGTATAAACTAGTGATGGGTGCACATATTGCCACATTGTCATCATTTTCTTTGAGGTTTCATAGAGATGATGTGGTAATGTTTTATCTTCCCAAAATTTATGTATTGTGGGATACCCCAGAGGGAATCTACTAAATTGATCTCTTACCCACATGAATATAAATTATCTATTTCATTTATCATGTTTTCCTCTCTATTTAAATTGAAAAGTTTCTCACTATAGTATACATAGGTCCACCTACCTATGCACTTAAGGGTGGGATAAGTCCAACATCCTAATTATCTTCCAAGATCCTTTTTATTTTAATCCCGTCCATATATCCTCCAAATATGATGTGAGGTAAAATCTCCAAACATTTTCTCCAGCCTCAAGAATATGTATGACCTAAAACATCATATCATTTTGAGCCTCATTCCCTGCTAGAAGAGATGCGAATAATAAATTATTAGTAAAATGGATAAAGTATTTAGACAGTCTAATGGAACTCTAATGTATCACCATAAAGTCCTATTCTCATTCAAGACTCATCATATCAAGAAATAACCCCATAAGAATATATCCTTTAAGGCCTCCAATGTGAGTCCCTCGTGTCGACCAGCCTATCCTTGGACTCCCCACAAATACATGGTGGATCCCTATAGAATGAGGGATTACATCATGAATATATTATCCACTGAAGTCTCAAAGAGGTTAAATATACACTTGATGATATCCACCTAGGACTTAGAATTTTTAGGTACACCAGTTCCATTAGATGATAGAGAGAGTTTTACATGAAAATACTAGGTGTATATTTCCATGGATCTTAGCGGATGGGATTACATTAGAGTGGTCCTACAACATGCACCACAGGATAATGTGTTCAATAAATCTCTATAAATCTTTCCTTCTCATTTTGAGGTCCTATATAACTTTATTAAGGCAAAAAAAACATGAAGGAATATTAGGAAAATAATCCTATCCTAACAACTCCCTGGGATCAAACATAGTTCTCTTAGGAGTCTACCCATGAACCATTTTATACCCCCTAGAACTAACCAAGATCACATCCATTAACTATATAAATTGTAACCAAATATATATAATAAATCATAATTAAAAAATCAGTTATACTAATTATTCCGAAAAGAGATATATCATAGTATAATGGTAAAAAGATTTGTCACATAACAGAGAATCTATCATGAATAGATAACACAATTCATGGAATTTAATTATGGAACAATTGTATGTAACAATGATTGGTATATATATATATATATATTTGTGTGTGTTTCTATTTTTTGTAATTTTCTCCTACATTCATAATCATGATACAAGAATGCACATTAAGTCTCATAAAAAAATTAATAGTAACCTGTCGATAGTAACTAAAATGTCTATTCCACATATCATAGTAAGACACATGGATAACCCCATACCAAAGTACCACATCGTTATATCTCTCCTACCAAGTCCTAATTTATTCTATAAAGAAAATAAGAAACTATTTTATAATACAAATTTATACCACCAGGACCGAAACCACCGAGTCTGTATTGAAGGGTCACATACAATCATGTGTGACTCCCCTAATGAAAGTGGATACCAACTAATTTCAAGAGTTTAATTTTTTTTAGTGGGGTGAATATAAACTCATTATCCTTTCATATGAACAATAATTATAAAATTATATAATAAATAATATTATTATATTATCAAACATTAGATAAAACTAAAATACAATCACATAGGTTATACACAGGCTCCCAAAGTAGAAATCCAAACTAGGGTAATAAAATCAACAGATAAAAAAAAGTGGGTTACTCTGATGTTTTTCTTTGTCATTTAATATCTGGATACACATATACGCATCCATTAGTCATGGGTCCCTTTACTGTTCCCAGATCCTTATTCACAATTTATTCACATGAATTGAAAATACCCATATAGAGTGTGAGAAATAACCCCTATAGGATGCCACAAACGTTTCTTTAATAATAGTGAACATGTTTACACGACAGATTCCATGATAATAATATGTTTTTATACATGAATAACAACACACAATCACGTATTGAGAATTCATGTGCTAAGCATGCTGCCACAAACCTCCATTAACATCTGCTTCATCTCTATGCTGGAAGAATAAAAATGATATTTTTAATGTAACCAAATTATCGTTAAGGTTAATAAAACGGTATCTACATATCCTTATGATATCATACATGCACGATACTTATAATCCTCAATTCATCATGAATTTTATGTTATTTGGACTCGTCTATTCCTTGATTAACTGTGTAACTCGACATCCATTAGGCGTCCTCATATAACATGGTACTTGACATTTAATAAGAGTCCTATAGTGATTCCTCGAAACAATGTTTCATAGTTCAATTGTATCTTCACCTTGTTCTTAGGTCCATCTTCACCATTTAATAATTTCATGTGGACTCACCATCTAAAGTAAAATATTGCCACGATGGTCCAAATCATTCAAGCACCAAGAAAAATAACTTTAAAGGAAAAGTAACATATATAACAAGGTATAGAATTTTAGAAAAGAATTTCATCATTAAAATAAACTAGACACACATAAAAACAACTGATAATATATAAACATGGAAAAAGAGACTATAGAAATTAATATGGAATTCAATAATCTCTTGGTTATTCTAACACCCACTTGTTATCACAATTAGGCATGGTCATTAAGTATTCCAAAAATAAGAATTATACAAAGGAAGAGATCCCCAAAAGTTAAATTAAGTCATAACATGAAACGTTTTTATAAATAATATCTATGTCCATCAAGGAATCATAAATTAAACCATATCAACATGATTGTTCACTCAAACTGCTCACCGAGGTTTATTAAAACCAATTACATTTTTTGACTTCCAAAAGGAAATAAAATACCAAATGCGAAAAAAATTTCACTCTCCTAGATAATCTATGATAATTATTTACTACCCATCTTTTTAATTATCAATTATTTATTATATAATAATTTTTATTCCAAATGTTATAATATTATCTCTCTATAGAGTAATTTGAGATGGCCAAGAATAATTCTTATTTCTCTTTCCACGTTCTTGGGTTATTTTCAATCTATGAATTATTTAAAATTTTACCATAATGTTTTGAAGTGATTAATCCAAAAATTTATTTATGGAATTATTTTCATGAAATTTTACATGGGTTTTTTCATTTAAAAATATACTACCTATATTAAAGGAAGGATAATGTGATTCAAGAATTTAGGGAAATAGAATGAATAATTTGGGTTGTTTAATGAATACGTCATGTGTATCATATAAGGGAATTTTTATTCTACCCAAACTCAAAGGAATGACGCACAAAAAGGTATATGATGGCTTGAGTTTTAATTTAATAAAACAATCTTTGTACAGTTTCCCAATATAAAAAACAAAAAATAAACATGATTATTTCATTTTATTTATTAGAAATTTCTAATTCTAGTACATTAATAGTATTCAATACAAATATTATCAAACATAGAATGGGTCAGGGAACTTATTTCAATGATTTTTGGAATTCAAAATCATCAGAACATGTTAAAATATTTTTCATGAGAAGCATGAATGCAAAAATAGTCTTTTAATTCATTTTCCCAAAATGGATCCATGCACAAGGGTAAAAAGGTTTAACCTTATTTAGATGCTATGTGTCATATAAGGGTAATATTGTTTACCTTCACACATGTCTCAAACCCAAACATTCTTTTTGGTACCCATTGAATACCACTATGGAACCTTTACAATGTATATATTACCATTATGCAACCATAAAATTACCTTTTTTATAGCCTTTAACAATAAGGAGCTAACATTATGAGAGACTGGTTTGACCCTTAGACAAAAAATATAACCAAGGATTTACCCTTCAACAGTATATTCTGTACCTTTTCCCAACGATCGAACCAAGGGTTACCCTTATGCAGTGCATTCTTGACCCTTAAAAACCACCTGAACTAGTGGGTACAATTATACAACGCATACCTTACCCTTATAATGTTCTTGAAATAGGGGTTTAGCCTTATTTAGTATCTTTTTTACACTTTAAAATCAAATCCTACCCTAACATGACCATGAAAAACACCGCTTTCCTTATGAAAACAATCGAAAATAGACGTTACCCATACGTAAAGCATGATTGTTGTGTGAGGTATGAATTAACTAGAAAAAATTTAATTTTTACAATTAAGGATTTTAAAACATAATTAAAAGAGTTTTGATGTGATTAATATTTAAATCACTTATTATATACCCCCTTTACTGATTTTATATGAAATTTACATAATTTGTGTGAGATATTAATTTTTAATACTAAGTATAATTTTTGAGCATTTTTTGAAGTAGTCCAATTGAGTTATTTTACTATTTTATTTATAACTCTCATCATAATGATAAAATTATTTTGGTTAGTGTTTTTTAGGATTTCTTATTCAATTTCTCACATATCATTAGAAGTAATCATCGGCTAATTTGTCACGACCCCCTTCCATCAAAGATGCCCCTCTTCAGCTGGCAATGGTGAAAGGGAGATAATGACCCCCCGAGTCCCGCCTCCAGTAGGCCCCGGGGTGGCGACTAGCACCAAGGGTATGAGTTTATTTTTTTTCAATCATGGGAGGCATTACCCTTTTTATAGTTAGGATCGGAAATAGGACAAGTCAACCACCAAAAAGGAAAAAGAACAAAGGTGCTGAAAAGAAACCCAAACCAGTCCCATATGCATGTATAAATAAACTGAAACAGGTACAAGTACAAATAAGCTCAAAGTACAAGTGAGTACAGTACCAAAAGAAAAACAAGAAAACAGCAACTGCACAGCTCCCACTGCTTGACTAGTAGGGTCCCGCACGGCCCTGGTAGTCCTCCTGAAAACCTAAAACAACGTAGGGTGAGCATACAAGTATACTCAGTAGAGAACCTAAAGCTCTCGTGCACAAGTGGGGAGACACCCTAAGGTCCCATGAGAAAACAGAAGAACCAGAAACTAACAAGAAAAAACTATCCACCCAGCCTCACTGGTCACACTCACCAAGTAACACAAACAAGTTTAGTATATATATAGAACAAAAGTATTGGGTACCCCACACCATTTCCCACTTAATTAGATGCTCCTCTTCCTAACGGAAAACGTCCTGACGCTACCACACTCTTCCCGCCCGCACACACCTGGGCCAAACCACGCACCCCGCCCGCACACACCTGGGCCACAACCACTAACCCTCCCACAGACACCTGGGCCTCATCCCGAAGGTTCTTGGGAACGGTAAGCCTGCCCTAAGAGTCTTGGGCTAAAGGTCGCCTCAAGCCATCACAGCCTCCGAGACCTACCCGAAGAGTCTTGGGTGTAAGGTCACCTCAAGCCATCATAGCCTATGGAAGAAGGAGCAGGAGGGAGCTAGTAACTAGGGGGGAACACCCTCTCCCATAAAATGGGAGTGTTCGGCACTAGGTTCTTGACATGGGTGTGGTGCGACAAGACACAAAGATACAATTATATATATACATATACCAAACACACAGCCCAACCTATGGCTTCTTAAAAATAGAAACTGAGCATGTGCCTCGGCACTGCTACCACGAAGCATGCATCAACAACCAAACAATCATCCCCCAACCCCATTTAGGTTTTCATGTTTCATGCAATGGTTTAACAAATTATTACTACTGGGCAACTAACATCCAGACAAAATCCTTTCACAAACATATCCCTTCCATCCACAACCAAGGTTAGGTAAAACGCAAGCAACCACATGCCATTTCATTTACAAGAGATTATCACAACCATACTACATTCCATCATTCATTTATTTCAAAGTTCCACACATAAAACCCTTTCCACACACAAAACATTTCCGCATTTGAAAACACCTTTTACTTCAAAACACTTTTCATAATCAAAACACTTTTCATAAATAAACACATTTTCCACAAAACAACCAAACCACCAACATGTTCATTATTCCAACTTTGTTCAATCGGGGTGATCACACAAGGTTTTCATTCTCATTTAATCATCCAGTCTTTACGTGCTTATCCATTTTCCACGTTTTAACAAAACCAACCACAAACAATTCAGATATCAATTGCGCACACAAAGGCCACCAATGGCCTTGATTTTCAGTAGGCAAAGGCCTTTCAATCCAAAATCACAATCAGAAGATAAAGAAACTGGAAGGCAAAAGAAACAGCACAAAACCCCAAACCTTTCTTTATCCGGTTATTATCTTTATTTAAAGTTCAACTGCATCCCATGGAACAAAAGAAAAAATATCCCACCCCGCATGTTGCACCAAAAAGAGAGACGTAGTTAAACCCCTACCTCAAAAGGTCCCGATCACGTCGCTTCCGACGACGTCCTTCGGTGTCCTCCGCCTTCGCCAAACCCGACAAACGCCTCCTAGGATGGAAGCTGGAGAAGGGAGGTCGGAAGGAAAGGTGACAAGTCTGGGCTTAGAAGCTTCGTCTCGTCGCTACGATCCTGTGGCCGCTGACGGATCGTAATTCGGTGCTCGGACAAAGAAGTTAGAGGAGGAATACTTCTCAATCGTCCAAGAGCGTCGTCGTGCAACAAAGAAGCGATCGATATGGAAGATAAAACATGACCTCGTTCTTATATAGGCAACGAATAGGTAAATCTGTATTCAGCGTGCATTAATGAATACACGATGTGACCGTACATACGTTACATGTTTTGATTGGTTAACACACAACACGTCATGCGGTTTCCACGCGTTTTAATAATAATGATAAGTCTATCAATATGTGGTGTTTCGTTGACCCGAGGCTTGAGTCATAAAAGTAGCTCATTAATGGTCTTAAAATGACCGTCATAATTTCAGGTTTACGCTGTCGCTGACGGATCGTCAATCCGATACCGTATGAGGGAGATACGTTGGATACAAGATCCCGTAATAATAACAATATTAAATCTATTAATTCATGAGCGTTTCGGGTACCCAATCTGAAAACCCGAAAAAGACATCCAATATTGGACTCATAATTTTCGTCTCGTAGTCAGGGTCGCACTGCCACTGACGGTTCGTGAAACCGAGGTCGCACGAAGATGTTATTGTGAAAAAAGTGTTTTATTATCAAAAAAAAATGATAACAATATTTTATTAATTAATTATTTATTTATTTCTCTAACTCCAATCAATCACCATTTGTCATTTTTCACGCTGGAAATTCATCACCAATTATCTCCTTTAATATTTATTTCACACTTAATTTTATTCCCATTAATATCTTATAACTCCTCCCTCTCTCCAAATCTTTATTAATTCTTTCTCCCAAGATTCTCTCCCACAAAAAGTGGTGCCTTTCTCTTATATTTATTTTTGAATAAATTTTATTTTCTCTCTCCAATCTTTATTTTATTGGTGCGCCTCCCCTTTTATTTCATATTATTATATTTTTACACAATTATCATAACATCTTTAATTTATTCTCATATCTCAAATCTCATTGCATTTAATTCAAAACATAATTCTCATTAAATCATTATTACCAGATCTATCAAAAAAACCAACATTATTATTATAATTATTTAGTATAACACTTATAACAAAACCCCAAAAAAATTTATTAACACATCACCATTTATTATTAATAATAATTATTATTTTTGATGTTCGCCGCATTGACCACATCAAAAAAAAGAAAGCGTTTTTAAAAAGTAATCGACCGGAGAGGTCCGGGCCATTACATTAGATACCTCTCAAAACATTCTCGTCCTCGAGAATTAAAAACTAACCCAGAAGAAGGAAAGGATTTGAAGAACCACTCCACAAGATACCTCTCAGGGCTCTCGTCATGACAAGGAACCAACCAACATCTCTATGAGTTAGGAATTCCCTCTCCTATGTCAAGATACTATCCCCTTTAGGCGGAACTGACTCGCCTTCACGGGTTTAATCGCATCCTCATTAATGCGTCTTGATTAAGGATCAGGTTTTTTCCTTTCCCATATATCCGGACAAGACACACACTTCCCAAGAACAAGGAACAAAGATCTCACATCCAACAAGCCAACATTTTATATATCAAAGGTACAGGGTAACACCAACAAACAAAGGAAGGTACAAGTCAAAACAACCCCGGGTACTGAGCACGCATCAGGGTCTCCCGCTCCCAAGTGCTCTCCTCAAGGCCGCCATACCTCCACAACACACGAACCAAGCCGATGGTTCATCCACGGAGCACTTTCTCCTTGCGATCCTCGATCCTGACTGGCCGTTCCTCGAAGGTCGCGTATTCTCCCACATCTAGCTCTCCCCAGTTGATGACATGAGAGTCATAATGTAAGTACTGACGAAGCTGGGAGACATGAAAGACGTCATGGACCCTCTCCAACTAAGGTGGTAGGGCCAGCTGATATGTCACCTCGCCAACTCGCCTCAGCACCTCGAAAGGTCCGATGAACCTAGGGGAGAGCTTACTCCCCTTTCCGAACCTCCGCTTCCCCCGTAGAGGGGAAACCTTCAAGAACACATGATCTCCCACCTCGAACTCCTAGGGCCTCCTCCGACGATCAGCATAAGACTTCTGCCGATCCTGAGCTGCTTTCATCCTCTCCCGCACTAGCTGGACTTTCTCCATGGTGCTCTGCACTACTTCTAGTCCAAGAGTACCAGTCTCACCAACCTATGCCCAGCAAAAGGGTGAACGACATGGTCTTCCATACAAAGCCTCAAAAGAAGACATGCCAATAGTAGAGTGGAAGCTGTTGTTGTAGGCAAACTCTACTAAAGGCAAGTGTCGTACCCATGATCCTCCGAAATCCAGAACACATGCTCGTAGCATGTCCTCCAATGTCTGGATAGTCCGCTCTATCTGTCCATCTGTCTGAGGGTGAAAAGCAGTGCTAAGGCGTAGCTGGGTGCCAAAAGCATACTGTAACCCCTTCCAGACTCGTGAGGTGAACCGAGTGTCCCGATCTGAGATGATAGTCTTCGGAACTCCATGCAAACGCACCACCTCATCCACGTACCTCTGTGGTAAGGTACTCACAGGTCCTGACTCCTTGATGGCCAAGAAGTGAGCATATTTTGTCAGTCGATCCACCACTACCCAGATAGAATCATGCCCTCCCTGAGCTCTGGGTAGTCCTGTGACGAAGTCCATCGAGACGTCGTCCCACTTCCACTCGGGAACATCTAAAGGATGAAACAAACCACCAGGAACGCGGTGTTCAGCCTTCACCTACTGACACACCAGGCATTTAGCCACAAACTCTGCCACTGCCCGTTTCACCCCGGGCCACCAAAACTGTCCCCTCAGGCCTTGGTACATTTTCGAAACACCTGGATGTACTTCCAAGGCTGAGGTATGGAACTCACGAAGGACTTCATCACGCATCACCTCTGGAACAAACAACCTTCCATGAAAGAGCATCCGATGTCGGCTGTCCTCCAACCATCCTTCCGGAGCGTTCCCCTGATTGACACGATCCCGCAACACTTCCACCTCAGGGTCTCCGCACTGAGACTCTTCCACTTGCTGCAACAAAGAGGAATGTACCGTCATCTGAAACAAGCAGCCTCTAGCACCTTCCACCCTCGCATCCAAGTGCAAGGCAGCCAACTCCCCCATCGCCTTCCAAGCATCAGCAGATTCCCGAACCACTTCCTGATGGGGCTTCCTACTCAGGGCATCAGCCACAACGTTTCCCTTACCTTCAGTGTACGAGATCTCAAAGTCGTAGTCTTGGAGAAACTGGACCCATCTCCGCTGTCGCAAGTTCAAGCGCAAGCTCTTGCGATCGGTGAAGACCACAAAGCGCTCCCCAAAGAGGTAATGTCGCCACAGCTTCAATGCGAACACTACTGCTGCAAGCTCCAAGTCATGGGTGGCATAGTTCCGCTCGTGAGGACGCAACTGCCTAGACCCATAGCAGATCACACCCTTCTTCTGCATCATCACACATCCCAAGCCAAGGCCAGAGGCATCACAAAACACCTCATACAAGGATCCTTCCTCTGGCAACCTAAGGATGGGAGCACTAACCGACTTCTCCTTCAGGTAGTCGAAAGCTTCCTGGCACTGCTCATTCCACAGGAAGACCTGATTCTTCCTAGTCAAAGCTGTCAACGGAGCAACAACTCGAGAGAAGTCCGAGACGAACCTCCGATAGTATCCATCCAACCCCAGGAAACTACGAACTTCTGCCACGCTCATGGGTGTTGTCCAAGAAACAACTGCTTCTACCTTCGATGGGTCCACTGACACTCCATGCTGAGACACCACGTGCCCAAGGAAGTGTACTTCTTGCGTCAAGAACTTACATTTTGACAACTTTCCATAAAGCTGATGGTGCCGAAGGACTTCCAAGACAGCCCTGAGATGATCAATGTGCTCCTCCTTTGATCTTGAGTAGATCAAGATGTCATCGATGAACACAATGACGAACTGGTCCAGGAACTCTCGGAAGACAAAGTTCATAAGACCCATGAACACAGCTGGTGCATTCGTAACCCCAAACGGCATCACTACAAACTCGATGTGCCCATACCTGCACCTGAAAGCTGTCATTGGGATGTCACTGTCTTTTACCCTCAGCTGATGATATCCCAACCGCAGATCAATCTTAGAAAACCAACATGCTCCCCTCAGCTGGTCGAAGAGGTCATCTATTCTCGGAAGGGGGTAACGGTTCTTGACCGTTACCTGATTCAGCCTCCGGTATTCTATGCATAGCCTGAGACCACCATCCGCCTTTTTCACGAATAGAACCGGAGCACCCCATGGAAACACACTGGGTCGAACGAAACCCTTCTCCATCAGATCGTTAATCTGAATCCGCAACTCCCTCAACTCCGAAGGTGCCATCCGATACGGAGCCATCGAGATTGGACGGGCACCTGGCTGTAAGTCTATCCCAAACTCAACATCACGTCGAGGGGGTAGAGTCACAACTTCCTCAGGAAAGACATCGAGGAATTCCCCAACAACTTCTGGAACATTCATCATCCCCGTATCAGCTGGAACCGCTGATATCCCACCCAACAAAAAAAGAGAGGCTTCACATGCCAGCTTCCCACCTGATAGCTCCTCTCGCCAACAAAAGTCACACGCTATCCATCCATATCGGAGAACACGAATCTTCTTCGGAAGCAGTCGATAACAGCACTAACAGAGAACAGCCGGTTGATGCCTAAGATGACATCGTATGGCTGCATCTGTAGCAAAAGAAGATCTCCAATGGACCGATGTGGTCCCAACGTCAGCTCGCATCCCCGACAAACACAAGACAAACGGGGTCTGACCTCCAACAGGCGTACTCAGTACCAGGGGTATAGAAAGTCTCTCTACGTCTAGACCCAAAGCATGGGCTAGACAAGGTGAAAAAAAAGAGTGTGAAGCTCCTGAATCGAACAAGGTAGAAACAAGAGTGCTGAACAAACAGAACGTACCTCGTACCACCTCTGGTCCTGCTGGAGCTGCCAACTCTGCTGCGCGCAACTGTCCACGCCCAGCTCCTCTGCCTCTCTGATGTCGACCGCCTCCCCGACCACGCCCTGGTCGAGGTCCCTGAGGAGCACCCTGAGATCGACCTCCTCCTACAGGGTCTACCCTCGGAGGGCCCTGCTGCTACTGAATGGGCGTCGATGGCAACTGCTGCTGAGGTGGGTACTGATCCTGACTACCTCCACCGTGCTGAGCTCTGGTCGGGCACTGACTCTGGACGTGTCCGAAACCTCCACAAGAAAAACACTTCAGTCTAGGACTCGAGAAGGAAGGACGAGGGCCTGAAGACCTGAACTGGAACCGCTGGGGCCTGCTCCCCACCGGCCTGAACCTGGAAGTTACGGTCGCAGGAGGTCTGCTACTGACTGCCTTCCCCTTCGACGGACCCGCCTGGATCCCTTCTCGGGGTGCACCTCCCTGCAAGTGCATCCTCTCTACAACTTCCGCCTTCTTCTGTACGGCTAAGTATGTCGGAAGGGTGAAGGGGGTCACAGGATACTGGAGCGAAGGACGAAGCGCCTCTTCCAAACGTCTCGCCCGAGACTCTTCATCCGGAAAGAGTTCCGGAGCAAAGCGTAGGAGATTCTTGAACTTAATTCCCAACTCTCGAATAGTCATACTCCCCTGCTGAAGGGAGAGCAACTCCTGACGCTTTTCCTCCTTGATCAAAGAAGAAATGAATTCCTATCGGAACTCCTTTTCGAAGTCAGCCCATGGAATCTCTGCCTCCTTCCTCTCCCCGAGGTAGAGCATCCACCATTGGTGCGCCGCGCCTCTCAGCTGACTGACCGCTAGGGGGGACCCAGTACTCCTTTGGAGCACGGATCAAGGTAAAATAGATCCCTAGCTCTTGAAGCCACCCCTCCGTCTCCAGGTCCGAAGTACTTCCCTCGTACTTCTTGAGTGTCTGACGCTGGAAAGAACGGAGGGTCTTCTGCCACTGGCTGTCTTCCTCCTCTCGATCGATCCTCAGTTGATCGATCGCCTGAACCTGCTGGGCCTCGGCCGCCTGAGCCACCTGGGAATGCCGTCCAGGTGCCATAGCTATACGGTAAACAAGGAAAACCTAAGCCCGAGTAGTAAGAAGATTTCTCAAGGGTTCATTTTATCATTTTACATTATTCCCAGAACGCCCCAAATCAAGTAAAACACAAACATGATGATGCATGTACCTTTCCTAGGGTTTCTACCCTAAAGTCAATGTAGCCTCACTTGGTTGTTTGGTAGGCTCCGAGTCCTTGCATCGGATCACGGGGGGCCCTAAAATCCCATGTCCTAGCTGGTCTTCCCTGGCCTATGTCACACACTAAGATCAGCTAACACTGTTTCCCTACCATCCCATGCAATCCTCACTGTGCCTTACTCCAGACTCCATCCTATCTCTCAACCATTACTCTGATACCATTCTGTCATGACCCCCTTCCATCAAATATGCCCCTCCTGAGCTGGCAATGGTGAAAGGGAGATAATGACCCCCCGAGTCCCGCCTCCAGTAGGCCCCGGGGTGGCGACTAGCACCAAGGGTATGGGTTTATTTTTTTTTCAATCATGGGAGGAATTAACCTTTTTATAGTTAGGATCGGAAATAGGACAAGTCAACCACCAAAAAGGAAAAAGAACAAAGGTGCTGAAAAGAAACCCAAACCAGTCCCATATGCATGTATAAATAAACTGAAATAGGTACAAGTACAAATAAGCTCAAAGTACAAGTGAGTACAGTACCAAAAGAAAAACAAGAAAACATCAACTACACAGCTCCCACTGCCTGACTAGTAGGGTCCCTCATGGCCCTGGTAGTCTTCCTGAAAACCTGAAACAACGTTGGGTGAGCATACAAGTATACTCAGTAGAGAACCTAAAGCTCTCGTGCACAAGTGGGGAGACACCCTAAGGTCCTGTGAGAAAATAGAAGAACCAGAAACTAACAAGGAAAAACTATCCACCCAGCCTCACTGGTCACACTCACCAAGTAACACAAACAATTTTAGTATATATATAGAACAAAAGTATTGGGTACCCCGCACCATCTCCCACTTAATTAGATGCTGCTCTTCCTAACGGCAAACGTCCTGACGCTACCACACTCTTCCCGCCCGCACACACCAGGGCCAAACCACGCATCCCGCCCGCACACACCTGGGCCACAACCACTAACCCGCCCACAGACACCTGGGCCTCATCCAGAAGGTTCCTGGGAACGGTAAGCCTGCCCGAAGAGTCTTGGGATAAAGGTCGCCTCAAGCCATCACAGCCTCCGAGACCTACCCGAAGAGTCTTGGGTGTAAGGTCACCTCAAGCCATCATAGCCTATGGAAGAAGGAGCAGGAAGGAGCTAGTAACTAAGGGGGAACACCCTCTCCCATAAAATGGGAGTGTTCGACACTAGGTGCTTGACATGGGTGTGGTGCGACAAAACACAAAGATACAATTATATATATACATATACCAAACACACAGCCCAACCTATGGCTTCTTAAAAAGAGAAACTGAGCATGTGCCTCGGCACTGCTACCACGAAGCATGCATCAACAACCAAACAATCATCCCCCAACCCCATTTAGGTTTTCATGTTTCATGCAATGGTTTAACAAATTATTACTACTGGGCAACTAACATCCAGACAAAAACCTTTCACAAACATATCCCTACCATCCACAACCAGGGTTAGGTAAAACGCAAGCAACCACATGCCATTTCATTTACAAGAGATTATCACAACCATACAACATTCCATCATTCATTTATTTCAAAGTTCCACACATAAAACCCTTTCCAAACACAAAAAATTTCCGCAATTGAAAACACCTTTTACTTCAAAACACTTCTCATAATCAAAACACTTTTCATAAATAAAGGAATTTTCCACAAAATACCCAAACCACCAACATGTTCATTATTCCAACTTTGTTCAATCGGGGTGATCACACAAGGTTTTCATTCTCATTTAATCAGCCAGTCTTTACGTGCTTATCCATTTTCCATGTTTTAACAAAACCAACCACAAACAATTCAGATATCAATTGTGGATGAAAAGGCCACCAACGGCCTTGATTTTCAGTAGGCAAAGGCCTTTCAATCGAAAATCACAATCAGATGATAATGAAACTGGAAGGCAAAAGAAACAGCACAAAACCCCAAACCCTTCTTTATCCGGTTATTATCTTTATTTAATGTCCAACTGCATCCCATGGAACAAAAGAAAAAATATCCCACCCCGCATGTTGCACCAAAAAGAGAGACGAAGGTAAACCCCTACCTCAAAAGGTCCCGATCACGTCGCTTCCGACGACGTCCTTCGGTGTCCTCCGCCTTCGCCAAACCCGACAAACGCCTCCTAGGATGGAAGCTGAAGAAGGAAGGTCGGAAGGAAAGGTGACAAGTCCGGGCTTAGAAGCTTCGTCTCGTCGCTACGATCCTGTGGCCGCTGACAGATCGTAATTCGGAGCACGGACAAAGAAGTTAGAGGAGGAATACTTCTCGATCGTCCAAGAGCGTCGTCGTGCGACAAAGAAGCGATCGATATGGAAGATAAAACATGACCTCGTTCTTATATAGGCATCAAATAGGTAAATCTGTATTCAGCGTGCATTAATGAATACACGATGTGACCGTACATACGTTACATGTTTTGATTGGTTAACACACAACACGTCATGCGGTTTCCACGCATTTTAATAATAATGATAATTCGATCAATATGTGGTGTTTCGTTGACCCGAGGCATGAGTCATAAAAGTAGCTCATTAATGGTCTTAAAATGACCGTCATAATGTCAGGGTTACGCTGTCGCTGACGGATCGTCAATCTGATACCGTATGAGGGAGATATGTTGGATACAAGATCCCGTAATAATAACAATATTAAATCTATTAATTCATGAGCGTTTCGGGTACCCAATACAAAAACCCGAAAAAGACATCCAATATTGGACTCATAATTTTCTTCTCGTAGTCAGGGTCGCACTGCCACTGACGGTTCGTGAAACCGAGGTCACACGAAGAAGTTATTGTGAAAAAAGTGTTTTATTATCAAAAAAATGATTACAAAAAATGATTAATTATTTATTTATTTATTTCACTAACTCCAATCAATCACCATTTGTCATTTTTCACGCTGGAAATTCATCACCAATTATCTCCTTTACTATTTATTTCACACTTAATTTTATTCCCATTAATATCTTATAACTCCTCCCTCTCTCCAAATCATTATTAATTATTTCTCCCATGATTCTCTCCCACAAAAAGTGGCGCCTCTCTCTTATATTTATTTTTCAATAAATTTTATTTTCTCTCTCCAATCTTTATTTTGTTGGTGTGCCTCCCCTTTTATTTCATATTATTATATTTTTACACAATTATCATAACATCTTTAATTTATTCTCATATCTCAAATCCCATTGCATTTAATTCAAAACATAATTCTCATTAAATCATTATTACCAGATCTATCAAAAAAAACCAACATTATTATTATAATTATTTAGTATAACACTTATAACAAAACCCCAAAAAAAATTTATTAACATGTCACCATTTATTATTAATAATAATTATTATTTTTGATGTTCGCCGCAGTGACCACATCAAAAAAAAAGAAAACGTTTTTACAAAGTAATCGAACGGAGAGGTCCGGGCCATTACATAATTCTTCCATTTGACGGCTCATATGGTCAACACAAGAAGACCCAAATAATTTGTGATGAAACCGGACCATCAATTATGATTGAGTTACTGGTCTAAATCTCGAAACCCAAATTTTATTCAAGTCCACCATATGTTATATATTATCCAAAGGAATCATGGATAAAAATTTTCAGGTCCAACTACAAGAAAAAGGGGCCCAACTAATGCCTTGAAGTACAGCCCACCATTCTGGACGAGAATTAAAATCCGGACACTATTCATGGCATATCTCATGATGTAATCATCAAATAGTGCTGATATTTTTAGTGTGAAAGCGAAGATATATGAGTCAAACATTGTGGATGAAATTAGTTGGCTTTTAAGGATTCTTCATATTCAAAAATGCTTTCACATTTTGGACTTGAAAAATAATTGATTGAAATGGACAGATTTAAACTGTTTAATAAACCTTCCATAACATCAGCTCCATTGGTCATAATGACTCCAAAATTTTAGAGATGTCATCCTCCATTATTATCTACATCTTTGAAGAAGGTTATATCTCGAGATGCAGCTGTCTGGATGTCCAAATAGTCAACCCAAGTGGAGGGACGGATTGGG
The DNA here is from genome assembly GCA_963277665.1 of Viscum album. Classification (NCBI taxonomy): domain Eukaryota; kingdom Viridiplantae; phylum Streptophyta; class Magnoliopsida; order Santalales; family Viscaceae; genus Viscum; species Viscum album. Next base: position 1,870,953,948 of record OY728119.1, on the reverse strand, counting down.
AATTCAAACAGTCCACTTCATTGGGCTATAAATGCATCTCCCTCCTCTCCTTCAAAGGTGTTGGCACTTTAGAAGAGAGGAGAAAATATTGGTAAGACCAAAGACTTGACAAAGGCTTGGGAGGACCCGACATACTCATGTTTTCACTTGAGATAACCTTCTTCCTCTCTTTGTTTTCATTTACATTTGTATTGTTCTTTGTTGTAATCTTATAAGTCTTTCTTTTGTAATTCTATTTTAATGCAAGTTTCTTCTAAAATATCTGTTATTGTCATCCAACTTTTGTAGTTTAATATTAATGTTCTAAAAATAGATTAAATACAATTGAATTCCCTTCCCTTATTTTTCTTTCTCATTCAATCGAATGTCTGTTTTTAATTATCATCATTGTTCGTGTGTGTGTGTTTGACGCACCACTCTTTTCTTATACCTTTCTTTTTCTTCTCTTCTTAATTTATCATCATAATCATTATAACCAGATTATGAAACACCCAAATGGATATGTAAATCTATTATTGGGGTGAGTCAAAACTTAGGGAGGTTAATTGAATGAGAGTATTTGTACGATGAATATTCTTTGAATTAACATTGTGTATGTTGGACTTAACATGTCATGGACTAATGACTTGTTTTGTTTAACTTGTGGTTTCCATGGGTTATTGGAACCATAAACACACCACCATTAACAGGCTCTGATTGAGATTATAACCTTAAGTTATGTTAAGTATTGGATTAAATCATTAACACTTAGGAATTCAAATCAACATTATCTTGTGAAGTGGTTGTTAATTTAATGCAATATAAAGCAAGGCTCAATGATTTCACAAGCTTAACTACCTAATGATGAACTCACCCCAATATTTATCAATCTGTTAAATAAATCATAATCATTCAAAAATTTCAATTATTATCTACAAAAAACCATGAAAAATAAAACAATCAACTAAAAACAAAAAACTATTAAAATGTATCATCGCCGAGGATTCTACAGGAGTGCTGCTATACATATTAGTAGAGCATCGAAACATTGTCCAGTCAATAGGTGACAATCATCCATGCGTTTAAAATGGCACCATTACCGGGGATGGTTCTTTAAGTAATCATTAGATTATGCTTATTGTAAAAAAGCTAAAAAAACAAAATTTTAAAAAAAATTGATTAAAAACACAAAGAAAAACCCATCTTCTCATAAAAATCATAAACAGAAAAAACACAATGAAAAATACAAATTCCTTTTCCTTACAATATCTCTCTAAATTCTCCATAGCCTCCCAAACAATCCCTCGTATTTTTTGACCCTGAAATTGAGATAGCACTTCACCAACACAGGAGGAACATAAGGGAAAATCAAATAATTCATGTCCCAGTCCTCATCTAACAAGTTCAATTAGAAATTGAAAATAATAGGGAACAAACACTAAAAGAAATTGCTGCCCCTAATATAAATTACCATCCTCTTGGTATTCAATATCAAAAAAAAGAATATTTCTTCGAACTCCAATCACGTTTGATTCATCTTCTCCCTCATTTCCACGGGCCACCCGGTGAGGATCCACATCTCCACCTTAAAGATTTCCAAGTGGTGTGCTCTACCATGATGCCTCAAGGGGTTTCTAAGGAAAAAATCAAGCTTTGAGCATTCCTTTTATCCCTAGATGACACTATTAAGTCATGGCTTTACAACCTACCTTCTGGTTCTATAACCACATGGAATGACATGAAGCGACTCTTCTTAGGGAAGTTATTTCTTTCTACTCTTACTACTTCTATCCGAATGGAAATAAATGGTATCCGTCAGTTCCCAAGTGAATCACTCCATGAATACTGGGAGAGGTTCAAAAAGCTTATTGAAACCTACCCACACCACCAAATCCCTGATCAACTCATGATCTAATACTTCTATGAGGGATTATTGGCTATAGAGAGAACTCTCATTGATGTCACAAGTGGCGGTGTTCTTGTTGATAAAACTCCTACAGCTGCAAGAGATCTTCTAAGAAACATGGCTGAAAACACACAACAATTCCATACTCGAGCACATTATCGTGTCAAAAAATCCCAAGATAATCAATCGATAGAGCCGAACAAGATGACCGAGTGGATGAGTGAACTTACATGTCTTGTGCGACAACTAGCTGTGGCATCCAAAGCCTCAACCTCATCTTCTCCACAATCACTGTTTATTGGACCTACCAAAAATTGTGGAATCTTCAACTCTTCATCTCATCCAACTGACACATGTCCACAACTTCAAGAGGATCAATATGATTCATCTAGACCAATGGAGCTCAATGCATCATATGCTCAGAGGAACACCAACCCTCAACTATCAGGTCAGTTTGTTAGAAACTTCAACCAACCTCGCTCAGATCCCTTCTCTTCTTCCTATAGCTAAGGCCCTATGTATGGTAATCCCATATCTCACCCTCCTCAATTCCCTCATCAAAACCCAAACCAATTCCAATATGGTCAAGGTGTTAGTAACTTCCAACAACCTTATCCTTTTGTTCCTCAACCTCAAAGGAACAACCCTCCTCATGGATTCCATTATCATAGTGAGCCTTCCCAATTCCAAAACTAATAAAACCGCTTTCCCAAGCACCAAAATCAAGGTAATCCCAATTTGGGACAAGCCACTTCTTCCAAGAAACCATGGGAAAATGCAGTATAAGATCATGCCTCTTTCACTCGTTCTAGCCTCAAGAACATTGAAACCCAAATTGGTCAACTTTCACCCCACCTTAGTCAATAGCGACCATCCAATTCTTCCCAACTCCTAGATCAACCATTACCCAACCCCAAGGGTAATGTAAGTGAAATTTCACTTAGATCGGGAAAGAAAATTGTTATGCCTCAAGATAAGTCCTCCAACCCTCCGTTGAATGTTGACCTGGAAAATGAAAAGAAAAAGAAACATAAAAAGTAATCTGAATCCATTCCCTCACCTCCTTCCATTCCACTTAGTAATCCAAGTCCTATTCCACAAGCTATCTCTAAGCCAACGAATTTATTTGAACCTAATCTTGAAATGCTCGACATGTTTAGACGTGTTGATGTCAACATTCTTCTCTTATATTCCATGAAACAAATTTCTATGTATCCCAGGTATCTTAAAGAATTGTGTACCCACAAGAGGCAACTCAAGAACATTGAAAATGTTTCCAACAAGCAGTATATTCCCATAAAGTGAAAATATCTAGGGACCTTTACATTTCCATGCCAAATTGGAAGTTGTAACATTGATGATGCACTCATAGACATAGGATCATCAATTAATGTCATGCCCGAATCCATCTTATCAAACCTTGGTATAGGTCCCTTATATCAAATTGGTGTTGTCATTCAGTTAGCCAATCGATGCACTGCTAGTCCTGAGGGTATAATTGAGGATGTCCGTGTTCGTGTTAATGATCTTAACATTCCAGCTTATTTCTATGTACTTGATATGGAAGGTGAGACTAACTCTTCTCGATCTCCCCTAATTTTAGGAAGAAAATTCCTCATGACTACTAGAACCAAAATTGATGTCCATTCAGGCATATTATCCCTGGAATTTGGGGACCAACTGGTCAAATTCAACATTTTCCAAGAAAAGAGATACCCATATGAGGATTACACAGAATTCTCAATCCATGCTTCCGAGGACACTTCTAAGAGTCAATTGATCCTCATTCCATCATGTTCATCCTGTTCTGATGATAAAGGATCTTGTGAAATCTTCAACATGATTAACAAAGTTATAAATAGTGAAGTTTACGTTGACCTCTCATTCATAGACTCTATCAATCTAGAGGAACTTGAAAACTCCATTGAATCCCACATCAACTTTGATCTCAACTGCTCTGCATTGGACAATATCAAGGAAAATGAATCTGAAGCAACTGAAGTCCCTTCCTCCATTCCTAAGTTGTCTAAACCACAAATAATAGATGAGACTAATCTGAAAACTCTTCCTACACACCTGAAATATGCATTCATTTCCCATGATCACTAATATCATATCATTATCTTTGTTTCACTTACAGAAACTAAGGAGTCCTATCTTTTTCAGGTGTTAGAGGAAAAGAAAAAGGCCCTAGGTTGGACCCTATATGACATACCATGAATTAAACCTTCTCTATGCATGCATCATATCCATCTTGAGGAATCATCCAAACCAATTATACAACCACAAAGAAGACTCAGTCCCCTCATCCTTCAGGTAGTTAGGGAAGAGATTACCAAGCTTCATCAAGATGGTATTATCTACCCAATTTCTGATATTGAATGGGTTAGTCCAATTCAAGTTTTACCTAAGAAGGGTGGGATAACTGTTATCACAAATGATCACGGATAGGTAGTCACAACTTAAGTGAAGAACAAATGGTGTGTTTGCATCGACTATAGGTAATTGAATGTTGAAACAAGAAAATATAACAACCTTCTTCAAATCCATGATCAAATTCTATAATTATTAGTTGGAAAGTCACACTATTTCTTTCTTGATGGATACATCAGCTACTTCCAAATCCCAATAGCACTTCAGGACCAAGAACAGACAACTTTCACATGCCCCTTTAAGACATATGCATATATGAGAATGCCTTTTGGCCATTGCAATGCTCCTGCAACATTCCAGAGGTGTATGATGAGTATATTTTCTGAATTCATTTAACATTGTATGGAAGTATTCATGGGTGAATTTACCATTTATGGTGAGTCATTTGAATATTGCATGAATTCACTCTCTCTAGTACTTCAAAAGTGTGTCAAGTGTAACCTTGTGTTAAATTTTGAAACATTTCACCTCATGGATGCAAATGGGATTGTTCTAGGGAACATAGTTTCAAAAGATGGTATTGAAGTTGATCTTGTCAAAATTGAAGTGATCCAATCACTTCTTGAAGCCACTTCTAATCGAGACATCCATTTATTCCTCGGTCATGCCGGTTTCTATCATAGATTCATCTATAACATCAGTAGGATTTCCCTCCCACTCACTCAGTTTCTCCAAAATGATGTCACTTTCTATTTCGATGAGGTTTGCAAAAGAGACTTCATTAAACTCAAAACTTCTCCTACATCTTCCCTGATAATCCAACCCCCAAATTGGTCCTTACCATTTGATTTGATGTGTGATGCTTCTAGTAGAGCTGTCGGGGTTGTTCTTGGTAAATGAAGAGAAACAATACCTCATTCCATCTATTATGCCTCAAAAACATTGGATGAAACTCAATATCACTAAACTGTCACTGAAAAAGAACTTTTTGTAGTTGTTTTTTCCATAGATAAATTCCGGACCTATCTCTTAGGTGCCAAAATGATCATCTTCACAGACCATTCTGAAATAACGTTCTTACTCAATAAAATTGATTCCAAACCAAGGCTAATAAGATGGATCCTAATTCTCCAAGATTTTGACCTTGAAATAAAAGACAGACCAAGAAAATAAAACCTTATGGATGATCACTTGAGTATAATTTCTAATTATTCTCATTATGAAAAAATTAATGCAGAATTTCCAACTGATCACTTTTCATCTCTCACTCCAAAAATACCATGGTATGCCCCAATTGTAAATTAATTGGTTTCTATTGTTTTTCATGAAAAGTTTTCAAAATAACAAAAAACGAAGTTGAAAAGTGATTCAAAATACTATTTTTGGGAAGAAAACACACACTGGAAAATTGGGGATGACATGGTAATAAAGAGATGTGTCGATGAAAGTGAACATTCTTCCATATTAGAATTATGTCAGTCAATGCCTGGTGGTGGCCAATTTGGACAACAAAGGACCCCTCAAAAGGTCATAGACTCTGGTTTCTTTTGGGTTTCACTCTTCAAGGAATCAAATGAGTTCTATCAATCATGTCACACATGCCAAATGTTTGGCCAAATTTCAATGAGAAATGAAATTCCCAAAAAAACAAAAAATTTTATGAGATCTTCAATGTTTGGGGCATCGATTTCATGAGACCATTCCCCCCTTACAATGGATTTTCATAAATTCTTATTACGGTTGATTATGTTTCTAAGTCGGTCGAGTCCAAATCCACTAGAAAGGATGATTCACATACTGCTAGTGAGTTCTTAAAGACACACATATTCCACTGATTTTCCACATCTTGTGCCTTGATATGTGACTTAGGATACCATTTTTGTAATAAAACCAAGGAATATGCTTCGAAAAAGAATGGGGTTGTACATAAAACTTCAACTTCATATCACCCCCAACACAAATGGTATGGCTTAACTTTATAATAGAGATGTGAAAAAATTGATTGAGAGAATTGTAAAACCCACAGGAAAAGACTGGCCTGAAAGACTTGGTAAAAAACTTTGGGCTTATTGAACTCCCTATAAAACACCCATTGGGATGGCTCCTTTCAGGCTAGTTTTTGGTAAAGCATGTAATATACTAGTTGAAATCCAACATAAGACTTTTTGGGATATAAAAACATGTAATTTTTATTGTGGAAAATTTGGTGATGAAAGATTGTTGCAATTCGCTAAACTGGAGGAGCTAAGACTTGATTCTTTAGAGAATTATAATATCTACACAGAAAAATCCAAGGCACTCCATGACAAACAAATATTTAGAAAGGTATTACATGAAGTGTATAAGGTAATTCTCTTTAATTCTTGATTTTGATAACACCCAGGTAAGATTATTTTCGTTGGGAAGTTCCTTTTGTTATTACTAATGTTTACCCATTTGGTGCAGTGCTAGTCTAAGACCCCTCTGCAAAAAGAACATTCACAGTTAATGGAAATGGGTTAAAGAATCACCATGAGAGTATGCACAATCCAGGATCAAAATCGTCTTCCATTGGATCCCCAAATTCTGCAGTCGACCCACCACACGATTGAGATGGCAACCCACCAAATCCAAACCAGGAGCACCTCTTTCCCTTTAACTCTCTCTCTCTCTCTCTCTTCATCCCTCTACCTCTTTCTTTTTCTTCATTTGTCTTTCATTTTTTACCACTTTCTTTTTCAAACCCTTTATTTTTCTCTTTCTCTATTTTCTGAGTGTGTCTTTATTAAAAAATATGAAAAATCTAAAAAACAAAAAAAAAGAATCATAAAAAAATTCAAAAAAAAAACAATCAAGAGTTATGCATATTCTCCATCGAGTTTTGATATTTTTTCCAACCTTTTTGGGGAGTCAAAATGAATGTTTTCATCTCAAAAATATTGAATTTTTATCATGGCTTCGGATAAATAATTTTGTGTAAAAAACAACACATTTTGAATGCTCAATTTTTTATTTGGAAAATGATTTTCCCCACCTGTGAGGAACAACATTTTATTTCATGCCAAGGCCACCTATGGATATCTTTTCGACATGTTTGTTTTTCACCCCCATTTGTGAGTCTTGAGTTTGTGGACCATCGAGCTAAATTTCATACTTTAGTGTGAATTAATATGATAGAGTCATTTCCTAAACTCCATGAGAATTATAATAGCCAAATAGCCTCCCATTAACCATACATTAATCCCCCTTTTGAAATTCCCTTTGATCTTATGCAAACCTTTTATTTGATATCCACATTAAATTCCCAATTCCTTATCCCACCAAATATCAACATGGATTTTCATTGCATAATTTTTTGAAATTTAAGTGTGGGGGGAATGGATTTCATTTTGGGTACCCTCTGTTGATATCACTATATTATCTTATTCTTAATGGAAAGCATCATTTTAAGTGTGTGGGAGATGTTTTCCATTAGTGAGGTTTGGGAATATATATATGTTTATCATGTACAATTGAAAATTGTTCAAAAAATATCAAAATAAAAAATAAAAAAACAACAAAAAATGAAAATAAGAGTATGTTGTGTCTTGGGTAGGTCAAAAATTACTATTTCTCAGCCTTTGATATTGTTATAACTATTATAATTAGTGTCATGAGGAGATCGATCATGGGATGGGATATGAGTGTGAGATCTGTTTCAAGTTCAATTTTTGAAAAAAAAGAAAAAAAGAACACTTTTATTATATCATTATGTCATTGGGAGAAGTCTTGTGTTTTTTAAATATTCCATATTCTCATTCCCTTCATATTTCTTTCTACTTTTGTGTCTTAATTCACATTTTCATTCCCTCGCAAATATGTGTTTCCATTTCCTTTCATGTCCCATTTCAAAAAAAAATGTTTGCATTTCTTTTTCCATGTTGGTGTTTTACCCCTCTTCTTCTCTCTCTTGGAAATTATATTCGTACCCTCACATAGCCACAGAAAACCCCCAAAAAATACCACTTTATTTTTGAGAAATTTAGAATAGGGAATGGAATCTGAGAGCTCTTTCAAACTCTAATATTTTCACTTTTTGTTGGTGAAAGAGTGAACCTCCACAAATGTATTTTATCATCTTGAGAGGTGTGAGTTTTGAGTGTCCACATTTTCCATTTCTAAATCTGAGAATGGAAAAATGAATTAGTTTTGGAACATTTTTTCTTTAACAACATGTGGTGGAATTCAAAATGGATGAGTGAAATAGTCTAAACTTCCCCAGATTAGAGAATTGTTTTTTAAATATTTGTTGGTGAGTAAAAATGATTTTGTAATGTTTCTATATTTGTTGCACATAAGGACATGAACAAGTCTAAGTGTGGGGGATTTGATGTTTTTAATATTTTAATGACTTATTATATATCCCCTTTACTTATTTTATATGAAATGTGCATAATTTGTGTGAAATTTTAATGTTTTAATACTAAGTATAATTTTTGAGCATTTTTTGAAGTAGTCCTATTGAGTCAGTGTACTATTTCATTTATAACTATCATCCTTATGATTCTAATTTTGTGAATCTTGTTTTTTGGATTATTTATTTAATTTCACACATATCATTATAAGTTATCATGGTCTAATTCTGCCATTTGAAGGCTCATATGGCAACACAATAAGACCCAAATAATTTGTGATGAAACCCGGCCATCAATGATGATTGAGTAACTGGTCTAAATCCCAAAGCCCAAATTTTATGAAACTCCTCCATATATTATATATTACAAAAAATAATCAAGGATAAAAATTTGAAGGTCCAACTACAAGAACAATGGGCCCAACTAATTCCTTGAAGTCCATACCATCATTCTTGCCGAGAATTAAAATCTGGACACTATTGATGACATATCTCATGATGTAATCATCAAATAGAGCAAAGGTTTTGAAGTGTAAAAGAGGCGATATAGGAGGCCTACTTTGTGGAAGAAACCAGTCGGCTTTGAAGGCATATTCATATTCAAAAATGCTTTCACATTTGGACCTCAAAAATATTGAATTGAAAATGACAGATTTAAATTGATTAACAAACTGGCCATAACATTGGTTCTATTAGTCCAAATGACTCAAAATTTTGTGAGTTGTTGGCCATAATTATTATAAACAACTTTTAAGAACGATATATCTCGATATTCGTCTGAATGGATGTCCAAATAGTCAATCCAAATGGAGGGACGGATTGGGAATGCAAACAGTCCACTTCCTTGGGCTATAAATGAATCCCCCTATCCTCCTTCAAAGGTGTTGTCACTTCAGAAGAGAGGATCACATATTGTCATGACCAAAGCCTTGACAAATGATTTGGAGGACCTTCCATACTCATGTTTTCACTTGATATACCCTTCCTCTTCTTTTTGTTTTCATTTACTTTTGTATTGTTCTTTGCTGTAATCTTATAAGTCATTCTTTTGTAATTCTATTTTAATGCACGTTTCTTCTTAAATACATATTATTCTCATCCACCTTCGGTATTTTAATATTAATTTTCTTAAAATAGTTTAAATACATTTTAATCCCATTCCCATCTTTTTCTTCTTCATACAATCAAAAGTCCGTTTTTAATTATCATCATTGTTCGTGTGTGTGTGTTCGACGCACCACTCTTTTCTTATCCCTTTCTTTTTCTTATCTTATTAATTTATCATCACAATCATTATAACCAGATTATTAAACACTAAAATGGATGATTAAATCTATTATAGGGTTGAGAAAAAACATAGGGATGTTAAGCGGTTAAGAGTATTTTCTTGATTAATATTCTTTGAATTAACATAGTGTATGTTGGACTTAACATGTTATGGATTAATGACTTGTTTTGTTTGACGTGTGGTTTCCATGGATTATTAGAACCATAAACAAACAACCATTAACAAGCTCTTATTGATATTAGAACCATAAGTTATGGCAAGGCTTGGATTAAATCCTTAACACTTAGGAATTCCAATCATTGTTATCTTGTGAAGTGGCTGTTAATTTAATACAATATAAAGCAAGGCTCAAGGATTTCACAAGCATAACTAACTAATGATGAAGTCACCAATATCATAATCAATTTGGTAAATCAATCATAATAAATCTATCATTTCAAGTATGCTCTGCAAAAAAAACCCCCATTAGAATACAATCAACTAAAAACAAACAACTATTAAAAAGTATCATCGTCGAGGATTCGACACGAGTGCTGCTATACACATTTGCAGAGTATCAGAACATTTAACATTTGATAGGCGATAATCGGCTTGAATTTAAAATGGAGTTGTTTCCAGGGATGGTGCTTTATGTAGTCATTAGTTTCTGGTTATTGAAAAAAAGGAAAAAACAAAACTGTTTAATTTTTTTTTTAAAAACACAAAGAAAAACCCGTCTTCTCATAAAAATCATAAACAAAAAAACCCAAAGAAAAACCCATCTTCATTTTCCTTCCAACATATCTATGAATGACCCATATCCTCACAAACAATCCCTCATATTTTTTTACCCTGAAATTGAGTGAACTCTTCGCCAACTTAGGAAGAACATAAGAGAAAATCAAATAATTCATGTCCCAGTCCTTATCCAACTAGTTGAATTAGATATGGCCAATCATAGTGAACAAACACGAAAAGAACTTGCTTTCCCTGATATAATTTACCATCCTTATTGTATTCAATATCCAAAATTAGCAGCTGACATCGAACTCAAATAATGATTGATTCATCTTCTCCCTTATTTCCACAGTCTACCCGGTGAGGATCCACATATCCACCTTAAAGAGTTCCAAGTTGTGTGCTCTACCATGAAGCCTTAAGGGGTTTCTTGAGGAACAAATAAAAATTTGAGCATTCCGTTTCTCCGTAGATGAAACTGCAAAGTCATGGATTTACTACCTACCTTCTTGTTCCATAACAACATGGAATGACATGAAGTGACTCTTTTTAGAAGAATTCTTTCTTGATTCTCATACTGCTTCTATCCGAAAGGAAATAAGTGGTATCTGTCAGTTCTCAAGTGAATCACTCCATGAATACTGGGAGAGGTTCAAAAATCTTGTTGAAACCTACCCACAACACCAAATACCTGATCAAATCTTGATCCAATACTTCTAGTAGGGGTTATTGGTTATGGAGAGAACTCTCATTGATGTCACAAGTGGTGGTTCTCTTGTTGATAAAACTCATGCAGCTGCAAGATATCTTATAAGAAACATGGCTGAAAAAACACAACAATTTCATACTCGACCACATGTTCAAGTCAAATAATCCCAATATAATCAATAGATAGAGCATAACAAGATGATCGAGTGGATGAGTGAACTTATAGTTCTTTTGAAACAACTAGCTGTGGCATCCAAAGCCCCAACCTCATCTTCTCTGCAATAACTATTTCCTGAACCTGTCAAAAACTGTGGAATCTTCAACTCTTCATCTCATCCAACTAACACATGTCCACAACTTCAAGAGGATCAATATGATTCATCTGGACCAACGGAGCTCAATGTATAATATGCCCAGAGAAACCCCAACCCTCAACTATCAGGTCAATTTGTTAGAAACATCATCCAACCTCGCTCTGAGCCCCTCTCTTCTTCTTATAACCAAGGCCTTAGGTATGGACATACCGTATCTCATCCTCTTCAATTCACTCCTCAAAACCCAAACCAATTCCAATTTGTTCAAGGTGTTCTTAACTTCCAACAACCTGATCCGTTTGTTCCTAAACCTCAAAGGAACAATCCTCCTCCTGGATTCCATTATCCTAGTGAGGCTTCCCAATTCCAAAACCAATACAATCACTTTCCCAAGAACCAAAATCAAGGTAATCCCAATTCGGGACAAGCCTCTTCATCCAAGAAACCATGAGAAATTGCAGGAGAAGATCATGCCTCTTTCACCCATTCTAGCCTCAAGAACAATGAAACCCAAATTGGTCAACTTGCATACCACTTTAGTCAGTAGTAACCATCCAATTCTTCCCTACTCCCAGCTGAACCATTAACCAACCCTAAGATTAATTTAAGTGAAATTGCACCTAGATCAGGAAAGAAAATAGCTATGCCTCAAGAAAATCCCTCGAACCTGACTTTGAATGTTGACCTAGAAAATGTAAAGAAAAAAAACATGAAAAGGAATCTGAATCCATTCCCTCACCTCCTTCTATTCCACTTAGGAATCATATTTCTATTCCACAAGATCTCTCTAAGAAAAAGAAGTCATTTGAACCTGATCCTGAAGTGCTTGACATGTTTAGAGTGTTGAAGTAAAAATTCATCTCTTATATTCCATCAAACATATTTCTAAGTATTCCATGTTTCTTAAATAATTGTTCACCCACAAGAGGAAACTTAATACCTTTAAAAATGTTTCAACCCAGCGGTCTATTCCCATAAAGTGAAAAGATCTAGGAACCTTTACGGTTCCATGCCAAATTGGATGTTCTAACTCTCATGATGCACTCATAGACTTAGGAGAATCAATTATTATCATGCCCAAATCCATCTTCTCCAACCTTTCTCTAGGTCCCTTTCATCCAACGGGTGTTTTCATTCAGTTATCCAATCGAAGTAGTGCTAGTCCTGAGGGTATAATTGAGGGTGTCCTTTTTCATGTTAAATATCTTATCTTCCTTGCTGATTCTTATGTCCTTGACACAGAAGGTGAGATGAACTCTTCTTGATCTCCCCTAATTCTAGGAAGACCATACCTCAAGACTGATAGAACCAAAATTTATGTTCATTCAGGCATCTTATCCATGGAATTTGGTGACCAATTGGTCAAATTCAACATTTTCCAAGCCATGCGATACCCATATGAGGATTACTCTAAATTCTCAATCCATTCTTATGAGGACACTTCTAAGAGTCAATTGAACCTCATTCCATCATGTCTATCTTATTCTGATGATAAAGGATCTTGTGAAATATGCAACATGATTAGCCAAGTTATAAATGGTGAATTTGATATTAACCTCTCATTCATAGACTCCATCAATCTAGAGGAACTTGAAAACTCCCTTGAATCCCACATCAACTCTGATCTCTACTGAGCCAAATTGGACAATATCAATGAAAATGAATCTAAAGAAACTAAAGTCCCTTCAACCATTCCTTAGTTTTATAAACCACAAATACAAGATTAGACTGATCTGAAACCTCTTCCTAAAAACTTGAAATATGAATTCATTTTCCATGATCACTCATATCCTATCATTATCTCGGCTTCACTTATGGAAACTGAGGAGTCCAAAATTTTTCATGTGTTAGAGGAAAACAAAAAGGCCCTAGGTTGGACCCTAGATGACATTCCAAGAATCAATCCTGATCTTTTCATGCATCACATCCATCTTTATGAATCATCAAAACAAATTATACAACCATAAAGAAGACTCAATCCACTCATCCTTGAGGTAGTTAGGGAAGAGATCACCAAGCTTCTTCAAGATGGTATTATCTACCCAATTTCAGATAGTGAATGGTTTAGTCCAATTCAGGTTTTACCTAAGAAGGGTGGGAAAACTGTTTTCACAAATGATCATGGAGAGGTAGTCACAACTCGAGTGAAGAACAAATGGAGTGTGTTCATCGACTATAATAAATTGAATGTTGAAACAAGAAAATATCACTAGCCTCTTCCATTCCTTGATCAAATGCTAGAACGATTTTCTAGAAAGTCACACTATTGCTTTCTTGATGGATACACCGGCTACTTCCAAATCCCAATAGCACCTCAGGACCAAGAAAATACTAAATTCACAAGCCCCTTTATGAAATATGCATATATGAAAATGCCTTTTTTACTTTACAATGCTCCTACAACATTCCAGAGGTGTATGATTAGTATATTTTCTAAACTCCTTGAACACTGCATAGAAGTTATCATGGATCACTTTACCATTTATGGTGAGTCATTTGAATCTTTCTTGAATTCACTATCTCCAGTACTTCAAAAGTATGTCAAGTGTAACCTTGTGTTAAATTTTGAAAAATTTAACTTCATGGTTGCAAATGGGATTGTTCTAGGGCACATTGTTTCAAAATATGGTATTGAAGTTGATCTGGCCAAAATTGAAGTGATCCAATAACTTCCTGAACCCACTTCTATTAGAGGGATCCATTCATTCCTCCGTCATGCTAGTTTCTATCGGCGATTCATCCATAACATCAGTAGGATTTCCCTCCAACTCAACTGGTTTCTCTAAAATGATGTCACTTTCAATTTTGAAGAGGTTTCCAAGAGAGACATCATTGAGCTCAAAATTGCTCTTACAAATGCTCCGATAATCAAACCCTCAGATTGGTCCTTGCCTTTTGAGTTCATGTGTGATGCTTCTGATAGAGCTGTTGGGGCTGTTCTTGGAAAAAGAAGAGAAAATATTTCTCAAGTAAACTATTAAACCTCAAAAACATTTGATGAAACTAAATCCCACTAAACTGTCACTGAAAAAGTACTTTTAGAAGTTGTGTTTTCCTTAGATAAATTTCGGCCCTATCTCTTAGGTTCCAAAATCATCATCTTCACGGACCATTCTGCTATAAAGTTATTACTCAAGAAAAGTGATTCCAAACCAATGCTAACAAGATGGATCCTAATGCTCCAAGAGTTTGACCTTGAAATAAAAGATAGACTAGGAGAAAAACATTGTGGCTGATCACATGAGCAGAATTTCTAATTCCTCTTATTCTGAAAAAATTGATCCAAAATTTTTAACTGAGCACTTTTTATCTCTCACTCCAAAAACACCATGGTATGACCCAATTGTAAATTAATTGGGTTTTGGTGTTTTTCCTGACAATTTCTCAAAATAATAAAAAATAATGTTGAAATGTTATTATAAATACTATTTTTTGGAAGAAAATAGAATTTGGAAAACTGGGGCTAACATGTTAATAAAGAGATGTGTCGATGAAACTGAACATTCTTCCATATTAGATTTCTGTCACTCAATGCCTGGTGGTGGCCAATTTGGACCACAAAGGACATCTCGAAAGGTCCTAGACTCTGGATTCTTCTGGACTCCACTCTTCAAGGACTCAAATGAGTTCTGTCAATCATGTCCCACATTCAAAAAGTTTGGCACCATTTCAAAGAGAAATGAAATGCCCCAAAACCATTAATTTTCTATGAGATCATCGATTCTTGGGGAATCTATTTCGTGGGACCATTCCCCCTTCCAATATATTTTCATACATTCATCTTACAGCTGATTATGTTTCTAGGTGGGTCGAGGCCAAACCCACTAGAAATGATGATTCACATACTGTTAGTGAGTTCCTAAATACACATATCTTCCACCAATTTGGAACACGTTGTGCCTTGATAAGTGACTTAGGAACCCATTTTTGTAATAAAACCATGGAATCTCTTTTGAAAAAGAATGGGGTTGTACATAAAACATCATCTTTATATCACCACCAAAAAAATGGCATGGGTGAACTTTCTAATAGAGAAGTGAAAATAGTGATTGGGAGAATCATAAAACCCACCAGAAAATATTGGCTTGATAGACTTGGTGAAGCACTTTAGGATTATAGAACTATGTATAAGACACCCATTGGGATGTCTCCTTTTAGGATTGTTTTTGTTACAACATGTCATCTACCAGTTGAAATCTAATAGAAGTGTTTTTGGGCTGTGAGATCCTATAATTTTGATTGTGAAAAATCTGGTGAAGAATGATTATTGTAATTTGATGAACTGGAGGAGCTTAGACTTGATTATTACAAGAATTATAAAATATAGAAAGAAAAATCCAAGGCACTCTATAACAAAAACATCCTGAGAAAGGTATTCCATAAAGAGGATAAGGTAATGCTCTTTAATTCTCGATTTCGAATACAACCAGATAAGATTAATTCTCGTTGGGAAGGACCTTTTATTATTACTACTATTGACCCATTTGGTGCAGTGCAAGTTCAAGACCCCTCTTCCAAAAGTACATTCATGGTTAATAGACATCAGTTAAAGCATCACCATGAGAGCACGCACAATCCTGGATCAACAATGACTTCTATTGGATCCCCAACTTCTACAGTTGACCCACCACTAGATGGAGATGGAAACCCACCAAATCCAAACCAGGGGATCCTTTTTCCCTTTAACTCTCTCTCTCACTCTCTTCCCCCCTCTACCTCATTATTATTCTTCTTCTATCTTTCATTTTTTACCACTTTATTTTTCAATCCCTTTATTTTTCTCTTTCTCTTTTGTGTGAGTGTGTATTTATTAAAAACCAAAAGAAAATTCTAAAAAAAGGAATCTTAAAAAAAAATACAAAAATAACAATTAAGTGTCATGCTTACTCACCATCGAGTTTTGAAAATTTTTCCAGCCTTTTTGGGGAGTCAACAGGAATGTTTTCATTTCAAATTTTCTGTATTTTAATCATCACTTTGGATAAAGAATTTTGATTCAAAACCCACACATTTTGAATTCTCAATTTTTAATTTGGAAAATGATTTTCCCCACCTATGGGGAACAACATTTGATTTCATGTCAAGGCCACCTATGGTCATCTTTTCATCATGTGTGTTTTTCACCCCCATTTTTGAGTCTTGATTTTGTGGACCATTGAGCTGAATTTCCTACTTTAGTGTGCATTAATATGATAGAGTCATATTCTGAACTCCATGAGAATTATAATAGACAAATAGTCTTCTACTAACCATATATTAATCCTTCTTTTGAAAGCCCCTTAAAGACTATACAAACCTTTTATTTGATAGCCACATTACATGCCCAATTCCTTATCCAACCAAATATCAACATGGATTTTCCTTGCATAATTTTTTGAAATTTAAGTGTGGGGGGAATGGATTTCATTTTGGGTACCCTTTTTTGATGTCACTATATTATCTTATACTTGAGGGAAAGAATCAGTTTAAGTGTGGGGGAGAGGTTTTCCTTCATTGAGGTTTGGTAATATATATATGTTTATCATGTACAATAGAAAAGTGTTCATAAAAAAATAAATCAATAAAAATCAACAAAAAAATGAAAATAATAGTGGGTGGTGTCTTGGGTAGGTTAAAAATATCTATTTATCAGCCTTTTATCTTGTTATAACTATTAAAATTAGTGTCATGAGGAGATCAATCATGGGTTGGGATATGAGTGTGAGATCTATTTTAAGTATAATTTTTTAAAAAAAAGAACACTTGCATTATATTCATATGTCATTGGAATAAGTTTTGTATTTTGTAAATATTTCATCTTCTCATTCACTTCTTATTTCCTTTTAATTTTGTGTCTTATTTGACATTTACATTCCCTCATAAATATGTGTTTCCATTTCCTTTCATGTACCATTTCAAAGAAAATGTGTGCATTTCTTTTTCCATGTAGGTGTTTTACCCCTCTTATTTTCACTCTTGGACATTATATCCCTACCATCCAATAGCCACATAAAAACCCCCTAAAAAGACCACTTGATTTTTTAGTACTATAGGATAGGGAATGGAAGCTTAGAGATATTTCAAACTCTAGGATTTTCATATTTGGTCGGTGAAATAGTGAACCTCCAAAAATGAATTTTATCCTCTTGAGAGGTGTGAGTTTGGAGTGTCCACATTTTACATTTCTAAATTTGAGCATGAAAAAATGAATTAGTTTTATAAATTTTTTTCTATAACAACTTGTGGTGGAATTCAAAATGGATGAGTGAAATAGTCTAAACCTCCCCTAATTGGAGAATTTTTTTTAATATTTATTGGTGAGTGAAAATGATTTTGTTATGTTTTTATATTTGTTTCAAATTAGTACATGAAGAAGACTAAGTGTGGGGGAGTTGATGTTATTAATATTTTAATGAATTATTATGTACCCCCTTTACTGATTTTATATGAAATGTGCATAATCTGTGTGAAATATTAATGTTTTAATAATATGTATAATTTTTAAGCAATATTTTAAGTAGTCCAATTGAGTGATTGTACAATTTTATTTATAACTATCATCTTACTGATTCTAATCATGTGGTTATTGTTTTTTAGGATTCCATATATAATTCCTCACATATAATTAGAAGTAATCGTGGGCCTATTCTGCCATTTGATGACTCATATGGTCAACATAGGTAGACCCAAATAATTTGTGATGAAACTGGACTATCAATTATGATTGAGTTACTGGTCTAAATCCCGAAGCCCAAATTTTATTAACTCCACCATATGTTATATACTATCCAAAGGAATCATGGATAAAAATTTGAAGGACCAACTACAAGAAAAAGGGGCCAACTAATGCCTTGAAGTCCAGCCCACCATTCTGGCCAGGAATTAAAATCCGGACACTATGCATGACATATCTCATGATTTAATCATAAAATAGAGCTGATATTTTTCAGTGTGAAAGGGGAGATATAGTAAGACGATTTTATTGAAGGAACCATTCATTTTTGAAGGCATCTTCCTATTCAAAAACCCTTTTACATTTTGGACTTTAAAAAGATTGGATTGAAATGGACAGATTTAAATTTTTTAAGAAACCAGCCATAACATTGGATCCATTATTCTAAAGGACTCCAAATTTTGTGAGAGGTCGGAAAACATTATTATATAAAATTTTGAAGAAAGATATATCTCCAGATTCGGCTGTCTGGAGGTCCAAATTGTCGAGCCAAGTGGAGGGACATATTTGGAATGGAAACAGTCCACTTCCTTGGGCTATAAATGCATCCCCCCTCCTCTCCTTCAAAGGATTTTTCATTTCAGAAGATAGGATCACATATTGGAATTCCTAAAGCCTTGAAAAAATCCTGGGAGGACCTCCCATACCCAATTTTTCACTTGATATACCCTTCCTCTTCTCTTTGTTTTCATTTACTTTTGTATTGTTCTTTGTTGTAATCTTGTAAGTATTTATTTTGTAATTCTGTTTAAATGAACCTTTCTTCTTAAATATCTATTATTCTCATCCAACTTCTTTATTTTAATATTAATGTTCTTAAAATTGATTAAATACAGTTGAATCCCTTTCCCTTCAATTTTTTCCTCATTCAATCGAAAGTCTGTTTTTAATTATCATCATTGTTCGTGTGTGTGTGTTCGACACACCACTCTTTTCTTATCTCTTTCTTTTTCTTCTATTCTTAATATATAATCATAATCACTATAACTAGATTATTAAACACCCAAAATTTCTGAGTAAATCTGTTATTGGGGTGAGTCAAAATTTAGGGATGTTAAGCTATTGAGAGTATTTTCTCGATAAATATTCTTTGAATTAACATTGTGTATCACTACTAGAAATCCAGCATTTCCCAACGGTTCCAAACCGTTTGTATAAGTTATACCAACGGTTCAGCAAACCATGGGGAAGTAAGCCGTTGGGAAAGGCCTTTCCCAACGGTTTACACAGAACCATTGGGATATCTGAGAAAAAATCAGCCTTTCCCAACGGTTCTGCCAAACCGTTGGGAAAGACCTTTCCCAATGGTTTGGCTGAACCGTTGGGAAATCAACCTAAAATTTTCTTTCCCAACGGTTTACAAACCATTGGGAAAGGTTTTTACCAACGGTTCTATGAACCGTTGGTAAAAACAACAGTTATATGGGTATTCCCAACGGTTCCTTGAACCGTTGGTAAAAACAGCTCAATAGATCCTATACCAACGGTTTTCAAACCGTTGGCATAGGCTTTGCTGTGCAAATTGCACAGAAGCCTGCAATTTGCCCATCAGGTCTCGTTTTTGGGCATTCACCCTCAGTTTCAATTCAATTTTCAATCCAATTATGCCATCGTTTTCAATTCATTTTTCAATCCAATTATTGTACCTGTAACACATATAATTCATACATATAGAGAACAAACCAACACATACAAATAATGAAAACCAACCAACCAACACATATAATGCATCCTGAAAATATACTCATCTATAATTAAATTAGAATTCATAACATAATTATAAACATACATAATTCATTTAGAATTCATTTTAAAATTTAGATGACAATCATATGTGGAATCCGGAATTCAATTCATAATTTGATTGGTTTTTTATATACCATATATTTTTAATAGAAATGATATCCATTTTAAACAAAATACATACATCTGGAATGATACCGGTCACACCGTGCCTCAGATTGAGGCGAGGTTAACTCGTACACGTCACAAATGAATCATTGATCGTTGTCCTAATGTATCAACATATTCCGAAATCGTTTGGTCGGTTTTGCGTATGACAGTTGTTGTTTTCACATAAAATGAAGTGTTTTTTAAATAAAAGAGAGACACTTTGAATGGTGTCGGCCACACCGAGTCTCGTATTGAGGCGGGGTTAACTCGTACACATCAGAAATGACCCATGGATTGTTGTGCTAAAATATAAACACAATCAGAATGCGTTTGGTTGGTTTTCCATATGAATTTAAAATGTAGTCCATTTTAAAGAAAATAGATACACTTAGAGTGGTCTCAGCCAAACCGCGACTCGGATTGAGGCGTGGTTGACTCGTACACGTAACATATGACCCATGAATCATTGTCCAAAATTTTCAACAGATTCCGAATGCGTTTGGTCAGTTTTTCATATGTCAGTTGTTTATTTCACTTATAATCTTGTCAATTTTAAACAAAAGAGACACAGTCAGAGTGGTACCGGCCACACCACGTCTCGGATTTAGACGGGGTTGACTCTTACACGCCTCAAATGACCCATGGATCATTTTCCTAACGTTTCGACACAATCCGAATACGTTTGGTCGGTTTTCCGTATGCCAGTTGATGTTTTTCACTTAAAATGACGTCCTTTTGAAACAAAAGATGGACACTATGAGTGGTGCCGACCACACCGCGTCTCCAATTGAGGCGGGGTTGATTCTTACACGTCACATATGACCCATGTATCGTTATCCTAAAGTTTAAATGGAAACCGAATGCGTTTGGTCGGTTTTCCGTATGTACTTAAAATGTTGTCCATTTTAAACAAAAGAGTGACACTTAGACTAATCCTGACCACACCGCGACTCAGATTCATCCCAGGTTGGCTCGTACATGTCACATATGACCCATGGATCATTGTGATAAATTATCAAAAGATTACGAATGCGTTTGGTCGGTTTTGCGTATGTCAGTTGTTCTTTTCATTTATAATCATGTCCATTTTAAACAAAAGAGACAGAGATAGAGCGGTGTTGGCCACACCGCGTCTCGGATTAAGACGGGGTTGACTTATACACGTCACATATGACTCATGGATCGTTGTGCTAAAGTATCGATAGAATCTGAATGCGTTTGGTCGTTCTTCCGTATGTCAGTTGATGCCTTTCACTTAAAATGACGTCCTTTTGAAACAAAAGACGGACACTTTGAGTGGTGTTAGCTGCACCGCATGTCGGATTGAAGCGGGGATGATTCGTACACGTCACATATGACCCATGGATCGTTCTCCTAAAGTTTCAAAGGAAACCGAATCCGTTTGGGCGTTTTTCCGTATGTACTTAAAATGGTGTCCATTTTAAACAAAAGAGAGTCACTTAGACTTATCCTGGCCACACCGCGACTCCGATTCATCCCTGGTTGGCTCGTACACGTCACATATGACCCATGGATTGTTGGGATAAATTATCAACAGATTCGGAATGCGTTTGGTCGGTTTTCCGTATGTTAGTTGATGCTTTTCACCTAAAATGACGTCCTTTTAAAACAAAAGACGGACACTTTGAGTGGTTCCGGCCACACCACGTCTCCGGATTGAGTTGAAACCACCGTGCAACATTCTAATTATTATTCGTGACGTGTACGCGTAGACGGCACATCAATCAGACGTGTGGTTTGCGCGGTACGACTCAATATTCATGTTTTAAGTGATGCGCGCGCTTCGTAAACGCGCGTGAGGGGGGTCAAAACAGGCCGAACGATGTCTAAATGGCCTGAAATCAGACGAAAAATACAGGAGAGTGATTTATGAAGTGGTCGAGCAGACGACACGTCAATCGGACGTGCCGTGTGCCCGCGGTGACCGACAACGAAGTTCCGGTGTCAGAAACGGCCAAAACGGGCGTCCAACGGTCAAATTCATAGCAGACGACCTCAGATTGAGCTGAAACCACCGTGAAATATTCTAATTATTATTCGTGACATGTAAGCGCAGACGGCACGTCAATCGGACGTGCGGTTTGCGCGGTACGGCTCAATATTCGTATTTTAAGTGATGCACGCGCTTCGTAGACGCGCGTGAGGGGGGTCCAAACGGGCCGAACGAAGTCGGAATGGCCTGAAATCAGACGAAAATACGGGTGAGTGATTTCTGAAGTGGTCGAGTAGACGGCATGTCAATCGGACGTGCCGTGTGCCGGCGGTGACCGACAACACAATCCTGGTGTCATAAACGGCCAAAACGGGCGTCCAACTGTCAAATTCATAGCGGACGACCTCAGATTGAGCTGAAACCACCGTGCAACATTCTAATTATTATTCGTGATGTGTACGCGTAGACGGCACGTCAATCGGACGTGAGGTTTGCACGGTACGGCTCAATATTCGTATATTAAGTGATGCACGCGCTTCGTAAACGCGCGAGAGGGGGGTCCAAGGGGGAGGGGGGGTTGTCCAGGGTCCAAGAATGAGGAGGGTTGTCCAGGGAGTTCAAAAACACACAACCACTAAAAGACAACAACATCCATAAAAACAGACAATATATAAAAATAACTCAACTCCAATACTATACTACGAGTCTAGATAAAACCCACAACTAGAATAGATTAAACATCAAATCTCAAGTCAAAAATGTAACGGATCAATATGTCCCACATCAGCATCACCATCACCATCATCATCATCATCATCGCCCTCGTCATCGTCCTCCTCATCGTCCTCACCCTCCACAGCGCCTTCCTCCTCGCCTTCGCCCTCCTCCTCGCCCTCCTCATCTCCCTCCTCTTCCGCATCAGACTGCTCGCCATCATCATCTTCAAGCTGGACATCGGCCTGACCACCACTGGAACTACCACCTGGTGCACTATATATAGAATGTATCGACGACATGTATTCATCAATCGCTGGGCTGGCCTCTGCTGGAAGTGTTGGACGTAGAACTTCAATAAATTTCATAAATGCACCGTTTGCCCTAGCAGACTGTTCTGCCGTCACTGTGGCCCTTTTCTCAGCATGTTCTGCCTGTGCCCTATCTTGTTGCAGCTTGGTGGCACTACAACTCGTACCTGAGGCAGGCCAATACCTCGTCGGGGCTATCCTAGGTCGGCAGCGTACTCTGCTAGAATGATCCTATCCCAACACCTGATGTAAGTGATCAGATGGCCCAAAATTGTCTGCTTCTTGGGCATCGAGGGCCTCTAAAGCATCCTGTTACAAATATAAATATATTATTAAGTTATGAAATAGATATTAAAATATAAAATCAACAGATTAAAACTTACAATCTGTTGGTGAGTCGCTTCGTTGACAGCACTTCCATCCTTTTTTCGTCTACTCGAGCAAAACAGTTTTGCTCGAGGCACACGTCCTTCAATATTTTGTACTTGCCTCTACAATGACATTGAAAACAAAAGTTATATAAAGAATTCAGCAAATAATTAAATAATTGAGGAAACAAAAGAAAATGTAAGTCGTAAAGAAAACTTATAAACAATTGTCATACCTGCTGCCTCTCATGATCCGGCATCGTCATGCGTCCTAGTGTATGGAGGTATTTTTTTGCATCAATGTTTTTTTTATTTTGTCCATATGATTCCTAAATAAAATTCGATAATGAAAAGGATAATATTAATGCAAAACTTGAAAGTTATTATTTAATTACCTCAAATGTAATTCATACCTTAAACTGGGTACTCGTCCAATGAGTAATCATCTGACGATACTGCTCTATAGGACAATCATCCACGACTGGTACCGCCTCTAACTCAGTGCCAACTCTAGCACGCCAGCCAATATACAACTCATGCTTGTAGGCTCTCCAAAGCTCGCCTAAATCCTTTAGACGTTCCAGTCGTGCACCCTCACCATCAGGAAAATTAAATCGAAGCTGAAATGAAAATATTAATTTATATAAATACAAAAAAAAAATTCATGGCATTAAATACAACAGATTTTTTTACCCATATCTCTGCCCAAGCTCTATCTTTGACCTCATGTGGCAAATGTCTCCACGACAGCAGGCTGACGGGAATGATGTCGGAGTATTTGGAAAGCGTCGCCATAAAACTCCGCCATTGCTACCCTGTTTTCTCAACCATCTGATTTTCATCATTATATTCCACCATAACCTGTGTGCGACGGTTCCACACCGAACGCATGCGTGTACGGCCCCACCCCCGCCTCCTGTCAGTAGATGTATCTTTCATGAAAGAAAAACAAATATTTTATCAAAACATGTTATAATGAAAATAAATATTGCTATAAAAATTTGTTAGGGTTTTATAAATATACCTGCGCTAGTCTGATCAATGAGTGGCGCCAGATCCACAGAACCTGATGGAACACCCTCTGGTGGAACAGGAGTCGAAGACGATGGAATATAAATGCTCGGAGAGACAGAAGTAGAAGGAAAAGAAGATGGAACAGCTGTATGACCTGATGCTGACTGGGGAGTGGGAATCATCATGGGATGTGAAAATGATGGGGCAGAAGATGCAGAAGGTAGCGAAAACATGGGAGGTCTAAATATCCCGTGTGTCCCTAACAACACACCGGGATCAGAATGTGGGAAGGCTGAAATGTCAGTGGGAGGGGCAGGGTCTAGTCGGGCACGCGCAGCTCTACGTCCACCTCTGGTACGAACCCTCCTCGTACCACCGGCCTGAGTACTAGGACCAGTACTAGGCTCCTCGTCGAATAACTGTCGACGTAATGGTGGATCCTACAAAAAAGTTTACAAAAAAAAATTAATCACATGACATTATATATTCTATAAATATATATATATATTTGAAATAAAGTACTCACTATAGGCACTAACGGTGGAATGCCCATCTCCTCCATCCGACGATTGTTCTCCGCCATTTTTTTTCTTCGTCTCTCTTCAATTGGCTTCATTTCCTGCATTGGAAAACAAATATGTAATTAATTAGAAAAAGAAAATTATTGTGTAAACCAAACAACTAAATATATGAGGGAATGAGGGGATTCATTGGTAATTTATCTATCAATTGTTTTAGAAGAGCTTGAATGAATTTAATAAAACATACAAGTTGTAATGTCCACAAAGTTAGAAATATTGTTTGATTTGGTTTGAATACAGTTCAATTCCAAATTAGAAAATGCAATTCAAATAAAACAGCAACCAATAAACATTGAAAATTCACATAATGGTCAAGTCAGCTAAAACATATTAGTGATCAATACTAAATAAATATGAATATTACCAACCTTAACAACCCAACTCGAGGTAAACCAAAATAATTGAGAACATGGATGAATGATTCTATATATTTCCAACCACAACTTCAGGTTCACAATCAACTCTGACAATTGAGCTATTGGAGTCATCAAAAGAAATAAATGGATTGGTTACAATGGCAATAGGGACAGTGTCAATTCCATCATCATCATCATCAAAAATATGTCTTGGAATTACTTCAACTATGACACCAAATTCAGGTTGAAGTTGATCTTTGACATAAAAAACTTGTTTAGCCATTGATGCCAACACATATGGTTCTTCGGTTGCAAGAGTGCGGGTCATATTAATTACTCGAAATCCACAATCATCAATAAATGTGCCATGTCTCGTCATCGAATCAAACCAATGGCATTTCATCATTGTGACTCGTCCATGAGAGTAATAATCCAATATTATTATTTTCTCAACGACTCCATAATAACCCACATTTTCAAGTCGCGGTCTAATATCTGATGCACTGGCATAAAAATCTGTTGTGTTAGTAACCATAATACCATCATGTTGTGTTCTCATGTTTTTGGCTCATTCAATGACAATAAATCTGTACCCATTGATAACAATTGATTTACAGTCACGAACCACGGTATTAGGACCAAAAGCCAAAGCTCTTATTTCCTCAGAGACAGAGTCTGCAGACAAACTCAATACCTGCAATATAAATGACAGTTAAACTTAAGTAAATATTTAAATAATTAATTTAAACAGTAATATTTTTACCTTCAATTTTAACCAAGCAGAAAACTCTTTGCTATGAAAAGTCTCTCTCCTTCTCAAAGATAAAGAATGATGCTTCCTATTTATCATTGTTTTATGTTCCCTATAGATAAAAAAATATGAATAGTTTAACAGATATATATGTAAGATATACATATTCAATTTTGTTACCTGATATAGTCATCGAACAAATCATAGTTGAACAAAACTGTGCGATGTGCCATCTCCCGCTCTTCATGGATTAATGTCTTCAATGTATATGATCCAGGAATTCCTCCTTTTTGAGGAAGTGATGGAAAATTGGGTTCAATTTGCTCATATTGTTCTTCTTCATTTCTCATTGGTCTGTTCATTCTTGTAGTAAGATCAGAAAAATACATTGAACAGAAATCCATACATTCTTGAGCTATGTAACCGTTCACGATAGAAGCTTCGGGATGATTCTTGTTTCGAACATAAGACTTTAATGTGAACATATTTCTTTCAGTTGGATACATCCAATGAAAAGAAACAGGTCCACTGAGAAGTATTTCAGTTGGAATATGGACAGTCAGATGCAGCATGCATGTGAAAAATGATGGGGGAAATATTTTCTCCAACTCACACAAAATTAATGGGGCATATGTCAACATTTTTTGCAAGAAAGACTTGGACAACTTCTTAGCACAAAGATCTCTAAACAAATGGCACAACCGAATAACACCCACCCTTACATTATTGGACAAAAGATGACAAATTGCTTTTGGAAGAAACTCATGCAGTAGAACGTGATAATCATGAGTCTTCAAAGATTTTAGCTTCAACTCTCTTCTGTTGACCCGTTTAGATATGTTGCTTGAATAGCCATCAGGAACTCCAATAGTCTCTAATACTTCCAAAAATTGCTTTTTTCAGTAGGTGTCATCACATAAGAAGCACATGGAAGTTTCCATTTATTTTCACTAATACGCACATGATGCAATTCTGGTCTGATGCCCCAATCCACCAAGTCACGTCGAGATCGTAAATCATATTTTGTCTTCCTCTTGAAATTTAGAAGAACTGAAAGCAACATTTCACATATATTCTTTTCAATATGCATTACGTCTAAGCAATGACGTAGCAAATTGGTTGACCAATAAGGAAAATCAAAAAAGATACTCCTCTTCCTCCAATTGTAACAGGTTTCTGTGGAAACATTCTTTCTCTTTCCAGATTTCATTTGAACCTTCCCGAACAAAAAACTGAAATCTTTCAATTCATTAAGCACATCAGTTCCAGACATACGCTGAGGTGGATCATCGGTCTCTATAGTATTATCAAATCTTCGACGATTCATTCTATATGGATGATCCTTTGGCAAAAATCGTTGATGTCCCATAAAACTGAAACTACAACGATGTTTCAGTCTTCTAGATCATGTATTCTTCATACAAACTAGACATGACAGTTTTCCCTTCGTGCTCCATCCAGACATCATTGCATAAGCCGGAAAATCATTGATCGTCCACATAAGCGTAGCACGCATCTGAAATATGTCTTTCGAACATGCATCGTATGTGCGCACACCCACATCCCAATGAAGTTTCAACTCTTTTATTAAAGGTTGCATGTATACATCAATATCAATGCCGGGATCAGAAGGACCAGATATGAGTATACTCATGAAAGTGAAAGATTTTTTCAGACACAACCATGGGGGAAGATTATAAATGTGTATAAAAACTGGCCATGTGCTGTTCGAAGTAAGAATCTGCCCAAACGGATTAAAACCGTCGCATGGAAGACCCAGCCTCACATTACGCACGTCAGCTGAAAAATCAGGATGTCGAGCATCAAATCTCTGCCATGCAAATCCATCTGCAGGATGAACCAACTCATCATTAGTCTTCTTTCTCTCGGTATCATGCCATCTCATTTTTATTGATATGTCATCAGACATAAAAAGATTCTGGAGTCTGGGGATCAATGGAAAGTGCCACATTACTTTCTGTGGAACGCGGGATGGTGTTCCATCAGATTTTGACTTCCAGCGGGATGTGACACATTTTATACATTCATTTAGTTTAGCGGTTTCTTCCCAGAATAAACTACAATCTTTCGGGAAAGCATGAATTTTGTTTCTGGAAAATCCAAGTTCTTCAACTAACTTCCATGCCATATAGTGGTTTGAGGGAATATATGCATCATCTGGAAGTAAATCCTTCAAGAGGGTAAGAATGTAATCGATTGCTGTATTAGAAATCCCATACATAGTTTTTCCATGAAACAATCGGATTAAAAATTCCAGCTTTTTCATTTTATCGCATTGTCGATATACTGGAGTCGTGGCAGCATCATTCCATTTTTTCACCCTATCAATATCATCATTTTCACTAGATGCATCAGTTGTCCTCATATCGACGTATTCTTGAGTCGAAATCCTTTCTTTTTCATGATGATGAATAAACGGAAACCGATCATCTAACAAATTCCCCATTCCAGTCCTTTCATTTCGATCATCACCAATTTGAGATTTCATTTTCTCCCCATTGTGATACCACACAAAGTAGTTTTCTTGAAAACCATTTTTGGTTAAGTGGTAGCTGACTTCTTCACGACTCAACCAAGGTCTACCAACACAATTGGAACATGGGCAGTGTATGCGACCACTATCTGAAGCATTGTGAAATGCAAAATCTATAAAGCTCTCCAAATTGTTTTGAAAATCTCTTGAGATACGATCGGTTTCATACATCTAACTTCTGTCCATTCTGTAAAAAAAATCATATAAGTCATTTTGTCATAAACAATTCAATAGGATTGAACTTTAATAGAAAATACATTTAAGTAAATGATAAAGGAAGAAAATAATCATGGTATCAACTAGACATGTGAAAAAAACATACTAATGTGTTATTGAAAAAATGTAAAACCAACAAGAATTTAATGTGTTATCACAACAGAGCATGCCTCATCCCATAAACATATTAGTAGGGTACCCTCGTGGACAGCCCCGCCCACCCCCGTGGACAACCCACCCACCCCCGTGGACACCCCCTACCCCCTAGACAGCCCAACCACCCCCGTGGACAGCCCACCCACCCCCCTCGACACCCCTTCTCTCTATGGACAGCCCCCCACCCCCTTGGATAGCACGCCCCCAACCCTGGACACCCCTACCCCCTGTGGTCAGTGTTGTACCCCTCTCTCTTGGATTTTAATGATCACAATCACTCTCATCGTGTTCTAACATGTTTTCAAGTTTTTTTGATGATAGGAAAAAGGTTTCCAAAGAGTTGGCCCAAGAAGACTGGAAAAGGACTCTCTGAGTCCACCGGCCAACCGGTGGATTTCCACCGACCAACCAGTGGATTTCCACCGGCTCGCCGGTGGTCTCTGGCAGAAGCAATGCTCTCTGCCAGGTTCCACCGGTCAGCCGGTACCTGACCACCGGCCAGCCGGTGGAACCAGACAATAGGCCTTGCCCACTGCCAGGTGCCACCGGCCGACCGGTGTCTGAATCACCGGCCCGCCGGTGTCCCAGCATCGGCCGGCCGGTGGAACCCCGACAGAAAGCTCTGCCTTCTGTCTGGAGCACCGGCCAGCCGGTGGCTAAGCACCGGTCAGCCGGTAAGCCCAGTCAAACTAGCCCTTGGGCATTGACCAGACTTGCCCACTTGACACCCAACGGATCCGAAAGTCCTCCAATGGCCATATTGAAGTATTTGGGGATATTTCTCCTATAAATAGATGAGGATGGATGCCAGGAACAAACCCCCGATACATTGGAATGATATTTTGATCCCTTGAAGCTCTAACGACAAATCTCTAAGGCTACTTGTGATCCATTTCCATCCTTGAAGCTTGGGCTGCCTCTACATCAACTACTCTCACACTCTTGGCGCTCAAGGCTTCCTCTAGTTTGTTATAATTTATTTATTTCAATTGTTTAGTTCTTCATTGGGTTTGTATTAAAACAAACCATCCTTTTTTCCACACTTTCATTTTGGGTTTCTTGCTACAACCTATGGACAGCCCCCACCCCCTTGGATAGCCCGCCCACCCCCCTAGACACCCATACCCCCCGTGGCCAGCCCACCCACCCCCCTGGACAGCCCGCCAACCCCTCCTTGACAGCCCGACCACCCCCGTGGACAGCCCGTCCACCCTTGTGGACAACCCGCCCACCCTCGTACCCCCCTGGACACCCCGTACCCCCCTGGATAGCCCCGCCCACCCTCCCAAACAGCCCACACCCCCCTCCCCTGCAACCCCACCACCAACACCTAGACATACCACCCCCCCTGGACACCCCACACACCCCTCCCCCACCAGGACACCCCACCCAGACCCCCAGGACAGCCCACACCCCCTAGACAGCACCGCCCACCCCGTGGACAGCCTTTCCCACCCCTGTGGACACCCCCGCCCACCCCCGTGGACAACCCACCCACCCCCGTGGACACACCCTACCCCCAAAATCCATTATCCAAAACATATCAAATTGGTTTGAAAATAATGCATAATTCCCACAATCCATTATCCAAAACATGTAAACATCCCAACTCTGATTTACATGTTTTGAACACTCTCCTTCCAAACATAGTATACAAAAACATTAAAGAAGTCTTCACAAACACAAACAATATCCTATTTAGATATTAATTTCAATAATCAATTAAACCACCAACACCTAGAAAAAATCTATTCATTAAAACAACTACAACAATATGGTTGAGATCAAATTTTACCTATTCGTATGGGGTGTACCTCTTGGGATGGGGGGTGCTGGTGTTCGGATTCGCGAGAGCAGTGGAGTGAGCACCTGAGCGAATAGATTAGGGCTCTGTCCAAATGGGGAGAGGAGATCTCGATCTGCAATTTGGGGCAAAACTTTGCCAACGGTTTATAAAAACCGTTGGCAAAAGCACACATTTCCCAACAGTTCACTAGAACCGTTGGGAAATGGTTGGGTTCAGTCAGTTTTCCTAACGGTTCCACTGAACCGTTGGGAAATGTGTGATTTTAGCACCCTTTCCCAATGGTTCCAATGAACCATTGGGAAAGGGTCCACCGAAATTCTCTTTGCCAACGGTTTTCTTAAACCGTTGGCAAAGGCTCACTATACCAACAGTTTAAGCAAACCGTTGGTATACTGCCATTGGGAAATGACTAAATTCCAGCAGTGTATGTTGGACTTAACATGTCATGGATTAATGAATTGTTTTGTTTAACCTGTGGCTTCCATGGATTATTAGATCCATAAACATACCACCATAAAAAATATCTGATTGATATTATAATCTTAAGTTATGTTAAGGCTTAGATTAATTCCTTAACAATTAGGAATTCCAATCAAAGTTATCTTGTGACGTGGGTGTTAATTTAATGCAATATAAAGCAAGGATCAATGATTTCACAAGCTTAAATACCTAATGAAGGAATCAACCCAATATTTATCTATTTGTTAAATCAATCATTTCAATTTAGATATGCAACCCCCTCCCTCCAATCAGAATACAATCAACTAAACACAAATAACTATTAAAAAGTATTATCACCGAGGATTCGACCCGAGGGCTGCTATACACATTAGCAGAGCATCAGAACTTTGACCGGTCGATAGGAGACAATCGACCATGCATTTCAAGTTTTTTAAGAACATTATTTGTTTTGTAACATTACAATTATCTCCTTATAATGAATTATTTTTTTGAGAAGTGTCACTAGAATTCTTTCATGATCAACTCTGGCCACTATGATGGAATATTAGACTTATGCTCCCACATATCCTCTTGGATTTTTCCATGATACCACCAAATATGGAAAATTGGAACTATAATCGCTTAAAATACCCTCTAGATACATTATATAATCTATATTGTTCACTCTATGTATGATGCATCATTCTCTAACTCAACATCCTTTTAGTTGATGACATGCCTAGAATCAGGTACATACCTCCAGAGATGAGAAATGTGAAACACATCGCGTATACCACCAAAATGGGAACGCAGAACCATATGGTATGACATTATCCCAATGAACATAGTGATCTCAAAAGGCCTAACAAATTTTAGTTCCATCTTATCATACTTCAACAAATGATGATTCCCCGACTGAGGTCACTCTTACAAGAAAACCTGATTTTCAATTGTAAAATATAATGGTTAAATCCTTCAGAATGTATATAATCAATGGGGATTATGGGTGGTGATAATAACCTTATACATGAGTTTCACTCTCTCATATTTATCCAAAACCAAACCATCCCCAACAACTATTGCGTCACATGACTTATGCTAACAAAGTAGTTAATTATATAACCTCCCATAAAAAGCATTGTTAGGAGTAATCAAAATAAAAACATGGTAACTACTATTTTATGGGATCCCAACTAAGTCTAGGTGATCATCCCAAGATCCACCAAATTTTATAGTGGAATCTCACAGTATATACGCCAGTATTTCAATTGTCCACTCCGACTATTCATTTGTTGGAGAATGGTACGCTATGCTCAATATTAGCGGAGTCCCAAGGGATTTCTGCAAACCATTCCAAAATTAACACCTAAATGTACTCTTTTTCTGAAAATATTATCATGATAAATAAAAAAAATCATATGATCATACAAACATATAGCTTTCCTATATTTTATATTGAGTGAGACTCTTGGATCAGTAAGAAGTGAAAAAACATCATCAACTGATCAACAACCACACAAACAATGTCATGAATCCTCTGGGTCATGAGTAATTCTATGAAACAATATATTGTTATTTCCACCCACTTTCACATGATAATTGAATATGGCTAGAGAAAACTATTAGGTAACTTGTTCTATGTTATGACCCTCTAGAAGGTATGGCATTGGGAAACAAACCTTATTATTTCCCTCTCTATCATTATCCACTAAAACTAGCTCTTGAATATTTTTTTAAATATTCTAAACAACAATATGTACTACCAATATAGAGGGTTGAAAATATCTCATCATGTACTATATGTTGGAAGTAGGTACTAATACTCTACCATGCACAAGATTGCATCGTTACACCCAATGACAACCAGGGTATTGGGTCACCTCGATCTAGTCATTCCCCATTACAAAAAACTTTTATTATTACTCATATTCTTATTTACCACTAGTATATTATAGGATACATGAAACCCAAGGAATAATAACACATAAATACCTGATCCTCAGAAGCATCCATCATCTAGTAAGCCTATATGCTCATCATGTGTCACTACTCCTCTGAAGGATTCTCACCAAACTCATTCTCAACCTATTCTTAGTGGTTAGAGGGTATTTGAAATGAAATTAAATTTAATAGGGTAGTTGGAAATCCAAATTTTAAACTTATATAGTTACTCAACCGAACAATTGTACTTGGTGTTTAGGCCCCCTAGGTGAAGATGTAACATAGGATCCTATGGTCAGTGATGAAAAAAAACCTCTTATAGTATAGATAGTTTTCTCAAAACATCAAAGTGTGAGACATTAATAATATCTCTAGGTCCTGACCATGGTAGTTCCTCTCATGGGGTCATAGCTGATATAACCCAAAAGTCACTACCTAGTCCTTTTAAATCAGTACCATTCCCAAACTAACACTTGATGCAACAAAGTAATTTGTAAAGTCGAACCCTATCTTGGGATGTTTCATTAATGGATTTGTATTCAAAATCCTCTTCAGATCAAGGAACACCTATTCACACTGCTCCAACCACATGAACATTACTCCCTTCATCTTCAGTGCAGTAGAAAGTGATGATAAATGAGAGAATTCTGGGACCGAATGATTGTAGTATCTGGAAAAAACCTAGAATGATACTTTTTTCAAACATGTTCAAGGAATGTGTATAGGGAATCATTTCACCAATATTCTCTATATCCATGTGTATACATGTCTCATGACACACATGACCCAATAAATTCACCTCATGAATCAAGAATTTATAGTTTAGCAGAATTTTGTAAAGACAATGTGCACAATCCATGTTTAATAAAATCTCAATATGTTTAT
Organism: Viscum album; assembly: GCA_963277665.1. Lineage (NCBI taxonomy): Eukaryota > Viridiplantae > Streptophyta > Magnoliopsida > Santalales > Viscaceae > Viscum > Viscum album. The sequence continues at coordinate 1,870,919,637 of OY728119.1, read as the reverse complement.
CATGCTACTCTAGTATCAGTGAGTAGATAAGGATTTAGTCAATGAACACCATGATGAATGATCCCATATAAGGGTGGAATATATTTTTCATTATATCCACGACCACTATAGAGACATTATTCAATCCAAAAAACATCACCATGTACTCATACATCCCATAACTACTCCAAAACACCCTCTTTGGGATATCCTCCTCTCTAACCCACACCTGGCGATAAGCTGACTCAATATAAATCTTGAATAACCACTAAACACCCCATAACTAATTGAAAAGGTTTATGATCCCACACAATGGATATTTTACTTTACCAAAACTTGTTTTATAATGTTGTAATCAATAAAAAGATTAATACTATCATACACCTTATTGGAGAACAACACAGTTGAACACAATAGTGAAGTAGTTTTCCGGATAAATCCCATTTTCCCTAATTCATCAAGATTCACCTAGAGCCCCTTCATCATGGATGGATCCATATGATAAAGGGGTATCTCAATTGGATATAGACCCAACATGAGTTATATATCAAATTCAACACCTCTATTATAAGGAAGTCATATTAATTCATTTAGAAATAAATATTGATAGAGATCCCCAACTTGAGGAAAATTTGAGGGAGATATCAATGATCTTGATAAAATATTAAAGCACTCCATCTTTTTTGTGACCATCACATGTTAACTCAAATATTGACTAAATATACATAACCCATATTCTCATTGTCTACTCTATAAGAAAATCTCTCCCCTCAATGAATTAAATGACTCACACCTCTGGTAGAAATAAATCCAAGTTCAGAATATGGTCAGTTGGTCCATGTCAATAATCACATCGATGATATAAATATATAGAATCATGAAGTCCCACATATTTCCATAACGATTGATGACTATAATAAAATATAACTATTACTATATATTGTCCAGTTTCATACCTAATAGTGTATCAAGGGAGACCATCTCAAAGGATTAATTGAGAGGAAAGTAAAGTCCATAAATTTTTTATGAAAATTTGAAATAATATGAATCACTAATATTGAAAAAGGAAATATATAATGTATAATTGATTAAGACCAATCCTCATAAAATATACAGTCCCTCACAACAACTTTCTGGATTCTAATCCTCTAAATAGACATGGTCCACCTCATCACTTTGACCATATCTATGACTCGCATGAGTCATCATCATTCATAATTATTAACCAAGGTCTTCCTTTATATCCTACTCATATATATGAAGTAAAAATGATAAATATGTCTCATCGGTCCCCATTTTCAACTATTTATCTATGTTGTCATTCAAAACCTATGATAATGTATGATATTTCTATAGTTGAATCATTCCATGACATAGATTGAGTGATCAAAAGAAACTGAACTCTAGTTTACTGGTATACCATTAATCTTCTACATGTATCTAGTATTCCTCATCCAATTACTAGAAAACAATTTTACTCTAGTATAAGGAGTTCAACTCACCTGGTTATGTAAGGGTTAATGAAGCCTAACTTCTTGATTCTCATCTATGATCATCTTAATGGTCAATTGCTTCTATAGGACCTTCATAAATGATGATAGTAAAAATATCAAGACAACATCTTTAATATTGATACAATTTTTTTCTCAAACATCATAGCCTCCTATGCCTTATTCTTAGCTAGAATAGGTGAAAAGAAAATAAACTCAACAAAATGATCAGAGCAAGAAGATATCATCAAGGAACCCTGTTTTAGCGATATGAACTCTCTATCTTGATCAATATTTAGTTAATTGAGGAATAAATTGTTAAATAAAAAGTCATTTAAGGCCTCTCATGGGAGTCTCTTACATTGATCATATTTTCCCCAGAGTCCCCACAAATGTATGTCGAACTCCTACAAAATTAATGTGATTAGTTTCTCCTTGGTATCTATCAATGTCTTAATGAGGTTAAATAAACGCTTTAGGATATCCACTCATTCATAATTATCCTATATTAAATAGGATCCTTTAAAGGATAGAGAGTGTGGGAGATGAGAATAACTTCCATATTCAACCATGGATCTCGATGGAAGAGCTCTCGGATGGGGTGGGCCAGCTGCCAAAACGACTAGAGAAAGTAAAGAAACATTATCTAGGTCACCTTCCAGATTGGCTGGGGGTCCCACCCAATGCCTATGAGATAGTATATTATGTATAATGATGGAACATTAAGGTCATAAATAGTTCATAACCAGTCCAAGGGATCACACATAGTTATCCGAAGAGTCTATCCATATACCATTGTACAACCCTTCTTAGAACTAAATAATTTTTCATCCCTTCAAGTATGTTATATTCATCATATATATATATACACTAAAAAATAACATCATTATCATTTCAAATAATTAACTCCATTATAGATATATCATAAAAGCATGGAAATAATGTATATATAAAATAGTAGATAATTTTTCCAAAAAATATTTAAAATACAAGGCATTTAACTAAGGAACCACTGTGAATCAAAATAACAGGTGTGTGTATCATGTAATCCTACATCCATAAGAATTACATCTGAATTCACCCGAAATATAAAAAAAGTGTAACATCCATCCCAATGATGGTAAATAAGAGATCTGTTTCATGTATTCTAGTTAAGAACAAAGAAATTTTCATACCTGAGTCCCACACATCTATATCTCTTCTTCCATGTCCATGTTTAGTTTAAAAATAAATTATAAAATTGTCATGTAATACCATTTTGTAACATAATGAAATGAACCATAGGGTTTTAGATGGAGGGTCATATAACCTGAAGTAATACTCCATATATATGAGAGGTTTTCAAAAAGTATTGGGGGTCTAATTCTCTATGTGGGAAGATGATACCCTCAGTATCATCACATAAAAAATAAATATACGTTGATAAAAAATAGAATGATCAGTGTATAATGTTGAAGATAAAATATGTTATACAATAAAACATGGAATAAATAGGATCCAAAGGTATAAAAACACACCAGAGTAAACATAATTATAGATAAATAAATAAATATAATATTCAGGTCATCGAGAGTCTATCCTAATCCATTAACTGCTCTATACTCTTCTATTCAGCTATAATCCATTGTCCCCATTCCCTTAGCCAGATCCCTATGCATGAATTTTTTATACGCATAAAAAATATCAATATATGGTGTCAGTGATAAAACTAGTAGGGAACCAACGAATTTCTTTAAAAAATGTGCACATGTATAAAAAATGTATTTCATGATAATAATAAATGTGTATACAATCCAAAAACATAACAATCATGTGCCAAGTGGTCATGTGCTAACCAATAATCCTCAAACCCCCAACCATAATTTCATTGGCTCAATGATAGATATATAAAAAAGAGATATAAATTGTAATAAAACTAGCAATGGGTCTGCTATACCAATAGATTGACATCTTTATGGAATCTTGCAAACATGATACTCAACATCTTCTTTACATCATGTATTTCATGTTACTTATAATCCTCTTTTCCATGAGTAACCATTTTACTTGGAATACACTAGGAATACTTATACAACATCGTACATGAAATTTATTAGGTGTACTAAATGACATCATCACTATGGAATTACATGGAGACATGATATTTCCCCATGTTATCATGTCCTTTATCACCATTATTACAAGTATTTCCCACTCCCACTCTAATTTATAATCATGTAATGATAACCCAGAAGTTATACGAACTATGAACAATACCACTAAATTATAGAAACATATAGAACATGTTTGACTACATGAGGTAAGCATATCATCATATAAATAAATTGGAAACACATATCAACATGTGATCAAAATAAAACATAGAAATAAGATACTCTATAAATACATATAGAATCAAATTGTCTCTTAGGCTATACTCTCCCCACATGAGATCACAATCAATCACGATCATCAAGAATTCTAATCCCATGAATTATACAAATGAAAACATGTGTATATGGGACCCTAAATGGATAGAAGCTTCATACATAATTTTTTTTATAAAGAATATCTATGTCCATCAAGTAATCATCACTAAAACCACATCCATGTTTTTATTGGATCAAAATAAAATTTAAGGATTCTTAGAACTGATTATGATATTTTATTTCCAAAAAGATATAAAATATCACATGTGATACAAGTTTCCTTATCCTAGATAATCCATGATAATTCTATAATATTTCTCTTGCAAGTTATACATTATTTCATTGATATTAATTATATTTCAACATGTGATAATACTGTCTCTCTCTAGAGTAATCTAAGACGGTGAAGTATAATTCTCATTGTTCTTTCTATAATATTAGATTATTTTCATATTATTAACTCTTAATTGTTTTCATAGAATGCATTGAAGTACTTAATTAAAAAATTAATTTGTGAATTTATTTTCTAGAATCAATTCCTTAGATTAATCCTCTACAAATGCAGCTCCTAGAATGGGGGAAAGTGAAGGAGATTTTACCATTCCTTAAAAACTAGATTAAGAACTCTGTTATTTCAAATAAGAAGTCGTTGCTCTCATATAAGATAATTTGAGGAAATACAAAAGTCAAAATACTGATAGATACAATGGAGATATAAAGATTGATTATTCTTGTAAGAACACAATCTATATGTAGGTTCACAATATTAAAACCCAAAATTAAATAAATTTATTTAATTTTTATATGAGGAGATTACTTATTTTTTGTGGGTTTATAATCATTAATAAATTAATAAAAACATTGAATTAGTTATGGAAATTTTTTCCATGATTTTTGGAAATTGAATTTTTCAAAATATGTCACAGGAGTGAGGTTGATAAAAAACAATGAAAAAATATGGGTTTTAATGTATTTTTATGAAAACATTATTGTATAAGGGTAACATGGTTTTCCCTTACACAAAAACTATGTGTCAAGTCGGGGTAATATGTTTTAACCTTACATGGGTCTCCAACCCACGCATACCTTTAAGTAGACCTGGTGTACCCTTAATTATACTTTAGGAAGTCCATTCTACCATTATGTAGCCCAAAAATTAAACTTACATAACCTTTAATACAAAGTATCTACCCTTATATAAGACTATAATTACACTTACGCAGTTTATAGAACTAGGTTGATACCCTTGCCCAACACATTTCATTCCCTTATGCATTACATGGACTAGAGGTTACCCATACGCAACACATGATTTACCCATATACAATACTTGATCCAGGGGGTTACCATTACATAGTGAACTCCTTTCCCTTACATTTTTCATGAACAATGGGGTTATCCTTACATAGTATCATGTTTACTCTCACACAAGTCAATATTACCCTTACATTTTTCATGGGAAATCCATTCTTCCCTAACCCAACACTTGGAAAACACATGTAACCCGTAAGAAATGCATGGTTGTTGTATATGTGTTAGAATTATCATTAAAACATTTTTTTCACACCAAAGGATTATAAAACATAACAAAATTAGGGTTTTATGGACATATAAATATTGAGAACATTATAGTAAATTTCAATATATAAATTTCATTTTTCAATCATACCATATATAGTCACCCATAAATCCATGATTTTTAAATTTATAGAGAGTTGGGATATAAACATCCAATAGAGAATTAAATTATACCCTAAAATTATAGACTTATTGATATAGTCATCAATACTCACTATTAGTGAAATTGTATTTGAGTATATAAATTTCATTCTTTTACATCATCCAATCTGTCTCCAGGAATGAAAATTTTTCAAAATATTTTTAACATGGAGATATATAATAAAGTGTCATTTTTTTTATCATCAATAAAAATATACAGTGACAGATAATTATTAAGTATAATTTATATATTTTAATAATCGAAAATTAATAATAAATTTATATATAAACCTATTTAAAAATGAAAATGTTATAGATAATAAAAATTAGAGATGTATAATTAAATAATGATACTTTGAACAATATATTCAATGAAAATGATTTCAAAATTATCTGTAAATATGGGTAATGTTAATTTTATACCACATCAAATTCCAATCATGGTTAAATGGGGAAATGAAAATAATATTAATATAAGTACAATAATATCAAAAAAAAACTTATATTTTAGAGATTCATTAGATAATTCAAAATAATAAACAAAACCATTAATATAAATAAAATCATTCAATATTAAGAATTTAATATAATGAATAATAAATATTATTCAATTTTGTTCTCTTAATCAATGAGACAATGTCTCACTCCAAATTTAGAAATTTAATTTAAATAAAGCTAATTATTTATTTAAATTTACTTGAATTCACCCCATGTGATTTATGTTCTTTAACTAATAAATCCATAAAATATGATATAATTATCAAATAAATATAAAAATAAAACTAATGAAATTAATAAGGTTCTAGGAAAATATATAAGAAAATTAGTTTATTTACCATGGGTAAATGTGTTAAAAATAATTGGAAGACTCCAATTGGATTTATCTATTTGTAAAATTTAATTATAAAATTATTGTGAAGATTTTTTGAGAGACAAATATTTAACACGATAAGTTTTAAAACCAATTGGAGAAAAAAACTATCTATGAATGCTCAATAGTAAATATAAACACATGTTAAAACATTCTATCCGTATTTCTGATATAAAACATAGTGATAATCATTCTATCATTACACTATAAATTTTTAAACAATTTCTAATAATAAATTATAAAATTATTAAACATTTAAAAAATTCATGGTTAAGAAAAAGGAAATTGGAGAAGGGTTTGAAATATATAATAACTCTAACTATAAGTGGATAGCATGTATCTGAATAATGTGTGGTTTAGGGATATTTGATCATATTGATTTTGGTTGTATATGTTATGACACAACATCTTATATGAGATATCCATCACAAATTTATTCTTTAAAAAAATTTGCAATGAAACATCCCAATCAATGAACGAAACCCAGTGGGAACCAATTATTTATTAATAACACTTTGACTATCATATATAATATAATTTCAATAATCCATTCTATAAAATCATATTATTTTATTTCATTATTTCTTTTGAATATTTTGGTAATTTTAATAATATTTCATGTCATATTAAAAAATAAAACTTAATCACAAATATTTATTTCAATCAAATTTAATGAAATGAAAACTGATTTTATAATTTTTTACCAAATGTAGAGACATCAATTGTTTAATATTTCAATAATTAAAAAATGTATATTAATAGTTTTTGACATATATTCTTATTTTATTGTAGTAAAATTTATTTTATATAAAAATTTAATTATTATTTTATAATTGTTTATATGATTATATAATAATAAAACAACTATGAGATTACTATAAAATATTTATTAATAACTTTATTTAAATAGGTTCATTGTTTATAATTTCAACTGTTATGATAATATTATTGTCCATATTTAATGGAGAATTCAAAAACTCTTAAGGATTAATTTTTTTTATCTATATATTTTTTAATTTTGAATCCATAAAAACAACATTCCTTAATTTTTTTATTCAAATTACATTATATATTATGTTTTTTTTTTCTTATTTTATTATAATATATGAATTACATTTAAAAACATTAATCTGTATCTATTCTAGATTGTATTTCAATGTATCACATTTTCAATGTCCTTTCTATTTAATATTTAAAAGAAGAGAATGAAAAATGGATGAATACATAGTTTATCTTTTTAATAGATCTGACACCTTATGAAAGCAAACAAAATAATCAATATATTGATGATAGCATAAAATTAAAAATACCAAATAGTTATCTTAATATCAAACATAGATATCACTTAATATTAAAAATGCCAATTATATCTGGACTTTTTATTGTTATGTGTTGGTATCCATGAAAATATCCTCTTCCACATCTATCGTATCCATAATTTTGGTTATTTTCTGATTGTTTTCCTTAGTCATTTGTTTCCCATTCTTTATCCAGATTTCTTCTCTAACATATACGATTTCAATTATTTAAATTGAATTTCTTATTGAAAATTTATATACAATTTTTTTATTGTATAACTACTTGAACATTTATATATGCACTAATAAAATGAATTAATAATCATCAAGTGAATTTTCAATCATATCACCTGAATATTTTATAGAAAAAGATAAAATTTGATATTTTTATTTTTTTAGTCTAATGATTTTCATAATGATAAAAAATAATTCTATTCCTTATAAAATATAAAATAAAATAAATTCATTCTAATTTAGTTTGATTTCACTGGACAAATTTGCACCTTTATATATAAAATCTCTTAATTTGAAAAATAAAATGGTTTGACATCAAAGTAGTGTATTTACACCCCCTTTATCCATCCTTTCATGGTTAAAAAATATTATCTATCATTCCCCTCACGATATCTTTTAATAATGAGACATTCCTTTTTCATCCCAAAAATCCAACTTAATGGATCCAAAAAAGACTCAAACACCCACCAATAACATCATAAAATCATTAAGAGTTTGTAATAGTTCCAAAATAAGAATTAGAAAAAAAATTAAAAGGATCCATATGGGAGTCATGAACTTGGTTCTTAGTGACTTCCCCCATAAAGGAACTTGTCTCTGATTTCACATTCTAAGGGTGGAAAAAGAATGTATGAGAAAAAATTTGGACACAAGGAACAAATGACATCCTCCCACTCCCATGTTTCCTAATTTACATGGTCATGATTCCATAAAACCCATACTAGTGGGATTGATTGGCCTCATGGATTCCTCATACTTTAGGCGACAATGCTTATAGTATATTCCTCAAAAGAGGAATCTGTATCTAACTCAACTTCCTCAGGATCAAATGTACGACGCAGGTTGGAATGAAAATGGTGAAGTAGTGAAACATGGAATATTTCATCCACATAAAATACCTATATGATAGTGGAAAATAATATGATACCAACCCAAATCTCTCCAGTATATCAAATGGAACCACATAAAAAGGACACTACTTCTCTTTCCTATGTATTCGTATATTCCCAAGCCTGTGTGTTACCCACAAGAAGACATGATCCCCAACCCTGAACTCTAGATGGAATATTCAAAAATATGTATATGATTTTTGTCTAGTCTTAGTAGTTGAAATATTTTTATTAGACATCTTAACATACTATGATGTTTCCTATATGAGATGAGGACCGGTATGAATGTATCTCCCACCTCTAGCCAACACAAGGTGAAAACATTTCCTATTATAAAAGTCATCAAAAGGACCCATCTGAATCATCACCAGAAATATATTATTATTGGTGAAATCTATGAGAGGGATATGACTCTCCCAACAACCCTATAGTGTCACTACCTATAGGAAACATCAGTAATCCCACTATAAAGTCCATTGTGACATATTACAATTTCCATTATGAGATTGGAATCAAATATAACATGAATTCGGGCCTATCGTGGTCTGCCTCCACCTACTAAAGAGTAGACTACCTAATGATAAAGCCAACAGTCTTACCTTTTATCCAAGGCCTCCAATACTAGTGTCACATATCTTGATACATTTCATATATTATATGATGAACTACCCACTGAGAAATGTGGGAATCATGCATGAAATCTTATCTTATATTTTTAGGAACCTAGACATGTCCCTGAATACACATGATGTCATCTCTGTCCATACAACAGTTCATAGGTGAGTTGTCACTTAAATTACTCTCACGGAGAACAAAACCTCCAGGATATGAAAATTTCATCCTATTCATCTTCATAAAGAGGGAATAGGTGACTACCAATGATAAGATATAAGAATAATTTATAATTTCATGAAACTCTAAAGGATTCTCAGAATAAAAGATCCATCAATTTACATATATCACTTGCTTCTTGTATGACATGTTCTTGAGTTTTCATACTGGGTGCTTCTAAAACCGCAATTCCTTTCTGGGTATATAGGAAAGCTCAAAATTTAATTGTTGGAGATATTAAACCCATATTGACTAATTTAGATTCATGTTAAGCTATTTAATGATATATTTGAGCCTATTGTGGTCGGTATACAATATAATTTGATCACACATTTGATAGTTTCTCCAACAACGTAGGTCATAGACAACTGTTTCTAGATCATGGATGTGCAACATGTAATTTCTCTCATGGGGCCCCAATTGATGAGATCGAGATTGAAAAAATATGATCTCATGCATCATCACATCTCCTAGGATGATGTTTTATGCATCATAAAACATGGTATAACGTTTCGTAGGCTTAGGCAGTATTAGTATCAGTTAAAAGACAAGCCTACCTTTAATCTCCTAGAAGAATTTCCCTAACTCATTTTTATCAATGTTTTGGATTTTATAAAATAAGATAACTTTAATGAATAGTGAAAACCATAAAACAAAGATCAAAAAGTGTTATGGCCATGGAACCTAGTCCAGGACCAGACCTGGCCAAAAACCAAAACAAAACACCCAATTGAAACAACCCTAAATGAGTTGGTAACAGAAACTTGTCTAGCACCGACCCACCCAAAAAACACACGCACTAACTGTCCTCCCTCCCTATACCCCATTCTGTCATAGATCTCACAGATTAGGAAGAACTATTTCATGCCCAGTAGTATTTTCCAACATCGCCGAACCACCATTTTTAAAACCAAAATACCACTAACCATCATGTGGGACCAACACCGCCACACTAAAGAACAACCATTGTCTCCACTAGAGAATGCCAGAGAAGAAACCATGACGATAACCACCATCACCAAAAGAATCAAATATGGGCCATGATCAATCCAAAAAGCAGAAAACCCCCAAGTTGAACTAATGAAGGAGGATAATGATGGAAGAGGATTCGTGGACAAGGCTCCGAGAACTGAAACTGGGGGACGCAAATTGAAATGTCGAGTAGTGCTTATGCTCGCATATGGACCTAAATGTCACCATGAAGAAAACATAAGCAGGAAAAAAATCAATAGGAAATGGGACACCTACAAAACCTATCTTTTAAATGATGTCATACACTTATGTGTGTGGAACTAGGTTTACGATGACCACACTACCACATTCTGACACCAATGAACCCCACCGGCTAAGGACCAGACCGTCCGGCTTGATCGAAACCCCATCCTCATATAATTAAGGCACCAAATACTTGGCCACCAAAGGAAAGATCATTTGGGCATAAAGGAGTCAAGTCCAGGAGAGGGTCCATTACCAGAGAGGAGGGGAGAGGAGGGTAGTAGAGTAAACCCTAGGGGGAACCCCTTACGAGAATATCTAAATTTTTTTCTCACTCATGTAAACATAATATATTGACACCCATTTTTGTAAGACTAGTAAGAGGTGCATCTATTAATGAGATGAAATATATGCAAAACCTTTAATATCCATCCAACCCCAAGAAAATTCGTATATCAAACATGTTCATAGGATGTTCCCTGGAAACACTAATCATCTGCAAAAGAATAAAGACTCTTGATTTTGAGATAATATGAAGGAAGATGTAAAAAAAGTATCTAAAAGTGGCACTTATAAATCATGTCATAAATTTCATTCCCTCTCAAATTCACATAAACTATACTCATGGTTCTTATCATGGTCATTATGAGTTTGAAAATACACCATGATGTCACCCACAAACACCATGATAGGAGAATTCTTGTGGGGGTGGAACACTATATTCCTCAAATACATTAAAATGGCGGGCTTGTTAGTGAGGCTAAACGATATAATGATAGACTCATACAGAACATGCATACTACATAATTCTATTCAAATTATGTCTTCTAGCCTTACTCACACCTGATGATAAACAGATCTTTGGTCAATCTTCAAAAACACCATATTAACTTGAATCTGGTGAAAGAGGTCATCTATTCTAGTAAATGGATACCATTTATTTATTTTATGTTTTTTAATCTGTCATTAATAAATTCATAGATGAATGGTTTAATTTTTATTCTTGGAGAAAATAATGGGATAAACCCAAGAGGAAGTAATTGTCCATATAAAACCATTGGACTCTAAATCCTATAACTACAACTTGATCTTATGTAGATTAGATGGTTCAATCTTATAAAGAGGAATGAACAATTAAGATGCTCATATAATGAGACAAGTTTTATGATATTCCTCTCTCTTAGGTGTTAAGATAATAATATCATCTGGAAAGACATCCCCAAAATGATCTACTACGGGTGGGAATTCAAAATGATGAAAACAATTATCCTCCAAAAATAGAATAGAAATATGGGTGTTTAATCCACCTATCCCATGATGCGCTGGTCTAGGTATACTATCCTAGACATCCCACTCACCCTTGTTTAGATAACCACTACCCCTGGTGATGTAAATGATGCCCTACGGAGATAGAAATCTACAGTAGCGCGATATGGAACCAGAAAATCCATCCAAATAATGATATAAAATGATTTGATATAGAGAAAAAATTGTTCCCACAAGAAGTGATAACATCCTACCTCAAGGGGTAGTCCCTACATTATTTTATGCCCTCAAATCGTAGTCCTAATGGTATATATTGGGTCATTATAGTAGAGTAATACTATATTTTTAGATCGATACATTCCATGAAATATAAAGAGATTAATGACTGTGAGAAACCTATATCAAATAATGTAGATACTATAGTATATAATACTAGAATAGTGCCTCAAAATTTAGATGGTCATATAGCTTGATCCTCATGTGTCGACTATAGTGCATCCAACTGACCTAATCCACAACCGTGTATAATAGCTAGACTACCGCATTCTTGACCGCTCTATTGGTTTTGCTAGTGACCAAGAGTCTAGATACCATGGTCGTGACTTACTCCTCATCCAGTCCTGATGGTTCTACTCAGACTCTCTATTATATGTGGTATGAAATGAACTACTATTGATCTTGGAGATAGTGTTGATACTCTCCCAATAAAAGATGAGGGAATGGTCTGAAATAATATTTTTAGGTACCCTTTATGGCCACAAGACCGACACTCCATTGGGTTTCTATAACACTTATGTTTTACATTCCATTATCTTCAATACTAATGAAAGATGATAGAGATACTAGTACGGGTACTATAGATACCATCTCCCTAACAAGAAACCTCCATTGATCATTTTCTTGTACCGGAAAAACTATTGGACTACCTCAATACTAATCCTCTATCCTCGATACTATCATAATACATTAGGTTTCACTCAGTGATAAGGTCTTAATTATATATTTCAAAAATTATATGTAGGAAAATGAAATTCATTGAGTATTTATTGTATACTAAAGCCCATCATCAAAGCATCTTCCATGAAAAATCACATCATCGACTAGAAGTGGGAGGAAACATTGTAACTTAGTGAAACACACTGAATACTCCATGACTGAGATAAAACCCAATTTGAGAGGTGTGAACTCTATATCTCATTCAGATCTATGTTTCTATGTAATGAACTGATCATAAAAACTACTTGGAATTTATCCCATACTAGGCACTGATGGTGACCATCCTGGATAACCACATCCCACTAGTGTTTGGCTAAATCATGTTGCATATAAGCATAAATATTGATCATATTATCAATATAAATCTCTATATTATCAAATATATACTAGGTTGATTTCATAAAAGACTCAATAGCTTATGGAAAACCATACGCAGAGAAGGATGGAGGATGAAGCTGCTGGAACTCAGGATTCAGATCATCTATTCTCGTTGAAGGTCATGGGGCACCGTGCATTGACTACATAAAAATTATAAAAATATCATATAGATGATTTTTAGTTTTTGGATTAGGTACAAAATGTGCTGGATCAAGTGCAAATACTATTAGTAAGATTAGAAGCTCATGACCCACCGTATTTAGATCATCATTATCACCACCCTCCAAGCACATGACATGAGGACGTCATGGCAGTATTAGTTTAAAAATTCTAATCACACACCTCAAAACAAGATTTAAAAAGATAGATATAAATAATAGAAGATGTTAAATATAATAAAGGATCACTACCCAACCCACACTATCCCAACTACCCCCTTAGAAGGCAGTTATTAGTAGGTTTTCATATATAAATTACATCAGTTCAAGTAGAATGATGGGTCAACTATACCTGACCTCATCATATACTGGAAACCATTTCATTATATATGTCATATTTCACTTTTATGTTTTTTATTTTATTATTTTCATATATCAAGGTACATTTAAAAATAATCTCCATTTCTAGTGAATCAGGTTCCATTCACATTATCACAGAAATCGACGTCCATTCAATTTTATTTTAATGGATCAACTCGATAAATTACCTATTCCAACCCATGTGGGCCCATACACCTATTGGATTTATATAATAAATCCATAAATTACATATATAAATTTTAAAAATCCTATTTATATATAATGAAGGATCACTCCACAATCCCAGACATAACAAGCAATTCAAGAAGTGAAATGCACATATATGTCATGTAAATATGCATGGCGTGTGAATTATAGGTTCCTTAGATGATGCACGTAACAATGAATCTTACCCTCATATCATTGGGTAAAAGAAGAACTAATATCCTCAATTAGTTTAATAATTAAGATTACATCATATCATATGAATCACCCTATGGTGAAATGATAACAATTGTAATATGTAAAACAAAAAAAAATATAATCGTGCAACTCAATATTTACCCCAAACAGGGGTTATCTATTCCCAAGGATGACCAATAACCAAGTCCAAAATCATTCCATGTCTCTAGTATACTATCACAAAATAGAAAATAAATAATGGGACCACTCTGATACCACTTTGTGACATTTGTAACCTAGATTCCACATAGACATGCACTGATCCTAGTTGGCCACATAGCCACAAGAGCTTATCCCTGAACGCTAGAGGCTATCAACTTCTAGTGATGGCCTATAGCGTGTCTATGGAGAGTCAATTCACTCATTACTAGAGTGTACAACAATAGATGGGTAATACCATATGTAAATAGTAGAAGCATCCTAAATAATCATAAAGAACAACATATGAAGAGATAAATAATAAAAAATTGAACAAATTATAATCATATACAAAATATGATGATGAAATTTAATATACCTACAATATTGAAAACAAGGATACAATAAGATAAAAATTCATGATATACCAATGTTAAACAAAATTCCATAACTATCCCAGACATCATGATATTCATGTCGGTTATCTACTATAAGATCAATCCAAAAGCAAGAAAACAATCAAGTTTATGAAGTTGTATGCTTCCCATTGTCAAAGCCTTCATACCTGTAATCTGTCTAGATTCTAATGGTGTCCCAGATAATGTGTTAGATAAATCTCATTATTCCACCACCAATGGTGTCAATAACATGTAGTCAACATAATATAAACTGAAATGTTGTGAAATCATTTATATATAAAAGTAAAGTAGTGCATTAAAAAAAACCAAAGTACCAGCTTCATACCGAGATGAGTGTCTATATATGTAACCATTTAATTAATTAATTATGTTATAGTTTATATAATTATTTCATGTGAGGTAAAACCATCACTGAAATCCTGACATTATAATGATAGGGAATATATTCTAAGATGTATAAAGGTATACTGAAGGGATAATAATATTGAATAGGTTCCAAGTAAATAATAAAGGAATCCTGGACCTCAAGGTTCACTAAGTCAATAGTAATTATAGCCTAGATATAGGGTAATGATTTTAATCAGTAGATATTAGTCCATGACATTCCAAAATAATGAAATCTTACCGAGTACAAGGATGACATCAAAGGTAAAATTGGAAAATTAGTGACTGGGCCCAAGGGAGTATATGTGGTACATCATGTTGGTAGAAGTCATGTTGGATCCAAAGAGAGTATCCAAGACATTCTAAATTGATAAAGGTGGGATCCTATAGTGTCATATCAGGCATCCAAAGAGTGACTTGGCTCAGGTTCTATGGTGGGTCTCACCCTTGGAAACCGACATCCTTGAATCAGAATGTCATCTATGAGTGCTGAAGGAATTACCTATGGGATCCAAAGGAAACTCAATTTGTACCACTCTTACAAAGGTTTCATAGACCATATAAAATTATTCAACATATTATTGATTCATTTAATTAATTAATATGTGTAGTAGTCATTACATTTAACAAGTTCATTTGGTTCAAGCCTTTTCTTTCATTAGATTGAAAAAGGATATGGGGTGTGAAACAATTTAATTCATTTCATATAAGCCATAATCATTTAATAATGTTCACTTTGATACCTTCCAATATATGTGGAAATGGGTTCTATGGACATGACACCAAGCCATTTGATTATATTAAATTTGTCCAAATCATATATATAAAATACACTTGTCATTTCCATTTTAGATTTATATTTCAAACTGAATAACTTAACATAGGTGGTTCAAGTGGAAGTAACATTGTAAAATAAATTGAACAATTCACAATTTATATAAATAAAATTTCTTGCCATTAACATGGTCAGTCCACACATGATAATATTAGACAAGAAAGGTTATGACAAGCCGTTAAGGTATAAATGGCCACAAAAAGAATATATATATAAACACCCTAGTTGGACTTGTAGAGTGTTTGAACATGACCACCAATGGTAGATAACATTAATAACATGAGTATGGGATTTTTTTATAAAAAATATAATATATACCCTTTACATGAATAGGTGGTGCCCGATGAAATCATTGTACATACAAGAAAATTTATAAAAAATAAAAAACATGAGGGATCAGTTATAGACCACCTACCATGTACTAGTTTGACACTTCTCATCCAGTATGAGCCTCTATGTTGGACTTGATTGGAGTAGATCTAATTAATGTATTAATTCCATGATAATAAGGAACAAAAACCAGCATCTAAATAGCATCATAGATTGGAATTGAAACAAAAAATATAAAAATGAATCGAGTACTTACTGATGCAAAGCTAATGAGAAGAATGGTGATTGGATGAAACACTGGATCAAAGCTTGAGATTTGAAGAAATTATAGGTGTTTTTAAAGAGATAAAAAGGGTAAAATGAACCATTATTGTTTTTTAGAATATAGAATGGAAATAAAGGCTATGTTTAAAAAAATAAAATAGAGAACTAAAATTTCAACCAAAAAATGGAAACACACAGTTTGGCTACACAATTATTAAAACCATAAACCATCCATTCATGATCTTTTGTTGGAATGGGCATTCGTTATAGCTAGGCTGCACAGTTATAGAACCTACGTGTCAACTGGGCCAAAAAAGTCTGCAATTTTTCTATAGTTATTGGCATGGTCTTGTGGACATTGGGAAATCGTTAGTGAAAACCATGTGCCCTATAACACTACATTATATGTCTATAAATAGTTAAAACTAACTATTTTTCATACACCAACATGTTTCTTCTAACCATGCAACATGTTTCTTTTTCCCAAAAATCTATGTTCTTAGTTCTAAATAAGAACCAAACACCCATTGAGACATTCGTGAACTCATTAGGAATATAAATTAGGTCCAAAAAATTAAATAATACTGAAATTAAAAACGTAATTACCAGATTCAAAAACTAGGTCTTTAAAACAATACCAGAACCACATCCCCACTATATTTTCTCTCAAACCACAATGGAAAATGTTTGGGTGCACTTACCCCTACAATATAACCAACCTGTTTCAACACAATATATAAACAAGGATACATATGATTTAAGACCTACTTACCCCATCCTATATAAGATACAACATACTATTCAACACTAATCAAAAACCACTACTAAATAACAACATATTAACCCCAAATTACAGTTCTATAATAGTAAGGTATCAAGTACATGATGGAAATTAACCTCATACCCTCATCCTACTATGCATGACCCCCACTGTGCCACCCTAAGGCTTTGTGAAATATATTTTCCAAATAAATTCAATATCATTAATATTTCTCATTATAAGAAACATCTAATTTATCTTTAATTACATGAAAAACCATGTTTATCTTTCATTATATGCAACACTGAGTAAATCATAAGTTACATGAAAACCTTAGTTTTAATGAAATGTAACATAACAATGGAATATAATTGATTAAGATAATATTTATTACATAGAAATTATAATGGAGATTTTGAATAGGAATAACTAAATTATAAAATTATTTTTTACACATGATTATATACTGAATTCTTATGGGACCAATTAATCGTAAATCAAAATAAAGACCTTTTAAAAAATAATGAAAATCAATTTTTTGAAAACAATTTTTTTGTGATAAATGTGATTTAAATCAAAAAATTAAAAAACAATTTTTGGTGAATGAAAAAATGTATTTTATTTATTATAAATTTTATAAAATATTTAACATTCATTTTTTTAAAAAAAATCGAATTAATCAAATTTTATGTGTAAACAATATTTTTATAAAATTCAAGTTTTTCTCCTTTTGAGAACTTATTTTAAAATTAATTATTTTCACTTTTAGAAAATTTATTTAACAAAATAATTTTGTTTTAAATCATCATTCCAAAAATATATTATGGTGAACTTTATGAAAAGATCAATTTTTCGCTGAATACTGAAAAATACAGATTTTTATTAAGAAGTGTTATTTCTTTTAGGTTTTTAAAAGAAGACAAATTATTTTTATATGTTATTAATAGAAAAATTAGTTCAACTATATAAATATTAGTCCAATTTATTTCTTGTTTTTCATTTCTATATTAAATTTTGATATAAAAACGTTTTATAATTTTGAATATTTTCTCTTTGAAAACCCACTTTCTCATCGTGTCAATGAAATTAATATTAATTTAAAAATTTCCACTTATAGAGTTGAAATTTTTAAAATTATATTACTTATTTATAATTTTCATAAATTATATTACCCTATAATTTCAACTTTATTTTTTATCATAATAATTAGTGAAAACAATAAAAATTATTTATCACAATTAAAGTAAAAATGGGTTGATCGGGGGGTTAAACTAAAATCATAAGGTTTAAAAATTACACAATGATCTTCCAAAAAACATATCACAGAAATATTTATAGAATATCACTTATTGGGCCTATCATGGTTTATTTTGGATCTATTTATAATGAGAATAAATGTGGGAACAAGATTTTCATTTGAAAAAATCACAACTGTGTCACTAATGAAACCTATAAAAGGGAACACATTATCCTCTTCCCTTTAAAATTTCATAATCCATTGGTTCATAAAATAAACACCAAAATCACATTATTACCTCCCTACACAAATCCTATAGTCCTTTGTTTAAAAAAAATCAGAAAAATAACTTTTTAGTGTAAAACAAAAGTAAATGTCTGAAGAAGAAGTAACATCCCTATTTGACCATTTTATATTATTTATTTATGAAATCAATTAAATTTTTTATTAAAACATGATGAAATGAAAACCTAAGTATTTAATATATAATTATATGTTATCATGTTAGTGTAATATCCTAAATATTTATCCTCTCCCATCGAATGGGTCACGCAATCATCATTCTTGTGTACAACAGACTAACGGCACAGGATTTGATGTTATTCATTTTACATAAAGAATTATAAAAACTATATATAATGATATATTTATTATTTATATATGATATATATGATAATATTATTCTTTTATATTAATTATATCACATAATCCTCCATACATTCCATCCAATGGAAATATGATAACGCCATTCATGAGTACTAGAGGCTACTGCCTCGTGAAGGGATGTTATTCGTTCAACCTTTACATGAGAGGAAATAAAGATATATTTAATGGAAATATATGATATACATGAAATAAAAATTATAATTTAATTTTAATTTATTAAATTTCATTCATTATTTTATTCCATCAAGAAAATAAAACTTCATTCATTCGTATGTATGACCTACGATCTCCATGAATGGTGTGTTTAATTTTCTATCTATAACATTTAGGGATAACTATAAGAAAATATATAATGAATATATATGATATTTATATCATGTTTAAAATTTTTTATATTATTAAACCATGATTAATTCAAGAGATCTAAAATTTAAAAATAAAAACATACATGAAAAACAAAGCAGTTATTGCCAGAAACATGACTATAATGATGAATTATTAATAAATTCATAATAAAAGGTCATAAGAAAATAATATATTGTATCATATAAATAATTATTATTATTTATTATATTTAAAATAAACTTATATTTATTATACATGTATTTTAATGTGTATAATGATATTAGAAACTTAAGGTAAGGGAATTTTATCTCAATTTGTCTTCGTTGACAGATATGTTATGTTATAAATATATGTTCTTTTGCGAGGTTTATATACAGAACCATTATATTTAATATCATGAATTTATTTATTCTTAGGGAATTTTTAGTTTCATTTATTTTTATTATTTCATGGGAATTATTATTCAATGTCACCGAAGTGGTAAAAGTATTATGTTATAATGTAATATTTTATTGGGATTGATTATGAGTAAGATTAAAATGATGAAATATTATGATCTATAACTCATGAAACAAATTAATTTTCATATATTATGGTTATTTATGTGGAATAAATACCTTTCCTTCATTTTCCCCTCTTTTATTACTCAATATTTTAAAATTATGTTTTTAAGAAAAAATATATTTATTTCTTTCTTCTGTTGAAACGCATTTTCTTCCAAAGCTATGTTTTCTAAAAATGTTTTCAAAAAATGTTTGAAAATTTATTCAAATTAATTATTAAAATATAATTCTTGATGTTTTAATTTTTACAAATTTTTTTTTAAAATAACCTTCAATTCCTTTTCCTTACAATGCGTGTTTGGATTTTACTAAAAATTTAAAATGAACATTTGTCTTAATGTGTACAACAGATATAATATTTTACACTATCATGACCTCAAAATGTTTTTATGATTCCATAATAACTTCTCAATTTTATTTTCAATAATAATTATTTCAAAATGATTTTATTATTTTTTAGTTTCAAATATTTATTTTCAATTAAAATTTATCTTCCCCGAGAAAAATTAGAGGTGATTTATATTTCAATATAATTTTCCATCTATGATAATGTCCTTTGATGTAACTTGTGATTTACTAGGCATATCTTATAAGGATATCGTTATTATTATTTCTCTAATTGTTTTATGATTACAATATATTTCTGAAACCCATTTCTCTTCCAAAAGTTATACAATCTTAAAATTATAATGAATCCCATTTTCATTTTTTCATGGGTTATACTATGATACATTTAATAAATGATTATGAAACCTATCATTTTTTAGATGTTATGAGATGATCAAATGTTTATGAAACCCATTTAATTTACTAGGTTATGTTATGTTGAATTTTTAATGATTCATTTGAAAACATACATCGGATTTTAGTTATGCGATGGGTGGGACCTATATCTCCTCTCAATGCATTAGATTAAGATTTAAATCTCATGATATAGATTAGAGTACAATGAGGAGTAAACAAATCTTAGTAAGTTGATTTTTCTATTATGATGGTCTTGTATGTGAACCATGACTACAATGATGCTTTGGGGAGGGAACTCATTCCATTATGGTATCCTTTTTAATGATCGATGACTACAATGGAAATTATTTTTTATTCTTATGTGTATTCCGAAATTCCATGTCTTATGAAAATGTTATCCTCTCATGGACCATGTTATTGGATTACATTATGATTTATGACTTATGAACTACTGATATTTTCTTCATGATTCATGTTTAGGATATATGAAATGTATGTTATGGTTTTCAAATTTTATTCTCATGTTATCAAACCAATATTCTCATGATACATCGATAAATACTTTGTTTACCCTTACTGAGTATCTGATCTCACCCTTTATTATGTATCCTTTCCAAAAATTATGAATAAATGTATTATCAATGATATTTCTATGAAAGATGCTAGTTATGATGAAATTTGTGGGATATGAGATAACTTAATTATGGAAAATCTATTTATTTGTCCATGTTTTCTGAGGCACTAGGCCTAAAAAAATATGGCATGGATCGTTATGTTATGTATTGTGTATCCATGTAATAAGATTTAATATTTATATAAGATAAGTTTAGGTCATTTTAGTTCATATCAGATTATAGGATTAGTTAACCTTTAGAATCTATGAGTAAAAATAATTAGTGGGATCTATAAGGAAATTTGTAAGGAAAAATCAAAGGATGAGTCAAGGTATAGGAAAATGCCAGGGAATTTTTGTAAAGATATTAAGTGTGGTTTCCAATAATATTCACCCTTATTTGAATACTATAAGTGTATTTGGATCTGACATAGATGTACATAGTGGTAAGACCTAAAAAATGTACACATTGATTTAGCATTGATCATCACCCATTGCAAGACAATGGGCCTTACTACACAAATGGATTGAATCTCCCAGGGGATATTCACTGTAAATTCAAAAACACATTATGATGCATCAAAAAAATTAAATAGACGATGAATACGATGAACGTAGGATAAAAATAAGGTTTAATTGTATAATAAAATAAAGTGTAATGATTTGGACATCCTATTAGTAATTTTTATGACTAGTTGGTATCCCACTATGATTATTGTTTCTAACACTATACTTTTGGTTTAGTTAATTTATAAAACCCCAATGAACAATTTTAATACATAGTTTGATGGAAAATATAATTATCTTGATCATAAGAATCCATGTATTATGGGAGCTAGAATGAAAAATCTCGTTCTTATGCTCACACAACTTTCTAAAGATATGAGTCATATGAACTTCCATACAAACAAAAGAAAGATCTATATTCTATTGATCCCATCATGTTTTACATCTACCATCTTTCAGTAGGTATTATAATCCACTAGTTAGTGAGAAGTGGATCATAACTATGGAAAATATATTATCTTTCCCTAGTGTTTGGTCAATGAAAAATGAATTTTAGTTTTACATTATTTTGATGGAAGAGTTGGTAATTTGTGGAACATTATTAAGAATACGATTCAAGAGGTGGTTATTGACTATATGGAATGATACTAGTATAAGTGGATATTTTTTAGTAAGTATTTCAATCATATTATATGAATAATAATTGGGAAGGAATTTATTGATCTCAAAGTATTTTTGAATCAATTTGTAATCGTGAAGCTAATTTTAAAAGACATTCATGGTACTCTTCTCATTTAATCATCATTATAAAATAAAAAATTGATCGATTATTTGGTGGCATGAGACTAAGTCATGGAAATGAATTGGCAATAATACACATCAGTAGATAAAAAATCATTCAATTTGAAATGAAGTTATAAATTGAAATTTAAATTCATACCATTTCTATGGTTTTGATAATATAAAGAAGATCGAGTCTCAAGATTAATTGAATAAATCACTTTCTAGAAATCAATTTCAGTCGCCTATATGCCATAAATGTAGGAAGAGGAACTCAGGTTAATGTGTGAATGGAATAAGAGGGTGTTACAATTGTGGTAATACAATCCATCTATACAAATAATGTAAAAGTAATGTTAATAGGCTAGTCAATGAAATGAATAGAGAGAGATCTCAACATAACACCCCTCCCACACTCACATGTTTCAATTTCAAGGAGATTTGGAATTATGTTAATCAATATCTAAATAAATGGGATAATGTGAATGATAATCAACAAAAATAGTAGAATACAAAGGAAAAATGGAAATATTTTGATATCGTAGTGGATGTAGTGAATCATAAATATTAGGGTTCACTTATCCTATATGACTTAGTTGGGAGTTTCATTATTGATTTTGTATGAATGTGCCATATGAAAATCTTATTATCCACCCTTCAATGAAATTTAGTGTTATTATTTCCCTATATATCGAGTCGGGAATAATTAAATCACATTTCATTTTCTATCACAACAGGGATTAACCCATGAATCCAATGACATTGTTTTTGTATAATATAAGATCTTATATAATGAATAATGGGTGAAGTAAACATTTGGAACTATATATGTATCGATGTGAGATTAAATTATGAGTTATGTATTCTATCATGGGATTTTGTATTTATGTTTGATCATATATTAAAATTAATTAACAATTATTTTATATTTAACATGATGGGAGTTTATTAAGATTAATGATGTTTCAAGAGACATTTATTGAAATAAAAAAATGTGGTATTATTTATGTTGTAGTGATAAATTTTTTTAAATAGGAATGACTTTACACATTGTGGAAATATGATTAATGGTACTGGTGACCTTTAGATTTTAACATATCATTTATGGGGATTATATTATGGGTTTTAGTTGAACACCTTATGAAGTAAGAACACTTTGTTACTATTAGAGAATATTTCTCTCTGGATCATCCTTCTTGAAAATATGTTAAGGAAGTGTAAAGTTTCAAGGGGTTCTATATTCCATTTTGTCTGATCAGGATAAAAATTAACCTTTAATATTTAGAGTATTCTTCATTAATCTCTTTATATAGAGATTATTTTCATTATAATTCGTTATCCTTAGACAGAAGGTCAGTCATAGAGAACAGTTCAAAACTCATAAGATATGCTAAGATCGTGATCTACGGATTAGAAAAATGGTAGGGATAAATAACATCCTCAAGTTTAGTATTCTTGAAACAATATATTTCAATCATGTATTCAAATAGAACATTTTGAATCCATTAATTTAATTAAGTGTAAAAATCCAACATATTGGTACGATGTTATAGAAAGAAATATAATGGGACCTGAGAAGATGATGAAATATAAGAGTAGGTAAGATTTCTTTAGAAACATCCAAGGGAAGAAAAAACTTTATATAATTATTATGCAGATATTAATAAAAATTATATAGACTTGAACTTTTTTTAGAAGGTGTTTTTATGAATTTCTATATCGAATAATGAAGGGAAATCTAAGCCCTAGGTATATCGACAACTTTGAAATACATGATCGAATCAAAAAATATATATTTTATTCTAGTTCTTCCACAAAACCACTATCAGGTCCATGATGTGTTCCATGTACTTATATTTAGGAATTACATACTTGATCCATCACATGTACAGAACAAATAGAACATACCATTGGAGCATAATATATCTGATAATTGTTAATCGGTTATGATTTTTGATCGAGCAAAGAATGTGATAAAAACATGAACCCTCAATGGTTTAATGTTTTTTTGGAAGAACCACCATCTTGAGGAAGTTACATATGTAATAAGGTAAAAATATCCTCATTGTTTAGTTCCAAGGTGATTAATTTTGAGGGAAAAATTCATTTTATGTGGGGTACAATGTAGCACCCAGATATTTTGGGAAACATTTTTTTCAAATAAATTTAATATTTTTGATATTTTTTGTTATATGAAAATCTAATTTTATATTTAGGTACATTAAATAATGATTTTATCTTATGTTGCACACAATACTGAGTGTAGGTTATGTAACATACAACACCAAATTTTAAACAAACGTAACATTCTACATAAATATCATTGTTTAATATAATATATATCAGAAATCCATCATAATGGAGGGTCTGGATACGATTAAATAAATTATAAAAATAATCTTTTCACGTGTATATATTACTAATTATTTAGTGATCAGTTAATTATAAATTAAAATAACAATCTTTTTCAAGATAAATGGATTTTTTTTTAAAAAAAATCATTTTTTTCACGCAGAAGCATTTTACATAAATAAATTAACCAAATCACTTCTAGTAATTTTATTTAATTAAATTTGAGTATTATATATTAACTAAAATTTTCTACATTAAACTAATTTGTTTTTAATAAAATATATTGGAACAAATCTAATTTTTCTCTTTGAAACTTTATTTTTCTATATAATAGTTCTGTCACTTTTTTCACACATTTAAAAATACTTTTTAAAAATTTTAGAAAATTAATTTAACTTAAAAAAAATTCAATTTTTAAATAATAATTCAAAAATTATTTTAAGTTTAATTTTTTTAAAAATTTTTTGAAAAATGAAAAATTTTAGTGAATAATGAATAATACCGGTTCTTTTTACGAAATATCATTTCTTTTAAACAATTTAAAAATTTTAAAAAAATTAAGATGGTTATAAAATAAAAAATTTCATAATAATATATATTAATCCAATTTATGTCAATGGAATCACTACCTCCTTAACTATTTATACAAACCAAATTTAATCATTTGAACATTTTCTCTTTGAATACACTTTTTCTCATTGAATTTACGAGATAAATTTTAACATAAAATTTTCCACTTAATTGAATAAAATTTCAAAAATGGAATCCATTTTATTAATTATAATTATATATTATATAATAAGGTCGAAATAATTTTTTACCATAAAGAAAGTAAAAACAGTAAATAGTTTTTACTATAGTTAAGGTAAAAATGATTTTACTTCTGGTTAAACGAAAACTTATAATGTTAAAAATATCAAAATTATTTTACAAAATTAATTTAGTTAAACCATTTTTACCTTATATATTTTATTATCACCAATGTTCTATTTTGGATCCATGTTTCATTGGAAAAAGAAGGGTTCACCATTTTATTTTCAAACAATTACAAGTGTGGCAGTCACCTCACTAATTAAAGTCCACCCTTATCCTCTCATATTCATGCATTAAAAACTAATTGTATTAATAAATAGATGAGAAAATAAACTAATTACACCTATCCTCATCCAATAATCCTTATTTTGGTTAAAATTCATCGTATGAATCGTTTTAGTGAAAACCTAAACATGTTGTTTGAAGATGGGCTAACATCCCTATTCGTGCGTTTTATTTTACTTATTCCTTATCCTCCGTAAATTATTATTAAACCATGATGATATGAAAAAATAAATACCTTAAATATTATTATATGTTTTTATGTGAATGTAATACCATATATTTTTCTCCTCTTCCACAAAATGGGCCAGAAAATCATTATTTCTGTGTGTAATAGACTACCGCCTCATTAGGTGAAGTTATTTGTTTTCAATTAACACATTTCAAATATGGATATAATGATCTGTTAATTGTTTATATAATATATATAATATATAAATATGATTATATAATCATTATATCACATGACCATTAATAATTTCCATTCTGTTGGAATACGATAATGAAGTTCGTGTGAATGGTGGACTACAACCTCGCGAAAGAATGTGATTCATTCATGATTTACATGAAAGATAATAAAGATGATTTTAATTATCATATGTGATATATAAGAATTTTTTTTAATGGTGATATATTAATTAATTTTCATTCTTTGTTTCCATCAGGAAAATGGAATCAACATTCATTCGTACATATAGTGTACCATCTCCATGAATCGTGTAATTCATTTTATATCTATACCTTTTATGGCTCACTGTAAATAAATGTATACTAAATATATATTATATTTATATCATTTTAACATTATGTTTATTATGGATCTATGAATATTGTATTAGTTTAAAAAATAAAAAATCAAAACATACACGAAAAACAAAGCAGTTATTGCCTGAAACCTGACTTTAACATGGAACTGTTAATAATAGTGTACTAAATAGTCATAAGAAAATAATATATGATATAATACATATAATTATGGTCATATAATACATTTATAATAAAAATATATTTATTTTAAATGAGTGTTTAATATGTACAATGAAATTGGAGACTTATGGTAGGGGATTTTTTCTCAAATCTCCTTCATGTAGACATATATTATGTTATGAACCTATCTTATTATATAATGTGTATATACAAACACTTTTAAAAATAATATAATGAATTTATTTATTCTAATGATATTTTAGGTTTAATTTATTGTTATTCATCAATTTTTATTATAATTCAACGTAACCAAAGTGGTCAGAATTATTTGTTACAATCTCATCATTTATCGTGTCTATTTAGGATTATGCATTCAATGATTAAATATTATGATATGTATCTCATGAAACTCATGAATTTTCTTCTACTCATTTTATTTATAGATAATACAAGTTTGAAATTATTTTCTTATATTTATGTACTCAAGAGTAAAAATGGTATTTTAAAGAAAAGATAACTTTATTTCTCTCTTCAATCGAAAACTCTTTTTTCATCCAAAAACATGATTTATAAAAATATTTTCAATAAATTATTTAAATTTATTAGAATGATTTTTTGATGAAAATTTTAACCACGTGAAATGTGTTTACTTTTTTTAAAGGAATCGTCATGTCGTTTTCCAAATAATTCACAATTGGATTTTACTGAAAATTAGAAAGGATTATTTTTTTTATGTGTACGACATGTGTTGAATTTTCCCCAATCATGAAATTGTAATTATTTAATGATTAAAATAAATTGTATCATTCTTATTTGTAGCCAAAATTATGAACATTTGGTTTATTAATATTTTAGTTTTAAAAATTTATTTTTAAATAATTTTAATCTTACTCAACAAACATTCCATGTGATTTATCTGTCAAATTAATTTTCCTCCTAGGATGACATAATTCTGATTAACTTATGATTTACTAGAGAAATCATTAAAGGAAAAAATTATAATAATTTATCTGAATTGATTATGATTACAAGATGTTTATGAGTCTTTCTTTTATTCCCTGGTTTATAATATGATAAAAATCATATGAAATCCGCTTCATTTCTCCACAAGTTTCACTATGATGAAATAATGAAATGATTAAAAAACATGTCTCTTTTACACATGTAATGATATGATGAATTGTTTAGGAGACCCAATTAATTTCATGGTTTATAATATGTTTAATGTTTTATGGGCATGTGGCACACATACATATGATGTGCATGGCCTATATCTCACTTGAATGCATTGGATAAAGATTTGTTTCCCATGTAACAGACCAGACATGAATGAGGTGTAAACCAAGTTCAGTAAAGTCATTTTTCCACTATAATGTTCTTGAGATTAAACCATTACTATTGTGATAGTTTTTGGATTTAACCCATTCTACTATGATTGTATTGGAAATTATCCTTGACTACAATGGATATTATTGTCTATACTTATGTGTATGACCAAATTCCATGTTTTATTCCAATTTCATGCTCTCATGGCCTATATTATTTGATTCAATTATAATTTATGTCGTATGAACTACCATAATTTATTTAATGACACAATTTTATGATACATGATATGAATGTTATTTTATTAAAATGGTATTCTTATGATCTCATAAATTTATCCTCATGACACATCAGTATATTCCTTGTTTACCTTTATTGAGAATATGAGATCTCATATTCTTATGTTTCCTTTCCCCAGGATATGATGTAATGTAAAATATATGATATGTGTAAGAAGGATTATATTTATGGATAAATTAGTAATTGATTGCATAGCTCACTTTTGGAAAAGTTGTTTATGTGTCCATGTATCCAAAGGTAGTTGGCCTAAATGATTCTATCCTAGATAGTTATTTTATGTAATGGATATTGATATAATAAGATTTAATATTTATATATGAGATGTTTGGGCTACTATAACCACTATATATTGCCCCATCCTCTAATAATTATCCCATCATGTACTCATAAAACTCAGTAAATTGAATCCCTTTTCCATGACCATATGAGAGAGTGGGGAACAGGTAGTAGTCTGTGATCTATTCCCTCTCCATCATGGATAATGGGGAAGGAATTATACACCAAAAACACATTGACTTTGGTAAGGATATATGAATCTGGTGCAGTGAGTATGAACTTATAATGAATTAAAACTATAATAAATCCTTAAATAAGAATAAAAATAATGGTTTACAATGAAATATCCCAATAAAAACACAAAAACATCATCATAATTCAATTTGAATTCATGAAAAACTATTTCAAATATTACCTTATTAATCAACCCACTTTCCCATGTAAAATAGCCAAAACATGTTTTTATTTTTTTTACATTTGATTCATGTAGTAAATAAATTATATATTTATCAATTAAATTGCATGTAATTATAAATATTATATTCAATTTCATTTTAAATAAAACAATTTTTTTTTCAATTAATAGAATTTAATTCCATCTATTTACCCATTCATTCCAAGTATAAAAAAAATCCTTTAAAACAACTTCAAGTTTGTTTCCATTTATTCCAGCCACATTTCATACCACTAGGAAATTATTACATAAATATAACAAGGCACAACCATCCACTGCAACAGCCTCCTGACATATAATTCCCAAATAACTACATCGTCCCATCCACATCACATCAACAACTTGTTGCTTCAAAATCTAATAAATTATATCCTCACTTACCAAATCAAACCAAAACCCATAAAAAGTCACATACTTATCACACAAAAATCCCAAAATTGACAATGAAATATTAATCTCACACCTATTATACTATAACTATTTGATATCTTATTTCATCTTTAAATACTACCTTTATTTCCATTTTAAGGAATTTATTGAAAAAAGTTCAACATCCATTGCATAGGTGTTACTACAATAATTTTTTATTTCATAAAAATGATCCCTTTATATATTAATGTTATTAACATTTTATGATTGTTGATTCTAATATTATGATTGGTGATTCTAATATTATGATCAATGTGATATCTAAAAAATCATAGAATAAATTCCAATTTATAGAAACAATCATAATTATGAAACAACCACATGAGAAATATCATGTATATAGGTACACATATGTGAACAACCCTTCCGACCAATTTTTATTATTTAGGGTTATCTATCATCACTAATTGATTTCTTATCATCAACCCAAATAATGAAAAATCATGATACATCCATGACATATAAAATCATATTGAGATTTCTTGAATCCCCTAACATGATATGAATCTCCAATGGAGAAAAGCATATGAATGGGAGAATATATGATCAACCACTTCCAAAAATGAAAGGGACCATCCCAATAAATAACCGCAATTATCAATCATCGACTATTATTTAACATCAAAATGGAACTCATGAAAACTCATTTATATAACCAATGTGAATGAATATAATATTAAGAGAATACTACTAAGGAAAAGTGGATACATTGGATGAAGAGTGAAATGAATATTGACAAACTCCATGATTATTATAGGCAATGAGTTGGAATGAAGAAACCAATGGGGTTTAGGGGGAAGCTAGGGTTCAAAGGAATAAACAGAAGGATGAAAATTAAGGAAACTGATCCCTTTTTATAATGATAATATGATGATATTTTACTATAATATATTGGCCTCATCCATGGTTGTGGTGTCTATCATCCGAGAAAGATCCAAACCCCAAGATTTAGAAATTTATATATACCAAAATTATCAATGCATATTTTTCCCATTTTGAACAGGATTAATCATGAATAGAAATACCACTATAGCAAATTAAAATCCACCATTACGTTTTCATACAACCATAGAACAGACTTCTATAGGGTGAAACCTTACTCAACATTTCACCCTTCCAATATAGATTATTTTCTCATGATGAACAAACACAAAAGTCACTAAAACAAGCATTTAATCATTCTAATTTCCTATTGTAAACTTTTCAATTAACCAAACATAAAGAAACCACTACCACATCATATCACTCTTTCTGATTCCAAATTAGTTACTCTATCGACACTACCCAAAGATAACTTCCCTTAAATATGATATCCATTATGGCGTGGATGAGGACTATAACACATCACTCCCCTTAATTTATTATATCAACCCTAAACATTAATTGTAACATCCCATGTAAATAAAGAATATTACACATTCTCATTTATTGATGTTTGTGAATTAAATATTAATTTTTCTTTAGAGGGGATGCTATGCCTGAAATCATACACAATAGGCAACAATGGGTTTCTTTGAAATCTTATAGGGCACACAACATTGAGTTATACTAGAAAATTATATAATAATATTATTTTTTTAAATGGTAGTTAACACATATTAACTGTATTGGTGAGAATGAACAGAACAAACAAAAATATTATTTTAAATGTTTTTTTAAATGTCTTTACTCTTATCCAATAAATTTGGGTGGCATAAAATAATAAAGAAACTGATTTTAGTCATGAAATACAGTAATTTTTTTAAAAGGTTGTTTTACTACCTTTTGATGGAGAACCCTTTTTAAACCTAGTTTTTTAACTTTTATATGTTCTATTTGAAAAAATATAATTCTTATTTAGAATCAGGATATCAAAATTTATTTTGGATAAATTTTTTGTATTTTTCTAATAATGTTAATTTTTTAATGAATATGTCAAAATATGGCATTTTAATTCAAAAATACTTCTTAATATAATTTATTTATATGGTTATATTATCAATTTAATTAGTTTTAAAGAGTAATTAGATTATATTATTACCTATTAATCCAATTTTGGTAATTAGAAGTAATTTCACTGCAATTGGCCATAAACAAAGGTCAATATTTTGATAAGTATTACTTCTTAAAAAACGCTTTTTGGTTTTGACAACGTGAATTAATTTTAAATTAATTTCTGCCTCTTATGTGTATTGAATTTTTAAAAATAGAATCCATATTTTGAACCAGGAGGTCCAAAATATTTAAATATTTAACTCTTATTTTTAGGCATTATGAATATTTACTTCAGTGAATATTTTAATTACCATAGTTAAAGGGTAATTCTGGTAAATAAGGGTGAAAAATAATATTATAATAATATTAAATTACCCTTAAAATTTTCCTAAACCTATTTTATGATATATTTCCGACCAAGGAAATCCTTAGGTCAATTTTGGGACACAATTGTTCCACTTTAGTTTGATAATGACACTTTATATTAATTAATTTAATGTAAAGACAAAAGTAACATCAACATATATCTTTTAGTAAAGCAATGTTTATATAGGGGTATATATGTAATCACTTCGACTATAAATATGTATTTGAAAGGTAATACGATTTACTACATCATGGTGTTCTATTTATAATTTTTAGACATTAAATAAATAAATTTAATTATGACACAATTGTGATTCATTAATTTTTCTTCATTAAATAATATCCAATTATATTATATTATTAATATTAAAATAAATTTATTTTTAAACTTTTTATGTCATCCACTAATTATACGGATAATAATTACCTTTTTTATTTAAATTAATGAATGTTTTTTGAAATAATCATATTTTACAGATTTATTATATGTCTTGTTATGAATAATTTATAAGTTGGAATAAATGTTTTTTTAAAACTATTAATAATTTCTCAAATGATAAAATAATCCTAATAATCTAATATTCGGTAAAATGACATAAATAATGTTAAAAATGTTCTAAATGATCCATTTTTGTTCTCTTGACACGTTATTATAAATATATTAACCATATAGTATGAATATATAATAGTACATGGTAAAAGTTAAATAAGGTAACAAATGCTTAAATAAAAAAGATAAGAATTAGAAAATATCCAAAAATTATCCAATTCATAATGTATGATTTTATTTATACATATATTGACCTTATCATGGAATTAAATATGTTTTGGACCTTTTGATATTGAAATACATTTTATAATAAAATAATTCATTCAAACTTTCATAAAGACCCCCTTCTCCCCCTTATAAAAAGCCATCACCTCTAACCCTTAATCACAACTCTAAATCCCCCTTGGATCATCCTAAATATGCCCAAATAAGCCCCCAACATCCATCTCTTATACCCATATTCTTTAACATAGTGATAAGGCATCTCATGAAATACTTTTGGTTCAAACCAATGGGAGTTTATAAAGGTTACATCTTCTCTCAAGTTCATTTATATTATTTTCCTTCTCCAACCCCCTAAACTCTCTTTATAACATTATTTTGTAACAATATAATTATATTCTATATACCAGGTTGTTGTTATGATAATAATTCTAACTACACTTACACACACCTCCTTCTAATGAATATGAACATACTGTTTCTGTGGACGGCGAACTATCGCCTCACGAAATAATGATTGTTCAATATTCTTCTATCACCTCTTGTGGTGGCCAATATGACGACACTACAATTATATATGATGCATATTTTTTTATTTTATCTATATTATTTTTTAATTATCATTTATAACATACCTTTATGCATTTCTTGTTGTATAAATGCGATAATTTTATTCGAGGAAGTGCCGACTACCGCCCTCTCAAAGTGATATGACTCATTCATACCATACATGGAACATATAAATGATGGTTTTAATTAAAATTTTTAAAGTATATAAAATATTATATTATAATTTAATTATAATATACCTATGTGTCATTATGTTTTCATTTCATTAAAAATTAAAAAAGAAATGAATGTAGTGTTCATGCGTATATACGACTTACCGTCTCCATGAACAGTACATTTCATTTCATTTGTATAAATGTTATGGACTATTATAAATACATAAATACAAGACATATATTATATATATGACATCTAAATCATTAATATAATTCTTTAGATAATGTATTTTTGACAACATGGACAAATTGTAATTATAACAAGTTCATTTTTAACTCAAATTCCAAACATCGACAAAATGTACGATATGAACTCAAATAATTAACAAATTGTTATTTCAATGAAGTAAGTGATATAAAAGGAATAATAAACATGAAAAATGTTCTTAATAAAGTATAAATTTACTTAAATTTATTATTCAGGAAGAACAAGGAACAAACATGTCAAGTCGGACCTGAGTTAAGGGGACTTCTGAACCAAATTTTAATTCATTGGGTTAATATTTTATTTCTTGATTATGTCATTATATAAATATCTGTAAATGAAATTTGATTGTTTTACAAAAAAATATCAACATATATTTGTTTTATTTTTATGATTCACACATAATAATTTCATTGGTTTATCCTTAATGTAATGATATTTTCTTTGTAAGGGAACCTTTCACCCTCCTATTGTAGTCAAAAAAAATTATGTTATATATTTTAATTTCCATTTTATTATGTTGGGATATGTTCTTCAGTATTCTTATTTCTGTACATTTTATGTTCAAGGAATGAAAGACCATTTTCTCTCTCATCAAACCATTTTTTGAATTTTGAAGTGACACCATTAGGCTGTCGAAGTTTGGTAAGGGATTTCTTATCAATTTACATTCCATTTAGACTTATTTGTTATTATGCACCAATTAACTTTTATATGGTGTATATCATGCCCTTTGAAATATCATATCTTGAATATCCTTATTCACATGATATTATATGTTTTGTTTAATTTTATTCTTAAATTATTATTTTTCATGTATTTCCTCAAGTGGTAACTGACTCTTTAACTAAAAAATTATTTTAAATGTTTTAAAGATTTATTCTTATATATATTTCTAAATAATGACCATGTATATTAAATTTTATTAATGATTTATTTATATGGACAATAACGTTTTAAAATTTTAATTCCTTTAAAATCTTCAATGTGTTATGGAACACATGATTCAAAAATATCATTATAATATATTTTAAATGGTTGTGAAAATTGTTTAATAAATCACTGATTATGTCAATATCAGGAAAAGATATATTTTGATTTCTATGAGGAAATATTATCTTCCCTTTTTCTTGTTTTTTTTATGAAAATGTTATTGTTCATGGGAATTTTTTACATATATGGGTGGTTCCGGGATAAACCTAGGGCAGGTGATCCCGAGATAACTCTCCAATGCATTGGGTAACGTGACAGAGGTAAACATTAATGTTTCTCCTAATAGATTTAGGGAATATACTATGATGGGTATTCTAAATGTAACAAACTATGTATCTGTGAAATATACAATGTAATTATGTTATGTATGCCATATTTTACCTTTATGATTTGTGATTTTTGTGTGTTATTCATAAATCTTATGATTTCATGTGGTATGTTATGATTGAAAATTATGGTTTCATTGATTTGTATTTATTGAAGGGTTAATGCTTCTTTTCCTTTTTTATAACTCTTAATAAGTTTTTAATGTTCATCCCATGTTTTGAAATGTTTTTCACAGGACTTATTGATTAATAGGGTAAATGATGGGATCATGGAAAAGTCATGTTGTAAAAAGCATGGAACTAGAAATGTTTCTTTTTTTTATGAGTTTTTATTTTATTAAAAAATTAAATCTGAGCAGAAGTGTCTACTTTGTAATTTTGGAGATGTAATTAAAAAATTATGACATAATTTTTTAAAACTCTTTACATGAAAATATTCTCAATGTGAATTCTTAACATAACTCATGAGTAAGAAATGTTTAAGGTTAGGTCCGTATAGTTGGTATCAGAGGTCGGTTTATACATCTTTTTGGATTAAGAGTTTTTGTTAAACACATGTTTAGTCCCTATGTTTATTATTTCAGTCAAATACTTATCTTATAAAATTTACAGATCAAGGAAAAGAAGTTACTGATGGAAAGAGGATGATCTCAAATAATATTCATATCTCTTCCTAATGACATGATGACAGTAATTATTGCAAAATTGTGTTCGGATGATTGTGAAAATTTTTATAACAAACAAGTCACTTGCATGAAATTTTTTCAGATATCAAACACCTCTAATATACCTTGATAACATCATGGATCATGGGTTGTATTTTATCAAATCCCATTTTCACAATATTCTCATATTTTCAAAAAAGGTAAATATTATCAAAGAATTTGTAAATATTTTACCTTATCCCAAGATTTTGAAGAATATTATGATGTTAAAAAGGGTACTAAAGATGAAGACCCTTGAATACCTATTTATATTTAATTTTACAGAATATTCTCTTTGCAAATACTTATGATATTTTTAAAAGACAATTAATTGAATGTTTCAACTCGAACTCGGTCCGAATGTTTTATAAAAACAATGTTTAATCAGATGTTTTGAAATTATATGTCATACATAAATTTTTTTTTCCGAAACTATTTTTCTATGAAACCCCATATGACCCAAGTTATACAAGGTGTATTTGGATGAAAGAATCAAATGACTTTGAAAGATCTATAAATAATTTTTGCAATGCATGGGACTTCTACCTACATGAACAAGAACATGATGAAACCATATGGACACCATGATCAAGGTATGATGTTATTTCTATTAGGAATAGTTTTATTTTATTATATGGAGGTGTAAAAATGACAATACATATGATGTTTAGGTCTTAATGTATTGGGATGAAAATGAAATTTATAAGATAAAATTTGAGGTTAAAACATGTTAGGGTTATTTTTTATTTTTATAAAAAGGAAAACACACTGATCATGTGACAACCCGTCACTTCAGACAATGATGCGGGAATCAAACCCACAACTAAAGTGAGATTGAGATTTATAGCCTACCATTGGACTATGTGATGTCCCTAGTTTGTATGACTTGTTCATTTTAGTTAAATAATTTTATTGGTCAAGAATAAGTTGATTTGGGATCTTATGTTTTATCAAATAGATATACTTAGTATAGAAAAATGATTTGGTGATTAAGAGAAAAAATTTATTTGGGAAGATTATCTCTCTTTTATGAACACTATATTTTTATGAAAAATAGAGTACTATGGGATATCATTTGTGGAGTAATGGTTGAAATTTTATTTTATAAGAATCTATGTATTTATTGTGGACAGGTGGTGATTTGGGTTATTTCTAGAAATGATTAACCTGTCATTAAGAATATGGTATTAGGTTAATTACACTTTAGTATGAGACTTTAAGAGCAGTCAATGTTTTTGGAGATAAATTTTAAGATTTACTATGGAAGACTATGTGATTAAATCTTTCTGAGTTTTGGGTTTCAATTATAGTTTGGATTATTTTGAATAATTTTAAGGATAATTGTGTATTGATTGGTATTTCATTAACTTTGTGTACTTTTTGTTGAATTTTAGAGATTAATAGTAGTATTTTATTTTATAAAGTATTATCCTTTTGGTGAATTATCTAATCATGTATTAAACATTTTCAGTTTTTTATGTCTAATGAATGAGAAAATATATAGTTACTCTTTTTGGATTATGTGATTCTATTGAATTTGATTATAGCACTTCATGTGTTACCAAGTCATCTTGAATACTCATCATTTGAAGAAAATATGAGTTTTTGGCAGGAACTTATTAATGGATGAAACTATACATGAAAGGTAAGTATATTTCCTTATGTTCTTAGTCAATATCATAAATAAATTCCTCAATATTAAGAAAGTTAACATAAAACAAAAACTTTGTCTACTAACTATTCCTACTGGGGAATCAAATACAATTTAACACATCACAAGTTTATGGTTTCTAGATAATTAACTTTCCCTTAATCATGTTTTCTATCACTCTTCATCAAAACATGATGGTTAGTTTACCATCCATATATATATTTTCCTACATGGAACCCTATTTTGTGAAATATAGGGTGACCTTTTTAATTCTATTTCTTTTAAAGTTATAGTTTTATTGACTCTCTTTTATGTGAGACATTTAGTGATGTTTCTGTGCCCAGTTTTAAAATTGTGAGGATGCAATTTCCAAAAGCGGGGAAGAATGTAACATCCTAGATAAATAAACAATATGACATTTTCATATTTATTAATATTTTTGAATTAAATATTAATTTTATTTAAATTGTTTTTCTATGTCTGATAGCATACACAACACACAATAACATGTTTCTTTGAAATCTCATATTGAACACAACTTTGACTTATAATGAAAAATAAAATTATTGTATTAATTTTTTAAATAGTTGTTAACACATAATCACCGTATCGTTGGGAATGAATAGAACTAAACAAAATATTAGTATACATATTTGTTAAATTTATTTATATTTATTCAATAAATTTTAGAGGCTTAAAATAAGAAAGAATATTATTTTATCAATGAAATACTCTAATATTCTTTAAAAGGTAATTTTACCTCCTTTTGATGAAAAACCCTTTCTAAATATTTTTTGTCACTTTTATATGTTATATTTGAATAAATAAAATTCTTATTTAGAATTTGGACATCAAAATCTACTTTGGATTAAATTTTGGAATTTTTCAAATAATGTTCATTTTTTAATAAATTGTGAAAAATACTGCATTTTAATTCAAAATTTCTTTTTAATATAATTTCCTTATATGGTTAGATTATATATTTAATTGATATTAATGTTTAATTAGATTATAGTTTTACCATTTAATACAATTTTGGTCATTAGAAGTAATTTCACATTGAAATTGGACATAAACATAGGTCAATGTTTTGATATGTATTATTTCTTAAAAATGCGATTTTTTATTTTTCACAACGGGAATTAATTTTAAATTAATTTATACCAATTCTGTGTTTTTAATTTAAAAATTGGATTCCATATTTGGAATTAAAAGGTACATATTGGGAAAAATGGAAACTTTTATTTTTTGACAATTTGAATATTTACTTTAGTAAATATTTTATTTACCATGGTTAAAGGGTAATTCTGGTAAATAAGGGTGAAACATAATATTATAACAATATTAAATTACCCTTACACTTTTCCTAACCATATTTGATGAGATATTTCTGACCAATATAAATCTTGGGTCAAATTTGGGACCTGATTAAGCCACTTCGGAGTGATAATGACAGTTTATATTAATTAATTTAAAATAAAGACAAAAGTAACATAAAAATATATCTTTTAGTAAAAAAAATTTATATGGGGTTATATAAAAAATCTCTTCAAATATGAATATTAATTTGAATTCTAAAAAAATTTATACATCATGGTATTTTATTTATAATTTTTCGACAATAAATTAATAAATTTAATTATGACACAATGATGATGCAATAATGGATTCATTAATAAAATATTCAAATA
This sequence comes from Viscum album, assembly GCA_963277665.1. Lineage (NCBI taxonomy): Eukaryota > Viridiplantae > Streptophyta > Magnoliopsida > Santalales > Viscaceae > Viscum > Viscum album. The sequence continues at coordinate 1,870,879,871 of OY728119.1, read as the reverse complement.
AATGATATTATAAATTTATAAATAATTTATTTTGAAACTTTTTCTGTCATAAATGAATTTTATGGGTAATATATACTTTCTTTATTTTTATTAATGAAGGTTTTTTTCAATAATCAAGTTGTCATACATTTTTTAAAATTCTTGATTTAAATATTTTATAAATTGACATAAATGAGTTTTTAAAACAATTAATATTTTATTAAATGATAGAATAATCCCAAAAATCTAGGATTTTCCCAAATTACAAAAATAATGTTACAAATTTCATAAAAAATCTATTTTCTGTCTCTTGGCAATTTATACTAAATATATTAACCATATAGTATTAATATATAAGAGGACATGGAAAAAGTTAAATTAGGTAACAAAGGGTTAAATAAAAAAGTTAGGGATTAAAAAATATCCAAAGCCCTTCAAATTATTATTGGATGATTCTATTTAGACTTATATAGAATTAATTATAATTAAATAGGGTTTGGACGTTTTGAAATCGAAATTCATTTTATAATAAAATAATACTTCCAAACATTCCTAAAGAGCCCCTCCTCCCCCTTATAAAAATCCATCTCCAATAACCCTTAATCACATCTCTAATCCCCAATTGGATCATCCAAAAATACCCAAATAATCTCTCAACATACCTCTATTCCACATATAATCCTTAACTTAGGAAAAAGGAACTTCCATAATGCCTTTTGGTTCAAAACAAAGGGGGTTACCAAATTTAAAGGTAAAATATTCTTTCAAATTCTTTCCTTTTATTTTCCTTCCCCATCCCCATAAACTCAAATTATTGCATTATTTTATAACAAAAAAATATCTTCAATATAGTTTGTTGTTTTTATTAGATTAATTTGAACTACACTTACACACACCTCCTTCTAATGGATACAAACATACTATTTCTCTGGACGACGAACTATTGTCTCAGGAAACGATGATTGTTCAATATTATTATACCACCTATCATATTGGACATTATTAAGAATCTATAATTATATATGATATATATTATATTAAAATTTATCTATATTCTTCTATAATTATAATTTAGAACATAACATTATTCCTTTTATGATGTATAAATATGATAATTTCATTTGAGGAAGTATAGACTACCACGCCCTCAATGTGATATAACTCGTTCATACTATACATAGAATGTATAAATGGTGATTTTAATGAACTTATTTAACATATATAAAATAATATATTATAATGGAATTATAATATACAAATTTATCATTATGTGTTCATTTCATTAATAATGTAAAATGAAAAAAAAGTAGCGTTCATGTGTACGTACGTCTTACCGTCTCCATGAACGGTGCATTTCATTTTTCCATCCAAATGTTATGGAATATTATAAATACATATATACTGCATATATATGACATATATGATATCTAAATAATTAATATCATACTGTAGATAATGTACTTTTTACCACATTGTAAAATTGTAATTAAAACAAGATCATTTTTAACTCAAATTCTGATCATCAACAAAATGTCCGATATGAACTCAAATAATTAACAAATTGTTATTTCAAGGTAATTAGAGATATTAAAAGAATAATAAACATGATAATGGATATTTATCATGTATAAATTAACTTAATTTTATTTTTAGGAACAACATGGAACAAACGAGTCAAGTTGGAGATGAGGTAAGGGAACTTCTTAACCCAATTTCCATTCTTTGTGTTAAACTTATACATCTTGATTTTGTCGTGATATAAATATGTGTGAATGAAATATGATGGTATTACACTTAATATCTCAATATATTGGGTGTATTTATATTTTTCAAACAGAATTATTTCATTGTATTATCTTTAATGTAATGATACGATCATTGTATGGGAACCTTTCACCCTTATCTTTTAGTCAAAGACTTATTTTTTTATGTATTTTAATTTCCATTTTCTTATATTCAGATATGTTATTATATATCCTTATTTCATCACATTTTATTTTCAGGTTATTAGAGACCATTTTCATTCTCATCAACTCATTTTCTGAATTTTGAAGTGACATCGTTAGGCTGCTGAATTTTTATAAGGGATTTCTTCTCAATTTACATTCCATTGAGGCTTATTTGTTATAAAGCACCAATTCAATTTTATATGATGAATATACAGCCTATTGAAATATTATATCATAAATCTGCTTATTCTAATGATATTATATGTTTTTTATGATGTTATTATTTAATTATTTTTATTCAAGTATTTCCTCAAGTGGCAACATACTCTTTAACTAAAACATCATTTTGAATGTTTTAAATATTTATTTATCTAAATATTTCTAATTAATGTACATTCTTTTAAAATAGTTTCAAGGATTTATTTATATGGAAATTAATTTTTAAAATGATAATTCCTTTAAAATATTAAAAGTTTTATTGGACACTTGATTCAAAAATCCCTTTATTAAATATTTTAAATGGTTTTGAAAATGGTTTGTTAAATAATTGATTATGTTAATATCTTCAAATGATATATTAAGATTTCTATGGGGAAATGACTTATTTCATTTATTCTTGTATTATTATTTATGAATATTTTATGGTTCTTGGTAATTTTTTACATATATAGGTGGTTCCGTGATAAATTTAGGACTGGTGAGCCTGGGAGAGTTATCCAATGCATTGGCTAATGTGATAGAGGTAAATTTTAAGGTTTCTCTTAAGTGATTTAGGGAATATACTGTGATGGTTATTCCAAATGTAATTCCATACGTAGCTATGAAAGCTACAATGATAGTATGTTATGTATGTTAAAATTTAACATTATTATTTATGATTTCTGTGTGTTATTCTTAAATCTTATGATTTCATGAGGAATGTTATGATTGAAAAGTATGGTTTCATTGATTTTTATTTATTTATGGGTTAATGTTTCCTTTCCTTATTCTATAACCCTTACGAAGATTTTTATGCTCATTCCATGTTTTTAAATGTTTTTCATAGGACTTAAAGATGAATAGGGCCAAGTATGGGATCATGGAAAAGTCATGTTGTGTAAAACATGGAACAAGTCAGGTTTCCTTTTAATAGAGTTTTTATTTTATAAAAAATAGAAATTGAGTGGAAGGGTCTACTTTGTAATTTTTTAGATTTAATATAATAGTAATGGCCTAATTCTCTAAAACTCTAAACCAGAAAATATCCTCAATGTGAATTCTTGACTTAACTCAAGGTTATGTAATGTTTAAGGACGGTTCCTTATATTAATAAAAAACCAAAAAACCTATCCGACCATTCCAATGGATCCAAAATAGAAATGACCACACCCCACACCTTCTACAAGTATCCCTTCCCCATGATATAGAGGGAAGTCCATCACAAACCATTCCCATGAAAATGGGTGGTGCACCCCTAGGTTTAAAAACACCTAAATATCCAGTTCCTGCTGTCAAAACATTAAATTAGGAAACAACATAACTACCATCCTGCCTACCAACATGACCAATTATTATCTTAATGATACTAATACTATATTTCCCACATCCAAAATATATTTTATCTTCCACTCAACACCTATAATTCAGGAAAAACATAAGGATCTAATTTATAAAAACTGCACCCTTACACATAGGCTTTAGTGTAGAAGTCCTTAACAAACCATTGGGGACAAACATTCTAGGTTCTTTGTTCTTTAAATTTAAAAATGAATATATTTATATTATTAAGAAAATATTCAATCCATCTGAAGTCATAAACACATTTCCCCATTGATGATTATTTTCATCATTCATTTATTTTACATTATATTATTTATTATCATATATAAATATATATATGAGATAGTCTAAAAATATTAAACTAAAATTCTAGGAAATAGATTATAAACAAAATCTTTTATTGATTTATCCAAGTATTAAATAGATATTATTTTACTTTTATATATTATCGAAAAAAATGGTTTTTAATGATATTAAATTCATTAAAAAAATAAATTATATGAAAACTCAACAAGATTCAATGATGTATCCCAGGATGATGATATATCTATAAGAAAACCATTTATCAAAGAGTTCCTTTTCCATCATATATTTCATCCTTTTTCTATAGATGACTTATAATAATTTAAATCAAAGGGGAATCAAACATAAATGATATGGTATTCAAAAAAAGAAATGGAACACTTTATCTCAATGAGATAGGGTATTTTTGAACTTTGTAAAGGTAAAAAAATATCTTAAATTGTATCAAATTTCTTCATATATAGAGACAAAAAATAAATTAATTTCACACTCATTGAATAAAAATTTAAAAAAAAATTGTCCAATTATTTTTTAGATATTCTCATATAATAAAAAATTGTGTATAATGTAAACTATATATATATTCCTCCATCAATTTATAGACATCATTGATTATTTAACCGATCATTTTCCAATATTCACATAAATTTAGATAAAAATATCATTCAAAAACTACTAAAATTATATTACACCATCCCATATACATTTCTAAGACACATTGCTAAAAATTAATTATAAATATATCTGTATCAATTATTTCTCCAGAATACATAATTTATATCTCTTTATTAGAAACCAATCATGAATATGATAATAAACAAAAAATTATTTTACTATATATTTTATAAACACAGGAAAAGTAATTATCATCAATATTAATTTATTTTATTTGGAGAAACATCATAAATTCAATATAATTCACAACTAATAATCTTTCTTTCACACTCAATGAATTATTATCATTATTATGTGACAACTATTTATAAAATAATATATATATATATATATATTATATATTTATTTAGTTACATTTATTAGGTATATAGTTTTCTATCATTTTTATGATTATTTAAATGATTAAAATCCACAAATAATTGAATATAATATTATTTATTATCCTATAATATTGTGTTCCTACAACATAAATTCGCTCAACATAGAATAAAATTATAGATCACTAGTATTTCAGTTCAATTATAAAACAAATATTTTTTTTCTTTATAACATGCCACTAATAAAATATATTAAGACAACAAAACAAAAATTTTATCTCTATTATAATCAAAATAATATTCAATAATTTGAGGTAAATTTGAAATCTCTAAATCAATATAAAAAAAATTTCTAATAAAAAATCTTAGATTTTTTTATCACACTAAAATAATTTCCATTTATTTGATGATTTAGCAAATTGAGTATCATTTGAATTCATAAAAATATATTTTAAAAACTAGAAAACCCAGGAACAGTTTCTATTAATTTCATATTTTTTGTTGTAGGCCACTCCCTTATATCCATAAAGTTTTTATCATTCCCATTTATTTCATCATTACAAAACAAAATTCCTTGAATTAATTCATAAATTAAATAAAAAATAAAATTTATTTGAATGTAAAATAACTATAAGTCAAGATAAATGTTTATAATAATTATAAAATATACTAATTGTTCATACATAGTTAAATAGAAAATAGTGTATCATAAAAAATAATCCTACAATTTTTCTGACAAAATATCAGACTACATCATTAAATGATAATATAAAATTCACATAAGCATTACTGAGACATTTTCATGGAAAAATTAGTTCAAAAAAATTAAACATGCCCTAAATAATTTCTTGATAAATATAATATATCCTTTAAAATATATTAGATAAATCCAAAAATGAAAATTTATGTCATAGAGAGAACAAGTGACATAATATATGTTTAAAGGGTGGTAAATAAAAGGGTACTTACATATATGAAAAATCATTTCAGAGGAGGATAAAAAATTATTGATCATTTTAGAATAACATCACTTGGATTTTTGTGAATCTTATGTGTTTAATAATATGGAAAAAATATATAGTTAATTATTTTCAATACATGACATAAAATTATTAATAATTGAATAAAAATATATTTAAAAATAATTAGTGGTTAGGAAATATTGATGGAATAGATTCATTTCATTAGAATAATGAAGATAGATTGAATAAAAGTTTAGAAAAACAATTTTTATCATCTTTAAAGTAAAATAAATATTAAATAAAGCAATGAAAATATATTATAAAAAATATTATGATCCCATAGAATTTAAATAGTAATATTTTAAATACATGTACATAAATGTAAGAAGAAATTAATGGATATATAAGTGCAATATCCAATCAAAAAAGTGAACAACATGAGATCACATATAGACACACACACATATCGCAATTATTTAGTTATGGTTCAATCAGGGGAAAACCTATAAAACACAAAAATTACTAGATGATATTGGTTATTGTTATTTAAAATTAAATTATACAAAAAAACCTTTTATAGGATGATAGTCAACATGAATCTCAAGGGGAAGATCGATCTACAAATAACCCCTTACCTTAACTCATAACTTTTTCGAATACACTCTATTTCTATGTATAAAAATCTTGATTTTGTTAATTAATTTTTTTCTTATATTATTAAATTTTATTTCATTTAAAATAAATAATTTATATGGATTGATATATTATTTATTATTTATTCATTATATATATCAATCATTATATGATAATAGTATCAATACTCATATATGTGTCTCAGTACATATGTAACTACTATAGTTCCCTTCTAATTATTTATTCATCTATAAACATGTCATGGTATACAAGTAATGATAATTGAAAGTGTTCTAGTAGTACATGTTTTGCATATGTAATGTATGGTTATTATTTATAAAGACCTGTTGAATCAATTATTTCATTTATGATGATTGGGTTATCATATGGTGTTATTTTTTAATTTATATATAAAAATCTAATTTCAATTTCAGAACCATAAAAATAATATAAATATTTTATTTTATTCATTTTAAACGTTATTTGGTATTATTAATACATCATGTTGCTGATGTTTATTCTAAAGTAGCATAATTCATATTGGTAGTTGGGCTGAAAAAATTATAATCAATATACAAAGAATAAGAATCATTTTATTTTATTAAAATCTTATTGTTTTAAAAGTATTATAAATTTAGTCTCAAGTTATTAAAGTAATTAATTAGATATAATTTTAGTGAGGTAGATAATATATGGGAAATAGATTTGGGAGAAGATGTTACATAATATTAAGATTCAAATCATTAACTAAAGATCTTATTTGTATTTATGTATTTTGGATGTCATTTTAATAAAAGAATATAGAATGTGAGAAATGATTGTAGTGGAGGGAAATTTCAATAACATTTTAAAGTAAAAATATCTTTTTATATAGTTTGTAATTATAGAAAGATGGATTATTTTAAAGATAAAATGTTGTTGTATTTTTGAAAATTTTCATTGCATAAATTTTAAGAAACGACATTTTAAATGGAATGTTATCCAAGATAGTTGTATTATAAATTGTGTCATGATTACCTAAATTAATGAAATGTATAATGATTTTTTATAGTTTTATACAACATTTTTTCCATATATATTATTTACAACGTTTTTTATTTACTAAAATGTACCATTATTCACCAGGAAATCCTTTTTTTTTGAAAAAAATATGTTATCTACCCTCATAACATATTTTTATATCCAGATTTAAAAAAAGTAAAAACATTTTATATTGTTCAAATTCAATATATGGGAAAAAAATCTTTTATATAAAAATACATGAAACATAAAAAGTAATTTATTTCAATATAAACTATTTCTGTCAAATAATATGATTACATTGATATACGTATCATTCCATAAGTATTACATAAATGATAATTTCCAATTCCTAAAAATAAAAAAACATGTGTTTAACAAAAAAATTGAGCTTTAATCCAAGTGTTCTAAATAGTGTTCATGTATCGATAATATCAATTTATAATTCTTTTAATCATAGTACTGTAATTTCCAGTATGCCCAATGATCATATCAAATGACTAGTAGAAACACAGACACATAATCACAATAATATATACCAAATTGTATTATATACCAAAATGATATATAAGTATTTATATATCCACAAAATATTTTTACCCATAAACCCTTCAAAAGTTTATTTTTCAGAAACCTATATCAATCATTTATTTCATCAATAAGATGTTTATCATATTTCTAATATTTTTCAATAATTTAAAATATATACTTCGTAATAGGATATTTATGGTACACCATGTGAATGAAAACTTCAATAATTTAGTCAATTTTTAATTTTATTCCTTTTAATATCATAGTTTTCCAAATAATTATTCATATATGTTCCTTGTAGTAATAATTATTTTATATTGAAATATTCTACCTTATTGAAATATTGAATTCCTCATTTGAATCTCAAATGTGTATAATTTATCTTCTATTAATGTTCAATTATAAAAAAAAGGAAAAATATATTTATTTATGATACACATAAATATTATGGGATGAAAATACATAATTAATATAGAGATGATATAATGGATATCTCTCAATGTTGTAAATCCTCCTTTAAAATAATTTTTTATTTCTCTTATAAATTATTCAAATAATTATAATTTTCTTTAGTATCACTAATACTCCACTATTATGAAATATATACCAGACCCAACAACTGAAACCTGATTTCTTACTAAATTGGATTATTTCACGACCATTGGTGTCATTCCTAGACAAATACTGCCTTGCTAATTAAATTTATCACCAAAATCATATTGCATGAGGAAATGTTTCTATACCCAACATAAATGGAAGCTATATAAATTTACAATAGTACATAAAATAAATATTATTGTAAAAACTTAAAAATACCAAAATAATAATAAAAAATAAGTACAAAATACATTCTCACACAAATATACCATCATTCATCAATGAATTATCCTACACTAGTCTACAATATCATGTTCAGCTTCATGTCTAAGCCCTAGTAAAATGTACATAATAACCCCACACTAGAACAAATAATAACAACATTTCTAAGTGCTCCAAGTTGTGCATAAAAATGAATATAAATACAACATAGAAGGATTTTTATCATAACATCCCAAGAACCCAATCCATGTAAAATATAACATACTCGTACGAATATTATGAACACAAAACCATCCCATCCTATTTGATATAATGAAATAATATATATAAATAGCAACAATCAAAAAATATTTTTATGGAGACATTGACCGAACATTCAACAACCCAACCACTTACAAATCAATCAAGTTGCACAATAATTTACAACTCAACTAAAAGGGAACCACATATATATATATATATACTACTCATTAATAAATTTAAACAAAACCTAATTTCATTTTTATCTTATCAAAAAAAATCATAATTAAGTGGGATCTGAAAACATTCCATACCTTTCTTAAAATGTAATATACATGTATGAATATTTTCTAAATAATTACTAATCATATAACCAGCCCATATTAAGATTCCAAATTATTCCATCAACCAACTTTTATATAAATATTTTAAAAATTATCCAACAATACAAAAAATTTGATCACCAGTTTCCCATAATAATCTTGAAAACAGTAACACACAATTTGTAAAATGTACCGTTATTTTATTTTAAATTCACACACACAAAAAATTAAATGCCCTAAAAAACTTTTAAATTATTTAAAATCCATTGAAATACCTAATTTGAAAAAAAACAATCCCTATAGATTTTTGAACAAATAGGTGTATAAAGAGCCACTTATCTCCATCAATATGTCAAGGTAGAATAAAAATTTCTCCCACAAACATCTATAATTACCTATATAATGTAGTTATATGGAAAAATTCATATCGTTAATTCATAATGTTAATTTAAAATTCCCAAATATATGGGAATAATAGAAATTCATATATACCACTGTAACAATTTTATAATATTTTACAATAACATTCAATCACTCTACTATGGACTCCACTATCCTCTATGAAAAAAATCCATATTACTGATAAGGTTTAATAATTTTCCATTAAAACTATCACATAAAAATACATTTATCCAACAAAAATATGATAAAAATGTAATATGAATAGTAAAAATAAATAAGGGATACTTACCTTTGATCAATGAGACAATGACTCATTGAAATTAACTTTAACCCATCAAATACTGACCAAAGAAGAGATTCTTATGTGGGGATTGAAATGAGGAAGAGTTGTTTGATTTTGGAAAAAACATTAATCATTTATTTATCTTTTTATAATATGAATAACATGAATGGAAAATCTAATAGAACGAAAAAGAGTCTATTTATCTCCCTCTTACAAAAAAACTATGATCAAATTTTTTTGCATGGTTTTCCAAACCATTAATTCGACTATTTACTTCCCATTCTCCATCACCCCATTTTTCTTATATCACTCTTAACTTTATCTAAAACCTCCCAAAGAACCCATCAACTTTTAACAACTTACATTGTATTCTAATAAATCTAAAAAACATAAAAACCATGCATAATGATCTATCCTAACTGAACCCAAATAATTTTATTTTTTTAATAAAACATAATATAATATTTAATCCCATTAAAAAATCTTCATAAAAAACTATGTATAATTTATTCCATATACCATCCACAAAAATATTTGATAACACTTTATACGATCATTCTTTGTTTGCTAAATACACTTGAAAAAAGTCAAATATGACCACCCATATAGCACTATAATAAATGTTATTTATGTAATCCCCAACATTAATAATATAAAATGACTACAAAAGGAGACTAATAATGTGAAAAAACCATTTTTATACAATATATACTAAAAAATCAATTATTAATAGTACTAAAAAATACTATCATACCATATTCCTCCAATCCTATATCACAATATGCTTAATGAAATGAATTTGGCTTTTATATAATGAATTTTCAATTATATTAATCATGAAACATATTTAGTAATGTATAATAGTATAATACACATGAAACAAATAATAAAAGCACAAAAAACAATAATATATTAATTTAATTTAAAATATTTAAATCATATTATAATTTCATAAATGGTATAAAAAATATTATTAATGTTCGAAACAATGATATATTACTTGCATGTTTAGTAAAATATATCGGTTTTATTTTGATTAAAAACAGTTATTATAATTTGAAAATTTGAAAGAATTTTATAAATTGATTTTATATGAAATGAGTTATTCTTATTTGAGGATAATATGTTTTTATGAAATCATATGTAATATTTATTAATAATATAAATTTGATTATGAAATAAATTTTGTTCATTCTTCAATAAATATAGATATTAATTTATAAATTACAATTCCCTTATATGTAATATATTTTGATAAATATAATGTTATTTTTGGAGTCTAAACTTTAAAGTTAGATAAATTTTAATTATTGAAATATTTCTAAAATAACATGATTTTTTGGTAAATAGAAAAAATACTATTTTTTACTAATACCATAAGTGTTATGAAAACATCATGTTTTAAGACTGATATAAAAATTTCTAAATATTTTTCTTAAGCAAATATGTCTTTAAGGAGTAAAATAAATTATTTTGAAAAATATATTGAAGTTAAAAACCTATGTTTTATGATTCAGAACCCATCTTATATTCTATTATAATAAAATAATAACTAAAATAATACTTGTTTAAATAATTAATTTTCAGAATTAATTAATCTATTGTCTTATTTTGGAAATAAAATTCATCTTATTTATTTAATTATGAACCTGTAAATTCATGGGAATCAATACTTCTCCAATGTATTTAGTATAAATGATAAAATAATTAGTATTTTAACCAAAAAATAAAATCTATCCATGTATAAATAACCTCATCTCATTGTTCCTTATAAAATCACTTCTAATTAAACTATTAATGAAAAATATCTACCCGTTTATTCTCCTATAAGTATCTTTATAAACATAGGTACATTTTGGGGGAAATAAAACATAATCCATCATGTCATTGTCAAATAAGTAAATAATTAAAAACACAGTAACCACAATTCTGATTCAGTATTTTCTATATATTATTTCTTTTACTTTTACTATAAATATCACTTATTCCATCTTTAAAAATCATTTTAATTTTAAATATAAAGAAATTTTATTGTTATTAGGATACTAGGATAACTATTTCAATCTACTTATTGTATATACTCTCTCTCCCCCACTTTTGACAGATACCAATACTGGTCAGCATCATCTTCCCACATGAATATTTTCAATTGTTTATATCTTCAATCATATATTGATGTTTTGTGTAGAATATGAATTAAATATATTCTAATTCATTCTATGCTTCTACAAATAATTTTAAAAAATAATAACTTACAAATAATTAATATAATAAAATCAAAACTAATATGGATCTTTTTTCATATGTTTCCCACATATTATTTTGGATATTTTGAAGAAATTTTGAGAATAAAATTTTTAATTAATTTTAATTAATTAACATGTATAAATGTTTATATTCTTTGAAAATTTCATCAAAATTTTATGTTTCTGGTATATAATTTGTAAAATGATATTTTATTAAATTCGATTATATTTTATGTTCAAATTATTCTTATTATAATATTTAAATTAAATTATTCATATTTTTGGAACATATGAAGTCGATAGAGATGACCTCCATCATAATGGAAAATTATATTTGAAATATTTTTTCCCATTGTGTTGATAGATTTTAAGCGTCAAATATTCCTTTTTCTGAATTTGTCTATTTTTTTGTATTTTTTACCAGATTATATTTTTAGAACTACTATTTAATGAATTAAGTTATTATGTGACGTGTTATATTTTATTTTATTTTATATACATTTTAATTTATATTTTATAGAAATTTTATTCAGGCTAATTAATCTCATTTTGTTCATAAAATAATTTTTAGCAGACTCATAATTGATGAAAATTATTCTATGTAAGATAAATGAATGAAATACATAATATATTTTTTAAAATTTATCTATAATGAATATTATCAACATGTTTGATAAAAGATAAATAGCCCATAAGATAATTCACACCATTGAGGTGTCATAAGATAGGTTTTGTTTTTTATAAGAGAATTTATTCTATTCAAAGATAGTTTGAATCAAAATTAACCAATTATATCTGAAGTATCCTCATATTGAATTATAAAATTATGAAATAATATGTTCGTGATAAATTTACTTTCTTGAAAATAGTGCCAATGTAGGATCCAATATTAAATTAAGATGTCGATCAAACCTTCACTATTAAGGCAATACAAGTTTATCTAGTGCAAATATTTAAACCTGAAGTGAGTTGAGGATTGAAATATGAGGAACATAGAATAATCTTAATATTTCATGTATAATAAAATATATGTTCAAACATGGGTTGTACGTGAAGATGGAGAGTGTTATTCACTAATGGACCTATGTCATAACCATCGACGTCGAATCTATGGATGAAAATTGAACAATGCATTTCATAACAATGAAGATGTTAATATGGTAGTTTATAGGGGTTGCTTAAATAAATTGCTGAATATGTTTTACATATTGAACCTTATAAAATATTGAAACCAAACCAATGATAGATCAGTCAAGACACACCTGAATCTAGTGACCAGATAACCTCCATTAAATAAAGACAATACGGAGTATGTCGAAGATGAATAAATGATAGCCTCAATCAGGGTTGTGTATTTAACATTTTTGAGGAATTAGGAGGTTCTGTGAGACATAGTGACAAAAAATAACAATAATCAATAGAACTTTTAGCTTATAATGATTTTTAAGAATAAAAAACATTGAATATTGGGAGCTACCAATGCCAAGGGGAGTCATCATCCCCTTCAAATAAAGAAAGTCATTAAACCGAGTTTGGTTTTACTAAGCCATGTGACATCGGTTGAGTATGACGTATCAATTCAGCTCTGTGTTTTTTTTTAAATCAAATAATTTAATAAATTCGAAATTATTCAATTTTATATTGATTCTTTGAATCCTATTGTCATTTACAAAATATTCTATGATTTGTGGACAATAAAGATGATGAAATATTATGAAACACTTTTTCTTGTTGGTGTAGATGAATATGATTTTACTGAGGGTTCTATAAGGATAGTAATGAATGTTTTTTATGTTAGTCGAAAGTCACTGATCTATCTGATATTGACCATAATTAAGGGGATACATAGTTATCCCTTGTTTCTACTATAGAACTGATCAATTTTCTACTCTAACATTTATTTTTTTATTTCAATGAATTGATAAATTCCCAAAATATTAGTTTTGGTCAAATTATCATGAATAGAGAATTTGAATATATAAGGAATGACTAGTGATCCTTTATTAAGAATATATATGGATTAAGATAAATCATGTTTTATTTTGGCTTAGAGTCTAATGATGGAAATTTTTATGAGACGAGATTACTAGGAAATTCAATTATATTGTGTCGACGATAAATACTGTGAAAGAATAATTCTGTTTGAGAGTGGTTGATTTTTGTAGCTTTGTTATAGGGATTAATATATCATATAATAGTTATTAATAAATATATTAAATTTTGAAACCTAATGAAATTAATTCATTATAATTACATTCAATGAAGGAAAATTTTATTATAGGCATCCAAATCAGAGCAAGGGTTGATATCAGCATGTAATATAGGAGATAAATATGGAGTTTAAGGTCAAAATAATACTACTTGTATAATTTTAATTTTCTTCATCTTTAATGACCTTGTATTTTAATTAATATTATTTTATTTCTTTATAAGCAATTGGTTAAAATTGATTAGGGAAATTAGATTATTACAGTCCATTATTTAAATTATTTTTTGTGATTTGTTTAAATTGAAATAATTTTTTTTTATTTTATAATTTAATGAGATTTATTAATGATTAACTGAAAAATAATCGTATTGTTGGTCAATATACTTGACCAAGACTTGGAATATTTTTTTATCATTGATTATAATTAAATTTTCAAAAACAATGAAATATTTTTAGTGAATAGTAAATATTTCTCTTACACTTCATTATCATTCATTTGATACACATTTTTTTCATACAATATTTGAATAATCTTTCAAATCATCATCTTATTCACTTCAACATTGATTATAACAAATATATTTCCACCATTGTTGTCTTCATGATCGTTTGTTTCATTATTATTTTGATTTTATTTCTTGGACTACATCCACTACTACCTTCCCTTAAAATTTGATATCCTATATCACTCCTTCCATGTATTTTTTAGCATTTAATTTTTTTTCTATTCAATTAAATAGAAATATATTTTGTGCCTAGTATATCATTAATTCTATAAAAATCCAGAAAAAATTTTAAATGAAAGAATTAAAAACTGAAAAATATAAAACTAAAAAATTTATTTATTAAAAAGTTTAAAAACCCATCAATCCAGAATATGTAAATAATTATTTTACATGTTGTTAGAACTCTTTATTTTTTACCCATTTTAAGCACACATGATTTTATTCTCAATATGTAGAGCCTATATGACCTGAAATTAATAAAAATATTAAGATATCTTAGATAAGAAAACAAATATTAAATAGAGAATTTTTGATACTGGGCTGCTGAACATAATAAACAGAACATCCAACCAAAAATAATTCAACATATTGTTCAATAGCCTATGATAATGGAGTATCAACTCCACCTGGTTTCAAATAATCCTTTATAAACTAGACATACTCATAAGTCCCTAAACTAAAAGATAAATCAGTAACACTCCCCAATGTTGCATATATTTAATGGAATCACTAATGAGGAATATTTATCCTTCATTAGGGATTTTTACTAAATTTTATAGAAACATCTACCATAATGTATAAGTAAAAATAAGTTGACAATTACAGTTATCCCTTTATGATTAATGTGGATTGAATGGAATTGGTTTTTGGATCTTAATGAAAACATTTTTCAAATATGGGAACAAATTTATAATTCATAAGTTATATAATTATATCCTAAGAATCATAATGGAGAACAGAGAAAAATTATTAGAAGTTTTTTCATGTAAATGGTGAGTCTTTTAGTCAATCTTGGGATAGGTTTAAAGAAATATTTCGTAGATTTATCATCATCAAATCCCTTCACATCTATTTATAGATACTTTATATAATGGTATTTCACCTTAGGGTTAGAACACGGTTGATCAATCTGCTGGGGGGAGTTACATTTATAAAAAAATGAAGATATTATTAATATTTATAACACATTGACTTATAATTCAAATCATAAAGATTTAAGGAGTTGAATAGTGAATAGAACATAGAATGATACTAGTTCTAGGATAGAAATGAATTATAAATTTTTTCAAATAAAAAAAACAACTCTGAAAACCAAATAAACAAAATATCAACTAATTCTCTAATCAAGTTGGATATTAAAATAAGAACAAAAAATATAGATATTATTTTCAATATTGTTTTACATTTGGACAGTCACATGCATACTATCCAAATTTTTTCATGCCATCCCAACCATTAGAAGATTATGATTTTGTGGGTTTTTTTCAAAGGATGCAAGATAGATATGACATGTTTTCTAATAATTACAATACTTACTATAGGAACCATCCCAACTTGTCATGGAGAGAATGTGGAAGGCTTAGATAGAACCCTTCTACCCATGGTTATGAAAACGTGTAATAGAAACAATTTAAAATTCAATCTAAGGCTAAGAATTCTGAATCTCAAGGTTTTGTAAAAGTATTGTTTCAAAATTTGATGGGGAATTTTTATTCACAAAAAGATCAACCTGATTATAATAAGGCCAAAAATGATGCTACTTTGTATAACACTGATTTGTAAAGGGTTCACTAATTTATATAAATTATATCAAGAGATAATGGAAAGATTCATAGCACCTTTGGAATCAACCCTAGGGAAACAATTTATTTTTTTAGTCACTAGGATTGGTTTAAAAAATCATGATGAGGTTAGATATGACCCTAGGTATGTTTAAATAGAAAATATAAAATAGTTGGGACACTATTTGTTAGGTAATAATAAATCTTGAAATCAGGAAAATGTTGTTGAAACTATAATAAATCCTGTTGTTTCATTGGAATATCAAGAATAAAGTGACTCCAAAATGAAAATAATAAATTAAAATAACAACTAATAAAATAAATACGGTATATTCCTTCTATTCTTAATAACTTTTCCAAACACATCCATTTCCCTAATAGGTCAGAACCAAAAATAAAGAACATAAATTGCATTAATGTTTTGGGATTTTAAACAAGATATATATGAAAATAAATTTAATCTATTCTTTGATTCAAATTCCATCATAAATGAAACCATTCACAAAAATTTATACAATTAAGAAATCACTAGAATACCTTCCACATACCTCCTCAATGATGATATTAAACCTTATATTCAATAAATAATTCCAAAAAATGTTTAATGATCTAGGTAGTTATTTTATTCCTAGTACCTTAGGGATTTATGGTGAGTTGAACTTCAATTATGACCATGATGCAAGCAGAAATCTACAACTTTTTCACTATTTTAATAGTTAGGACTACGAGAGTTGAAACCTACCATTGTGGTGTTACAATTGGATGACTGATCTTTTAGTTATATCATAAGTAAAGTTGATGACCTTATAGTAAGAATTGGTATGTTATTATTACCTACAAAACTTCTTCTAGAAATATAGTGTCATAAAGATGTACATATAATTCTTTGTAGTCCCTTCTATGCCTCTGGGGTAGCTATTATAAATATTGGGATGGTTAGTCTTATTTTTAGGTTTGGTGATAAATAATAATAGTTTTATGTGATTAAGAATGTGAAAGAACATAATCTGGGTGGGAACTATTATAGACATAATATATTTGAAGTTGAGGATACATTAAATCATTATGAAGAATTTATTAAATAATATGTAGCTGAAGATACGCAATTAAATGCAAGAAATTCTTTTCCCAACAATCTAAGAGTGTTAAAAATAGAAATTTGGTTGATTTTCTTTATCATAATTGCAGAATTGTTCCATCTTAGAGTGTTCTAATGAAGATGAATTTTTTTCAATAGCATAAGAAATGTATAGGAGATCTTAACGTTAAATTTAAATCTCGAAACAAAGTTAATGAAAAATTTGATGCCTGTGAAGGATATATTTTTCAAAACTAAGATGAATTTCCTAAGGAAAACATCTTAAAATCAAATCTGGACATTGAGTGAAATGATATGACCACTTTGGAAAATAGTGAGGTAAATTGTCTTTCTAAAAATGAAATTGAGAATTTATCAAATTGATATTCTGACATTAAGAATCATTTTGAAATAATTTTGGACTTCACCGCCCAATAGTCTACCATATTGTAAATTGGAACCATAACATAAGATTAAAACTATAACATCACACATGTAATATTTATTTTTGGGTGCGAACTGTTCAATGTTGGTCATAATTTCTATTGAACATGAAAAAAACCATGAATTTGTTTTTATTTATGTTAAATAAGTAAAAAAAGGATAGACCATTTTTGTTATCTAAGGGATTCTCCCTTTATATTGGATGCATAAGATCCCTTTATAACCTGATCATAATCCTAGATTTGAGGGTAAGAGATGGCTAAATCAAAACATGAAAGTGGTTTTGAGAGATGATATTATTAATATAAAAAATATTATAATTTTATAACCCATTTTAGATAGTTCTTAGGTAATTTTTGTTTTAGTATTACCAAAGAAAGAGGATTTACTATAGTGAAAAATGAGAAAAATGAAAAAATCCATATTAGAAAAGTGACTAAGGGGAGAGTTTCTACTGATTACTTAAATATGAATTATACAACTAGAAAATATCATTTTAAAATATCATCCCAAGATTAAATGATTGAGATTCTATGTGGTGATGGATTTTCTATTTTTTATATGGATATTTTGGTTGGAAAAAGATTCATATAGCTGTGAAAAACTAAGAGAAATAAATTTTCACAAGATCCTTTGGGATATTTTCAAACTAGTGAATTCCATTTGTATTATGTGATGAACTGACTAGGTTTCAAAGTTGAATGATGTAAATATTTCCAAACATGATTGAGAGAATCATAGTGGATTTTATGGATGGATTCTTTGTTTTTTTAGAGAAATTTTAGGATTCATTTTATAAATCATGAATTTTTTTAGAATTGCTCCTTGTGAAGAATCTTGTTATTAATTAGAATATTTAATTGTTCATAGTTTCTTGAAGGAATTTTTCATGATCATAAGGTGTATAATAGTTGTATATAAGTTGATAATTTTATGGTTGGGGTCATTTAAAAGTTTCAAAATCTTGTTAATGTTAAATGTGTTAAATGATTTTTAAGCCTTGTCAGGTTTTTACCAAGATTCATAAAAGATTTTTATAAAATTATAGATACAACATTGTTTTTTTGGAAATCTTATTGAATATTTTAATATTCTTAAGGTAATACTAAATTCTTCACCCATCACCACTGTGACTAATTGTAAACATCCATTTTATATAATCCATGATGACTTTGATGTGGTTTTAGGATTAATTTGTGGATCTTGAAATGATAATAAATTGCATGTAGTGTAAAATTCTAGTTAGTTTCAAGATAATTCTCAATGAAATTACCCCATAAATGATATGGGGTTGTGGGATTCTATTTTTTATCTAGAAAAGTTCTCGAAGTACCTATTTGGATCAATAGTAATTTTTTTTAAAAACCACAATTATTTTAATTTATTTCCATCCAAAAAATCCCAAGACAATTAGATAAAAACTTTTAATAAAGGAATATGATTTGTAAATCAATGGTAAATAAGGATTAAAAAATACAGATGCCAATCACTTTTCTAGATTTCCTGGTACTCAAACTGATGATCCTAAGGAGATAAATTATGTTTTCTTCCAATGAAATATTTCTAGTTGTTTCTATAAAAAAATATTATTGGTATGGATATTATATTAATTTCTCTTTTTTGGAGATGTTACTAAATATTTTACACATAACCAAATTATTAAATTCATTTCTAAGCTAAAGTACATTTTTTGAGATGATCTGATCAAATTTAGAAGGTGTGGTGATGCGATTATTAAGATATGTGTTTTTGAATATTAAATTATATCCATTATTGAAATTTTTCATTATAAACCATGGTATGTAAATAATGGAGGGGAAATTACAACACATGAAGTATTACAAGCTAGTTTTCATTGGTTTTCATTATTAAATAATTTTAAGAGATTTGTTCCTGGTTGTGATAAGTGTAATAGATTATGGAGTGTTGGTAGAAATAAGAAGCTACCTAGAAAGGGGATATTTGAAGTTTATATTTGTGATTATTGAAGATAATGGTTTATGGGACTATTCCTATACTCTTATGGGAATGATTATATCTTGATGGTTGTAGAAATAAAATTAAAATTGGGTTAAATATATGGTGATACAAAATAATCTTGATAATATTGTGTTCAAATTCATTAATAAAAAAACATTTTCAAGATTTCATGTTTCTATTGCCTTTATCAAAGATAATACAACCCAATTTAGAAATATCTTGTTCAATTCTATGATGGATAAATACAGATGTCTTCTTGGAATTGGAATGTATTATCATCCATAATTTATTTGATAATCTGAAATTTCAAATTTAGAGTTAAAATTCATTTTAGATATTTTAGGGTTGGAGAAAATTTTATTATTTAGGAATCAATAATTAGAAAATTATCTAGGATGTCTAAACCCATGTGGTTTGGATATTTCACCATCATAAGAGTGTTAGATTATTGATCTTTTGTGTTGTTAGGATAAGAGAACCATATATTCTTTTTGAATGGAAAAATATTCAAACATTACTATGTGGGGTATACAAAGGACATCATTACCGTATCTTTCTGTATATATTGATAAACCATTGAGTCTAACTGAAGACATTAAATTTAGTACGTCATGGGAGAAATACCATGGTTATTTGTTTGTTTTCTTTTGTTTCAATAATAATAAATATTCTTTATTTTCTACCATAGATTCAATTATCATATTCTTTAATAGACAAGGCCAACAATACTATAAAATTACTAAATGGATCAATCAATTGAAATCTTGGGGAGAAAGTCCTATTATATTTATTTTTATGAAGAAAATATAGTAAGAAAAATTAAGATTATGATTCCTAAAAATTTTACATTGTTAATTACTTTCTTGAAATTTAAATTCTATAGTGATATGTTGATCCTTTTATTCTATCAACGATATATCTTTCTGCCAGATAAATATACTTAAAGTAATAATGGAGTATAAAATTGAAATCATATGGATAAAAGCTTCACTATCATTGGAGTTCTATTTTTCATTCTTCTTTGATTAATTTGATTTTAATTTTTATGGATATTTCATTTATTGTGGTAATTTTATTAAAATCATATCACATTTTACAATTAAGTGTTTCAGAATTTCTCTTATTATTTAAAGATGTTATGTGTGTTCCTTTACTACAAGTCATGGGTGTTAGTTCTAGCATTATACATTATCATTGAAAAATATTATGAACCAATATTAAATCCATTATACAAATTAAATTTATTAACAATTCATTTCAATATTAATGTATTTCCATAATATTTAGTGCGATGGAATCAATAATTAAAATAAATAAATCTATTTAAATTAAAAAAGTGATGGATATTCTGGAAAATAATTTTTCAATATTATTGTGACCATTTTAACATTATAGATTACAACATAATGGAAAATATTATTTGAATTAAAATTTTAATTTTTTCTTTCTATTTTTAAGATGAAATTCATGTCATTGTTATGTATTAAGTGTGGGGTATATGGTCTTTATAAATTATATAAACATTGTTTTAATGTATAACCCATCAAGAAACCATTAAATTTTTTCCTAATTGTTAATTTTGATGACTTTAATATCATTCTTTGTGGGTCCAAATATTTGTTGAATTTAAAGATTATGTTCCCACTTTGAGATGGTTAATCTCAATTACTAGATTTAATTTATCAAAACCTTTTTATTTCCCCCTTTGAAATAATGTTTTGTTTGTAATATTTTTGGATGATTTTTATAAAACTGAAATTGCCTTTGATTTTCTTAATTAAAATTAAATTCACAAGAGATGCATCAAAATGGACAATAAAATGAAAATACTAAACCACATTGAGCATATATTTGTCCATTATTTAATTCTTAAAATGTTAGATGGGTTATTTAGGATACCATGTTATTAAATTGATTTCTCATGAATAAAGTGTGTCTATTTATTATTCCTCCCCATTATGTGAGTAAGTTCACAAGGAGTGAAATGAAATTTCTGAATGATAGTTTTATGAAAATTGATGTTTTTTAATTCTTTCCATATAATTTTATGCCAATAATTTTTTTTAAAATAATAAATTGATATTTTCACTAAACCCATTACATTTTTATGGGAAACAATCAATTTTAACTTGAGATAACTCGGGGGTTAAAATCTTCCTAATTGTTAATTCATTGTGGGATTCGGGTTTTCCACAGTAATGATTTATTATTTTCCTTTCAAATGTATTATTGATCTTCTTGAGGAAAAAATAATTAACTATGGGGGAATTTTATGTGAAAGTGTTTTATTATATGTTCAACATGACCTTTTGTGGATATTTTGATGAAATAACGAGATAAAATTAGATAATTACCATAAATTTATGAACTTGAATAAAATTTTATATTATTTAAATATTTGATTAAAATTGTATCATTCTAGTATGTAATTGTTAAAGTGATTCTAATTTTTGTTTTATTATATTTTTGGGTCATTTATATATTTTTTGTATATTTAAATTTATATGTTCATTTTTTTATAGAACACATGAATTTTTTAGAGTTAACTTTTATTATAATTTAAAATTTTATTGTAAATAATTTTTCTTAATTTTTTGATGTATCTTAAGTGCTTATGATTCCTTTTTTAGAATTTAAATATTTTTTGTGAATTTTTTATTTATTAAATGTTTAAAATTAATTTTTGAATAATATTATTAATATGTGAAATGATATATTTTAATTTCATTTAATTTAAATTTTTTATGTTATTTTTGTAGTTATTTTAATCATGTTGTTTAATATTACTTGGGGTGTAAACAACTTATTCAAAGACTCGGAATTGATCTGAAATTCATCTATGTAGAATAATTTAATTAATTTGATAACATATGTTTTTAAAATTACGCATAATAAAATTTCCTAGAAATCCCAATATAAGATAAATAGCTCATAATATAATTCATCCCACTGAGTTTGCGTAAGATAAATTGTGTTTTATACTTAAGAGAATATATTCTATATGGGGATCAATTGAATCTCATGGAACCAACCATTTCTAAAGCATATAAATATTGATGCCTAAAAATATGAAATAGGGGGTTGAAGCTTGGTGTTTTTTAGAAAACTAGCACCTAAGTAGGATCACAGATTGAATTGGGAAGAATACCAGATCTTCATCGCAAAGGAACTAAAAGCTGAGCTAGTTACAATCATTAAACCTGATGAATGTTGAGTATTGAAATCTAAATAATAAAACTTGCACCCATGATTTTGATTGTGATAAAAAATTAGGTCTAATAAGGGTTGTACATAAAGCTAATGATTTTTATTCGCAGATAAAATTGAATCACAAGCATTGATATCAAAGCCATGGATTAAAATATAGCTTTAATTTTAAACATAATATAGAATATAATACATTAGTTTAGAGGGGATTAATGAAATTGATTAGTGATGATGTCAGATTTGTCAATCCTTGTAGTAAATTCCAACCGAACAAATGATGAATCAATTGAGCCTCCCTTGAATCTAGTGAAAGTAGAAACTCTTTTGGATAAAGACAATTTACAATTTTCCAAAGAAGAATAAATTATTTCCTCAATTGGGAGAGTTAAATTCTGATTTTTGAGGAATAATGATGTTTACATAGACCTAGGAAACGATACGACTAAATTATTAATCTGATTTTGACAACACACGGTTTAGTTAGAATGATGTGTGTTTAATATTTGGAGATTTTGAAGTAAATATGAGTTTTAATATCCTTCATAGAACCCAAATTATTGGCTCTAATTGGGATTATCAGAACTATATTACATTAGATGAGGATGAAACATCAATATAATTTCGTGTTTTTTTCATGTAAGATTTGCAAAAAATATGAGTTCATCCATGGATGATTGATTACTTTCATCTCATTTTCATTAATTAATTCATTCCTGAATCAAGGCAAATGAAGATGATAAAATGTAGGAAAATTTTTTTCATGTTAAATAAAATAAATATAATATTATTAAGGATTATAGGAGGACATAAATTAATGTATTTAGGACAATTCAAAGGATAGTTAGGTATATAAGATTGACCATGATGAAGGGGACTCCTAGTTCTCCCTTATTTCGGTTGTAAAACTAATGAATTTCACACTCTAACTTTTAATTTTTTTTCAAATAAGTGATGAATCCTAAAATATTGGGTTTTGTTTGAATTATCTAGTGGATCTAGTTTGGTTTGGATTATCAAGAAGATCCAATATGTTGATTGAATAAGTTCCCAAGGATCCAAGATAAATAATGTATCTAAACAAAAATATTTTCATTTTTATTTTAGATTAGATGTTGAAGCTAAGAAATGTTATAATATAGGCTCAATGGTAAATTAAAGTATCACATGATAGTCAATAGTTACTGTGATAAACACTACATTGTAAATTGTGGGGTAGTATTTTATCTAAGTCGGTATGATTCACCTATCATAGGAAAACAATTAAAAAATATAGTTAATTTTGAAACATGACGGAATTCACTTATTCAAATAACATTTAGAGATGGAAAATTTTTTCTCAATACATCAAAAGAAGAGATAGGATAGAGGGAATCAATAATAATATAAGATAATTTTTGAGATAAATATTATGCTAAAACATTTTATCTTAATTTTATTATATTTGTCACTAAAATTCACTATTTGTAATAATTCATTTATTAATACTTAATAAATTATAAAATTTAACTAGTTAAATAATATTTTTATTTTTCATATTTTAAATATTTGATTGTGTGATATTAATAAAACTGTAATGAAATTAATTTATTTTAAAATTGAATGTTTTTTCACATGATGAAATATAAAATAATTTTATTGGTTTTCAATTTACTTGACTGTGATTTTGACTACTTTTTAATCGTTAATTTGAATTATATTTTCCAAAAAGGTGTATATTTCAACTAGATAGTAAAAATTTCTCTTATATATCAGTCTCATTCATTTATAAATCCTCTTTTTTCATCCAATATTTACATCATATTTCAAGTCAACATATTGATCCATTAAACATTTTTTCAAAAAAATATTATTGCCACTTTTATTCATACTCTTGAATTTTTATTTAGATTTGTAGTTTCATTAGTTATATTCAATCACCACTACATTCCCTAAGGATTATATTTCTTATCTCATCGATTGTAAGAAGTTATTTTTTTTAAATGTCAGGTGATTAACTATCTATCAATCAAAAACAAAATAGGATAATTTAAAAAGGAAAACATTCTATCAATCTGTTATATCTTCATATAAAATAATAATACATAAATTATATAGATTTTAAATAATATAATATTAAAAAATAGAATATATTTCACTTATGGATTCGTTTTTTAATTAAATTTTTTTTATTTAAGAGGAGTGAACATGAATAAATAAAAGTTGACCTATGATTAGTGGAATATCGAATACAATCATCACATTTTTCTCTATATTTTATACATGATTCATCAAAATCCATTATATATTCCATTTTTTTAATTTATCTTTATTATTATAGGGATTTTCATTATTCTATTTCAATGATATTACATATAAAATATCTATAATTATTTTCAAGAGACATTATATTCAAAAACATCTATTTACATCATTTTGAGTTATTTAATATAATCACTAGGACACGTTATCTTTTTATGATAATATTAAAAATCCAAAAAAAAATTCCCTTCATTAAGGAAACTATATGTTTATTAATTTAAATATTATTTTTGACATTTATATAAAATACATCAATTTCATGGGGTTAATTAATGTCTGTAACAATTATATGTTTCTTCTTTACATGGAAAACCTGATTATGAGTATATTATAACAGGATGAGTGTTCCGAAAATTAATAATCACTAAAATTAAATTTTTAATGTGATATATCTCATGATATTATTTTAATTATGTATAAAAATAATATTTTTCCCATTTTACGAAATTGTGATTTTTTACAAAAATGACATGTATAAACATGATGCAAGAATAGTTCAAAACTATTTCATCATATTTGAAAACAATGTTACGATGCTTCACTATTATGAATATTCTACAATCCATGATATTTCCATTTGATTGCCTCATTCTTTTGATGATGATATGATAGTATATGATGGTGACAATTATTCTTACCCATGTAATATATTTTTTAATATCTCATGTTCATCCCATTACATGGAATTTAATTCACTCATTCATTGAAGTATATCCTTAGGTGAATACATGTACTAATGAGAACATTAAATCCAAGAGGATGATTTTTTAAAGTATTTAAATAATTTTTCATTTTATATGTATGATTTAGTTGTACGAACATAAGTTTCCCAATATACTAAAACTTTCTATTAGTTTTAATGATAATTATGTTGTTTATCATTAATATGATGTTATAAGAATGTATAAAAAACTAGGTTAACCAGAGTTGGTATAAAATTAATTTTTAGTAATTTGTGTGAATTATGAGTAGAAAATATTATTGGGAACCCAATGGATAATTCTAAATATATGAAAACAAATTATAATTTTCCTAAAGACAAGAGTGTTTGATTTTATAGAAATAGAATCCATATTTGGATACTAAAAGCTGTTGCAGGACCTGAAACATATAAAAATAGGGATAATAACCGTAGAGTGTTTTGTTGGATATTAACACAATCTTCACATAGTGCACAACTTGTGGGCATAATGTCTCACCAAGTTTTACACTCCTAGGTGATATGTTTTAGATATTTCAAATGCCCAATATAAATCATTGTGAATTATTTAAATATTATATTAATTCATAGATAGAGGAACAAATTGAATATAGACCATGGATGAAAATGATTGAATAATCGAAATTTATTAGTCTGGGTATCATTATCATGTATGAGTAATTCCTTCTGATTTATTAGTTTACCTTTTATATGGTTATTAATTTATGTATTTCCATCTGTCACATTCATTTATATTATATATCGGTGGGAACTAGGAGAAAGCTAACCGACATCCCATGGGTGGGAAAATTTGAATATTTCCCAAAATATATTCCTAATGCATTAGGGGTAGAGTTAAAATCCTGATTTCTCGGCTTAACCACTTGTCCTGTGTAATTAATAATTACATTGATCATGTGAAACATACAGTTTTACCCAGGAATGAGAAATTATCCATTGATTCCTTTACATTCCAATCACCAGCGACATTTAGTGAAACATATAATAAACAAGTTATAGAACAACGGGTAATCTTTAGGAAAAATATTTTTTCCATGCTTTTATGATCTTTGAAGAAAGCTAATCTATTTATCAATCTTTTAAAATGATAAGATGGCAAATGGTTGAAATTGACCAATAATATAAACAGGAAGGATGAAGTGGAAGAAATAGAGTGGTAAAAAATTACGAAAAATATTTTCTAATAAGTATTTCCATAAAACTCGTTAGACCAATATGTGTGAAGAATTTTAGATTTTAAGGAAAATTAGGTTGAATCTCGTTTAATATATTTATTTAATTTTATAGGGAAATCATTTCACAACCTATTTTTTTATCAATAACGATAGTTAAATTGATAGATTATTCAATTGTTTGGATATAAATCGGTAAAATTATTTGTTTATATAATACTTTTGGGTTTATGAAGTAGGTGTGCATTGTTCTCTCTATGATGATATGGAATTTTTATAATGGTTTCAAGATTATAAAGATAAAATTAAAGTATATAATTCCAATATTTACGACCTACTTATAACTAAGGTAAAAATATTCAACCACCCATATATCAATGATTTGGAAGTCAGCACCATTGGAATTACCTCAACAGAATGAGGAAAAATTTCAATTGTTGAATTTAATGGAATCAATCTCAATAATGTTAGAAATATATGAAAAAACTAATAAAAAAATTATGAAAAATAATACATCAGCTATGGTCCAATAATTTAAATATAAGAAACATGGCCACTATAAATTTTATTATAAAATTATAAAACATTAATGGTAATCAATATCATAAAAATCAAAATTAAGGAAGTATGTGATAGTTTACACTATCAACATAGTTTTAGTTGAGCATAAAATATAAGTAATGCATCATACAATTATTAGATAATATTTTACTTGATTTAGGTTAGAAGCATTACTTTACTTCAAACATGTTTTATAAAAATATGTATTCACCACCCTGATGCATTGAAGAAGATATAACTAATAAATCACCTAGTGGTTATATCATTACAACCTTTTTGTGGATATCATCATAAATTACGATTTGTGGGAATATTATTCTAGAAATTCTCATAATACATCATTTTATAGAATTTGATACTATATGAGGTATAGATTGTGCCCTATTATTTACAGCTCACATAAACATTTGGGAAAAAATATAATTCCATAATATAAATAATTGTATGTTCTTAAATAGATATATTTTATATTATGAATCAAATTTTAAAATTTATCAATGCTGTGGGTGATACTACCCAATGAAGAATCATATCTTACTCAAATTTTTGATTTGAAGGAACACTTAATCCATGAATTAATCATCATTGTTATGTAGTATAAATATATATTTCACACATATTTCCCTATCCTTCTCACAGATCATAGGATAGATTTCTTAGTAGAACATATACTCTGATCCATGAGTATATATAAGAGACCGTATATAAAGGAACTATTATATCTAGAATACTTAATGAAACTATTATAAGAAAATTTGTACAATGGATTTATACACCCTAGTATATCAACTTATGGTTCACAAGTACTCATGTTCCTAAAGAATAATGGATCTATGTTGTTGTGAATTGACTAATAATAGCTCAATAATACAATATTAATGTACATGTCTCCAGTAACAAAGACGTATGACTTATTTGTTCATTTGTAAAGAGATCAAAACTTTTGAATCATATATCATTATTATGTATATCATTCTCTAAAGGTGTAGAGAGAGGGTATCCATAAGACATCCTTCTATACTAGATATGGACACTACAAGTCCATAGTAATCCCATTAAAACTATTAACTTTCCAATAAAATTATTATATAATTGATTAAAAGAATCTTCATAGGAATCATTAATAAAATTGTGCTGGTTATTAATTAGGATATTGTCATACAATCTTTTATTAGGGAAACTAGAAGATATTATAAGGATGTTTCCAAGAAACAATAAAGAATGATAAGTTATATTATATGTTCAAAAAATTTGACTTTTAGATATAGAAAATCACTTTCTTTGGAGACATTATCATAATAAAGAGGATATATTTTGATCCTTTAAATACAAATGTGATTGAATAATTAACCCAAACTGAAAGTGTCATAATGATAAATTTTTATCTATGTATATATGGGTTCTAATTATGCATTGTAAGAAACATATCATGATTTTATGTCCATTAAACATGTTAACGTAGAAGGGAGTAATGTTTATAAATCTTGTTTAATTCTAAACATCACGTCAAGGAGATAATGTAGAGGCTAATCATTGCACCTCTGCTCACAATACCCTCATTTTTGGAATGATTTTTGAAATAAGTTTTTGCAATAAAAAAATACTTGAGGTGAATACTCATGTAAAATGATAAAGTTATAGAATATATATTATGAAAATTAAGGATCCATGAGCATAACTACATAGCTCATGATATAGAGTTGGTTTCAATAATATCCACATTAAGGATTTGGATGCAAAAAAATTATAGAGTAAAGTATGATATATATATTTATCCAAAGATAATAAAGTATATATTCAGATAAAAGGATTTGAATATACAATAATTATGATTTTTAGAGTTAATCAAGGACTATGATTTCTATATTAACTAAAAATCGAAAAGGAAAATAATTTAGTTGATGATCACCAATAAAAAGATCAAACAATATTATATATGTTGAGAATTAATATGGGTAATGTCTTCTTAAAACTATAAATGATAGATATGGTAATAATAATGCAATGAAAAAAATAATACCTTTCTCAAAATACTTCTTGAGTATCCATTATAGATAGAATAATACATTCATAGAGGGAAGATAAAAGATTTAAAATCAAATGGATTTTATAAAACATAGTAAAGCCTTTGAGATTAGCATTGATGAAGGAATCCTGAGGTTTCACAATCATGAAAAACATATGATTTTATGATAAATAAGGATATAATGAATGATGTCTATAGATCATTATTATATACTCATCCAAGAAGCACAATGATGTTAATAGTTCACTTAGAGAACTACTATTTGAAAAATATTAAATTAAAGATAATTAAATAAACATTAAAATCATTAGTATTCCCCCAAGTGAGGGAAGAAATGGAAATGTCCTTTGGTATTTTGTAACCATTACCCATACCTATTTTGGAATGAGAGAACCTCACTATGGAGTTTTTTATAGGTTATCAAAAGTCATCCAAAGAGAATATTTATTTATTGGTTGTAGTGGACTATCTCACAATGGCTATCCACATTATCAATATTCTAGTGGAATTAACACTCCATAAAAAGAAAATATATATATATATATCATAGAGGTTTTGAGGAAAAATATATCACCACAATATATTTTACCTGATCAACATATAAGATCCATTTAAAATTATAGAATAATCATCAACATTCCTTGAATACATAGTTGAACTTTTATTCAACCCTTCAACCTCAAGATTTGGGTAAACCTAAATAGACTATCCAAAAATAAGAGGATATGATGAGATATTTATCTATGGACTTGAAAGGCAGAAAACATTGGCATATAACTTTATTAGAGCACTCGTACAATTGTTTCCTCCACTAGATAATTCATATGGAAATATGAATATCTCTATGTAATAAATTGATTTACTACAACATATTGGGATTTTGTTAGAGAACATAAACTATTGGGACCTGAAATAATTTATGAAATGAAAGAGAAGTCCCTAGTAATTCAACAACACATAAGGGTAGACCAAATTCAACATAAGAGTTATGCTAGAAAAAAGTTATGAGGCTTGAATATTGAAGTTAGATATTGTGTTTTTTTGTATATCTCCCTGGAAAAGTTTCATGAGGTTTTGGAAGAAGGGAAAATAATATCCATGATATATTTTCACCTTTATGATTTGTGATTTCAAAAGAGTTGTGTCCTATCAATATATAGTACCACCAAACATGTATCAAGTACATGAAATGTTCCTAATATCTATATTGAAGAAATATATACTAGATAATTCACATGTACCAAGTCTAAATGTTGTATAGTTAGAGCATGATCATTATTATGAGGAGAAATTGATGAAGATATTTGATTATAGAGGCAAATTCCAATGCAAGAAGGCATACCTATTCTTCAATATACTAAGGTTAAATAATAACTACAAAGAGTTGAATGGTGAATGGTGATGAGAGGTAGGGTTTGCGAATTAGATGTCAGGTTCGTGAATGGTGCGCTCCACCCTAGGTTCTGATGGCCTCTGAGGAGGTCCCTCCTCCCTTGGGGGGGGATCTTCGCTACCTCCTTCTAATTATCGATGCTTCTTACTTTTATTAGTTCATAATTGCTTTCCTTAATTCCCTCAAATTTCCCTATCCCCCAAAGTTCCAGTGCACTTCGAAGGGATTCTGTAGATCTCGATCTCAGATTGGATGTTCACTAATGCTTCCTCTCTACTGAACGTGACGTTGATAGAGAAATTTGAGCTATGACATCCATCCGTTGATCTATTTGACTAATTCATCTTCTATTCTTTGAATCTATAGGATCACGCCAAAGTGGGCCTTCTCAACTCAATGCATATTATTATTCATTTAGCATCATATGAAGATCTGATTCTAGCATGGTTATCCATTCCGTGCTATTTTAATGTCCTCTTCTTCATCCTCTTCTTATGGACATATGATTACCACATGAAGAGAAATTATCCGACCAATGAAATTTGTGAAATAATTCCAGAATCATTTCTCCCATTTTAGAATCCATATATCATTTATATGTTTGGGAACCTATTCGGGCGGTATCTTTTCTCCGATAGTAGAACTAGGGTGGTTTTCCATCTGGTCTCACTGAGGATTTGCATTGAATTGGACATCTATAGATCTCCGGTTAAATCCTTATTTATTTTTATGGTTGATGAGTTTAGATATAAACAGAATGTTGTGTTTGAGTCTTGGTTTGAGTAATACTCACAGTGCATAGTGATTGGGCATTGGATGAAAAATATTAGGGGTCGAGATGTAGTTCTGTAGGCAGCGTTGGATGAACATGTTAAGGTGGTGTCATGTCATCATCATGGAAATCTAGAGTAGGCCAGTGGGGAGCCGGTAGAGGCTAGATCTTCCCCTAGTAATGTAGTGGAGGTTACTATGGAAAAGGATGTGGAGTTATATTTGAATCTGGGGGTTGATGTTCTTTTTGTTAGACTGAAACATGGACTGGGGATGGAAAGGGTTGAACCCTCAGGTTGCAATAAAGTGAGACATGACTGCTCATCATGGGCCATGCATACAAGTGGTTAAATGAAGAAAATGGTGAGTAGGTGAGGATCCCAATGAAGATGCAGTGAAGTCCTAGGAATGAGGGTCTTAATATTGAGCTTGGTATTCACTTTGATGGATTTTGGAATGAGGAACTAATTCTAGATCTGGACTTAGTTGATGAACAAGGAATTATTAAGGAGGGGGGAGCCTTTGAATTAGGCGTGTGTTGATGCAGATAATTTTTTACATGATAGTATGATCCCAATACCATGGAAGAAGCGAAATCAATGAGGCCAAAAGAAAGGGAACAAGGATTACTCATACTTACCACTCCTGATGTAAACTCTATCTATCAAAAAGTCAACTATTAAAATTTATGAGGGTAATGAATATAAATTCTTAGTGATTGAGAATGTGAATTCCCTACCACAATTTATGGGGCATGGTTTTGTGGAGCCAGCTGATACTGTACTGACCGTGCAGTACTTGCAGGATGAGGTTTATAGGATTGAGCCGCGTATTGATATTTTCGAGGCTAAAAAGGTAGGAAAAGTATCTTTTAAATACATTGTAAAAAAGTTGAATGTATAACCTTTGACCCACCAAAGAGGAAGCCGATGAAGGACTACTCTAACACTCCAATGAATGTTATTACCTGATCTTCAATTTCGTGGATGATGGATATTTAGGCATTCATGTATTTCAATCTAGGTATTTATCCTTCTGAATGGGAAACTAATGAATTTGGTTGTGATAATGACTCTTCTTACTTTGATTCATATTATTCTTTATATTGGATGTGGGAAAGGAATCCACCCCATACTCTCCAAGACTATTATTTTATTCTAATAAATGATTAAGGGCGTTGCCTCTAAATATAATTTGAGTAATAAGTACGAAGAGGCAACATGGGAACTTGAGGATGTAATGAAACAAAAGAACCATCATATTTTCTCAATAGTGGATATGATTTGAAATTTTTGAGGACAAAAATTATGAAGGGGGAAACGAAATGACAATTATTTTGATACAAATAACAATCCTTTTAGTTAAACATATATAATATTCATTTATGTAATATATTATAACATACCCGAATAATGTAACAAAAATATATTAATGTAAAATATATTAATTTAATATATGAAATTTAAATCATAATACAATTAAATAAAGTATAAAGATAATAACATAAATGATTGACTTGTAAAATCATAATTTTAATTTTATTAAAGCATAATTTTTATATCTATTTTCTTAAAAAGGTATAAAAATATTCTTTTTAGTTTTATTAAATGAAAATATTATTCTATGGATTCATAATAATTTTTTCTATTAGTCTGAAATTTTACCTTGTTTTGATCAAATTATATTTTTTCAACAAATATTGGTTCTTAATTTATAATTAAATTACACAATTTTATATATTTGTTTTGATAAAATGAATATTATTTTTTAGTTACATATTCAAAATTTTCATAGGATGCATTTTTTGATTTTTCTATAATGATTTGAATATTTAGTGAGTATTAAAAATTATTGGCTTTTTCAAATATGTTAACTTTTAAGAAATCATCTACATGTAATGATGATATAAAATTTTATGAAATTTATTTCTCAAATAGACATTTATTTATGGGGTAAAATAAATAATTTGAAAGTAATAGGTTGAATTTAGAAACTTATGTATGATGTTTTTGAACATTGGTTATATTTTTATCAAATAAAATACTATGTTTGAATTCTTCCTTGTAATTAAGTGATTCAAATATATAATTATATTTTGGATGGTTTTATTAGTAACATAACCATAGTTTATTTAATTATAAACTTATATATTTTGGGGAATAAATAAATTAAATAGAATGTTTCCAAATTTTAAAAATTATAAATATTTTAACCCACAATTACCCTTCTCGTAAATTATAAACAACCCCTCTACTCAACCTTATAAAATAAATTACCATTTACTTTTCAAAGAATAATATCTAGGAATTTCCCATATTCTTAGTCTCTTAGTGCACTTAGTTATTTTTTACAGGTATAATTACCCATGGATTCAAGTCTTTACCAAATGAGTAAATCATTCATGAAAAGGTAACCCAAATTCTCATTCATCATTTTTATTATTTTATTATGTTCACTTTTCCAATCAATTTCCCCTTTTTGGATATGCTAAAACATTTGATATATAATTATATTACATGTTAATGTTATTTTGACACTTATGTAAATATTTTAAATTATTTATAATATATACACATTCTATCACTCTTTTTACAGGCCTATATCATAATTGGTTTCATCCACCAACGAGGGAATTGTTAATGATTTACCCATAACATTCTCTATGGTTGTATAGTGTAGATCTAGTGATATAAATGTATTTTAGTATATTCTAATATTATGTAAATAATTTTTCCAATAAATTAAATTAAAATTACTAAAATCACACAATTGAACCGAAATGAGATAATTTTAAAAGAAAAAATTTCATTAATCCATTCTCTATTTGGAAAAAATAGTTTTAAATAATATCCAATGACTAAAATGTGTAAATAATGAAAAAATATAATATAATTCACTAAAAAAATATACTAACAAAAATATACATGAGGCATAAAATTGATGAAATAAAGTAGGACATAATGTAAGGGGGATCTAAAACTAAATACTTTTCTTTTAGGATCATCACATTTTTCATTTTATTTTATAAATTATTATTCAAAATAGTTTATAAATTTAATTTTTACTTCATTAAATTTGGTATTATAGTGATATGAATTAATCTATATCATTATTTTATTTTTATTCCATCTAAAATTATTTTTTACAAGCATTTTTCCCAAAACATCACATTATTTCATGTTGAGTTATTTACTTTTTTCACCATGAACCACACTCTTTTTATACAAATATTTAATATCGAAAAATATTTTTTATATTTTTATTTTAGAAATTTCCCAGATTATTAATTGGATTATTTTATATCAATATGAAACGGAACCTTTTCATGGTGTTTCTCATGTCTAGGATTGTTATATGCTTCATTTCTTAGTGATATACATGAATACTAGAACATTATATTGTGATATGTGGAAAAACACTATATATCCCTCTATTAAATTTTTATATATGGTATATGAAATTATACTATGTAAGTTATGTGTGAAACATTTCTTAATATGTTCACATTTTATGGAATAATAATATTTAAAAAAATTATTTGTGTTAACTTGTATCTAGATTTTTTTGCATAGTATCTATGGATATTTACCATAAAGTTATTGTTGATCGTTATTATGAATATTAATCATTAAATTATATTTTAAAATGATTAAATGATTCATTAAACGATTATCATTTGTATAGTATTTGATAATTATTATTATACTCACCCATTTACTATATTGTTTATCATCACATGTTTCTCCACATCGTAGGATTTTAGCTTTCCATTTCATTGATTTATATCTATAGGTGAATATAAATATTATAGATAAAATAAATGATAATAGGATAAATTTTATAAAAAAATTTAAATAATGTTTAATGTTAAATTTATTATTATGTTTTAGGAAAATAATTTTCCCAATATATTAAATATTTTAATTCAAAATTTTAATGATTATTCTAATATTTATTTTAAAAATGGTGTAATAATCACATACAAAAAAATAAATCCACTATACATAAACAAAAATAACAATAGATTTAAAAATAAATTCTTACCCAAATGTGGTACATAACCATTTCATATACATTAATTTAGACAATTATTCTTATGTAAAACTTTCACACTAACAATAGCGAGTCATCCCAACTATGTGTTATATACAAATACTAAATGAGACACAAAAACAATTTTTTTATAAATCCTTACACAATGAAATCTTATTAAGTTAATCTATTAAATTATTTTGTATTTAGGTAAAATACTTATTATAGTTAATAAGTATAACTTCTAATATTAGTAATTCTCTCCATAAATTCCCACTAAGAAGTTTAAACCCTTACAAATACCACAGCAAGACCTGTTTCAATATTAATATCAATTAAAATACTTTCATTCTAGTCATAAAAAATAATCTGCATTTGCATCTATTACATTAATTAATGTTTCCAAGAATAAGCATAAATTACCCACTGGTCATTTAACTAATTCAACAATGAATCATTAATACTCGGAACACGAGGTCAGAGTGAATGACGAAGAATTATACATCATAAAATTATGAAAAATGGTCATTTATGAACAATTATTTTAATAATAATGTTATTAAAATGAAATATTAATGATAGGTGATGAGTACTTCTGAATATTATGATATAAGATTCATTAAAGTATCATTATTTATATTTTTTATAAAACTAATCAACAACAAATTGATAATTGGCTCAGTATCAGTGTTTAAAATGAAGACTTAATGGAAATGGATTTGTTCAATATAAATCAATATTGTAATTACTCATGTACACATAAAACGATCACATATTAAAGATCATTATGGTCACTACCATAAAATTAAGAGACCTTATTACATTACTTCAATGATCAAAAGTGTATTCCATGTGAAGGGACTTATAAAGTGGATATTATATTTAGGATAAAATTAATACTTGTATCACACTAATAATTTCATGATAATGATTGTGAATTGATTTAATGGGTTTATGAATGTAGAGAATACATAAAAGAAAAATCAATCAATTGATAATGAAATATAAAATGAGTTAGATATAATTTTTAGATAAAATGTCTGAGAAGAATCATTGATGATTTCATTTTATAAATAATTTAGTAATATATCTTGAAAATGATTGAAGAATTATTTAACAAAATGTTAGTACCTAATATTACAATGGTATGATTACTATTTATTTAATTTTTATATATATAAAAGGAATGTTACTATTTCGATATTCATGACATTGATGTGGGGATATCTTGAACATGATACATTTTTATATTTGGAAAGCATTAATTGTATCTCTATAATGAGCCTAAAACATTGTATGATTTATTAAAAACATTTCAATGATATTTTTTCTTACTCAATAAAGATGAGGAATATATTTTAAGAGTTCCAAAAATATTTAAAATTATGTAAATAACTTTATTCTAACACACTATGGTTTGTGTCGAAGGATTCATATCTTGATTTTGGAAAGCCAACTGGACCAATAATCCTCTTGAAGATTTGATTGAAGGTAAAAATTCTATATTTGATTTCGGTATTTCAATCAATGATCATCTTGGTAGTAAGTAGGGCCTTCTGATCCAAATTTTCAACATTGTTAGCAAATATTGTTTCACTAACAAGGAGGATTTTTGGGCTTGGAAGCCTGTTACAAAATGTTTTCTTTATTCCAAGATGTTTTATAGGTTTTATTTGCATTGTTTCTCATCATTGCGCTTGATGGAGGGGTTTCATAGGAATTATATTAGACCCTCTAGATCAATATTTTAAAGGATAGTTTCTCATCATAAAATCCTTACATAGTGTTATCCTCAATCTTGTGGAATATCTATTTTCTCCGTATGTGTTCTTTTCCACCAACCTATGGAGGATTCAGATCATATTTTCCCCACCTGTGTTTCTTCTGCTTTAATGTGGAAAGTCATTGGAGGTCTGTTTGATGTCTCTCTGTCGTAGATGATCTTCATCTACGACGTCATCTAGAGCTGGGGGTCCCTTTCCCTATCCATCCAGTGGATCGACCTCTTTATGGTTGCTGCTGTAGAGCTGTTTCATTATATCTGGAATGCACGAAACCAGGATCTTCAAGCTGGTATGTATTTCTTGACCCCCACTGCTTTAAATTGGGTTCTCATTGCTGTTTGTGAGGCCTCCACCCCAAAAAAGTAATTTATTTTTCTAATTCAATTCATAGTCGTACTGTTTTATATAAAAAGGGAATCATTGGTGTTTTCCGACGACGATATGGTACTCTGGAAGTGTTTTGGAAGCAGCCCCTTTTTGGTTAGATTAATTACTATTGAGATGGAGCTTCTTGGGATAATCCTAGTCCCTCCGGATATGGAACCATCTTCACAGATCATCGAGGAAACGTAATTGGATGTTCTCATGGTCCTTTTGGCTTCACCTCCTCTATTGAGGCTGAGATTCTTTGCATTATTATTGCGGTGGAGCAGGCAAAGAGACAGGGTTGGAATAACATTTTGTTTGAAAGTGATTCTATTACTATTGTTTCTGCTATCAGGTTTGGATGTTCTCATTTATCATTGAAGCTAACCCATCACTGGATCAATTTAATGGACTCTCCTCTTTCTATTAATCTTATCATCACTCATGCCAACAGAGAAGATAATTCGGTGGAGGATGGCCTTGCAAACAAGGGGGTCAGTGGAGTTGATTTCATTAGGCATGACCAGCTTCTTAATGAGTTTTTATCTCTTCATAAGAGGGATTGTGACAAGTCTCCCATTTTTACAATTGTGTGTGTTTCTTCCTTTTATTAAATAAAGGTGACTTCCTCTACTGGGAAAGGTCTCATCTCTTAAAAAATCATCCTTAATCGTGATTGATAAAAAAATAGTAATGAATATAATAAATGATATACATATTGACTATTCTTGGACATATATATTTGTATGTCCTATATAGGAATTTCTTGATTACATGGAATGATTAATTTTTTATTAGTGATCTTGGAAATTTATCCTATTGGGAATTTCTAAATTCGTAAAGGGATATTGGTTCTGTGACCCAGTTACATAATAGATTGAAAAGGATCAATGGATTTTTTAATACAGACTTTGGTGTAATGATGATAGTCCTAGGTAATTTAATTTATAATTTTTTATCCAATACAGAGCATACTAGAGGGGAGATCATGAATACCATGAAATTTATTTATTATTTTAATAGGTAATAAAGGTTACAATATAGATTTAGTGGATAATTTTATTTTCACTTCCTCTCATTTTCTTTATATGATTAACTGTCTATCATTTTTTACACTTGTACATTATCTTTCATATGCGTAATTATCTATTATAAGAAATTAAAATTTAATTTACATTATTTTCTTTAATCCTATAAAAATTAATGGTTCATTGAGATATAGATAATTATAATTTTAAAAATAATTCATTAAAGATAGTGGATGAACTGAATGAATAAATTTTTCCTCTCAATCATTACTAAATAAAGATAACCAATAAATTATTTATTTTGGGTCCTTAAATAAAAACTAAATGATAAAATATCATCAATGAAAAATTAAAATTATGTTAATTTGTAAAATATAGTGAAATATATGATTATAGAGGAATAATAGCTACATTATTTTGTAGATTCAACCCAAAATACTTAGGCTTCCTCTTGATGTTTGGTGATATAATAGGAACATAAATATCTACTCTAGAAAAGGATATGTGGTCTCATTCCAATACCTCCAGGAAAATAATTATATTTAAAACAATTAGGTGTTTAATATTAATAGGGATATAATGGTCTAGGTGAAATCATTTTATAATATATTGGTGATCAATGGTTATTTATTTTTACTTTTTTTCAGTATCTTTTTGTTATATTTTATATTTATTTTATTGAATTATTCTATCCATTAGAAGAAATATATTATGAATTTAATCTTTTACTATTTTGTAAAAAACCATTTCACCCATTTTCATACTCTAATAGCATTTAAATACAGTAATTATTGAATAATAGATTATGAGATTTATGTTTAGATATTCAAAGGTACATTTTTGGGAAGTAGGATAAAAAAATAGAATATTGCTTGGCGGTAATTAAGGTGAATTGATTTCTATTATTTTAATTATAATCGACTGGATTATCTTGACTATTATTTTGTAAGAAATTTTGTGTTTGAGGTGTTTTTGAGAAAAAAAAATGAGTGTTTTGGAGGATGTTGGTGGATGACTAATGGTCAATCATTTTGAACTAATGGTGGATCACCAACGATGAATCATTTTGAACTAATGGTTGTTCACCAATGGTGACTCATTTTGAACTAACAATGGATCAAAAACGGTCGAACATTTCTAAATAACGGTGGATCACCAAAGGTGGCTCATATTTAATAAACATTGAATCCCCAATAGTAGATCATTTTGAACTAATGGGGGATCACCAATAGTGCTTCATTTTGAACTAATTTTGGATAAAAAATGGTGGGTAATTTTAAACTAATGGTGGATCACCAACAACAGATCATTTTGAATGAATGGTGGATCACCAATAGTGGATCATTTTGATATAATGGTGGGTCACAAATGGTTTCCCACTTTGAATTTTTAATCAATTTTTCTGAAATTTTCAATTTTTCCCTTTTTATGACCTTTTTAATGAAAAATAGTTCTAATGCTATAAAAAAGAATGTAACTATGTTTCAATTGTGATTAGTAAATTCATAAAATTGTTATTAAAATTTGGGATCCATTTTCAAAGTAAAATGAATTTGGGTTTAATAATATCCTACATTAATGGTTGTTTAAAATTTTATCTGATCCCACAAGTTTGGGATCTGATATTTCAAAATATAATATATTTCCTTCATTATTATCATCTTACATACTATTGAGATAGTAGGTTCCAAATCCTTATTCCCTTTGAGTCATGGAGCCTTATTTTTCAATCTAGTTCGTGTTCCCCGATAGAAGTTTCCTCGTGAATATAAACCACCATTTTTAGTGTAGAAAATTCATGTAATGTTTCTTTCTTCTCAGCAGAGGGTCCACATTTCTCTATTTTTTTGGTGTCATGAAGGATGACTTAGAATTTTTATCTGTTGGGAAGATATTTTCATCAAACATAACAAAGATAATTAATGGGTTTATATTTAATTGAAATGGGAAGGTAAATCCTTAGAATTATTTTATATCTTTCTGATATTTTGATACATATATTACCTATGTTTTTGTATAACATAACACCATGTCCATCAGTATCTCTTATTTTTGTGGTTTTGATATATTTTTGGAATCCCATGTTTTTGGTTTCTTTGCCACACCACTGTAAATAAATGTTGAACCACATATAATCATCCAATGAATTGGTGTTACAAGGAAATATTCCTAATGTGATAACTCTCTTAAATAAATAAGTTGAATTGAATAAAAAAACATATGACTAATCTAGAAAATTATATGTGTGTTATTCAATAGGTTTGTTGATATTATGGTGTGTTATGGCTTGGTTTTGTAAATTATATGCCTAGGTGGTGTATTTACTATGATGCATTCAGGGTTAGTGGATGTGATGTAGTAGTGCAGTAGGTCTACAATAGATGATATGATGGTTTGTGGAGTAGGGCAAAAAAGTGGTGGTGTATTATTGGAATTAACATGGATTTTCTAAAAGATGAATGAACTATAATAGTTTGTGTGGTTTAAATGGTGGGATGTTAAATATAAATTGATGTAATGTAATGTTTTTAATGAACCACAAATTTTAAATAGAAATTAGTAATTAAGAGATAATATATAAATTTTATTTAATTGAATATTTTTATTGGATTATGTATTTTTTAGGGTTATAGGAATTTTGAAAGAGTTGTAAAGTGAGGGAAAGTTGTGAGTTGGTTGGAACCTTTGTTGTAAACCCCTAAAATAGGATTGTATAGTTATATATTATATATGTATATATATTGTATTTCACTATTATTTCATTATTAACCCACTCATTTTGTGCACCATGTTATGATACACACACACATATATATTTATAGGGTTTTTTCCAACATCCCAATTGGGGGATGGATGGTTGGCTACACACTATTCCCTGCTCCCTTTCTCTTGATGTGGTGATATGTTCATGATGTGATGGTTATAATTCATAAGTTCGTATTATCTAAATGTGATGTTATGAGATGTGATGGCCCAAGTGTTGTTGGTTGATATATGATGAGATATCTTATCATGGGTGTCTTGCATGGTAGGAGAAGAGAATGAGGATAATTTATTTTCTGTTCATGAAATCCTACTACACTAGTAATGAGATGATATGTGTTGTGATGACACATGTATCTGTGGGTAGGATATGGTTTGATATGATGTCCTAGGTGTCTTTATGAATAATTTCATGTTATTTGGATGATGTGGGAGCTTAATGACATATGGTTTTGGTGTGTGAGAGCATCAAATCAGTGGGAAAGTTTTATTTGGTACGCTTACATGATATTATTTATATTACAATCTTATACTTTGATGCATTATTTGTTGAGTGATCCAAGGTGAATATGGGTTTGGTTAATATACACGGGTAAATCCTATTTGGTTCTAATGTTTTTTCAATGTTGTATCTATATTCTCTTTTATGATATTAATGAGATACTTTTGTTTCCTACTGAGTATAAATATATGTTCAACCTACACATATAAAATCATTTCATGTTTCTAGGAGGACATTGTGGAATATGATGGAAATTTCACTCTTGTACCTTTTGATAATTGTTGTGTTAGTGCATTAGCATTATGTTTGGGTATTAACTTTGTAGACTTTAACCTGTATCAATTTTACGTATTCATGCATCGTGGGATGATTTTTCTTTTTTTATATTATTTTTTGGAGTTTTTTGTGGACAATTCATCTTATATAACAATCATATTTATATTATTTAGGGTAATTCCTCCCATACATGATATTATTATACCCTTAGTGGTAGTCGCCAACACAGGGCTACTATAAGTGGGACCCATGGGTTTATATCTCTCCCACCTCATTATGTTATCTTCGGAGGGATGGGTCATTAATGAGTAGTATCAAAGATTATATTTGAGAGATATAATTGTGTTTGGAACGTGACATATGATAGGGATACTGGCTGGGAAATGGGATTTTAAGGACCCCATGATCCCTTATATATTCTATAATCTTATTTAATAACCAAGTTAGGTGGATTCACATTAATGCTATAGACATAGGAGAGGAACTAACAACTTGATGATTTTTTTCTTATTTTAATTAGTTGGTTTTTGATCTATG
The DNA here is from genome assembly GCA_963277665.1 of Viscum album. Taxonomy (NCBI): domain Eukaryota; kingdom Viridiplantae; phylum Streptophyta; class Magnoliopsida; order Santalales; family Viscaceae; genus Viscum; species Viscum album. The sequence goes on along the minus strand of OY728119.1, from coordinate 1,870,836,215 downwards.
AAATTTCAAGACTTTTAAAACAAATTAAATAAAATTTAAAAAAATTACATAATAACAGGCTTAAAAAATATTTGTTTCCCTTTTATGATATAGATCCTAGTTATCTTAGGCATGGAGATTAATTAGTATAGTTTCAATGGGCTGGAACAATTGATTGTTGGATGGTTGATCAGGTTCTGGATGACGATTAGTGGAAAATGATGTTGATATCTTTTAGATGATAATATTTGGGGAAGAATGAGGGCATCATTTATGATTTTGGGATTGAAGGCTAGCTAGAGGAGATGTAGATTTATATATGTCTGATCCAAACCTCAGTTAATTACTAGGTGGCCATGGTAGTTAATTAGATGTGAGGAGTTGCATGTCAATTTTGGATGTTGTACCCTTGTGGGCAGAAGGAGGCTTATGTTTCATGGGCTGACGTCTAGAAGGAGTTTCATTTCTGTGTTCTATTCATCAACCATGAAGTATATAAAGAGGAATGAGATACCCTCCCTTAAGTAGAAGATTATGTTTTTTGGGATCTTGGGATCAATTTAAAGGGACTTCTACTTTTTTGGGAAAATATTTTCTCAGATGTGGAGTCCTGAGCGAGGCACCTGGAGGAGGAACTTCTCCCATCGATCTAATATACAGTTACTCCTTTTATGTTTCCAACTTATCTAGAAATTATGGAGAAATGTGATGTGATTTATTGGATTCAATCATGGATATTCTTACTAAGAGAGGGGGACTAGAAGGGTTCTTCGAGTAGTATAGTTTTCAGTTGTAGGTATCTGGTGCAAGGGCCTTGGAGGTTTTGACTAACTGGGAGTCATCCTTAATAGCTTCCAATATAACCTTCAATGGAAAATGATTTTCATTATCTTCATAGTGAAATTATACTATTTTTTCAGTTCATGGACATCAAAAAGATCATTTATTGATGGATTCATGAGATCAGTTTGGTAGAGGTGAAATGGTTTAGTAATAGCCTCAGCAGAAGCTATGAGTGAGGTTGTTCCAGAAGTAGGGGAAGCATGATTATGATATTCCAAGAGACAATATTATAGGTTGATTTTTAACACTGGATGTATCTCAATCTAAGGTAACATTACCTAAGCATGGTTGTGGAGGTGACATTCATAAGGGAGGTATGGGATCTGGGTGTGTTAAGTTGACGGTAGTAGAGGCAGCAACATAGAGGGGCCAGAGATCATTTGAGGTGAACATAGTTTACCATGTACCATTTTTTGTGCCATGAGTTATTTGAGATAATAAAACTATTTTGATACAACCTCACTATTATTGTCTTTAAGAATTGATATAGAGAGGATTAAAATTCCATTCAGGTTGACTATGCCTACCAAAAGCTAGAACAACTTTTTTTATGTTTGTTAGTGATGTGCACTGATTATGGGGAAACATAAATCATGGTTGGAAGATTTATTATTTAATATATAGTTATATAATTTCATCCACATCATTGAATATATATATTTTTCATGTTATATTTTCAGCTGATTCCAAAGGATAGTCATGATCTATGATGTAGATGGATAGTGTGCAGTTTTCATTGGAAAGTGGGGTTTCTAGGTGATAAATTAGAGTTTAGATTCCTTTATTTTCATGGTGGCTAATTATTCAAAGGAATTAGCTGAAACTGGGATAGAGATGCTCCCAATGTTTTCAGGTAGTTCCGAGATGTTTTCCCAAAAAAGGTTATGGAACTAACCCTTGATGAAACCTTGAGTTCGGGATAGACTAGCAGCAGAGTACTTCTTATATTTTGATGGATCCTTAGGGAATGGTTCCTTATTTTTTGAGGGAGTTTAGAAATAAAATATATTATCTAATGAAGATGGATTTCCTTTGGCCTTGTGTGCCACTATGGGGTGCTCCAGTGTTATTATCTATGAATGAATATGATAGTATATGGTTGTTCAATGACAATTCAGGATTGAACCAGGTGATGGTCAAGAATCACATTCATCTTCCAAGTATCATTGATATTTTCAATTGTTAAAGTAAATATGGAATGATTTACAAGATAAATCTGGATTTTACATATCACTAGTTAATGGTGAATGATGGAGATATCCTAAAGAAAATTTTAGATAGTGCTATTGGTACTATGAATTATTGTTATTTCTTTTTACTATAACAATGAACTAGCTATGATTATGGGGCTCAATAACTCTGTTTTCCAAGAATTCATGTACCGATTCATAGTTTTATTCATCAATGACATATTAATCTACTCAATGTCATAGGAGGAGCATGTCGATCATCTCAAAGATGTTTCCCAGTTCCATCGACACTATAATCCTTATGTAAAGCTATCAAAGTGTATGTTTTGGACATGAGAGGTTCATTAACTTTAGCATGTGGTCTCTCAGTAGGGCGTGATAGTGGACTAATCAATGGGTGATGCTTTTGTTTCATGGGAATAAACTGGGAATGTGGAAAGGTTACATAGATTACTTTGATATATAGTCTATTATTAGAGATTTGTTCTAGATTTATCTTACATTGAAGCCCCATTGATACTTTTAACTAGTAAGGACGATGATATTGTGTGGAATAACAAGTGATAGGTAGCATTCAGTTACATAAAGGTGAAGTTGGCCATTCATCTACAGATTCGGTTTTCTAGAGGAGGGGTTATTTATAATGTTTTTTTATGATTCTTACCATTTGGTATTTGGATATATATTGATGCATTATAGGGTAGTGTTCTCAAATGGGTTAAATAAGTTATGTCCCGAGGAGCATAAATATAAAACCCTTGGTCCGTAGCTAGTAATGGTTTTGTTTGCACTAATTGTTTGGGGTAATTACATCATTCGGGGGTGATTTTTGTTCATCAAATGTCACAAGAGTTTGATGTATGTCTTTTATCAGGGTGATGTGATTCAATAAAAATGAAGGAGGATAGAGTTTCTTCCTAAAAATGATTCTGAGATCTCTTATATATAAGTAAAGGGTAATCTTGTTGCCGATACATTGAAATGGTAGATGCAAAGGGATGGTGTTTAAGAGTGTGTGGATTATTGAAGAGTTATGGAGGAGTTTAAATCATTGAAATTAGATGAGAGTGTGGTTGCTGGAGGAGGTTTCTGGATTCATATATCAGTGTAGTCATTACTGATGTGGTAGGTGGAGGATTATTTATGGGGAGACTAAGAGGTAGAGGTGATGTGCGATCGGGTTTTCTATGGTGATGCTCTTGATGGATAGTCAGATTATTGATCACCTTTACTAATATACCAATGATTTTACAAGATATACCATGGCTTCAATACACCATTTTTGTGGCCAATGATGAAATGAGTAGTGGAGAAGTTTTTGTCTCATTGTCTAATTTTCCATTAGTTAAATGTTCTACATCATGTTCATAGAGGTTTTATATAGACATTATTTTTTCCTAAGTGGAAGATTGGATGAAATATCAATAGAATTCATCATAGGGTTAGTCTAAGCTCCAATAGGATGTGATTATTCTTGTTAATTATATATTTATTGAAGAAATCATCCCACTTCATAGAAATCAGGGTGCTGGGAACTGTATATGCTTTTCCTTATAGGTATGTGGATGAGATGGTAAAATTTAATGAATTTCCAAGGTACATTATCTTTGATCATGATTCATATTTTACCATTCAATTCTAGAATGGATTGCATCTTGCTTTTGGAATTCATTTACAATTTAGGACAACTTTCCACCCTCATAAAGACATGCATGAAGAGTGAAATCACTCAATGTTGTAGGAAATGTTATGGACATGTGTCTTGGAGTTAACATGATTTAGGGAACAACACATACCCATGGTCAAGTCTGATTATAATCACAACTATCACTCATCAATTGGAATGGACTCATTTATGGATTTTTATTGGTGGACATGTTGTTCATTGTTATGTTGGGATGAGGTTGTGGAATCAGTTGTTTTTGTCCCCAATGTGGTGGAGTGCATGACAATGAATGTACAGTTGGATTGAGGGAATATGAAATAAGAATAAAACTAGAAAAATTTATTGATGATTGTAGGAGGACGCCCTTGTAGTTTGAGGTTGGGGACCACGTATAGTTAATGTTTTCCCTCAAAGTGGGCATCAATGGTTTTGAATAGGGTAACATTTCCCCAGGTTTGTTTGGCCCATTATGGGGTTGGAATGTTTTTCAAGGTGGATTACCAGTTGGATCTTCCTCTATGATTGGATTAGATCCATGATGTCTTCCATATCCCGTAGCTCTGTTGGAATCATCATGATGACTCCCATTTCATATATTTGGGAGATTTTTATATCGGGGATGATGTGATACTCATAGAGTGGTTATTAGGGATCCATGATCTTCAAGATAAGGTCTTATGATGACGAACCATTCTATTATATCATGTTTCATGGAGGCATGGAGTCCAACAGGAGTATAATTGGGAGTGAGATATGAAGATGTGTTCCTAGTAACTAGTGATATTTTGATAATTTTTTTCATTGTTTGGGATTTGACGAAATATGTAACTTTTGAAGAACATATTATTTTATTTTATGGTTTTTTTCTTGACTTAGTGTTGTGTGATAATGTTAAGACATGTGAAAATGGTAGGACATAATACCTAATTAAGACACGTTATACTACGATGAAATTAAACCCATGTGGTTGTGTCAGTGATGTCTAGAGTGGATAGTTTATTGACATGTTTGATGGACTTTTGTGATTATTATGTTAATGGTAGTATGTTTTCTAAAGACATTGTGTTATTTATGGTTAGTTGGTTTGATTCTTGGAGGTATTTCAGGTGTAATAAGATCCTTGAGAGGTATCTCAAGGGATGGTTGTTCGAACCATTTCACTCTTTCCTTATAAGTTTTTTTATTTCTTGAAAGAGAGAATTGTTTAAGTGGAACCTGTTATAATGTACTGGACCATCCATCACATCATGATTAGGGAAACATAGTGTTTGAGGTGTTTTGGAAGGAAATGGGTTTTTTTATAAGATGGTGATGGATCACAAAAAGTGGATAATTTTGATCAAATGGTGGATTACCGATAGCAGATCATTTTGAAATAACATTGGATCACCTATGATGGATCATAATATACTAAATTGGGATCACCAATGGGGGTAGTTTTGAACTAATAGTGGAACACAAATAGAGGAACATTTTGAACTAACGGTGGATCACCAATGGTTGATCATTTTGAACTAACGGAGGATCATTAACGATGGATTATTTTCAATTAACAATGGATCACCAATGCAGGTGTATTTTGAAATAATTTTGGATAATTAATGGTGTCTTACATTTTAATAATGTTGGATCTCCAATGGTGGAAAATTTTGAAAAGTAAATCTAGTTTGATGAAATTTCTATCTGTCCCATTTGGTGTCCCTTTTGATGAAAAAGGATATCAATGAAGTAATTAATGTAATATAAATCCATTTAAATGGAAATTAATCATATATTAAATTTATAAATATATTGAAGATATTTTAAATGTTTAAATTGGGTGGAATTTATAACATCAAACATTAATGTCCAATTAAAAACGTATCTAATCTCAATGGTTTGGGATCCAATAATTCGAAAGATTATATCATTTATTTGTTCTTTAGAGACTAAATTCCCTTGATATGGGTGGTTCCAAATAATTATACCCATGGATTCAGGGAACAAAATCATTGAATGTGGTTGATGTTCACCCAAAGAGGTTTCCTCTTGTATATGCCCCCTATTTTTGGTGCATCCATTTTGATAAAAGATTATTTCATCTAGGTAGTAGTTTATTTTTTCTAATTTATGTTTATCATATGGGATGGGTAACACTTATTATATATTGGGAAGATAGTTTCATTTAAATAACAAAATACAATTGTCAAATTTAAATGGAATTTAAATGGGTAGGGGTATGATTCGTATGCTTTTATATCTTTTTGATATTATTATATTGTGATTATATATTTTGTTTTTATCAGTGAAAAAAATGGATATTGGAAGCTCCTATTTTATTATTGGTTTTGATTTATGTTTTGAAGGCCTTGTTGTGTGATTTATTGTGATTCCATTATAAATAAATGGTTAACAACTTATAATTATCTAATAAATTTGATGCACTAGGATATATGGATTGTGTGATTACAACCTTAAATAAAGAATTTGAATTGACTAAAATCCCATATGCACAATATGGAAATGAAATGTGGGGTACTTAACATGTTTTTGGATGTGACTATGTGTTATGGAATGGTTGTATTGATTTGTTTCTTGGGTGGTGGAATTTTTGTGATGTGTGCAGGGGTAGTGGGAGGGATGTCGTTGTACAACGTGGCCATGATAGTTGAGATGATGTGGTTGAACAATTGGACGAAAAAATAGGTTGTGATGTGATGGAAGAGGGAAGTTGGATGTGGCTTTTTTAATATTCTGTTTTGATTCATGTTGTGTGTTCTGTTTCGATAGTTTCGTAATTAGAAATGTAATTAATATGGAATTCTTAACAGAAGAATAATATGAAAAAGTCTATGTGGTTTAAATGGTGGGATGTTAAATATAAATTGATGGGATGGAAAGTGTTTAATGAACTTTTATTTTAAAAATGAAAAGGGTAGATGAGATATAATATGGAAATTGGATTTGATTAAATATTATTTGTGTATTATGAATTTTCGTGTGCTTTTATGCACTTATAAGTTGCAGTAATGTGAGGAAAATATGTGAGTTGGTTTCTACATTTTTTGTGAACCCCAAGGATGTGGGTAGTGTGTGTCTATTATATATACATTTTATTTTCCTATAAATTCATTACTTTCACCACCCATTTAAAGGACCATGTTCTAACACACATATATATGGTTGTGCTGTTTTTAAAAAATCATTATGGGAGGATGAATGGATAGATACATGCTCTTCCCCACCCATTTGTCAAGGAATTAGTGATGTGTGGGTTATGATGTAATTAGTCAAAAGATTAAAGGCTAAAAAGTGATGTGATGAGAAGTTATAAAACACGTGTCTTTGTGGGATATATGATGATATGAATTCTAGTGGGGGTCATATATGGTTGGAGGAGGGAACAAGGTTGATGTCTTTAATGTTGATGATAAGCTACTACATTGGTTATCAAAAGTGATGTGATGTGATGAATGAGCTGTCTTGAGGTGGGATGCGATGTGATTTGATGAATAAAGTGTTTTTAGGTGGAATATTATGTGATGTGTTGTTATTAAGAATATGTGGGAGCTCTAAGAAGAAAAGTGTTAGGTTATGAGGGTAAAAAAACTAGAGGGAAAGATATGAAAGGATCCCTTCATCGATATGCTTTATATGAAATTATTATAACTGGATGTGTTATTTTGTGACTGCTCCCTTATGAGGATGATATTGTTTAGAATGAATGTGTAGGTATTTTTTGGATATACCCTTTTCTCAATGGTTGCATTAGTATACTTTCTTCACATTTTCACACAGGACATAGGTTTTCTCACTATGTAAACATGTATTATCACCCTATGTATATAATTTTTTTGTTTTCATAAGGACCTCATGAACTGTACTAGACATTACTAGCTCAAATCATTAGATAATGGTTGTTTCGCTACATTTGGTTTGTTTTTGGGTAGTTAATTTGGCTACTTTTACCCATATTACTTATATTTATTAATGCATTGTGGGAAATTTTTCGTTACTTTTTATAGTATTCCTTTTGTTTGTTTGCGGATGATTCACCTTGTCTCACGTTCCTATTTGTATTATTTTTTGTCTTTTCTCCCACACTTATGATTTTTATACATTTAATAGTAGTCACTAAATTGGGGCCTACTGGAGGTGGGAAATTTAGGTTTTTATCTCTCTCACCTCAATGTGGTGTCATTGGAGAGAGGGGGTCATGAAAGTAATATCCTACTATTAATGAAGTCACGTTGATTAAAAAATGGGTTCAGCACATAATAGTCAACTCAACACTTTGGAAACCATGTTAATAGTAGTCATACAAAATCCCAAGGACAATCCATTAGTGGATAAAGGCCCAGAACCTTGGCAATGTATATACACCCATAGAATGGGTATTTGTTAGAAAGGCCCTACATGAGAAATCACTGAAACAATGAACATCAATCCATCAGAGTAAAAAACTTTAAAATATCTACACACATGATCTGGAACATCCAGATTTTCCTTATTACAACTAGAACTATGTACTGATATAATTGATGTAAATTAACCACACTCACCACACTAGGTCTCCCTCAACTTACAATATCTCTAGAAACTCACACGATAAAATTCAATAAAATGTAAAAATGTAATATTAATGAGGAATCACATATAATATGAGGTTCAAACATTTATTCTTGTGTATGAGAAATAAAAAGAAATATTCACCATACAATGCTATTTAACTCATTCAATCAATGAGTAACAATTTATGAAATACATCATGTAAAATATAAAAATCATGTAGTTAGTCTCATTAAACCAAAATAGAAATATTTATCCATTTTAATGGTTTTATAATCTATCATATTTTTATAGAGAACCTCCCCCTAAAATAATAATCCTTTGATTCCTTGTAGCTTCCACCACCTCAACAAATGAATTCATTAATCCGCTATTTGGACCTCATAATTCACTCATCAAAAGTTAAAGATCATCTAATTTAATGGAAACCTCTATTAGAGTTACCTTATTTGTGGTAGATTAATTTAAATGCCCATTCTATATTTAGGTAATAAATCCATTTGATATAGTTAATTAGAAGATAAAATATGATTTATTTTCCAACAATAACCTACTTTAATATTTTTCAAAGGAACGTTCTAGAAACCATACAACGCTAAGAATATCATAGTAAACATCATTACTTCAACAATATTCATTAAATAATCTCAATTACCATCTACTGAATCTATTCCAAATGATGTGTAGTGATGCCTGTATATTTACTAAAGTGAACCATCATAAAAATGTTGGACACATTCTTCTTCTCATCTATATTTTACTATAATAAAACATTTTCCTCCAAAAAAGTAATGAATCAATGGAAATATAAGTCAATATATTTTATAATTAAAAGAAACATCCTATTAAAAGAAAAGTTAATTTTACTCTAACTATCATATAATTAAATTAAAGTTGTGTAAAATTATGAAATATCACTTAACAGGTGAATAAATCAAACAAAAACATTTCTAGCTTCTAAATAGATATGTATTCTTATTTTGATATAGAAAAATAAATAATAGGTTTAATTTAAGACACCTCACTAACATCCCTTCCACTAATGTTAATAAAAATAATTCAATCCATTTTATAATATGAGTCCCCAAAAATATCAATCTCCATGTATCCTTGAATTGGATCTTATTAACCAAAATAGATAATCTTCTAAAATTTTCCCATTCTGTATGGTCCATATAACTTCTTCTTAATATACCTTTTGGGATTCAGCAAGAAATAACATATTACTCCAACTATAAAAGAAATGTTCATATGTGGAAAGTCATCACATACACAAAATATATGATAGCTGATGAAAATTGTATATTTAATATGTACCATGTCATGTATTCAATTTTTAGTGTTTCCCCTTGGATAACATGAAATGTATATTAACTGGGGTTAAGATGGGATTAAATCTAGTCATTCTAAATGATCCAATGATCTTTATAATAGATTATATCTCAAAAAATACCAATGTATTGTCATTTCAATACCTCTCAATCTTCATTCCCTTGGTTTTCTTAGATTGTAAAAGATCCTTGCATTAAGATCCTCCATAAAACATAAAATGCATCTTGTGAATCCAATAAAACTATGGACCTTCCAAGAACTTTTCATAAACATATAAGTGTATATATTAATTCCCATCAAACAAAAAAATCTAATAATAGTAGTAATTAGAATCATTCCACCTCAACCCATATACAGACATAAATTCATCAAACTTATATTTCCACTACAGAGGTTCTGGATTCATAACTTATAGACTTATATTAAAATTTAAAACAAATTCATTCTTAAAATTGGTTTCAAGACTCATTTGATGATTTACATAGATATCTTTATCCATGTACCAATAATGAAACATTGTTTTTATATAAATTTTATCATTTTATATATCATCATAAGTAATTCGAACCAATAAGATAAAAATTTATATATTCTTGACAAAGGATGATTAATTTATGTAAAGTAAACTCTTTTACTATACTAGAGCACCATTACCATCAATAGTGCCCTATATATTTTTAGAGTCCCTAAAAATTCCACAAGGGGGGAATCCAATTACCCTGAAACTTGGAAAAGGACCGAACCAGTTTGTGTACCGGCTCCCAGTAATGGTATGTGGCCAGTTCGGAGAACCACCCTCCCGCAGACGCTGTTGTTCACAAAATGGCAGTGGAGAGCCTATGCGGGCACGAACCAGGAAGACCGTCAATGAAGCCGGCCTGTTCCACCATCACAGACCACATCATTCGTAGAACAGAAGTGGATAGGTATGTGACAACGGAGAAATCTGATGATTCTCAGTTCCAAAAATCCCCGGATGACCGAGTCGTCCGTTGGTGGGGATTCCTTATTGGGATTCTGCAAAAAGTGTCTTGTGCCCATCAATAAAGCCTCTTTGCGGATCTATAAATATTCACTGAGGGGCACCGAAAATTCACGGAGGAAAGGACGGGTGAATTCCTGTGTGGAGACACTGGAGAAATCGCTCCCAGTTGTAATGTTCCGGGACCATTCGCTGACCCCATATCGTCCGCAGATGCACTCTTCCGCACATAGGAGAAACCAAACCGCGAACCACATGTGTCTACCTCCTTTGTGGCCAGCCCTTAGTGGCCATTTCCTTCGCGGACATCCTAGGCAGCCAGCTTCTACGCGGCCCGCCTCCTCTACGGCCAGCTCCTCCGCGGCTAGCCCTTAGCGGCCATTTCCTTTGTGGACATCCTAGGAGGCCAGCTTCTATGCGGCCCACCTCCTCTATGGCCATCTCATCTACGAACACCCTTTGCGGACAGCCTATCCGCAGATGCTCCTACGCAGCGAGATCCTCCGCAGATACCCTCCGTGGATACCCTCTGCGGATACCCTCCGCAGACACCATCGGCGGAGACCCTCCGCTTCCATCATTTATGCGGCCAGCTCCTATGTGGCTCGCTCCTCCATGGAAACCCAACGCGGCCAGCTCCGTCGCGGCCAGTCCCTCACGGACTGTCTCTCGCGGCCATCTCCTATGTGGCCCGCCCAATGCGGGAGACCCCAGTACATACCGCGAGGGCTGCACCCCCGCACCCTCGCTCGGGCTCAGTGCCGGGCTGCGGTCCCGGCCCTTCGGGCTGGTCCATTTGCTACCGCCACTGACCCCCATTAAAAATAGAGAGTCACACTGCGAACTTCTCGGGCCGGGTCACCAGTATTTTACATTTCACACTTACGCCGCCCCCAATGTAACACCCCAATCTTCCACGATACGCTTCTCTTTGAATAATATAGTAGTGTGTGTTGTACGCAACTTCGAGTTCTAACACACACCACAACCAATCAAACTACCCGTTATGAATAGTAATACCCACTTTTTGAAATTTTATAAATTTTATCATTCAAAATGGACTTCGTTTTTGGATTCAGAATATCGAAATTAGCTTAGGGTAAATTTTTGGTGCATTTCGGATAACTTTCTTTTTTTGATGAGTAGTGAAAATTACTAAATTTTAATTAAAAACAACTTTTTTAATCGAAATAATTAATAGTGATAAATTATGAATTTGAGTGGTTTTAAAGTATATTTAGATTATATTTTTACCATTTTAAAATTTTTTGGTCATGTTACATAATTTCACAATTAAACCGGAAATAAACATGTTTCAAATTTTTGATAGTTATTATATCTTAAAAAACACACTTTTTGTTTTGACAGTGGGAATTAATTTTAAATTAATTTCTACCACTTCTGTGTTTTGAATTTGAAAAAATAGATTCCATATTTGAAATCAGTATTCCCAAATTGTGTAAATAGGTAAATTTTATATTTATACATTTTAAATAATTACTTCGGTAAATATTTTATTTAACATGGTTAAAGGGAAAATCCGGTAAATAAGGGTTAAAAAATAATATTATAATAATAATAAATTACCCTAAAACGTGTCCTAACCTTATTGGTGGATACATGTACAACTATGGGCATATTTGGGTATATTTTGGGACCCCATGGAGGCACTTGTAGGTGATAGGGACACTTTATATTAATTAAGTTAAAGTGAATACAAAAATGACATAAGCTTATATCTTTTAGAAAAACAATTTTTACATAGGGTTATATATGTTATATTTTCAATTATAAATATTCAGTAAAAAGATAAAACGATTTCCTACATAATAATAGTTTATTCATAATTTTTAGACATTTAAAAAGAAATAAATATAGAGGACACAATAATGATGCAGTATTTTCCTTATTAATGAAAGAATCTAATAATTGATATTATAAATGTTAAAATAAATATAATTTGAAATTTTTGATGACATAAAGGAATTTTATTGGTTAATATGACATGTTACTATTGCTTAAATGATGTTGGTTCGAATTAATAATGTTTTTGAGACTTTAACAAAAATTAATTATAAAGTAGTGTTAAAATTGACATAAATGAGTTTTTTAAAAACATATTATATTATTAATTTATATTATATTCCTAAAGATCTAGGGATAGGCCAAGAGACTTATATAACAATAGGTGTATCATTAATGGACTACTTGGGGGTATCTTGGAGGTATATAGTAAGATTATTAACTATATAATATAAAAATAAAAAGTGACATGGTAAGTGTCAAACTAATTAACTAAGAGTTAAAACTAAAAGATATGGTTAATATAATGATCCAAACATGTATAAATTCTATTGGTTGAGTGGTTTTCGACCCATCCCCACCTTAACCTTTAAATAATCCACTTTTGAGACATTAGAAACCGAATATGTGTTTATTATAAAATAATATTTCTAGATTTTCCAAAAGAGCCCATCCCCCCTTATAAATGGACACCACTTATAACCAATTCCACACACCTCTCAAGCCTCTTGTCTCGTCCAAAATCTACCCAATTAATCTCCATACATCAATCTACTCCTCTTAGAGGCCTTACCTCAGGCATAAGGCACTTTAAGAGTCTTTTTTGATTCAAACCAAAGGGAGTTGCCCAAATTAAAGGTAACAATTTCTCTTAGCTTCTTTTCTTTTATTTTACTTCTACAACCCCTAAACTCATCTTATTATTTTCTTTTGTAACAAAACCATTATTCTAAATATACTAGAATATTGTTATTAGAAGTATTAGAACAACAATTATACACACATCCATCTAATGGGTGAAGAATATAATGTTTATGTGGATGGAAACCAAACGCCTCACGAAGCGATGATTGTTCAATTATCTCCTACCACCTCTAATGGTGGCCATTATGATTGAATTATAATTAAATATGATATTTATGATATTTATTTTATATATAACTTCTGTAATTCCATTTTATATCATACCATTATTCGTTTCATGTTGTATATATATACACGATAATTTCATTTGAGGAAGTGCGGACTACCGCCCCCTCAAAGTGATATCACTCGTTCATACCATACATGGAACGTATAAAGGATGGTGTTAATGAACATAAGTAACAAATATAAGATATTATATTATACTATAATAAATATATACCTATGTATCATTTGGTTTCGATTCCTTTTAAAATGAAAAATGAAATGGAAGTAGCATTCGTGCGTACGTACAGATTACTGTCTCCACGAACGCGATGAGACTCATTTCCCCATCATATCCATTCGAGAATAATTATCATTTGATGACTAAAAGTAATGTTTAAGGACTTGATATCATTTTGGATATGAATAAGATACAACCTATCTATAACAAACATGGATTATGTAATGAAGCATATAAAGGAAAACGAATCAGTTAACACCTGAAACGAAGATAATACTAATATATTATTGACAAAGAAATATTAAAAGATCATATATGATATCATATTTATGTATATGATTCTTTCATAATTTAATAACAATTACATAACAATTATACAGGAGGTTAACCTACCCTCAACCAAGGAAAAGTACAAGGTAAGGCGTTTTCATCTCACTCCTTATTCCCATGAGATTCATGCCATATTGCCACTATTACCTTTTGTGTGGTGTATGTACTTCCCATAATTGTATTATTTATGTAATACACATTAATTTATGTGTATTTACATATTCATTGTTTGATAATTCTTTTATAGGGTGTATGTTTCGTAAGTTATTAAATTGGTAAGGATTTATTTCACAATCTGTTCATTATCCGAGGTTGTTTATACGTAGTAATCTAATGGGACCTCTTTATCATAAACATCCATGTTTCTTAAAAATGAATTTCAAAAAATTCTTTCTATTTTATTGAATATTGGTTAAAGTCATTTATACCCTTGTTTTTATTTTTATCAGACATTTATAAAAGAATCTTATCGTCGTTTTACAAACAAGGTCCTTTTTAACCTTTTCGACAGAATTAAGGTAAGAATGTTTTTTTAACTTATACGGCGGATGCGGCTATTGTCCACCATTATAAAATCTTATAATCATACCTTAGAATCTTATAAGGATATTTTCAAAGTAAATGTTTTATTTTATAATTATGTGATTTCTAAATAATTTCAAAATGAATATTTTATGAATTTTTGAAAGGTACTCTTTATCAAAATCAGAATTTAAAATGTATTAATGATTTATATTTCTAAATATTTTTAATTAATGTGAATGTTTTCAAAAATGATTTTATGGATTTATTTATATTCACATGAATTTTTTGAAATGATATTTCTTTTAAAAAGATTCAAAGTCGTATGGGACACATTGATTCAAAAATATCTTTTCAATTACTTCCTTAATAAATGTGTGACTTTTAAATGATTTCAAAAAAATAGATATTTCCCTCAAATAGTTTAGATTTCATCTATGTCAACATCCTTTGATGGATTTTATGTTTATTTGATGTTGGTTTATTAAGATACTATACTTCCATATTGTATTGATGTTTTTGTGATGTGTTTGACCGTGGATGTGTTATTTTTATACCATTCATGGTTTATGGAAAAAGTATTGACATTTCATATGCTAGTTTTAATATGATTGTTCATGTTATGTTTAAACATGTTCATATGAGGAATGCATTGGACTTAATAAGTGATGGGTGGAGCCTGCTATAGATCCTCGATGCATCGGTAGGTCTCATGAGACAAACTAGAGTCTTGGAACGAGGCCTTGACAAAATCTTATTTGTAGTCTTGGCACGAGGCCTTGGTTACATGGTGATGATAGTCTGGAATTATGCATTCCGTCATTATGAATGTTCTTATTGATATTTCATGTGATTATTCGACTAGTAGAATATCCATGTGAATAAGTAAATGACATTATTTCATTTTATCTATTCCATATTATGTTGAATTTAAAGTTTAAAGGGATTTTTTTTAGTTATACATTACCTTAAATGTTTATTTTTATTTATGAAAGTCTCCGCTATATTGTTATCCTTACTGAGCATTTGATCTCACCCCTTTCAAAGTTTTATTTTTCCCAGGATGTGAAGAAGTAATTTATGAATAACCTGAAGGGAATTTATGTGGGGATATGAGTGTGGACTATGGAGACTATGTTGTTGTAGTTTTCATTTTTATGATGTAATGTAAACATTATGAATGTATCTAGTGTTTCCATAACAGCTAAACTGATCGGTCATTCGGGACGTGATTCCTTGCAATCATGCCAATGTTATGTAATAATGCACCGAATCTGGGTAACTGGGGTCAGGGCGTTACACCCAACATCCTTCCTATGCATGACATGACTCGAGCTACTCCTCATGACTCTCCTATAACCCCATTACCTAGATCCTTTTGCTGGGTTCATCCAGAAAGGGCCGCCCTTGTGTAAGTCCCACACCAACTATTGCTTGGTTTCTCGTACCTAGTCATCCTGACCACATGACGATAAACTGTATGGCCCTCGTCCTATCCATATGACGTTAAACTATATGGAAATAGTCCCTTCAACATGACATTAAACTGTGACGTCTTAAATCCTATCAGCATGAAAATAAACTGTAGTAATCCCTATGTTCCAAATATATGATGTCTCTTACTGAATCCAAGAGATGCCTTATGATCCAAGCATAAGATTCCTCATCCTTGTTTATAGTGGAATAATTTTAAGAGTGTTGGAATCCATTCAAACATTCCATTACTCTGCCTTATGATTTGTGCTTCCATCATTCAGATATTCATCCCCTTCCATGTCTGAAGGGACCCCCTAACGGCCTCGTCCCATGCTGCCTTGGCTCGCCTACCGTCCTAGGCCAATGCCCCTGAAAGACATTGGGAAACACTTCGAGTCAGGTCCTGTGTTTCGAACATGGTCAACAGTCAACCCTCACTTGTCTGCCCCATTACAGGCTAACACGATATAGATTTTGTGTTTCGAACACGTTCAACAGTTATCCTCCATTGTCATGCCACCCTCACATCATTGCGAATGTCAGGCATGTCATTCACACTTTTCATCTCCCTTTGTTAAAAATGATTCAAATGGCCTTGGCATTATCCCGCTTGTGCACTTGAGCATAGGTGTAGGGATCAATTATATGCCTCAACCCACCAGTGAGTTGGGATGCCCTCATGGTCAGACATGAGGAAGGCACCTGGGTAGCTTCCTTGCCTAAGCCCTATCCACCATTACCGCACCATAGCGTCACCAATGACTCTATCCTGGAGTAAGTCCCAATATCCATTTCTCTGGGCTTCTCCATGCGTAAACCCCACTCCTCTTCCGACAAACGCACCTTTCACGACATGAGAGTCAGGTCTCTACTGCCTCTTATTTCTCACACCAAGCATGACTCACGTGGGCTTAGAGTAAGCACTGACCCTGACCCCCACCATCATATGAACTACGAGGACTTTGATCCATGTCAAGGCATGGTACGTAGGAAGCCTCCCTGAGGTTCAAGCCCACCACCTGGTCATTCCGACCTCCTTCACGTCGGTTCACCCCCGTACCACATGACATTAAACTATATCCCCAATCCATCCTGAACTACAAGGACTTTGATCCATGTCAAGGCATGGTACGTATGAAGCCTCCATGAGGTTCAAGCCCAACAAACCATTGGCCCCGTCCGTCACCGTGTCAGTGTGCCAAGCCCCACCATCTTGGGCCACCTCAGAGTGTAAGCCATATCCTTCTTCCAGCCTGACGTTAAAATACACTACTGAACTAAGTGGATATTGATTCCTCTCACGAGGATACGTAGCAAGACCGTAGTACATGTTCGATCCGAATGATCAAGTCGTTATCTATAACCCATGGACGACAATAAACTCCAGAGCACCCATACATGAGGCTTCAAACCAGCGATGTCTCAGTGAGTCCAAAGTCCTTGGAGTCATTAATCCAATGATGGATGGTAAACCTCGGGCCTAAATGATTCAGAATCCATGCGTTCAGTTGACCATTGCCAACCAAGCGTAATCTGTGGATACTCTGCATGGGTATAAACCAAAGATTTTCAAACATATGAATACATCTTAAATCTATAAGAGAGTCCTGAAACATGCAATAATTCCCCCCAAAATGGTGCGCTAAGCCCGACATCCCATCCTCTCGACCAATGGGAGTTCTTAAGAATCGCTGGCCGAATCACCTAGGGAACGACTGCCATTGGATAGCAGGTCCATGGATCGTTTGACAAAGAATCATTGGGCATTATGAAACAAAGACTGATATACCCGACCTTAGAGATTGAGCGAAGCTCATCCCTCCGTGATATTGACAGTCGGGCACATTGGTCCACTCCATCCAATTCATCATGAAACAATATTATACATTAATTTGCTTCTTAATTCAAAAAAATCCCCAATTTTTCTTGAATTTTCATTTCACATCCATTAATTTATTTATTTACAAAGATCTATTGAACATCATTGAAGACATTTTCCCCATTATTATTGAACCTCCTAATTCTGAGTCACTGTGTTTTATGGAATCATTCATTAATTTGGGTTCTATAGTATGATATAGAATTATGAAGTTCATATCATCTTCATATAACTGGACTAGTTAATTAACTATAGAATATCATCTCAACTCATCTTGAGGTTCATCTTTTTCAGGTAATTCTATTTCTATTGCCATATATTCCAGCAAAACATCTTCTGAATTGTCAAATTCTGGGGCTTTTACATAGTTTTTAATATGCATTGATCATTCATTCATGTATTTCATAGTTCATTAATCATGTAAATCTATGCTTATATATAGACTCACTAGACCTTGTCATCCTATAGTGCATTCATGTAGATCAAATTGAATAATTGCAGTTTACTATTTCCATTAAATTTAGATTATGCATTATTTTGATCCTTCCACCTGGATTCTCATTGAAGGTAACACTTCATATTCTTATTAATTCACACTTTTTATTTTCCTATTGTGTGTAAGCAAAGTATTAAAACTCATACAAAAAAATGAACCATTCCTCATACAAATACTCATATTTTTTTACAATAATTGGAAACTATATAAATATGTGTTAATAATTTTTAGATATTAAGAAGGAAAATTTCTAGTAACATATCAAGTCATGGGATTTATAATAGACTATTTCACACAAAACATGATATAATTTTATTGTAAAGGGTAGGAATAGTGTGGATTACTTCTTCCAAAATAGTGTTGGGAAGAGTTCATCAACATGTATCGCGCCTCCTCAATCAATGACCAGATCATTCTTCCATATACACCATATTGTTATATTATTCTAGTGAGGTTTCATTCTTGAATAATCTCTATATGTGGATAAGTGATTATTAATTTTTGATTTCTAGAATCACAATAGTTATATGGTTAGAGGCACTTCACCTTTCATCCACATTCTATATCCACCACAGATTTCAAATGTACAATTGAATAATTGATATAATTTTTATGGTTATGGAAATATACTCATACATACCTTGTAACATTATTAAGTAATGTGGTAATGTAAATAGATCCTCCACAAGACTATACTAGGACACGACCCTATGCATTTAAGGTAACATGTTCTGAATATTAGGCGCTAGCCATCTGGACATTCAATTTTAATGACACATTTTTTATATACCAATAAAGAATATCTTAAAATATTTATATCGAAGGTCTTATGTTTTAGTATTCTAATTCCTACAAAAATATTCATATTAATTTCACTATAAAGACTGATCCTAATATTAAAAATTATAGATCTTACAAATTTACTATTCTAACCATTAAAATTTAATTTTATCTTCCTGATAGATAGTGTGTTAAATAATTTAATCCTCATAAAAAACCATAGGACAAGAATCTAGTTGTTACCCTCCATTAGATATGATCATAATATATCCTTCCTCGTTGATATTCCCTATGGATATTAGATTCATTTATAGACCCGGGATGTGCCTGACTACCTTGAGTCTCATGAATCCATCATTTTATATCTAGATGTTCATATATATCTTTTAAAAGGCATATAAGGATTAAACATATGCTAGGTTAAACCTTATAATTATTCTGAATACATAATTTAACATTCAAAACAATTATTCCATTAAATGTAATTATTTAAGGGAATTTACTACCCCTGAATCCAACAGAACAATGACACTATAGGATAGGTTATTGCCTCACATCATTGAACTTATTGAAATTAATCAGGAGTATTTTTTCATTATACTAAATTATTTATAATTTATTCCAATTTCTTTAGTGATATGTATTGTATAAAAAGTTACAATAGGTGATTCTAAGACCATTAAATTTTCCTTAACTCATCCCCCTTGATTTATCTTTTAGTCACCACAAATTTCTTCTGAAATGTGTGAGTCTTATTGTATTGTATTTCAAAACATTACCTTAAGGTACTTGAACATCTATTTTCTATGTTATTAATTAATGATCAATTTATAAAAATACTCAAACAACAAGTTATTTTTTATATAGGAATTATTCATAGATATGACCATTACATCCCGTGATTATGACAATAAAGACAAATAATGAATTTCCCACACATTATATATGAATAATACCTTCACTGAATCAAGCTGGCTCCAGTTCATGTTAAAATCATTAATATGATATGCCAATGACCATCCATATGATAACCTTTTACTAAAGAAGATCAATATTAGAAATAAATTGATTATTTATTTTGGTTTCTAAAACATTTCTGCAAAGGCATTCATCGGCTATGTTATTGTATTCTTCTCTCATATGTTGAAGGACAAATTCCATTCTAATGACATAATCACTAATCCGTGTGATTTTCAGTATAAATATTTATATATAATATTCCACATAAAATAAATCCTGGTCCTATTAAATATTATTTTTTGTTTCTATTATAATATATAATCATTTATATGCATCCTCCACATTCCATATTTTATTTGGTAAATTTATCAATTTATGCCTTGATTTCTTTTGATTTCATATATTTTAATGATAATAATACCAAATCATACAAATATATATATATATATATATATATAATTAGGTAATGTTTGATAATGCTTTCAAGGACTCTTTAAAGGGTACAATAAAAAGGAAACCATAGTCATTGAGGACAAAAATTTTGAAAGTCTCACCTTGGTAATTACTAGAATCAGGATCTTCATTCCACTATAATAAAAAAACCTAAAATCCTCGATGCAATGGATCTTAAAACATTATGATGGACTTCTCCCTATATAATTATTTCATTCGAAGTATGGAATTCAATATATTCCACCCATTTCAAAGTCACACTCTACACATTTTCTCTCTTGAAACTCACCCAAAAACAATCATGGAAAATATGGAAAAGTAAATAGGAGACAAAAATATTAAGTACTTCCCAACATTTTTCCTAAATATATCAGAGAAAATTCCAAATGTTTATTAAATAGAATATTTATTTATTTAATCAATAACTACTAATAGATATAGTATATTGAGTATAAAATATAAAAAAATATAGGTGCTCCAAAAAAATCTAATAATAATAGTTTATCAAGTTTAACATGTTTCACCACAATCTAATGTTTGATGATAACTATCAATTGAATCTAAAAACCTATGATTTTATATAGATTCCACTATATCAACATATAAATTTGTTAAACCTTCATTTGAAAAACACAATGTTAAAAATAGTAATTATGGATATTCAAATGAAACGTTTACCTCATAGAAAATTCCTATGCTTTTGGTAACTAAATATGATGCATGATTCAATAATTAAAAAAAATACTAATATTAGATTAAATAAGTTCATGAAACTATATTAATTTAGAAATATTAACTTGACAAATAAAATAGTTCCGTTTAGGACTATATAGTGTGAGGTACACAACATAGATAATGGATTTTTTATCCTAATAAGATAACCATGTAAGTAACCTATACATTTGCTGAGATAGTAGTGGGTGGTCCTGGGGAAAATAAACAGGAGATCCATCCATGTGAACTTATTTTATGAGATAAGGAAATATTTCTAGAAAAGTGATAAAATATTCCACACCCATACTACTTACCCTAGATACATTATATAAATTAAATCAATTCAAGTGATGATATGACAATTCCACCAAAGAACCATTACCTACTTAAATCTATTTAATCAATGGTTTTACTAGATTTTAATTTCTTACCACCACCATAAATATTCACCCACCCAGTAAAACCCTATTATAAACCATCAATGGTCACCAAGGAAAATTTTTCATCATAAAATATCACCAAATAAGATTTAGGTATCCATATTCTATTTTAACTAACTGATGTTCCATTTCAATAAGTTGTTACTTATTATATTAAATGAAGGCTAAAAAAAGAAAACTCACATTTCAATAATCTATACATCCATTCAAGTCATAATAAATATTATTAAACCTTCCCAATGAACTCTTAACCTAAAAATTATCCTCAGCCTTCCCAAGAAGACCCTTAACATTAGACATTGATTTGAGGAACATGATTCATATATTGAATCATTTTTCCCCCAAAAAATTTGATTTAAACCATTTGAAGGGAACAATTAAAATTTTTATAATCCACTAATATGATATCAAGTACTGGTGATAGTATTGAAAAATAATACAACTTTTTCATTTTTCAATTTTCCCAAACATGGAAGTTGTTTTATAGAATACCATGTTAAATATTTATATAAAGAGTAAAGTTTATTTAAGCATAAAAATAATTCTATATGTTGTTAAATAGGAGAGAACCCTCTAGTAACTGTGTATATATAGTGTGAAATATTACATGTGGATATAATCTAGATAATGTTTAATAGATGTGAAATCACTTAAAGAATAAAGAACAAATAAGTGAGCAGTTTGTGAGTTTGTTTTAAAACATATATTAGAGTGGGGAATCTATTATTCAAGATATATTCTCATTCATTCCATTATCACATCAATAAAGAACCAATAAATGATTAATAATCCATCCCATTTGGTTATACAGACATTCCTCATTCCCCCATTTATCTCAATCTATATTCTATTCATTATATATATTCACCCACATGCACTAATAATAAAATCCATACTCATTCCTTTTATCTCACTCATTCACCCATTCACATCACATATATAACCAAGAGGGGTATAAAATAAAACAAATCAAGAAAGAGAAGAATCCATGAATCATGATTAGAGGTCCTTTTCTAATCTACTTGGTCTTTGTAATTTTAAAAAAATTCATCAATAATTATATTACAGGGGAAGAATTCTATCGAATTACATGGATTATTTCAATGGATAATTCATGGATTTGTTTCATTCATGTTATTTTTGTTAATGTATTATGTATTTTATAATTATTTATATTATGTGAGTATGAGGATAGTGTAACAAGTGGGGAAACTCAATCATTTCACTAGAGTATGGATGTTGATGTCTAATGAGTGGTAGTTTTATATAATACATTATAACTTAATTAAAGAAAAATGGATTTAATCACTATTATTAAGATGTATATGAAACCATATTTAAACACTTGGTCATAGTAGTATGTCCTAAAAATGATTTGGTAAAACAATCATGGTGGTTTTATGATGTTGACTATTTTGTGTAGGATATTCATCTGCTATTCAATTCAATGTCCAATATATACCTTGATTAACCCCAGTAAATATTAATATAGTCAATATTAATGATTATTTATTTTATTCCACTACCTAGTATTCATTCACATATATATACAATTAATTTGAAATTTTTTTTTAAAAAATTATTCCTTATAATGAAACTTACAAAAGAAAATATTCAATATTGTTTAATTTTTAAACATATGTGTACTAATGGGTTGAATAATATTCTTTCCTGATGAAAATTATACCGAAATAAATATTTGTTTATAATTAAATAACCTTTTAAACTTACATAGATTGTGTATTTTATGACTACATTGGTTCATGAATAACCTTTGGTGACATTTCAAAATATAAGTGTGGTCCATGAACTAGTTCAAATAAATTTAAATGATACAAATCTAAAAAAATTAAATGATTCCTAATTCAATTTGATAAAATATCATAATAACTCAAAGGCCATGATTTTTTTATTAAATTTTGAATTACTTAAGAAATTTCATCAATCTAATTTAATTATTCTTCCCAAATTGTGCAATTTTTTTTTTGAATTAAAGGTATATAATATTGAGAGGAAGTATGATACCTATTAAAGGAATTAAAAGAAGAAAAAACCATTTATGTGTCCATGAAAGATATGGTAGAAACTAAAATATTATCCCAAATTGAAATTTTATCACAATTCATAAAGGTTGAGAGTCTTATAAATACCTCAAGTATGAAGTAAACGAAACTTTATTAGGTTATCACAAAAGTAAAGGAATCATGAGTTCAAACCATATTAAGTGAAATTTATGAAAACATTTAACAGTGTTCAATCTAGAGATGCATAAATATTTATCATGTATTTCATAAAACCAATTATGTGTATCCATTAATTGGGAATATAACATATGAAAAAAATAGAATTTATTTTTTCACTTTTTTAACGGGGTTATAGAGATAGTTACATCAACATGAGGATGCCATGTTTGGTTCATGGGAGGCTATCTATGATGCAATCATAAGAAGCTCCTACCTAATTTAATAGACTATAGATATGTGGAGTATAATATTTTTTTTTGCGGAAATAATGATCCACATAACATGTTATGAGATAGGTACAATGGATATTACCAAAAATAAAAACACTAAAAAATATAACACCAATTAATTACGCAATTTATCAATAATGGGCTTACACTAATAGAAAAATATCTTGGTGTTAATGTTTGACATTTATTTTTTTGGGAACCTGATATAAAGAGTTGTAATTCTTTTTATTTTTTTATAAAACCATTCATAGAAAATCTACATGAATTTTAAGGATATATTTGATCATAGAAATCACTACTTATGAGGATATTTATTTCAATATTATCCTACATCAAAATGAGTTGAGTATTTTATTTATAAACATGAGGATATGAAGTGGAATATAATTCTTCTGGTATTAATATAAATCACTTGATAAAGTGTTTGTAAATTGAAATTCGTGTAAAAAAATAACCATTTTAGATAGAATAAAAATTCAAGTGAAAAAATAAAAGATAAATTGAAAAAGATAACAGTGTAAAAATATTAATTAAACTGTATATAAAATCAATTTAATCTGTCAAGGAATAAAGAATAAATTTAGAATATTATCTATAAAACTCAAAACCATATCTGGAATTTTTAATCCATCAGTTACAAGATCTATAAAAGGAGCAGTCAGTTGTTATAAAATATTTATGTGTGCATCTAAAATAGTGATGTCCAAGTTTGGATTCTTTCCCGAAAGAAGAGGAGGAAAATTAAGGAATCATGCTATTTTATTTTGAATTGAATATTGTGGAATATTTTATTGATATAAATTATAGGAAAACTAATTATTATGGTGATAGAATCTCTCAGAAGTTAAATAGTTATCTAATAAATGACAAAAAAGAAAAGAAAATAAAAAACGTGAAAACAGAAACAAAAAAAATCATTGTGATGGAATCCAAGATGAAGTTCATAATGATCTTTTAAATGATAAAGAACAGGATATAAATTCATAGTTGGTCTAACCTAATTCTAAAATGTAAATTTATAGAGATAAAAAATAAATAAAAATATGAAAAGAGTAAGATCATTAGATGAAGAAGGGCCTACGATTCTTGAATTACAAATTAAGACTACATAATACTAAGAGTTTATGCAGATTTAGATCCAAACAACTCAAATTAGAGTACAAAACATAGAGTAACATATCATTTAATATTTAAAAACTCGTATATTTATTATGGAAAATATATATTATATGAAAATATAGTCCCGGAAATTTTAAAAAATATTGAATTATTAAATGGGGTTATCTAGAGAACTTGTTAAATTTTGGACGTCTATATATTTTTATATATAATTTGATTCAGAATAAAATAGGATTAAAAATATGTAGAGGACACAGAAACTCATATATTTCCTAATGTAAATATAATTAATGAACCACATGGGTTCTTATAAAAGTGGTTCCAATTTATATGGAACTATAGATGTTATTTGGGAGGAATAAGTAATCCTTTAGACTTCAAAACAATCACTTGTTATCAGGTAAACATATGATTTTATTTTTCATTTCCTAATATAGTATATTTGTTTTGAAATTAAATTTTATCAACCAAAATGAGTTTTATGTTATATTTTTATAGAAATTTTAATGAAAATAAAGTGAATAAAAAATATTAAGGGAAAGCATACAAACATTGAATTTAAATTCACTTCAATGTAATGGTGTTGTTTTACCTTACTATTGACTACATTACCTTCATGAATGTATTAAATTTTTATGTCATAATATGTATCTCCCTCTATGTCCATACATTGACCAGATAATCCAAAATAAGTGTGAGTGTTATAGTGATATGTGTTGTATACTATGTGGGTGAATAATCATAATTAAAAATTATATATCCATTAATCTCAAAGAGATAAATTGTCTTTGAAAAAATGGACACATCTATTTATGGAACATGAATATAAATTTTAACTATGATTGGACTTATTGGAATATAAATTTATAATACACACATTAGATTATTTAACTAAAACACGAGTGAAATTTTTATTGAACAAAAGTAAAACATCAAGGATATACCTTAAACAATAACTGAATGAGTCATGTTATTTGAAATAAAATGATAAATTTTTAACTGAACAAAATTTGTTTGATAAATATTAACCATGGGGTATGTTTGAGAAAAGAAATATATAATAAATAATTCTAAAAAGAAATATGATCTCCAATTATCCAATATTTCATCGGTTCCCTATTTTGTAATAACTAACATTTAGATATTCCCTTTGGTTGGAATTTATTTGTTCTATATTTTTTCTTCTCGAATGTGAATAATTTTATTTCACAAGATATTTATAAAAAAATGTGTGTAATGTTATCTTTATTGAGGTATATGGAGGGGAATTTAATGAGAACAATTATTTGAAGAAAACTATACAAAGGTATCCAATGGGGGTGTTGTTAAGGATAATTGATTGGGTAAAATTCATAAATGGATAGATTATTAAGAGTTATAGGGATTTTAAGAATCTGTTCTTATCAGTGGTAGTATTTATATAAATCCGTGTAAATTTGAATCTAATTATTATTGCTCTAGATTGAGAGAAGATGAATTTTGGGTGAAATATTTTTTTGAGAGGAAATACATAATTATAAGTAATATCTAAGCATGGGGGAGTGTTTAAATAATATATCATTACATTTCATATATGGTTTATGTAAATTTAATTTATTTTTTTATTGAAACCAGTATATTACATGAATTAGATTTAAATAGTTTTTGAATAAGTGTTTACTTTTACCAATTTTTATATCCTAAATTATTTCAAATATATTCATTTTTAAAACAATATTATGAATTTGTGTTTATAAACTCAATGGTGTTATATTGTTTGTTGAAAGATTAAAAAATTTAATTTTGGTTCTTTTAATTGAATAACATGTGATATGATTTTTTGGAATGTTCTGTGATAAATGAATAATCATTAATAAAATATATGTACATCCTATAGAATTAAAATTTATATTCAGGTAACACTATGAAAGATAAATCTAAAAAATACCATGTCGAAAAGGTCCCACTAATATGGAAGGAATAATAGATGCATGAAAACGTTAATCTCACTAAAAATTTGGGCATATGGTGGTTATAGATTGCATAGACCAGTGCTATAATAGAAAAACCCATGATTTTATTTTTATTTAATTTGAAATAAACAAAAAGTATTCAATGGATTTCATTACAAGATAAACCAAGTCTAAATTAACTATTGATATAATATACTTTTATAACCTAGATATTGTATTGGAAAGTAAGTGTTGGATTAACCATATTAGAGATTTGACCCTTTCTCTTTGGCTCAATATGGACACTCTGGATTCATCTTCAGTGCCTATCACTTACTGAGTTTCCCTACCATGTTTTCCTCTACATTACCTTATATTTCCCATTTTCATCACTCAAATCTTGTTCTTTGTGCCTCTTCTAATATTTCACTCAACATCTCCTCCTCCAGTGTCTATAGTTTCAATTTCTTATTATACTTGGATTCTTAAAGGTGTTTTATCTCCCATCAGAACCCTTTTTACTACTACCAAATGTTCATATCTAGCTTCTTCAGTGCTGGTATAGACATTTGTGCCATTAATATATGTCTTTTGTTTCTATGATGTAGGAGGAGGTCAATTTTTTATCCTCTTCATTAATATTCTTAATTATGTTGTGAAGGTCGATGGATCGGTGGTAGTGCTAAATGAGTCTAAAAACAACAGTGATGGGAGTCACAATAGTTTTTTGTTGTTTGAATCAGTATTTTTAGTGAATGTAGATGGTGTTATTGGTTTTCAAGAAAATTGGATGCATTGTATTGGTGTTGGGTTCAATGCTAGCAGGGAATCTTTAGGTGGTGATGGGCTTAGGAGACCGAAATTAAATGGAGATGGGTTGTGGTGGTGGGTCTGTAGCTCAACAATTTTCCACTTATAATTATAAATTTTGGACAATTATTCGGTTTTTATTTAAATCCATATGAATTCCATCCCATAAAATGTCTATGGGCCATAGGGCCTTTAAGAGTTTTTTTGCAGTCAGTCACTAGGCCTTTGTTCAATATTTTAGGTGTTCCACTAATGGATTGTTGGTCCATGACCATGACATCATCAATATGTGGGTTTCATGACAAGTAATGGTTTACCCATTAACCATATTTTAAATAGGACCTATCTCTTTTCCATTCTAATAAATGGTATTTTCAATAAAAGGATTCAATTTAATGAATAAAATACATATTTTGGTAAAGAAGTGTATTTTTTTACATGTTATGATTTTTGATCAAGAAAATATATATTAATAACTATTTATAAGTTAATTTTCAGGAATATTATTGTTAATTTATGAATAAATATTTATTCACTATTTATCAAATTATTAGGAATGAAGATAGAATCATTTAAATGTAAAGAGGGTTATTTTTCAGAAAATAGTTTTTATATACGCAATGCATTTTTAACATTAAAAAAATAAATCATTATTATTTATTATTTTTATGTAAATAAATATATTATATATTCAATAAAATGTTTTAAAATTAATTTTACATTTTTCACTGGAAATTAGATGAACATACATTTAGTTTTATGCCTAAAATTCCGTTTTTATAAGAATATGTTTTCGTTGCATTTTAAGCGGTTATTTTTAATAATAAATAGAATGATCATTAAAAATTTGATAACCCTATTGAGGTTAAAATGTAATTACTTTGGGTTAAAATAAAAGATAATGGTGTGATTTTTATATAGACATGACTAATTATTTTTCGTTATATATATTTATACCCTATATTATCCTAACTTATAATAATTATACTATTTGATCCACTTTCACATGAATGTGACCATATATAATTTAAATCTTTTATGTAATTTCATGTGTTTTTATCCCTCACATATAAAAGAGATCATTCTATCCTCCATTATTGATATAATTTAAGCCTTATATCTCATAAATTACCTACCAAAAAATAGTATATTCCATTCATTTTTCCTTGATCCTATGGTCTTTTCATAAGATCAATCTTTCATGGATTATGGTGTATGTCAAAAGAGGTCTCTCAAAGAAGAGGTATAAATCTAAACCATGATCATTCAATTGACTTTCTTCATAAATCCCATATAAATTTCTTTTATACATCATGAAATTAATAATTCAGTATAAGAGATATACCAATATATTATTATGATTATTAGAAAACCATTTTCAACCTTATTTCTTTCAAATTTGAAATGAATGTATCGCTCATGCATATGTGTGGACCACTGCCTCCATATAAATGAATGACTCATTTTAAACCAATTCCTAACATTGATTGACATAATGATGTATTTAAATAATATATATTATATTTATGATATATTTATGATTCTATAATGATAAAATTTTATTTATCTATTCTTCTTTTTATAAATAGAAAATTATGGAACGTTCATGTGTACGTATGTACTACTATCTCTATGAATGAGGTCAAACATGTTTTTATCATTGAATATTATAGATGGATAAAAATGAATATATAATGAATAATTATGATACTTATTTCATGATTAAAATTACTGATATGATATATCCATTATCAAGATTCAATGAATATAAAATCAAAATCAAAACAATCATGAAAAACAAAATTTTTATCACCCAGAACAATGATTTTAATAAGGATCTTCTAATGAATAGGTAATAAGATGTTATAAGTAAACCATGTATAGTATTATAAGTATGAATATAGTTTTTATATAATTATATAAAATATTAATTTATTATACATGATATTAGAACACTAACAAATAAATTTATAATTGAGGCGAGTGTTTTACATTATAATCTCATTTTCACAAGGTCAATTAATGCTTAAATTTTAATTTATACAATTAAATCATATATATGTCAAAAATATTAAGTAATTTACTATACACAATTTATATATGTAAATTAAATTTTTTTTCCTTTCATTTTCCTCTCCTTATGTACTCAAAATTCTAGAATAACGATTATAAGGAAAAAAACATTGTTTTTTATTCAATCGGGAATCATATTCATCCATGTATATATTTTCTTTAATATGTTATCAAAAATATTTTTAATTTTACTCTATGATTGATTGAATTATTTTAAACCATGTTTGCATTTCTAAAAAAAATATATAAAATGAATTTATGTTTATTTTAAGAATAATGTACTTTTTACCAAAGCTGTAAGAAAAATAATTGTTTAATCATACACCATTGGGACATCTTCTCTCACCATAAAGAATACTATTTTATTTGAATATTATATTAAATTTCTTCATGATTATATTAAAATGAAATTTTCCTCTTAATATTTTAGAAATTTGTCCATTTTAATTTTTTTGTTTCAATATAGAAAATGTATTTTTCTCAAAAAATATTCAACTGACATTTTAATGTAAATTTTCATCTATGATAACATCCTTTGATATTAAATTTGATTCACCAGGTAATCCATTCTTTGATAACATATTTATTATTTCATTGTATGACAATTTATTATAATGATGCAATCTTCATGAATCCTATTTTCATTTCCAAGAGGTAATCTATGATGAAATGATAAATGTTATCAGAAACATTTGGATTTTATAAGAATAAATTATGATTATCTGAAATGTGTTAATGTAATATCCCTTTAACGAATTTTGAAAATATTATTTTTAGGAGATTTAATGGTATATGGGAGGTTATAAAAATACAAAAATAGAATACATAATAGGTTAACTAAATCCCAAAGTATGTACATAGTTTGTTATCATAGGCCTAACATGTGATGAATTTATTTGTGGGAACCTGAACATAAGATTTATTTGATTTTTATTATACCACACTTTATTCCACTATTTTTTGACATGATCTTATAAAAATGTTTTTGTTTCATGGATCATGTAATTTTGTTCCTTTATAATTCATTTATAATGACATTCCAGGCTTTATTCTATGTCTCATGATCCTGGAATGTGAATTATTATTTAAGATTTTATAATTTTAAACATAGGTTCACATACCCTTATTCACATTTTATGCTTACAATTATTAGTAATTAAATATCTCTTGTTTACCCATACTAAGTATCTAATGTCAAAGATTATTATATTTCCTTTTCTACTTGATATAAAGAATGATTTTTATTATGTTATTTCCATAGTGGGTGATGGTTTTGATAAACATAGTGGGAGATGATAATCTTATTCTTTTTATTAGTTATTATATGTTTCTGATTTTCAAAATAGATCAAAACATTATTATTTTCACAATGACCATAATGAAATGTAATGAATATTCGTCAAATAAGATTTAATAATTATGTATGTAATTTTGGGATGTCTTCAGTTGGTATTAGAGAATGGTTTTGTTTTTTATAAAATATGATGTTGAAACAATTTGATAAGGATTAGGATAAACTTAATTATAGGAAAACATCTTATGTTGTGCTAAATATTGTATTGTAGTTTACCTTGAAAATACATCCCTATTTTCAAACTACTAATTTTATGTGTATTTAAAAAACATAATCAATGGTGTAACTACTCTAAAATGGGTGTATTGGGTTTTAACTCAGTCATAACTAATGTACTATGAGTGGTCCTAAGAATACACACTTTTATAGTGACTCTTGGGGGATATTCATGGGTCAATTAAGATTTTCATTATGATCCACTATTAAGGATTAAAATAGTTGATGAACTTGGATTACCAGTTTTAAACTATGTTATCATGATTTAAAAACCCTATAAATGCATTTCACGATTAAGTAGTTCCTCGCTATGATTATCATTGCTAAAACTATCTTTTTTATTGTTTTAGTAAATGGATAAAACTTGAATAAATAATGTTAAAAATTAATGTGATCGATAATCCAATTAATTTCCTCATAAGAAAATGAATGTTATTATAGATGTAATTTTAGATATTTTTATGATTATAAAACATTATTAATACTTGAATCATGGTGATATGTCTAATGATAAAATAATGGAATATGATTATGTTCATTCCTTTATGATGAAACATTAAATTTCTTTTAGTGGTTCTACAAATCCATTAATTATTTAGAGTTAAATTAGTACAACTAAAAATATATTTTCCATTATCCTGCATTCATATAATTAAAATGTTATTTTTGCTTCATTATGATTGGGAAGGTGAAGAAAATTAATTGTAGACTCTTATCCAGAACATTTGAAAAAAATGATTAAAATGACTATATTTTGGGTTGATTTTAGATGGATATTTTTTATTATTTACTTCCCTTCTATTATTCGAATGAAGATGGATAAAGAATTCCTTGAGAGAAAATAAAAATTATTATGAATTAATTAGATATTATCAGGAAAATTTTACATGTATTGGGAATAATATATCTATAATTAGCATCCAACTAGAATGTAAGATTGACTAATTCTTCTTCTGAATAAGACCAAGTATATGGAGGGTTCTAAAAATAAGATAGTTTAGTATCTATGAATTGTTTTATATAATCTCAAGGAAGAAATCAAGATTGGAGTGTCCCATCAATCTCATGGGTTTGATCAGAAAATAAAGCTAAAATTAGAAGGAAATTCTAATAATTAAAACCATAGAGTTAAGAAGTTGAGTAATCATTTAGGAAAGATTTGTGGAAAGAAATATGGAGTAAATTTTTATAATTGGACTAGTAAATTTCTTATGTTTGTAAAAGAAGGTAATTTCAAAATCCAATTTCAAAGTGTTAGGAATAAGTTAAATATTGATGATAATAGAGACAAAGTTCCACAGATTATACCACCCACACTCCAAGATTTCAAATGAAAGGAGTATAGGAATTATTATATTGAATTATAGAATCCAAGGGTTAATTATTATGATCCATATCAACAACTTATTAATGTTATAGACAAATAGAAACATCATGTGACCTCTATTAATGATATGAGATATTATAACAATGTGGTGAAAGGTACACATACCATCCACTTTAAAAAAAATGTCATATTTGATTGTGGATCTAGCCACTCAGTTATATCTGATAATGTTTTTAAGGGTATCACATTATATCCTCAATAATAACTAGTTGAATTTTTAGTTAAAAATATTAATTTTCTGATAATCACATCTTATATCTATGATTATTATCCAAATGAAGTTTGTAATAAGGTGTTTGTTAAAAATATTGTTATTCTTCCTTTAGTTGAATATGATATTTATTTTGAAATGGAATTTCTTTATTTATATAAATCCCATATCAGTTACTATATATGGGAAGTACAATTTTATATTCTAAACCAATAAATTAATATATATCTCTGTGAGGATTAATATGAGCCTACAATGTAAATTACATCCATTATATTGGTCTTGATTGTGATTCAATGTGGGTATTTATCTTATATGGATTGGGGGAAACTCAATGTCAAAGAAATTCTTATTGTATCGGATATAGATGATGTATTTCAAGAATATGTTCCTTATATTCCTATGAATCATAAATTTGAATTTTTAATATAACTCATACATTGTGTTATAACTATATTAAAGAACCCAAAAATAATGGTATTGATTTTGTCATAGGAAATGATGAAAGACTCTAAACTAATCTAGAAAAGGGATTTATTTGGACTAGTGTGTCACTATGAGATGTAATAATACTTTTAATTAAAAATAAATATGGAACAATGAAACTAAATGTTGATTATAAGGAACATAAAAATATCATAATCAAGAAGTTTTATTACATTACACTTATTGATGATTTGTTCAATCAATTATATGGATCTCAATATTTTTCTATGAATGTTCATTAATCCGGATATAATTAATTAAGGATAAAAAGTGATGACATACCCACAATATCTATCCATAGGAGGTATGGACAATATGAATTTATGATGATTCCATTTTTTCGTATTAATAACCATGTAATCTTTATGGGTTTAATGAATAATGTATTTAGGGAACTCTATGAGTAGTTTTTGGTAGTATTTATAGACTATGATCTTATATATTCCATGAAAAACAAAGAGAGTGAAGATCACTTGATGATTGTATTGATGAAAATAAAAATGGTGAATCAATATGAAAATTTACTAAATGTGGATTGTGGATATAGAATGAGTAATTAATAGGTCATATAATATCATGTGATGGTATATATTTGGATCCTTGGAAGGATCAGGTTTTTGGGAATTATCCCAGACTAACCATTGTGACTGAAATAAAGCTTTTTCATGGATTAGTTTAATATTATTAATTATTAAGAAATATTTATCATGACTTTGTAATCTATTAAATAGTTTGAATCAAAAGGGATTAATATTCATTTATACTGATGAATGCAATAAAAATTCAAGGAACTGAAGGGAAGATCGGAATGTGCACCAATTCTCACACTACCCTGTAGGGGACTAGAATTAGTGATTTATAGTTATATATTAAATAATGGTATATGTTTTTTTAATTATGTAGAATTATATAGTGATAACTCATGACTCAAGAAAATTTATTTCTCATGACAAAAATTACCCCAAATAATTATTTACTTTTACAAGTGGTAATTAGTTTATAAAAGATATATAAGAATTATCATTTTGGGGAAGTTTTGACATATATAAAGATTGTAAAATTTAAAATTATATATTTACCAAAAAATAGATAAATATGAACCATATAAGATTTTTGGAATTGAATAATGATTAATACTATTCAATAGATTACTACCCATAGAAAGTGAACAATGTAGATGATACTTTGAGTTAAAAAGATCATGCTATATTATATATGATTAGGATAAAAACGGATAAAAAATTTCTATATTTTTAATGCATAGACCATGAATTCCTGAAGGGGATAAATGGAATCTTTCTCAATTTATTATTCAACTATCTCTCCATGTGATGATTAAAGAGGTGCATAAGGATTCTGTTGTGATTAAAAAGAAGGGGAGAAGTGTTCCAAAGTACAAAATTTATTATGATTGAATGATAAGGTTCAAGAATTGATTATTTTCCTAGTCAATCCCAGACAAGAAGAAGGAGTTCTCAAAATATTTTCATAGATCGTTATTCTCAATTAATATTATAAAAATGAAATGTGTAGATATCTAAATGGTTATTAATGTTGGGAAAACATAATGATATATATTTTAGAGTATGTATCTCAGTACATGTTATGTCAACATGTAATTTCAAGAGATAAAAGTCTATGTAGATGATACAACCATTACCTATACCGAAATAGAAATGGTAAAATATCACCATGGAAATCATAATTAGACTCCCAAAAAAATCTATAGGGTATATTTATATATGTATTGTAGTTAAATGCCTTTATAATTTATAATATGGCATTATTATTATATAATATTTCTATATTGATCATTTTTATAGGATTTTCTTAAATTAAGTTGTGAGGTTTCATGAATTACCACATTATATTTTTTATGTTTGATATTTTATGTCTACCTCGAATTTATAGATAAGTCGTTAGTAAAATATAGGTACATAGTTTTGTTTTAGTATTTATTATCATCATTATATAAATGGTAAATCAAAGGGAACCATTCAAACACAAGTGGATATTATAAGATTTCATTGTCTTTATATTAATGGTGGTTAGGATCAACACCTTCCTCTTGTATAATTACCTTAAAAACAATATATTTCACATGAGAATTATGATGGAAACAAATGAATCTATATATAAAAATAAGTACATAACTCCAATGTGATGGAATAATGTTTTAGTAAATTCGGTCGAGATATAGTCGAGGAAATATAAAATATGGTTAGATCCATTCAACATCATATCGAGGTAGCTTAGATTCAATATAGGATTTGCAATTACAATCATCGGTGAGATATGAAAATAAAATTTAGTGATAAATTATTCATATGAATTCATCCATGGAAGACGTTTAGTTGATTTTGAAAAAATTGAAATCTTATCCCTATATATATCACAAATTTCAAAATTCTTGATTTGATTGATATGGTTTATTATTTCTTGGAGATTCCACCAAGCCTCATTCATGTTGGATATTTTTTCCATGTATCTATTTTAAGGATGTACATATCAGATCCTTCACATGTACTGAATTAATAGGTTTAAATATAGAATAATGGTCACTACTGTTAATAAAAATTGGTAGAAATATCAGATTATAGTGGTAAGATTATATGGAATTTTACTTCTAACCTGGTTAATGTTCTCTAGAGGAATCAAAAAATAGATAAAGGTACGTGGGAAAATGAAGTTATGATAATGCATAGATATACTCATTTATTTTTATCAAAGTAATGGAATTTCATGAGGTAATTAATTTTAATAGGGGTACAATGAAACACCTCAAGATATTATATGTATTTTCTTTTAAATAAATATGAATTATCTTATATCTAGATTTACATGCCAACCCAAGTATAAATGGACTTTTGAGATATGGTAATTTTATAACATAGTCATTGGATTGGTCAGTGTGAATAATATTAAGCATATTATGATATATATATATATATATTAATATTTTTCCTTAATAAAAATTTATCAATCAATTACAATTAAATAATCATTAAATTTTTAATAAAATAATTTAATGATTGAAAGTCCTATTTTTTAAAGAAATATAGTTTTCTACGTTTTATGTTTTAGTGACTAAAAAATATTAATAGCTATTAAAAAGATTATTTTCAGGAAATTAATTAGTAATTTATGCATAAACATTCATACACTAATTATTAGAGGGTTTGGAGTGAATATAAAATCATTTAACTATTAAAATAGTTATGTTTTATAAAATTGTTTTTATTGGGGAAATGTGTTTTTTATTAAAATCATATAAATAATGAATTATATAATATGGTATTTTATTAAATTTATATATTTTATATTCAATCAAATATTTTAACACTAGTTTTATAGTTTTTATTAGGAAAATAATGAATGTAAATTCAACTTTATGCTAAAAATTACATTTGTATAAAAATGGGTTTTAATTCTTTTTACACACTTATATTAAAATTAATTTATTAAACATATAAAATTTTCTTTTGATAAAATAGATATGCTTATTTTTAACCATAATTTCTATATTTTTTTAATATGAACACTTTCATTTTTTCTAATAATGAATAGTTAAAACCTTAAAAAAATATTCTTAATAAGATTAAAACGGGTTTATCAATGGGGGTTAAACTAAGAAATAATGGAAATATATATTCATACACATGTCTAATTAATATTGGTTGAATTTATTTGAACACTATATTATATTACCACTGAAAAATTATCCATTTGTTTCACTTTCACATGAATTTTCACTTATATTATTTAAATCTTTTAAGTAATTCCATGTGTGTATTTTCCATCCCTTATAAGAAGAAACCTCATCTCCTTCATTATCCATGAATTTGGATCCTTATAAATATGAAAATAACTAACCTAAAACATTATTATAATACTTGCCTTATTCTTATTTTCCTTTTTATATAATTAATACCAACTCCTAATGTTTTAAGGTGTAATTCAAAGGTAGTATCTCAAAGCAGTGGTATAAATTTTAACCGATGTATTTAAATTTTATTTATTCATCTAACTCCTATAAATATGTTTTATAGATAATTAACTTAATAATACAATATAATAAATATATTTAAATTTTATTATAATTATTTTATTACATTTTTCTACCTTTTCCATCAAATAGGGAATGAATATATCTCTCGTACATACATGTGGACAACCACCTCCACGTAGCAATATGATCTATTTTCCATAACTTACTCACATTTATGAACATAATGTTAAATATAATAAAAATATATATGATATATGTGATATAATTAATATTCTTAAATTATAAAATATTATTTATTTTTCATTCCTTATTTGTTTCAAAAAAAAAGAAAACAATTTTCATGTATACGTAAGTACTACCGCCTCCGTGACCAGCGTAATGAATTTTTCTATCTATATATTATTTAGAAAGTTAGATATATTAATTTAATGAATATATTTTAAATTAATATCATAATTAACGTTTTTTATTATGGAACCATTGCCCGGATGCATGAACCATAATTGTCGAATCGAAACATTCATGAAAAACAAAAAAAAATATCACCTGGAATAATGATTTAAACAAAAGCATTGTTAATGAATGTTTAATAAGATAATATTATTAAAAGAAGGTGTGGTATTTTTAGTATAAATATGGTTCTAAAATAGAATTATAATAAATTATAATTTTTGTTAAAGGATGCTGGAGTGATCTTGATGTATTTCAAACTTGAGGTAAGGGTTTTACAACACAATTTTATTTTTACCAGTATTGTTTTTATTAAATTCAAAATGATGAAATAATATGATATATCTCTCAAAAAATTATATATATTATTATCATATAGTGATTTATAGAAATCATAACTTTTAATTTAATTTTCCTCACATTAAAGACACAACATTACTTTAGAATGTTTTTAAGGAATATCATTTTTTTCTATGTCAGGAATCTTTTTCCCAAGTCCGTATTTTCTGTAAAATGTATTGAAGAGTGTTTTACAATTAACATATTATTGTTTGAATTAATTTTTCACCATGTGATAAATTATATAAAAATTCATAATATGAATATTCTAATAATTTTAAAAAAGATGTAATTTATAACAAATGAGTGAAAAGAATCATTATTCTAACATAAAAGGGAAGAATAGATTTTCTCATAATCATGACTAATCATTAAATTGATGTTTTATTTAGTGGTTATCTGAAGCTGAAGGAAAGTACAATTTTGGTTAGCCCAGACATGACATGTGTTTAATGTCATGATGGTTGTCTATGACATAAGATTTATAGGATTTTGATTTTTTCACACATTATTCCACTATTTTACGACATTATCATATTTCAATGTCATGATCCTTGGATTATGTTATTCAATTCATTTATGAGTCATGTATTATGATTTTCAATGATTAATTAAATAAAATTTTATAAGGATATATGAATTAATGTCTATGATTTTAAAATTTTATGTGATTGTACTCATATATTTATGTTCAGATTTTGCTTAAAATGAATATAGATTGATATATATCTTGTTTACCAATACGAAAAATATGATCCCAACCTCTATTATGTTTCATTTTCCACAGTATATGAAGAATTTTTTCATGTACGATATGTATATCAAGGGTTTATGTTATAATAAAAATTATGGGAGATGGTCTATATATTTGATGTACAAGTTCATTATGTATACATGATTACAAAGACACAATATTTTAATGGTTATATAATGTATTTAATTTAATTTAATTAATATTAATATTATTAGATATAATATTTATTTATATAATGTTTGGTTTTCAACATACATAGATTAATGAGGGTTCCATCTGATTTGAATACCCTGACAAGTGACATGATATAGTACTAGAAAGGTGGTGTGGGAATCTTATGCTAAAAAATAAGTACCATATTCAAGTTAACATCTTATGTTTTAAAAGTAAACGTTTGTAAGGATGCATTGAAATTAGGTACACCCATGAGATGTTCCCTTGGTCCTAACGATTCATTGGTTTAATTCATCTAAAGACCAAAATCATCAACCTAGTCATCATAACATTTTTTTATTGATTCAGTTTGAGACTTCATTGTATTTATATTTTTTAACATAAATAAAAATATTTTTATACCCATTGAAAAAAACTTATCTTGTATCCCCAATTTTAAAAATAATATCGAATGACCCACTATCACATTGAATGTGATTGATAATGTGACATTCCATTATTACAATCAAAATATCCATTTTGATAATTTTATTAATGTTAATAACTATCAAGGGATATTAGAATATTTGACATTTATATAAAATGGGTATCATCATGAAAGCCCCCAATGATAGAATTAAACCTTCTCAATATATACATAAACTATAATTTATCCATGAACTTCTCCAATACAACCTCAATATAGAACCATGCCAAGAGAAAATAGATTGTAAAATCAAACAAGAAAACCCCTGCAGATGGTGATAAAATTCATTTTATTTGAACTATAAGAATGTTTTTTCAATAATATCATTTTAATGATAATTTTTTTAATAAAAATGATTGGAAATATATTTAAACATTATTATTTTAACAAATTAGATAGTTATTTTCATGAATTCATGTTGGAAATATATTATGAATATATAATCTTATATTTACTCGTAAATTATTTTATATGATCTTTTTGAAAAAAGGAAACTATGAGAACTAGGTTGAATAAAATGAGTTTATTCCAATTATAGATATCCAATGTAATGATATGATAAGTGAGACATTCAAAAAACGAGGAAGATACGAGGTAACAAATAGAATTTTTTTTCATTTTATAGTGGTGAGGGGGAACCCATTATGCATGTTATATTTTCATTTATTCCATTTTCCTATCCATTAAGAATATAATAATTATTATTCTAACACCCCATTTTTCTATACTCATATTCTTGATTTTCTAATTT
Source organism: Viscum album (assembly GCA_963277665.1). Classification (NCBI taxonomy): domain Eukaryota; kingdom Viridiplantae; phylum Streptophyta; class Magnoliopsida; order Santalales; family Viscaceae; genus Viscum; species Viscum album. The sequence goes on along the minus strand of OY728119.1, from coordinate 1,870,795,450 downwards.
ATCGTACTAAATATTTTATCCATTACATATAAACATCCCATATTAATTTAAAAAAAATCATTATCATTTCTCCAATTTCATTAATTCGACCAGTCACATTATACATAAATTAAAGAGGGGATATTTTAGAAGAAAAACTGGAAGAAGTGGAATCCAATCAATATAATGAGGCAGACATCCTCACTCACATTATTCTTTACAATTTGAAATATTCTCATATAATAATTATATTATAGTGAATGAAGGGGTTGAAATTACATAAAATAATGAATTGGATGAAACCTATAATTTTTTAATTCAAACTAGTATATAAAATGATTTATATTATTCTAAATAGATAAAAGATTTGATAGTGAGCGTAATGGAGTAAGAGTGAGAGATCAACTACACCTAAAAGGGTAATAATAGACTTATATGGGATGATAGTTTTAAAGGTTTAGTTATAATTTAAAAACAAATAATTAATTTAATCACTATTTATAACTGACTAGTGTTATATTTGAGTTTTTTCGAGGTAATATTTTTTATATGTTTTACAATGATTTTATTTCTCTGGTTCCCCATGGGTTTTTTGTTGAAAATTAGATATTTTTGGCTTGACATCATGTGGCGTATAGTTGGTGCAAGGTTAGGGGAAGCTATGTGACTTCCTATATTCAAGTGACTGGACAATTGTCATTTTGTATTGTGGATATTGTACAGTTGGTGCATAGTTTGTAAAATTGTGTGGGTTTTAACGACCCAAAGATTCATTAATGGAAATCCATATTGATCTAATTAAATGTCTCTTTATGTTTATATAAAATGTCAACTTCTTTGGTTTTATGTTAGGAATTTTGATCGTTGGTAATATAGCTATTGAACAGTGATCACATGATTAGTATAAATATAGGGCTTTAACAAATCCAATTTACTCAGAAAAAAGAAGTGATGGCCTCATCCCGTAGAATTGCTCCATATGAAGACCATTTGTCAGAGCACGGAAAAGAGGTGGCGTCCTTGGTCTTTGCTCTTGACCAAGCCCGAGCTGAGCTTCATCATGTCAAGCTCGAAGGGGACCGTCTATGAGAATAGTGGAAGTTGATTGAGATTACCACTCGAGCGATGTTATCCGAGCCACCCCAAGAGTCTATCACCATCGCACACCTTACCCTTAGGTCTTATGCAGCTATTTTAAGGGGTTATGTAACGAATTGATAGTACCATGTTCATGTACATTATTTTTTTGTATATAATAATGTATATACTTTCTTATCATTATTGATACATTGTAAGTAGTTTTTAATGTATAAATAGTGTTTTTAATTATTATTTAATTAAGAAATCTATTTTATTAAATTAATGGATTTATGAATTAAAAAATATTTTAATAAAATATTATTTTTATTATTATATTAATTTCTATTAAATATAAATGATCTTATAATTTTATGAATGCAATTGTAATTTTTATTAAGATTTGAAATCCATTTCTGTCAAAACCCATGAATTTTCGATAAATGTATGTTTTTATTTTAAAAGCGAAAATTAACATATTTAGAAAATTATTTAGATAAAATAAATGTTATTTCTATAATGAGGACATCGAAATTATCCAACGGTGAATTTTTCATAATTTTCTGAGACAGTCAAATTTTTGGGTAAAAATTAAATACTGTTTAAATATATAATGTGTTTTATGACATCATAATGACCTAATAGTGATGTAATAAAATACTATAATCTTTATTTTCTGCCAATATATGTTTTACCATTAATATAATGTGATTTTGGGTTTGTTTTACTTATTTTCAAAGCATTAATGGACCCCTCAAGACTTATTAAACACCTTGTCTTTTTAAATTGTTTTTCATGGAAGTGTGACTCACCACCACATAAGAAACCATATTAATTTATGAAGTTCTGAATTTGGCCTTATAAAATATTGTTTTCTTATTCCCTTTTCCAAAAACCATGGGCAAAAACCATGGTATGGTTTTTGGTTTGGATTAATTTAATGTAAGGGGACCCAAACCTAAATAATAAAGAATTCCCTCACCTTTCATATATAAACCCACCCAAGCTCGCATTTCCTCCTCACTCAATGCCTTTTTAGTTCTTCCAACCTCTGCCCTACTCACTCTATAATCCTCCCAAGGTGCCCCAATCTCCCAATAAGCCTCTCTCAAGCCTCTCTCAAGACATTGGAAGCACACTTCCAAGTAAGGGGTTTTTCTTCCTTTCTATTTTTTGTCCAATTTTCATTAAGTTGTTTTTCCCTTTTAATTTTAATTATGAATGTTGGTGTATGGTTATGAACCTCCCTAATACTGTTATCTTTATGTTTGAATTATGGGATACCCCTTTCTCTCTCATTAAATTCATCCCATTGTGTAGTGAATATCATGCTCATTCCTCCTTCAAGGGTATTCAATTTTATGAACATTTACTTATTGTTTAGAAATTTTCATGTATTATTTCCAAGTTCCTTTATCATGGAATAAATGATTATGTTTATGAATCCATGTTTAATGATCCATGTGGCACACTTATGCATGAAATGAAATGTTTAAGAAGGGTGCGCCCTTATAGTGCTCCAATGCATTGGGTAAAGTATAATATCATTATACGTCATGTGCAATGAGTGTTGACTCATTCTAATTCAAGTGCAACGAGGTTTTACATGTGCTTCATGTAAAATGAGGGTTTACTCATGCTCCATGTTCATTGAGCTTGTGATTAATCTAATTCCATGTTAAGTGTTGTTTCCACATTTCCATGTTATGATTATCATGCTTTATCATGCCTTTATGTTCATGTTTCTCTTATTCTCTATTGATATGCCTAATGTCTAACATGTATTGTACTCCTCAATTTATTTCATCTGTACTCCCTTACTAGGATTTATATCTCACTGTTTTCTTATGCATGTCCCCAAGTGATCCTATGCAATGCTAAGTACGGGGGAATGTAGTGGTCATGTAAAAGATGTTTTCAATAAAGATGTTGTATTTCATGTTTCATGTTATTATGTAATTATCCTAAGACCCAAAGACACTAAACTTCTCAATATTCTTTGTTGTATCAAGTGATGTTTTATGTAATAAATCGTGTTTATGTTTGTATTAAAAATCAGTGTTGTCATAGTTGGTATCAGAGGATAGGTTTAGTTATTTTTGGGATTAGGATTAGAAAACCTTAGTAAAGCCTTAGAGACAAGACTAAGTATAATAAAAAACATCCCTATGTTTTGGTAAGTACTAAGTAAATGGTTTATCAGACAAATACATCCCTGTGTGGATACGAGCAGGTTGAGGCGGCTCTGGCACTGATGTATCCTAGAGGTAAAACCTGAAAACACCGCTTTGAGCTAGACTCGAATGGGAACTGGTGCATGAAAATGGGCCTTGCTGCACTCTTCGTTATGACACTCTCGGGAGATATGTTTTGATAAATTCACAAACATAGTATGAACCCTTATTAAGGGAATTAAAAAAATTCCCCTAATAATATATGTTAGAATGTAGATCATGAAAAGCCTATATTGAAGCCTATAGACTCATGAGTTAAGGAAATAAATGTTTATTTATAAGTCATAAACTTTTGTATTTGGATTACCCTTTATGTGTTACCCATAAATTTCCTTTTATTCCAGATAATGGCCGATAATAGGAGGACTCGGGCTAACAACCGATGTGAAGATCAGTGTTATGACTGTACTAATGAGATGCCCATTCAATGGGAGCGGGAATCGCGAACTTTGTCACGCTTCTCTGTTAGCTAACTGATGGTTTGAATAGAAACTCGGGTCAAGAAGAACGTTCAACCCCCCCTAAGAAAGTATAAGTCGCTATCGAGAGGGTCACGAGGCAAAGGCCTCCTACTTTAAGTGGATCATCTGATCCCACAGTCGCGGAACAATGGATCAACTCCATTGAAAAGATCATCTCCATCCTTCAATGTTCTAAACTAGAGAAGGTTCTCCTGGCGGCTTATCATATGGAGGGTGAAGCTGATCAATGGTGGACGTCGATAAAAAATACGAAGCTTGAGAAGGAGATCTAGGCGTTGGAATGGAAGGATTTCTGGAAGATGTTTTTTGATAAATATTTTCCGCACACCCTCTGGCTTAAGATGGAAAGGGAGTTCCATTCCCTCAAGCAAAAAGACAAAGAATATGTTGGAGCGTACGAGGCAAACTTCACAAGGCTTGCACGATACGCTTTCGGCATTTTCATTACCCCCAAATGAAAATTTTACCGCTTCTTTGGTGGGCTGAAGCCTAGCCTTCGGAAAGCATTAGCGATCTGTGACTTCGACAGCTATGAGGAAATTGTCCGATGTGACCTCAAGTTAGAAATGGAGATCAGGGAATCACATGGGTATCAATGGGATAATAAGTGTAATGTAGACATCAATGCCGGTGGTTTGATGGATAAATCCAACAGTGCTAAGAAGATCATGCACCCCTCTTGCCAAAAGTGCGGAAAGAAGAACCCTGGAAATTTCCTCAAGGGGGCAAGGAAATGCTTCAGGTGTGGAAGAGAAGGGCACCTAGTTGTTAACTATTGGAAAGAAAGACCTGCAGCTACAACAGAGAAGAGGAATTCTAAATTCAAACCTCAATGCGTTGTTCAATGCTACAAATGCAAAGAACTGGGGAATTTTTCAAATCAGTTCCCTAATACAAAAGTTTTCAGAGGCAACCAACAACCTCCAAGGCAGCAAGCAAGAGCTTTTTCCATCACTTCTGCTTAGGTGAACCCCAACAACGAAGTGGTGATAGGTACGCTAGTTATTCATTCAAGAATAGAGAACATACTTTTTGATTCAGGTTCTATGCAATATTTTATATCTCGAATGTTTAGTAGAAAAATACCAGCACCACCAAAAATCATGGAAGTGATGATGTCGGTGAGTATGTCAAATGGGGCAATCATTACATCCCAGGAATATAAGTCCTCCCCTATTATAATCCGTGGATTTAATTTCCCAGCGAACCTCATCATACTCCCTCTGGTGGAATTTGATGGAATTCTTGGCATGGATTGGCTTTCCTTATGTAGAGCCAACATAAATTGTCGGGAGAGGGAAATCACACTCCATATAGAGAATCGAACCCCGATTCATTACAAGTGTAAGGAGGAAGATTAATCTCCTTTAGCTCTATCATCTCAAGAATGTATATTACTACCCTATGAGCAGGCGTATCTGGCTTAGATGATTGAGTCCAAGGAAGAAACCATCCTTGAAAAAATGCCTATTGTAAGGGAATTCGCAGAAGTGTTTCCCGAGGAACTGCCTAGTCTTCCTCCTAGAAGAGATGTTGAATTCATAATTGAACTTATAACTGGGGATTTCCCAATATCTAAGACTTCATATCGAATGGGTATTTTAGAGCATGAAGAGATGAAGAATCAACTATAGGAGAATCTGGATAATGGGTTTATACGACCAAGTGCTTCACCATGGGGTGCACCAGTCCTCTTCGTTAAAAAGAAGGATGGGTCAATGCGGCTTTGCATCGATTATCACGAACTTAACAGAATCACGATAAAGAACAAGTATCCTCTCCTAAAAATTAATGACTTGTTCGATTAGCTGCGTGAATCACAATACTTCTCCATAGTGGACTTGCGGTTGGGATATTATCATGTAAGGGTGAAGAAGGAAGATATCCCCAAGACTGCTTTTCGCACAAGATATGGGCACTATGAATCATAGTAATTCCTTTCGGACTCACTAATTATCTAGCAATATTTATGGACATAATGAGTAGAGTATTTAGAGATTACCTCGACAAATTTGTGGTAGTCTTTATAGAGGATAAAATAATATACTCCAAAACCAAGGAGGATCATGATGAGCATTTAAGAACTGTACTAGAGACTTTTCTCAAGGAGAAGCTCTATGCAAAGTATAGAAAGTGTGAGTTCTGGTTCAAGGATGTCTCATTCTTGGGGAATATCATGACAAGCTATGTGATATATGTGGATCCCTCCAAAACAGATGCAATTGTGGGATGGTTGAGGCCAACGTCTGTAATGGATATCCGTATCCTCTTGGGTTTAACTGGATATTATCGATGATTTGTGAGAAATTTATCACGATTTTCCAACCCTCTTACCAAGATCACTCAAAAGGGAGTATAGTTTTCTTGGATTGATGAATGCGAAGAAAGCTTCAAGGAGTCGAAAAGGAGGATTATCACTGCGCATGTGCTCACTTTACCAATAAGTGGAGAACCTTTTGTGGTTTTCAGAGATGCTTCGAAGAAGGGATTAAGCTGTGTGTTGATGCGGAATGATAAAGTGATATCCTGCGCCTCAAGGCAGTTGAAAATCCATGAGAGAAACTATCCAACACGTGATCTGGAGTTAGCGGTGGTGATCTTTTCCTTGAAAATATGGAGGCATTATATCTATGGGGTGAAATGTCAGATATATACTGACCACAAGAGTCTTAAATATATATTCACACAGAAAGCGCTTAATATGCGCCAGAGAAGATGGATAGTGCTCATCAAAGATTATGACTGTTCAATACATTACCACCCTGGGAAAGTGAACAAGGTGGCAGATTCCATAAGTAGAAAGGACCAAGTGATTCTATCAATGAAGAGAATTGAGAAGGATCCAATCTTCTTAGACTTGATGAAGATGGACATGGGAATCATAAATAAAGGAACATAATCAATCCTTTCACAAATGATTGCTCAACTGTCTCTTTTGGAAAGGTTAAATGATGCTCAAAAGGATGATTTGGGAATTCATGAAATGGTGGAAGCTATCGAAAAACTGAAATCCTTGGAGTTTAATGTTAATGAAGAAGGAATTGTACGGTTTGGGAAAAGACTATGTGCTACATCAAGTCCGGAGCTAAAGAAGGAACTTCTGGATGGTTCACATAGTTCAAATTTCTCTTTTCACCCTGGGAGCACAAAGATGTGTCGAGATCTCCGAGAAGAAATTTGGTCTGATAATATGAAGAAGGAGATAGCTGAATATACATCAAAGTGCATGGTGTGTCAGCAAGTGAAGGCAGACAGGTAGAAGTCTAATGGGATGATGCAACCATTACCCATACCAGAATAGAAATGGGAGAACATCACCATGGACTTTGTCACCGAACATCCAAGGACATCCAAAGGAAACAATGCAATTTGGGTTGTTGTGGATCGTCTTACAAAGACAGCTCACTTCATTTCTATTCGGGAGGATTTCTCTTTTGATAAACTGGTACCTATATATATCGGGGAAGTGGTAAGGTTTTATGGAGTGCCACTATCTATTGATTCTGAATGAGATCCAATATTCACCTCTATGTTATGGAAGAGTCTTCAACATTCTCTGAATACTGAACTGAACTTCAGTATGACATATCATCCTCAAACTGATGGCCAATCTGATCAGACTATAAAAAAACTTGACGACATGTTGAGAGTGTGCTCAATGGACTTTAAAGGAGGATGGTATCAACATATTCCTCTGGTTGAATTCTCTTATAATAACAGTTTCCACTCAAGCATCCAAATGGCACCATATGAAGCCCTGTATGGGAAAGGTGCAGAACACCAGTATGTTTGGATGAGGTCGGTGAATGTAAGCTGCTTGGACCAGAAATGGTCAAGGAAATTGTGGAGAAGGTGAAAACCATTCAGCAGCATATCAAGGTAGCCCAGAGTCCACATAAGATTTATGAAGATAATCATTGATGAGACCATGATTTTAAAGTTAGAGACATGGTTTTTCTACGCATATCTTCATGTAATAAGGCCATGAGGTTTGTAAAGAAAGGGAAGTTAACTCCAAGGTACATCGGCCCCTTTGAGATTCTTGATCGTTTCGGGGCTGTGGCCTATTGACTAGAACTTCCACCAACCATGGCCAAAGTACATGATGACTTTCATGTATCCCTCGTAAGGAAGAACATACCAGACCCTTCACATGTACTCTCTTCTAAGGTTGTATAGTTTGAGGATGATTTTTCTTATGATGAGAAACCAGTGGAGATCTTAGATTATAGAGAAAAAGTTCTATGAAATAGGACAATGCCCCTCGTCATGGTGTTCTGGAGAAACCACAAGTTTGAAGAGGTGACTTGGGAATCGGATGAAATCATGAAGCTGAGTTACCCACATCTGTTTTAGTGTGGGAAAAGGAAAATTTCGAGGATGAAATTTCTTAAGGGGGGAATATTTTAATGACCCAAAGTTTCATTAATGGAAATCTGTCTTGATCTAATTTAATGTCTTTTTATGATTATATAAAATTTCAACTTCTTTGGTTATATGTTAGGAATTTTAACCATTTCTAATATAGCTGTTGAACAGTGATCACGTGATTAGTATAAATATAGGGCTTTAACAAATCTAATTTACTCAAACAAAAGAAGAGATGGCCTCATCCAGTAGAATTGCTGCACACGAAGCCCATTTTTCGGAGCTCAGAAACGAGATAGCATCTTTGGGCATCACTCTTGTCCAAGCCCAAGTTGAGCTTTATCATGTCAAGCTCGAACGGGACCGTCTATGGGAAAAGTGGACGTTGATAGAGATTACAACTCAAGCAATGTTATCTGAGCCACCCCAAGAGTCTGTCACCAGCACACACCTTATCCTTAGGTCTTATGAGGCTGTTTAAAGGGGTTATGTAACGAATCGATAGTACTATGTTCATGTACATTATTTTTTTGTATATAATAACATATATACTTTCTTGTCATTATTGATACATTGTAAATAGTTTTTAAAGTACAAATAGTGTTTTTAATAATTATTTAATTAAGAAATCTATTTTATTAAATTAATGGATTTTTGAATTTAAAAAGATTTTCATAAAATAAAATTTTTATTATTAAATTAATTCTTATTAAATATAAATGATCTTATAATTATATGAATGCAATTGTTATTTTTATTATGATTTGAAAGTCATTTATGTCAAAACCCATGAATTTTTTATAAATGTCGGTTTTTATTTTATAAGTTAAATTTAACATATTTATAAAATTATTTATATAAAATAAATGTTATTTCTGGAATCAGGACGTTGAAATTATTCAACAGTGAATTTTTCATAATTTTCTGACACAGTCAAATTTTTGGGTAAAAATTAAACACCGTTTAAATATATAATTTTTTTATGACATCGTAATGATCCAATAGTGATGTAATAAAATACTATAATGTGTATTTTCGGCCAATATATGTTTTACCATTAAAATAATGTGATTTTGGGTTTGTTTGACTTACTTTTCAAAGCATTAATGGACCCCTCAAAACTTATTAAACACCTTGTCTTTTTAAATTGTTTTTCATGGGAGTGTGACTCACCTCCACATAAGAAACACTATTATTTTTATAAGGACTTTTCACTTATAAAATAATTTTTCCCTCTTCACTTTTCCAAAATCCATGGTCAAAAACCATGGGATGGTTTGTGGTTTGGATTAATTTAATGTAAGGGAACCCGAACCTAAATAATAAAGAATTCCCTCATCTTTCCTATATAAACCCACCCAAGATCCCACGTCCTCCAAACTAAAAGCCTTTTGAGTTCTTCCAAACTATTACCTACTCTCTCTAGAATCCTCCCAACATTCCCCAATCTCCCAAGAAGCCTCTCTCATGCCTCTCTCAAGCCTTTGGAAGCATACTTCCAAGTAATGATTTTTTCGTGCTTTGTCTTTTTTGTCAAATTTTCTTTAAGTTATTTTTCCCTTTTAATTTCAATTATGAATGTTGAGGTATGGTTTAGAACCTCCCTCATACTTCCCTATTTATGTTTGAATTATGGGAGACACCTTCCTCTCTCATTAAATGCCTCCCATGTATACGCATTATTATGTCGAAATTCCGAAAGGAACTTCTCTCTCCTCATTTACATTCAAGAAAATGCTTTTTTATCATGAATATAAATTACATTACAATTTTTGGGACATGTATCTATATGAACTTCTTACTTTCCATTACATGTAAATATGATTAGGAACCCATTTCTCACTCATCAACCATTTTTATGAATTCTTTTGTCATGCTGTTACCCTGCCAAAATCACACTGATTTTCTAAGCCAGTGCCATTGTGTAGTGAATACCATACCCATTCCTCCTTCAAGTGTATTAAACTTTATGAAAATTTACTTATTTATTATAAGTTTTATGTATGAATTCCACATTACATTATCGTGGAATAAAATATTATTTTTATGAATCCATGTTTTATGATCCATGTGGCACACTTATGCATGAAATGAAATGTTTAAGAATGGTGTGCCCTTATAGTGCTCCAATTCTTTGGGTAAAGTATAGAATCATGATACATCATGTGCAATGACTGTTTACTCATTCTAATTCGGGTGAAATTATGGTTTACTCTTGCATCATGTGCAATGAGGGTTTACTCATGCTCAATGTTCAATGAGCCTGGGCTCATGCTAATTCCATGTTAAGTGTTGTTGCCACATTTCCATGTTATGATTATCATGATTTATCATGCCTTTATGTTCATGTTTCTATTCTTCTCTATTGATATTCCTAATGTCTAACATGTATTTTACTCCTCATGTTATTCCATGTGTATTCCCTTATTGTGCTTTATAGCTCACCGTTTTCTTATGCATGTCTTCAGGTTATCCCATGCAATGCTAAATACAAGGGAATGTAGTGGTCATGTAAAGGAAGTTTTCAATAAAGATGTTGTATTTCCTATTTCAGGTTTTTATGAAATGATCCTAAGCCCCAAATACACTAAACATATTGATCTTTTTTGTTGTATCAAGTTATGTTTTATGTAATAAATCATGTTTATGTTTGTATTGAAAAGTAGGGTTGTCATATGGGCTAACTGTGTGACTTTTCCAGGACATTAAAAAGTGGAAAATTCCCTTCTTCCTCTTTGATTTTATAGCTAGTTCACCTCCTATCTACCCCATTCAATATTTTACCCATGATAGCTTCCTAAAAACATTCTTATACCTCTTGATCCTCGACCGTTGGATAGTTTTTAACCTGGTTCTTCAAGGAATCTTCATGTAAACCTATTTTCTTATGATTTCTCACTTCATCTTGGGTTTCTCCTCCATCTTTATTGATTTATTATTTTCCATCAGTTTATTTGACCTAAATAGGGTTTGAAATATTGTTTTTGTGATAAATATTAGTGATTGTTGTTTGACAATTCCATTATAAGATCCTATAGTGGTTCATTTATGCTTTATAACTAATTTTTGGATTTTTTTCAAGGTGAGGAAGGTGGTTCCACAATTTTACATTATTGTATGTTTTTTATATTCTCTCTTGGGTGCTTAAATTTTATCTATGAACTATTTTTGTGGTAAAAAACGTGTTTTGGAGGTATTTTTAGATGAATGTGTAATGAAAGTTGGATTGGGAAAATATATTAGTTATATAACTTGTATGTATAACTATGGTGATTCTTGAATTTGATCAATGCCTTATTTTTGACATGTGATAAATGTTTTTTAAAATATATCTAAATGATAGAATTTGTTGAAAGTGGGTTTTCTAAGATTAATGGGTTTTTTGTTTCATGTTGGATTCATGTTTCTGCACATTTAATGTGCCATTGAATTGTGATGGTGATATAAAGCATGTTATAAAATGGTTTTTGTGTGAGCATGGATTTTAAAGAAGATTTTCATAGATAAATTGTTGAGTTTTATATGTGTTCTTCCTATTTTTTTTCAAATGGGTTTCATAAATTGTGAAAGTGGTGAAATTTTATTTAAAAATGGTTTTTGGGTGTCTGTAAAATGGAATGTGGTTTTTTATGGAAAATAGTGGTTTCTATGCCGATTTCGATTGGTAGATGAATGTGGAAATGTGAAATTTGTTATTTCTTTGTGTTCAAGTGATTCTCTGAATGTGAACCTGAAATTGATGATTTATGTTATATGCAGAATAGAATTTTACCACAAATGGAAACCCATGTATCAAGGTGGGAAAACTATAATTATTATGCTTGTTGATTCTGAACTGGCAAAGACCCCGATTCATCTAGAAGGACAGACAATTAAAAAAATAACAAAACATGTGATATGATTAGAGAACACTATAATTTTGGAATGGGATCCCATATAGTTGTTCATGCAAGGTAGCACAATTGGTATTGGATTATAATTTGGGTATCACTTGATTTTTGGGATGGGATCCCATGTGGAGGCTTTTTCATGGGAACATTGTTGGTAGTTGAGTTGGTGGATTTTGATAACCGATGTTTGAGGTCTATATATTTTCACTAATAATAGTTAAATATATTTATTTACCCATATTTATTTTTTGTAACATGATGATTATGTGATGTGGTGCTAGTCGTCGGTATACAGTGGACCTTGGTTACATTTTTATTTTAAGCAAGATTATTTTTTAAAAAGGGTTTTCTCAAAAAGTGTTTCTTTATGATGTTTTCCTTATTATATATTCCTAGAAATAATTTATGTATTATAGTGGAAATGTTCATTTTGATTTATCTTCCAATGTTTTAACATGAAATATTTCTTTTTCGATGTAATCCTACTCTGTTTTCGCTCACATCGTGCATACACCTTTCGGTGTATGTATACATTGTTAGGATTGAATTGGGTAAAGTTGAGATGTGTTATGGTGGTGATGGTTGATCCAGTTGCTAGTGTTCTACTTCTAGAAGGTGTTGGTGGTAGTGTCTTGAGGTAGATCTCCCTATTGTTTCATGGCAGTTTTGCGGATAGTTTTTTTTCTTTTTGTTGTAGTACATCTATTTTTTTAATATCGTAAACATTGAATAGGAAAATTAATGTACCTCATTTTTTTATTGTTATCAGTTATTGTGATTCTTGTTATTATTGGGTTTTTATGATTCTTTAAATGGGTTAAATCATTCTCAGTGCATATTATAGATACCCATGCACTAGTTTATGGTCAGTGGGGATCGAGAATGCCCTTTGGGCTATGCCACGGATCGGGTTGGGTCTCGGGTTAGATGGAACATTGGATTTGTTTATAAAAAATGGAATCAAAGTGGGTTACACACTATTTGGGTCAAGCTATTTGGGATGATTCTGGATATACCAAATATAGGATTGTTGGGGCTGGAGGTTCTAGTTGCATATGGGGTTCCTCACCAACAATCATGTTGACAGAAGTCAAGTCACTATATGTTGTTGGGATATGTTTTGATAAGATAGAGTGGTTTATTGATTTTCATTACACTCTTAGGGAAGTTAGGGTGAAATTATCTTAATTAATGTTAGAAGGTCCTTGTCAAAAGTGATGGGAATCTTTGGTGCAAGCTGCAAGGCACGATCAGATGAGTTGGAATGTTTTCAAAGATATCATCCAAGAGAAGTATTGTCCTATTATTTTGGGATTCTCTTTGTCCTAGGAATTTTTGGAGCGAATCTAGGGTGAGAAGATCATGATGGAGTATCACAACCACTTTTTTGAACTAGTTCAGCATCCATCGTAGATTGTTTCTAATGATAAGTTTAGGGTTCAAATGTTTGAGATGGGTTTGTGACCAGAAATCCATTATGAGGTCATATTATTCATGTTAAAGATGTATGATGAGGTGTAAAATCTTTCCATGATGGTGGAAATTGATCTTAATGTAATGTATTGTTCTTCTAGAGTAGTGTTAGCATTGGTTAGTAGAAATTAATTAAAGAACAAGAAGAAGCATGATGAGCATGCAAAGAAGTGAGGGGGTAGTTTAGGTCATCCTTATATGATAACATTGTCTGTGGATTCTAGAACAAGGTCAGTTTTGTTCCATCAATGTGAAAAGTTAGGGTACATGTGATCTACTTGCTCATCTCTACCCAGACCATATCACTGTTGCGAAGATATGGGTCACTTATAGTGATTTTTGAGAGTGTATTTCCCATAGTAATATGGGTCAAGATTTATGGCTTCCATAGAGATTTTAGATGGACTAAAACCCTCCAAGATAGTAGGTTCTTAATTTGGGGGATGTGGATTTAGAGAAAGATCATCCTCTGGGTAATGTCAGTTCAAGGTAGAGCCATAGTGAAGTGGTCATTCTTATGTTTAGGCAGAGGCGATTCAACTTCATGTAGTGGATCGAGCACTAGTGGTAACAAATTTAGGTACTAACACCATTCAAGGTGCCATTATTATTGTTTCATAATTAGATATGGGTATATTTGATACTTGTGATTTAGTTTCATTTATTTTTCCCAAATTTGGGAATGTATTAAATTTTTTTAATAAGATTATGTATAATATGATATATTTGGTAACACTACATGGTATGAAGTAAGAGCTTGGTTTTAGGTGTCTGTATTGTGCACTCACCATGTCAAGGGTTGAGGTGGAATGGGATTTTTTGGTTCTTGAGATGGACCACCTTGATATAATTCTGGGTATGGACTAGTTGGTGAATTTTAAATCACAAATTTATTTCCATGGGTTACAAGTGAGTTTTGTGGCACATGAATGTAATACATAGGGTTTTTAGCATAAATAGGATCCTCGGTTGGGACACGTTGGAAATACACTTCCAAAAATTAGGAAAGCATGTTTATCAAATATTTTCACTCATGTTGGAGGATTATGATGGTTCTCCTTATGGGGAATTACATCCTATGGTGGATGAGTTCCCATTGTTATTTATTGTGTATTTCTTGGTTTCTCCACTGAAGTTGGATGTTGAGTTCACTATTAACTTGGAACTAAAATAACAGCTAATATATTTTCCCTCATACCATATCCCCCCAAGTTGAGGGAATTAATGGTATAGATAAAAAATTTGTAATCCAGATGAGTCATTCACTCGAGAATCTCACCTTGGACCTCCCATGTTATTTTTTTTGAAAAAGGTCGATGGATCTCTCTAGATCTAAATTTGATTACCATAAGATGTAAACGGTAATGATAAAAAACAAGTATCATTTTTTCTGTATTGATAACCTTTTTGATTATATTAATAGGTATGGTCTTTTCCATGATTTATTTTCTATTAAATGTATCATCATGCCAGAATTGGAGTGGAAGATGTTATAAAAATATATTTTCAATGAATGTACAGTCACTTATAGTATTTTTTTCATGCTCGTCAGGTTAAAACATTCTCTAGTGGTATTTATGGGGCTTATGAATAGGGTGTTCCACCATCGTCTTAATTCAATTTCTATGATATTTTTTGATGAAATCAAAGTCTATTTAATGGCAGAGAACAATCCAGAGAGACATTTGAAAATTTTGTTGGGCACCCTTCATGATCATAGTCTCTATGAAAATCATTCCATGAGAACCTTATAGATCTGGGAGGGGAAGTTTTTGGGTCATGTGATCTCAGATAAAAGGGTTTTAGTGGACCCCAAGAAGATCATTGCAGTGATGTTATGGGAATAGATGAAAATGTTTTTGAGATTAGGAGATTCTTTGGCTTGACTGGATATTACATGCTATTTGTTCAGTATTTCTCTCAGCATTCTTCTTCTATGATTGTGCCTACCCAGAAAGGGATAATGTTTGAATGGAGACCCGGGCACCAAGAGTATTTTGAGGATTTGTAGCATTTTTTAAACACCACTCATATTTTAATCTTTTTAAAACCTGGTAAGGGATATGTAGTTTATTGTGATGCTTCTGGCATAGTTCTTGGGTGTGCGATGCTATATAATTACAATGTACTTTATTATGGTTTTCACCAACTCTATCTAGATGAAAATAATTACCCAACCCATGAACTGGAGTTATCAGTGGTGATCAATTCCATAAATAAATGGAATTGTTATCTTTTGGGGGATAATATTGTGGTTTTTTCTGATAATAAGAACTTAGCATATGTATTCTCCTTTAAATATTTGAATTTTAGGCAATGTAATTAGGTTGAATATCATCAGGGTCAGAGTTTGATATATTTTTTATCCTGAGAAATGGAAGTTTTGTGGATGATTCTTGGAGTAGTAAATTTCTAGTGCAATCTTGAAAAGGTCATGTATTGAGTGGACGTTTACGGGTCTTTTTTCTCAGATGCATCCGGATACCATGGAACATTGTGGAGGTTTGTTATTGGCCATAATATAGATGAAACCTTGTAATTTGGAATTGATTCAGTGGGAGTATCCTGGTGATGAGATGTGGTAGTGTTCTATATTGTTAATAATTGGCTCGATGGTGCCTTGGGAATGTTCATTGTCTCATGAAGTAGTTTTTTTTCTTTTGGGTCGCTTCATGGTTCCATTTTCATTGAGGAATATGGTGATGGAGGATTTCCACCATTCTCAAAAGTTTCTTAATCTTAATACTAACAATATGTACTATGATTTGCATCATTATTTTTCGTGTTTAGGTTTGATGAATGATACAGATTACTTTGTACCATGGTACTATACATGATACTAGGATAATGTAGAGAACCGCCGAAACTCTGGTTTTCTTCAACCATTAACTTTTCCTACCTCAAAGTGGGATACAATCATCATGAATTTTATTGTTAGATTAACTCAAACACCTCAGTAGAGGATTTCCATTTGTGTAGTGATTGACCATCTAACCAAATTATCACATTTCATTACAATGAGGGATTCATCCGAGGTTGATGAGTGGGTCAGTTGTATATTCAATGGGTTGTGAGGATTCATCATGTTCTATCAAAAAAAATTCTTAATTTGGATACTTTTTCTACATTGTAGTTTTGGTAATTCCTTTAGAAGGTTAAGGAATCACAGATCAATTTGAGTACGAAATTCCGTCCTCAAATATATTGTTAGGCAAGCAGGAAAATCAGTTCATGGAATACATGCTTCGAGAATGTGTGTTGGATTTCAATGGATCATGGGATATCCATTTGGGACTAGTTGAGTTTTCATATAACAATAGTTACCAATTTTATATTTAAATGTCTCATTTTTGGGAACTTTATGGTCAGCCCTATCAGTTGTCTTTTTGTAGGGCCAAGGTGGGAGAGACCTCATTGTTGGGACCGAGCATTGTGCATGAGATGTATGATAAATTTATTATGAAAATAAGCTATTTTTGATAGTTTTATGTCCTTATAAATCTTATATAAAATAAAGGTACTGAGATTTAGTGTTTTCTATGGGTTATCGGGTGTTCCTAAAAGTGTCGCCTAGCTTGGGTCATCATCATTTGGGTAATCCAAGGAAGCTAATTCTATCGTACCTTTTGAGACTACTGAGAATATTGGTAACATGGAATTCAGGGTAGATTTTCCTTCTCATTTGACATTAATTCATAACATTTTCCATTTATCTCATCTAAAATGGTACAACTCAAATTTTTCTCAGGTGTTGAATTAAGAATAATTGGATTTTTATCCAGATATTTCAGTGTTATAGCGACCAGTGCAAATTGTGGATTCTATGGAGAATGTTTTTTCTGGGAAGTCTATTCCATTGGTCTGATTATTTGGTATAAGGGTAATGATGTTCATGAGACATGGGGTAGAAAATCTTTTGTTGAGGAGGAGAATCATTTTTTGTTCTCTGATCAAGCTTTGAGTTGACTTTTCTAGGGTGGAATGTTTTCATAAAGGAGATAATTTTTACATTTGTGATTTCTTTGATTTAACATTTATTTTTTTTCATATTTATTTTACTCCTTTGGATTACCTTAAATTTTTAATGAAAAGTTTTTTATTGTTTGTTGATATTTGGTGGGTCTCATTTGGTGCACATTTAGGGGAAACAATTCATCCCCCTACAAGGGTTCAAACAATTTTTATTTTGGATAGTGGTGACTGTAGGGTTGGTACATGGTATGGAAGACCATGTAAGATAATCCTGAAAAATATTCCTCTTGGACATCAAGGGACACACATTTGTAGTATGATTTATAAAACCTTGAATGAAACTGTGAGACTTGTATTGGTCATTAAAAATTAGAAAAATTGTCTTTTTGACATATTAGATTTTAACCATAAATCACCACCAGTCCACCACATTCAGGATTTTCATCCACGTGAGCTTCCACCAATATTTATTGGACCTATAGAGGCTCAATGTTTTGGTTTTTTACCTCATTTCTTAAAATAATCTTTATATAAGCAAATTTTCTCATAATTACTCTCATTTTCTAGGGTTTATCCTCCTCATTTCTTGAGTTATTATTTCATGTTTGTTGTTTGACCAAAATAGGGGTTGATCTTGGGTTTTTTGGATAAATCATGATCATTTTTCTTTGATCTGTCCTTTATTAGGTTATAGGGTGGTTCAGTTGTTTTTTATCACTGATTTCTTGATGTTTCCATGTGTTTGGTAGGTGGTTCCCTGATTTTACATTATTGGATGATTTTGATATTCTTTCATGGTTATTAAAATGTGTTTCATGAACTGTTTGTGTGGCGAGAAACATGTTTTTGAAGTATTATAAGATGAATTTATAATGAAAGTAGGTTTTTTAAAAGAAATTATTTATATTAATATGTACATCATTGTGGTTCTTCTTGAATATGTTCTACTACTTTTTTTAAAGCGTGAACTAGGTTTTCAAATAGTTTTAAAAGAGTTAATGTGTTGAAATATGGTTTTTGAAGAGAAATGGGTTTTTTTTGCATGTTGGATTCTTTGTTGTGCACTTTTAATGTGAATTTTTAATGTTTAATGTGTTGTGAATCATGTTAAGAAATGGTTTCAGTGTGATTATTGAATTTAAAGGGGGTTTTCCCATGGAAATATTTGAGTTTCAAATGTGTTCTTAATATTTTTTTCAAATTATTTTTATAAAATGTGAACGTGGTGTGAAAAATATTTCCAAATACATTGGGTGTGCTTGTTAAATAGAAAGATGTATTATTTTTGGAATGTGTTGGTTTCCATGTAGACTATGATCAGTTGATTACTGTAAAAATATGAATGTGGTGATTTGCATGGATTCTTTTGATTCTTACCATGTACATGTGAAAGTGATTATTTATATGATATGTGGAATGAAATCTGAGAACAAAATAAATTCTAGGTATCATGGTAGAAAAAATTGAAATAGTATACTAGTGAAATTTTATGTGGATGTGGCCTAGATTCATTTAGAAAGTGTGGTGATTATGATAATAACTAAACATGTTATATGATCATAGGTGACTATAATTTTGTGATGGGATCCCCCCTATTGGATCATCCATGAGAATGATGTTGGTATTGGATTATGATTTTGAGGCCACTAGATTTTTGGGATGGGATCTCCTCTAGTATCTTGTGCACTAGAATTCTATTGGTAGTTGAGTTGGAGGATTTTTATCACTAAGATATGAGGTTCATAGAGTCCCACTTATGCTAGTTACCTATAGTGATTTACCAATGGTGCTATCATACTTCATGATTCTTATGTGATGTGGTTCTAGCCTTTGGAATATAGTAGACCTTGGGTACATTTAAATTTCATGATATCATTTTTTTTGAATTTTTTTTCTCAAAAAGTGTTTCTTGAGAAGATTTTCTTTAAAATTTTCTCTTCGTAATGTTTTAAATATACCTTTGGAAATGTTCATATTGAATTTTTGTCTAGTGTTATGTCATGGAATATTTGTTTTGGGTTGAATACTACTAGGATTTATATAAAAAACTTTATATACCTTTTCATGTATATTTACATTGTTATGTATGAACAAAGTTAAGGTAGGATGTGTTAGGGTGGAGATAATGGATCCAGTTGCTAGTGTTACACTTCATGAAAGTGTTGGAGGAAAAAATTTTAGGGTGATTAACCACTTATTTCATGGAGGTTTTTGGTATAGTTTTTTTCCTTTACCATTATAGTAATTTTTTTTAAAGTTGTAAAATTTGAATCTAAATATTATTTTTCTACATTTGGTTATGGTTAGAAGTTATTTTCATTCTTATTATTGTTGGTTGTTTGTGATATCTAAATGGGTGAAATCATTCCCAAAACATAATTTTGTTACACATGAACTTGTTTTGAAGCCCATGTGGATCTTGATTTCCCCTCAGGATATTCCATGAATTGGGTCAGGTGTTGTGTTGGATGGCACTTTGTCTCTGTTAATGACAAATAGAGTAACCATACTAGGATTATAGTTATATATATTATGTGTTTGTGTTAAATTTCATTTAAACACACTCCCACACACACCCTACAGACAATCTAGAAGGGAAATGCATATCCACTCCCAAGAGGAAATTCCACCCAATAATAATTAATTATTCAGTATACGTCCCATAATCCCAGTGAGAATAAAATCTAATTACATGGCCCTGAATGATCATAATTTTTGACTTGAAGGCTAACTGGGGAATAGTGCTACTCTATTACACAAAAATATGTATATATGTCACTAATACAATTCCTTTTGTAGTTCCCACCACCACCAAAATTCTTTTATAGGAACCTCCACCCGATATCTTTTGAACACCAAACATTTATGTAGTATTATGGGGTCCTTTTAACACTAATCCAAACACCAACTACACTATACTTGGATTTTTGTTCTTTATAGAAATTATTGAGGTTCATATGTGAAGATAAAAATTATACGTAGTGATGTTTTTTTTTGTAATTTAACTTATAAGTTCATAAAAATTATATTATAATGTTGGTTCACTGCCTAGATTAACATAGTAATATGTTAAAATATATGTATTTTTAAAAAATGGAAAGCAGAACCTAGTTTATTGGTTTATAAAATCACTTTTTGGTATCAATATTAAATGAAGATATTGATATAGGATATTTTGTTCTTAAATCATAATCTCTGGTAAAGATAGAATTAATTTAGATCACTGTAAATATTTCAGGGGGTTTCTAGAAATAATTTCATCGATCATTGTTATATATATTTATATGAAATCTTGGTTTTAGACCCTGAAAATGATCGATTCAAGAATATGAAAAAATAGTTGAATATAAAAACTGATATAAAAAATAACAGAATATTATTTGGAAGGAATATTGATAGGATAAAAATAATAAAAATAATTTTTAATTTCAGAATAATTACTTGAGCTATGTCTTAAAAAAATTTTACAATAATGTCTACAATGAAATATCTTCCCTTATTCGAATTATCTTCAATTTATCTCCTAAGAGGTGTCCTCGCTATAATGTTATAGAGGAAAAGACATCATAAGGGGTAAAAAGATTCACATGATGGAGAGGTCGAGAAAGAGTGAGGGTGGAAAAAGATGATGCCCTAACCCGTTCGATTCTCGTAGCTTCGCGGATGTGGTTGCGGGGAATTCTAATGGAAAATCTGTTTAACCTATTATCTCCCCGACGTTGGCTGAATCATTTCATCCGAAGCAGTTTTTTCCCAAAGGTCACGCGACCATTGACTTTTGAAATGAAGAGGTTCAATTTCTATCTTCTGATCTTATATTTGTTATCTTTGGTAAATTCTTTAAACACCGCCCCTCACTAAACTTCCTGTGGAGAACTTTAGAATCCATTGGGTTTGTCGATTTTGAGATCGGTCTTCTCAACTCGTTGAATGTTGTGATACGTCTTGCCTCTGAGAATGACTATTATCGGCTTTGGTCTATGGGCTCTTAGACCTTTGTAGGATGCCCAATGAAAACTCTAAAATGGTCACCTGTCTCTGATTTTAAAATTGAATACCCTATTACCCCTATTTGGATAGGCTTCCCAGGTCTGCTGATGCACTTCTTCAAACAAATCGACCTCTTCAATATTGCTAAATTAATAGGTTACCCCATCAAAATGGACTCTGCCACTCGGAATCTCACAATACCATCTGTTGCGCGGGTGTATTGAGGTTAACCTTATGAAATTCCTACCTTCAGTTATCTAGATCCAAAATAGTGACACTGGTTTTTTTCATGATGTAGTCTCTAAAGAATTACCTAGCTACTTCTCTAAATTCCTACATCTAGGACACTCCCTTGGATATTGTGGCTCTAGGGAGCCCCCCATAAGCAATCGTCATAATGAGAATCCTTTGAAAAATAAAGGGAAATATATTTGTATTGAGAAAGAGAGATGGATTTATAAGGAACAAGGTTATCCCTTTAATCCTAATGTCCCAGTGATTTCTCCATCCATCCTGGATTCCTGTCCAGCACAGCCTCAGTGCACTGAAACTGATTCTTTCTCTGGATCTGTGGATGCGGTCAATAATGATGAACTTATTTTAGACACTTCAAGAGCTGTTATACCCACTCATGAGGTGACACAAGAGACTCATTCTATTTCTGGTAGTTCTAATAATGATGATCATGATCAAATCCATCAAATTGAGGATGAATATCTACACTCGAGCGCCAAAAAAGGTAAGAAACCTATTACTAACTCTGATGGCTTTATCGTTCCCCATCCTAAGAAGACTTGAAATCACATTGATTACTCTAATTTGGAGTGAACCATTGTCACTACATCCTCAGGTATTCGGTTGGAGCAGGCCAACATTCCTCCATAGCCGGTAGTTAATGAAAATATCTCTTCACCCGCATCCTCAAATGAAGAGGGTTCATCCACATCCTTGGATGAAGATGACTCTTCCTCATATGGAGATGAGGAAGAGGCTAGCATTAAACTTAAAAATTGTACTCATGTTATTATGGAAGTATGCATGGAGGACTTCTATCCTTGGATCGAGGAACAGGAAATGATGTATTTTGGAAGATATTGTAAAAAGGAGATAACTGTTGATGAGTATATGAGTATCATAGAACGTATATTTGATAGAGTGGAATTTGAGCTTGATCGAAATCTTGATTTTGATTATCTTCAACTTCAGTGGGAATAACTCTCATGTGAAGCGTTCGAGTCTATTTTTTTATCTTTGATGCTGTCATAACATGGGTTCAAGATATATCATCAGTGTGAGTGTTCTTCGCGGTGTATGGATGTGTGGAGGCCTCATAGAAGGATTTATACATGGGAAATGTAGATCTGGAAAATCATGTTTTTTATTGAGAATTCAGGATGTGTTTTATGAATGGTTTCTTTGTGCTACTGGGACTCTTTATTATCCTATGATCCATATTATACCTTCTAGGATGTGAGCTTTATCAGTGGAGCATGAATTTTGGCGTTGCATGTTGATGATGAGGTGGAAGAATTTGAGTTCAAGGGCTTCTATTCTCAATTATTATCATCTTACACAGGATGTTTTCAGTGAAGACCTGGGCATTGGAGTCTGCTGCTCTTATCTTTCTAGACATTCTTGGATATCATAACATTTATTTAAATCTTGGTCAAGTTGGCCTCTTATGAGAGTTGGTGAATATTGTTGGCTACATAAAGCAGAAACTGTCTAACAAAATTACAAATATGAGCAACATGGAGACATGGTAGCTTAGTAAGACAAGAGCATATTTGAGGCATTAGAGATGGATATTATATCTGTGGGCAGTGCACAATGTTTACCTATATGATGCAGCACAAGGATAATTGTAGACAATTTTAATTTACATGGTGATTTATGTGAAGCACTGGGCATTAGGGAAGATTCAATAATGAGATCTTTTTATGCCAGGGTATACCATGTCCTCCCAAGAAATGTTTTGAGATTTTCTTGCCACCCTCTTTCCTTTTCAATTATTCTCGTGCTGGTACAAACTCATTTTACCTCATGTAATCACCTTACCATTTTATTTTTGTTTAATAAATTTTGGGGAGTATGAGTTTCACTCATGCTCCAAGCCATTCTGGTAAAAGACATCATAAGTACCATATGCATCAATGATGGGAAGTTTTATATTTTTTATGGTCTTTAGTTGTATATACATTGACAATGAGGTGGGAATAGTTTGTTGGTACATATAAAATCAAATATTGGAGTATTAGTTCATATTGATTAAGATTCCAAGATAAATCAAGTAGACCTAAAATATTTCATTATGTTATGGAGGACCATTATCACCTGTTAGATTTTATAAAGATTCAAAATCGGTAGGTGATCAGGATAGATTAATATAAACCATGGGGTTTTATTTACTATTCAAGGATGATATGTGATATTGATTTTAATTTTTCAAACAATTATGTCCCAACCCATAATCAGAGAAGAATACATGGATTCTATACCGGCTTGAAAATAGGTAATTTTTATTAGATGGTTATTGGTGTATCATGGGAATAAATAGCTAAATATTCTTTTATTTTATGATAGTCAGATTACAATTCATAGTAAAATAAATCTTTCTTTTTTACCATAGGATAAATCATATTATATTATAATATCACTTATATTGACAAGAAATATTGAAAAGAACTTTTATTATATAAAAAAACAAATAAATAAGCTATTCATAATGATTTGTGATGATATAGATTGAATATGAAATGTATAGACTATACAGATCCTTTATTAGCCTCATAGAGAAAATAGAAGACTGTTTAGTAAAAGCTATATATTCATGCAGAATTTATTGGTTTATAATGAAATATCTATGAGAATGATATTTTCATTGTAAACTCTTTTTATGTAGATTCCATTAACCCATTGGTTTTCTTCATTCATGTTTGAATTAACGTCCCTTAATAACCAAGGGTTAGGTAGGGTTACATGAGGCGGGTGTTGGCCACACTAGAACTCTGGTTATGGAGTACCAATGGAACAGTTTGAAAATATAAGTAAAACCCCTACTCATTACCACCTTACATTTATCATCTCAACATAGTCTCTAAATTTAGTTTCAATATTTGGGTATTATTTATACATTTATAATTATTCAATAAATATGATCTATGTAATGACATAGATTTAAAAATGTTTTTCTTATTGTCATTTTGGGGTTCCTGGTATAAATTTTTAATTTTTTGAAATGTAAGGTGTTTTTTATGGTTAATTATATGTTTAAACAAATATTTTGGGATAACATTGTGTCAAAAAATCATCCATAAGCATCTATACTTTTAGAATCATAGTTATGTTAACTATGTGATTTAACTATATCACATTGTTTTCTCCTAGAATAAGTAAATATGTTTTCAATATTTTTCTTTTAATTGTGATCTAACCATGTGTATAATGGATTATTAAAAAAATTATGTTTCAAAATCTGGTTTCAATCTCATAAATTAGATTATCACGCACTGGCTACATTAGATTAATAAAGGGAATATGGGAATGATTTTGGGATATCTCCATCAACTATTTTTTTCAATGATAAACATATCTAATTCAAAATTTATAGTCAAATTTTAGTAGTTTATTTTGTTCATAAATATCTAATTATATATCTAATAATTATTGGCTCTTACCATATATGATGATGATTCATCATATTTACTATTTCATAAAAATTGATTTATAGTTATTATTCAGTATGATTACCAATTTTAGTGTTTACCCCAATAATTTTACTTTTATATTTCTAATTTTTTTGAAATTTTATGAATAATATGGATAGGGAAATTTAATTAATACATTCTAGGATTTATATAACATCATATGTGTTGTTGATTATCTTGGTGTATAGATTACTACTCTTCATAAATTTTTTATATTTTCATGATACATGTAAAATTTGTGTATTTTGAAATGATTGAATATTGAAAGTAAATTTATGGTTTTAATAGTAATTTTTATTTGAAATGAAAATGAGAAATTAAAAACATTTATTTTAAATTGAGCTGGATTAATTTACTTTAATTGTATAAAAATTGTATTTCAAAAAATTGACATATTTTTTAGTGTTTAAATGGTTTTTAATCAAATGATTTTAGTTCTTATAAGGTGACTTAGTTACATATAAAAATTGATTAATTTAGAATAATATTTATTTATATAAATTATCCTTTCAAGTGGTTATATTGATATGTGTGTTTTTTCTTAGGTTTTTTATATTATTACACATTGTATCTACATTAATTAAAGTTTATATATTATGTCCTTGTATTAATACTTACATGTTTCATCCATAAGAATGGGTGTAACACCCCTGTATTCATTTTAAGTACCAATTCTTTTATGATTTGGTTATCATCATTTTTTGGGTGTGTTTGTCGACCTTTCATGGATGGAGATCCTTTTCTTCGCAAAATGTCTTAAATATGGGGGGTTATATGATTGTTTTAATTAATGGATACAGGGTAAATGTTTCATTGTCTTTGAGGGGTTATCACCATGTTTAGAGAACATACTGAGTGCTTTGTTGTTTTTCTGTTTAGAACTAGCATGATCGATGTCAAATGGTTGATTACATGACATATAAAGGGGGAATAGTACATGTAATGTTCATTGGTATGGTGCTATGAAACTGGTTTAAGAATTGAAATGGTTAGATGTTGTGAAAATATTTCACGTCTTGTCATGGATTAAAATAAGGTTTTAAAAAAATGGTGACACATTTTTCAACATTTTCAGACTTTCTGGATTACATGATGTACAATGGGATTACATGATGTGTAATCCTAAAATGATGTTGTTTATATGGTTTTAGAAGAATTAATATTTATTTCATTCAACCTAAACCCCCCTTTATCGACCCATAGATGACCCTATTATATTTAGGCAATATCCTATCCTTCTGAATCATTTTTTTAGTGATGGATCATTAGGGTTGTTTCGAAGCACTACTTCCAACTTGTGTTACTTTTGGTTATTCATTCCCTTGGTTTTGAATACTATATTGTATTCTTTTCTAGTTTATATTCATGATCAGATAGTGTTTTCTATTGGTCATTTTCAATTTCTTGTCATTCCTAATCATTATATGGCTGATCTCTGGGAATCCAATCACTGTTCATGAAGGCGTCTGGGTTTAGACTATTTTTAGGTAACTGATTACATACAATGGGCTAATTTTATGAATTAATTATAATTTTTGAAAATTTTATTTGGGTTTTTCGTTTAATTGAATGTATTTTGGAAAGGTAAATTTTTTATGATTTTTTATTAAAAATAGGTTTATTCTTATTCGGAATTTTTTCCAAACACCTTAGTTGATTGGATTGTATTTGAAAAATGTTTTATAAATTGTGGGTATGAGTTTGAAAAGAGATTTTACAATCTAGAACATTGGTAACCTTGTGTACATTTGTAAAGATACACAGGCATCCTTAGTGTGTGTGGAACCACTAAAATGTTACCTTTATGATATCGATTGTTTCTATTGGGACTTGATATAAGTTCAATCCAACATATTCATGTTTAATCTCCTTGGTGTCTAGTATGTGTTGGCTCATTGTATAGATCTGAAATGATAGTGTTATTGGTTATTTACATATTTTTATTTCATAATATTTTTAACAATGGATTATTTACCATAGGTTTTTATATGAGGTTGTATCACATGGAATCACATAATGGCATGTCATTGATATGTGTCTACATTATTACATTATGATGCATGGGAGTACGATAATGTTTTTATTTCTTATTCTTATCATATTTTTTGTTTGAGAATATGAATTTATTTTATGAAAACCAAATGTAAAATGTTTTTCAAATGTATTCTGATTTATCTGAAATCTTTATAAAAATTATTTTTTACTGATAGAACTATTTCATTCATGATTTTATACATTGTATAGACTCTTTGGTGGTATCCTAATATGCATTTTTCTCACACCAAATTTTTTGTTGTTGTTGTAGATGTTTATTTTAAGATATAAGAAAAAGATAAAGGAATATTATAACTTTATATCTTCACCTTTAATCATTTTCTTCACTTTAGGGTGGTTTGGAGGTGAGAGTTGGCCACATGAAAAATTATTGGTCTTTATTTATGTATAATTTCTAGATTTGATAGTTCACCATAGGTTGTATGGATTTGGATGTATCTTTTCATACATCCTAGAAATTTTTTTCTATTTTTATTTTTATATTCATGACTATCTTTATTTACAATTTTCACATCACTATGTGATGATCAGATTAGGAATATTGTTCAATTTACCTATGTTGATATGTTACAATTTGTTATTAGAGGTTGGATAAGCCTAAAGTGTGTTAAAATTTCTTATGTTTGGTTTTGTGTATTAAAGAGTTAGAAGTTAGGACCATAAAAATTCAGATAGTAAGTGTGGAAAATGAACTTGACCATATCTATTTTATGGCTGAACCCGAGTTACCACCGGTGGTTAGGTATTTTTAAGAGTTTTAATAAATTAGGTTTGAGGTAATTTTAATGAATTATATGGGATTTTTATTGAAATTGACTTATTTTTTTTATTTCTTTCATCAATAGAATTCATAATTTCTTTAAATTGTTTATGTTTTACAGCTCTGATTTGAATTATATTGGTGGTCTTATGATTTTGGGAATTTATGGTCATGAAATTAGTTATTTTATAGTGTTTAATAAGAAATAAATCTAAGAATATATCTTCCAAACCTGGGAGTGGATGGCACAATATATGATCCAAATGTGAATCCTCTAGTGGACTTTTCATTGGTTGAAGTGGTAATCCACACTTTTCAGAATCTTGTTATAGTGGGAGTTGGTATCCCATGATGAGTGGAGATTCATTGATTGGAATTTACTAATCATCATCCACCCATCTTCTAGGTTGATAAGGGGCCATGGGAATATAAGGAGTTTCTTGAAAATATTTATAGGATCTTCAAATTCTTGATGAATCCAATGTAATGAAATGTGGGTTTTTCAATGTACATGCTTGAGGGACAGGGATGGAGATGGTTGGCCTCTATTGTGAATGTTATGCTGGATGAGGATCTTACTTAGTCTTCTTCAAGAAGATATTCAATCTATAGTTTTATCCTAAGATGTTACATGTGGAGAAGACCCAATAGTTTTTTATGTTGGATCAAGGAGAGGATTCTATTATGAAGTATTCATACCCTTTTTATGAGATTGTAAATCCATAACTAGAGTTTGTTACCAATGATTTCCTAATAAATCAGAGCTTTGATTTGGGGTTGTGGGTCAATATTCATTTCATGCTAGTTCTTATAGGGCTTCCAACCTTTTGTGGAGGTAGTGGATAAAGGATCTTTGGCTAAGGAAGACATAGATTGGAAGAAAAGTTTGTATGGATCTTTATATGGTTTAGTGTTTAGACTGAGAGTATATTATCTCCTAAAAAAGAAACTCAAGGGTGGTCAATTTTCATTGGGAATAGTTTTGGGGGATTCTTCAGGACCACGACAATTTATTTTCAATCAGTGTGGGAGGCTTGGTCATACCAATATGAATTGTGTAGTGGCTCCCAATAATTTTCATCTTTGTGGATGATATAGCCATATGAGACCATTTCTTGACAGGGTATCTTAGTTTAGTAAAAAAATATCCACATATACCAAGGTTTCTTCGGTTCGTACCCATTCGCACAAGGGTGGTGATTCATATCCTCAAGCTAATGGGGATGACTAGGGGGATACAAAAAATTAGGGAGGGGATGAGACCAAAAGTCTTTATACAGTGGAGTATTTACTTGTGGAATCAAAATCAAGGCTAGCTATAGATAAAGGTATGGTTTTTATTTCATATTCTTTGGGGTTAGATTTGTTTGATGTAATTTCTACTCATAGTTTCATATCATAAATGCTATTTTAGTTGAGCGTCTTGCATTTGGAGCTATTTTCATACTTTTTGGATCTTTCCAAACCTTGAGGAAAGAGGTTTGAACAATTTTTTATGTGTCTAACATTTCGGGTGATGATAGATTACTTTGAGATAGAGTGTGACTTATTAGTGATCAATCATGACATCTTAGACTTGATTATTGGTCTAGATGGGATATTCAGTGTTCTTTCCTATTTGGACTGGTATAACTGATGGATATAGTTATTATCTTCCAATGGGATCACTCATGTTTTTCACGGTGAGTGGAACTCTATATCAGAAAATTATTTACATGTTGTTCCTTATAGTATGGTAATTTGATTAAAGTTGTTAGATACGTTTCATGATGCATTTGAACCATTATTGGTTGTTCAAATTCCTAAAATGGTGTGAAGACCCTAATATCATTACATATGATTTTTTTATTCACACCACAGTGAGAGGTCATGTTTACTATTTACCTTCTCCTTGGTATGATTCTCATTTCTATGTTATCCTATCAAATGGAACCTATTGGGTTGGTGAAACTTATGGTCTCGCTTGAGGAATAGACGGCTAAAAGATTTTCACATCATTGTGTTTCTAGGGGATTCACTTATCCTCTTATCAAAAAAGGTAGATGAAAGTATCTAACTGTTTATTGATTGTCATAATTTGAATTGTGTGATTGTTAATAACAATTATCATTTTCTTTGGATTAAGGATCATTTTGACATGGTTAGAGGGGATTTTTTGTTTCCAATGATTTACATTTGGTCAGGTACTACTAGTTGAGAGTCTGAGAGGAGGATATACCTAAGAAAGTATTTAGAAGTTTTTGTGGGAATTTTGAGTTTCGTGTTATTCAATTCAATCTGACTGACCAATATGCAGTGTTTAGGGCTTTGATGAACCATATTTTTTATCGGTAATTAGACTAATTTTTTTGGTATATGGATTATATATTTGTGTACTCAATGTAAAAATATAATAACATGTACCATTTGGATATAATTTTTAGAAACTGAAATAAAATCTTATTTATGGTTAGATTTCCAAATATGATTTTTGGATCTAGGGAGTGAAATTACTATGGAATGTAATATCTGAGAGGGACTTCTCCATGGATCCAAAAATGGAACAAGTTGTAACATAATTGGAGAATCCCAAAATGTGTTTATAATATGATGAATCTTTTATTTTAATGTCTACTATAGATGGTTTATGCCATATATCTCTACGATGGCATAATCCATGCCAACTTTAACCTTTAAGGGTGTAATGTTTGAATGAAATGAATATGTTTAGGGATCTTTTGAGGACCTAAAGGTTGGGTTTACTTCAGTACTTGTTTTGATTCTTCTGGAATAAGGTTTGTGTTATAACATTTTCTGTGATGATTGCATTACAGGTTTGGGATGTGTCTTAATGCAAGAGAAATAGGTGGTGTCCTATGGCTCATTCCAATTACACAATTCTAAGAAGAACTATCGTACCCATGATCTTTAGTTAGAGGTAGTTATGCTTGCACTCAAAATGGGGAAATAATGATCTATTTGGGAATAAAATTATAGTGTATTATGAACATAAGTTCTAGAAATATATTTGTACTCATATAGGTTTTAATTTTCAACAATGACGCTAGGTAGATTGTCTTTAGAAATTTTATTTTGATATTTTATACTCTCCTGTGAAATAAAATGTGGTTTCAGATATATTGAACAAAATATTTCCAACACAATCCATGAAATAATAGGTTGAGAAGTGATCTATATTGAGATTGTTTCTTAAGATGAGATTGGCAGTAAAAGAGTTTGGTGGGAATGTGTTATTGGTTTTGATGAATGATGACTCATATTTTTATTAGAGAGTTTGGTTGGAGAAGTTTATAGAAACTGAATGCCAATGCTTCATTAAAAATAATTATAGAGGGTATACCTCATGTGTGTGGTCTCAGTATCATAATGGTGCTTTGTGCTTCCATAGTAGGTTATTAATCCTTTTTCATTGAGGTCAGAGTTGTTGGATTGTTGACAATAGTTTTGTTGGTCTGTTCACCCTGGAGATACCATGATGTATCAAAAATTGAGATGATCATATTGGTGGATGGGTATGAGGTAGTTGATTCTGGATTTTTTATCATGATATATTACTTCTCAGAGATTTATTGAGGAACACTAGCTACCTATAGGTTTTTTTAATCCCTTACCCATTATTTTGTGGATGTGTGATGTGTTTATTGTGTATTTAATCATTGGTTTTTCAGAGAATCATTTTGGTAAGGATATAATTTGGGGTATCATTAATCGACTCTTGAAATGAACCCATTTCATATCCATCATGAAGAAAATGAATGTGAAAAATATTTTAGACTTATAATCTCCATGATATTATAGGAATTAATGGGGTTACCTATATAGTTGTACTTAACAAGGATATATGGTTCACATCCAGGTTCAGGAAAGGTTTACAAGAGGCTTTGGTTTCCATGATTAGATTGAGCATGTCTTATCATCCACAAAGGGATAGAGAAATAAAGTGGATTATCCTGGATCTTGAGGATATATTCTAAGATTTTGTGATTGATTTTGGAGGAAATTGGGATAATAATTTTCTTGTCTTTATGTTTTCCTATAATAATATTTATCAAACCCTGATTAATATGGTTTCCTTATAGACTTTTATGGGTGTCCATGCAGATCTCACATGTTCTGGGAATATTTGTGAGAGAACTCATTGGTTGGGCTGAGTGTAGTTCAGGATAAGATAAATATGGTGTAGTTGATCTAATTGATATTAATTAGGGAAAAGATTCATCATAAATCATATATGGACTATCATTATCAGCCACAATATTTTTGGGTTTGTAATTGGGTTTTTATTATATTTTCACCCGAATTGGGACATTGTTGGTTGGATTAGCATGATACGATGGAACTGAGGTTTTTGGCCCCCTTTGAAATCTTTGGATTACTATGAAATTTTTTATATGAATTGTAATTTCCCTATGGTTCGACATCAATACATGGCATGATTCATATTTACTAGAAAAGGATGTATATACTTAATCCTTCATATGTGATTGGATGGGAGGATATTGATCATGAGACTGATATAACAGTGGTTGAGCAGCAAATTCCGATTACGGATCATCAAGATATGTTATTTAATTGTAAAATGATCCTTCTAGTCCCTATACTATAGTAGGATTGATGGAAAGTGAAGAGATATGGGGGAAGGAATTTTTAATGAGGCACCAATGGACATAACATCTTATGAGTCCCGATATACGAGGGCTTTTTGGGATAAAATAATGTATGGTGAGGAGATTGTAACACCCCATTACACTTTTATGGTACTCTATTGTTCATGTTTTTTATCATCTTTATTTGGGCGATTTTGTCAGCTTCTTGGGTGTAGAGATCCTTTTCTGGTGAAAATGATCTAAAGCTATAAGATTTATTTTTGTTTGAATTAATGGAGTCCTAGTAAATGTTTGACTGGATTTAAGGGGTTATCCACGATTTATAGGGAACATCCGGAGTTATTTTAAATTTTTCTTCTATGAACTCACGAGTTTCCTATCTCCATGATTATTACACAACATCTAAAGGGGTAACATGCAATGTAATTTTTATCAATAAAATGTTGGGATACAGGTTTTGGAAATGAAGTTTTACATTTCATGTAAAGGGTTAATGTCATGTAATGGATAAAAAGTAGGTTTTAATAAAATATTGATGCATTTCTTTGAATTTTTTACCTTAATGGATTTTCTGACATGTAGCGGGATTACACACCATGTAATACTCTTGGGATTTTGTTTTTGGTGTGTAATATGAATTATTTCTCATTTAATTCAACCTTTATTCCCCTCTCTTTATGTAGAGATCACCGTTGGATATTTTTGAGATCTCTTTTGCAACCAGATCATTCATTTAAAACCTGATCATCATGGTTGTCATGGTTCACCTCTATGGGTAAGTGTTCTTTCAGGTTCTTCATTACCTTAGTCAAAGATACTATGTTTGATGCATTTTTAGATTATATTCAGGATCAGATAGTGTGTTTTGTTAATCCTTTATAGTTTATTATTTCACCATGCCTTTTGACGTCTGATATATTGTTTTTGAGTCACTATTGTCAAAGTAGGATAGGTTTAAACTATTTTGAGGTTCTTGTTTCACTATAAAGGGTTAATTTGATGAATTTCATATCATTATTAATAAATTAACTTGTTTTTTCAGTTAATTTATGTGACTTTTCAATGAAAAATGGGTTTAAATGGTTTTCTTTAAAAACGATTTTATTTCATTATTGTGAAATGGTTTTTTCAAATGTTAAATAAGATTTTAATTGCTTTGAAAAATGTTATAAAAATGGTGATTATGTTTTGAAATATTATTTGACAAGATAAAACATTACAAAACATTTATGCATGAGTAAAGGGACACGTTTTCCCTTACAATGTGTCACACAACTAGGAGGTAACATTTATTATATTCATGGAATGTGGTTGGCCTCAATATTTATTTGATCCAAAATATAACAATTTATGATCTATAGTGTCTAATATGTACTTTCCCATAGGCTTGATCCCAAATGTTAGTGTTCTTAGTAATTTACATATTTTTATTGCATAATGGTTTTTATCATTGATTGTTGTTGACATGTTATTATATGAGGTTGAATCACATCGAATTGTGTAATGGTATTTCATGGATATGTGTTCATGTCCTTACATTATGATGTATTTATGTGATTTCCTATTATTATATCATCTCCTTATTATCTTTTTGGATTGAGGTTTTAAAAGGATTTTATGAAAACCAAAGGGAATATGATTTTGGAATGGATTCAGATTTATGAAAATGATATGTAAAACTATTTTTTTTTTAAATCTTGGAATATTGCATTCTTTATATCAGACCTTATATATAATCTCTGGTGGTATCCTACTAGGTATTTTCCTCACACACTATATTTCACTTTATTCAGTTTTCAATGTTGTATTACTGTATATAGACAAAGGGAGGGGAATTTCATACCATAATAGCGTACCCTTTTGGAATTTTCTTCACATCTAGGTGGTTTGGAGGTGATGGTTAGTCACATGGAAAATTGTGGGTCTTTTATTATTCATACACTATGTTTCAACCGGTTTGGCTTGGGTTGTGTGGATTTGGTTGTATATTTTTCTTTTTCTCAGCACTCTAGTTGTATGTCTAGTTCTAGTTATTCAAGACTTATTCAGTTTTCTTGTTCGCCCACACCATATGACGTTTTCTCGGGTATGTGGTTTGGTTCACCCGGTTTGGTATGATATATTGGGTATCTCAGATACCATACATTAAGTTGAGAAATAGTTGTAATATCTATGGTCGAATGGGGACACACAATATGTAATTAGTTTTAGATGTATGAATAATGTTCATACAATTTAAAATTAAACTATAGATAGAAATAAGGAAAATAATAAATTTTTATCTGATTATTCTACAGATTCCATAACACATAAAGTTGATTATTTAGGAAATAGATAGTTCCTATAAATTATTATAAAAATGTAATTTTTATCACTTTTTTAAAGGGTATATTTTCATAAAATAATTCATTCTATATTAATAGTGAATCATTACTCTATGTTTGATTTATTTTGTTGGATTTAGTGTCTCGCTGTTCAAGTATTTCCTTGGTTATGTTAGAATATGTCACAATAGATTAATTCAGTATAATGACTCTTTGACATTATTTGTATAACATGTTTGTTTATACTATTTTAAATTGATATCATGGTTTTTAATTTAAAATAGTTTTAATAAATCATGTATTTTTTTATATGAAGCTAAAAATAAAATATTCCACCCTAGTTTCATTTATATAATTTCATATTTCAATAGAATCAATCTATGGTGGACACAATTTATTCCATGATTTAATACAACTTAACTCTTAATATTTAGAATGTAGCACCATGTTTTTACAAAATTGTATTAGAGAAGGGTTTTTGTGTAAACCCATGTGATGTAAGGTATGTATCGAAATTTGGTTTGTCTACACATGGTATATACCTATAATTAATGCATGTTACCTATTTAAATGAAACTAAAACATACTAAGAAGTTTCTGTGAAAATATTCTTTTGTGGTAACATTTTATTATTTCTATTTTCTCTCATTAAATTCAAGATGGGTCCAAATATGAAAGGGTGAGTATATAATTGTGGTCATAATACACATTGCGTAAAATCACATGGTTTTAAATTAAATGGTTTTCTTATAATAATATTAATTTCAAATTTATTTTATTTTTTATTTTTAAATGTTTTTAAATATTTATTTAAATGATTTTGGTTTTGAAATTTGGTTGTATTATTATAATAAAATGACTGTATTAAAATTATCTAAGGGGATAATGTTCCAACTACTCATCGTGTTGAATTTTTTTTATGATGAATGAGAGAGGTAATATATAAGTTTTTGTATTTTTCTAGGTATTGTAAAACACTCCACCTAGGATAAATATTATTTTAAATGGATAAAGGTAGCTTATAGTAGAATATACTATCGTAGACCCCAAATTCGTAGGAGTAGTTGTGAAATCTATCTAGATGATTTTTTTAGGTGTTAATTATAATATACCTATAAATTTGGATGATTTATTTATTTATTATAAAGATATACCCATAATCATTTTTTTGTGATAATTTTATATATAAGCTATATAAGTGTCTTGATATGATCAATTTTATCATGATGTTTTTATTAACACCAAAGACCATGAGATTCGGGTTTTAATATTATTTGATAGAATAAAGACATATAAAGTGTATGTAATCCATTAAGTGTGGTAAAAAATGATCATAACTATAATGGATTGTATAATATCATTAAAAATCAGTACTTCTTGATGAAATTATTGTTGTATGGATCTCAATAATTCCTTGATTTTATATAGGGTAATGTATTTTAAATGGAATATTTATTTCTATTTTTTATACCAGTAATGTATTTTCTATAATTCTTGATGAATTTAAATCTCAATTCAATGATATTTAATATTTTTTTATGACTAGATATTTTTTCAAGGACTATGTTTTTGATGTTTTCCACCTATGTTGTGGTTTTTAGTATGGTGTATTTGGAAAACCACTTAAAATCATATATAAGTGGAATTTTTTTCTTCCTTATCTAGGTGGAGGAATGAAATAATTCAATGGTATAAATAAGAAGTGGATGAACATAAACTGTATACATGTCAAGTTGTTTTATATGGTTTCATATAATAGATTATTATTAGAGTGATTTCGTTATGGTGAAGTAATGCACATGAAATTTAAATATATAAATCCTACTCACACCAGTTATGTGAACATGATGTTGGTTTATTTGGTGAATTATTAAAAGTGACTATCATTAGTGAGTAATAATGGTGTATACAAAAAAATTATAGATCACATATATTAACATATTTACTAAGATATAATTATTAATGAACTCATTGAAGAGTGTCATACATCATTGTGAAGAGGGGTCAAACCTCCTAGGATTCGATGAAGTATTGTCAATAATGAGAAGTAATTATAGGGGGTTGGAGACAATGCTTGTACATTTATGATGCGAGGTTCATTCCTTATATCATTAACCATTATATTCATCTTATTTAATATTTGGGTATCATATTCATCTTTCAATTAATGTATATTTTAAATTTTAGGAATAAAAATTTATCTGATTGCATCTTGAGAGATATTTAATACTTTTCTTAGTAGAACACTATTAAATCATTTATGTATCATTATTTCTCAGTCTTTATTCTTAGCATGAAATCTCAAGGATCTTTTAAGAGATTTACAAGAAAAAAATTATATTTTATTAGATTAATAAATTCAATTATTAAATTTGCATATATAGTAAGAGGGTTCTTTTTATAATATTATATAGGAAAATTTACAATATTGATGGATAATGGTATATTATATAATGAAGGAAGGGTCATATGGTGGGAAGTGTTTACATGTTATCTTTTCAATCAACAGTTTTAGTGATTGGGTTAATGGAAGGTAAGAATTTTATTCTATAGTTAATGTGAGATTTTCAATATTCTACTATTTTTTAGATTATTTATGTAGTCTTCTATTAATGAGATATATAGAGTTTTAAATTGATTTGGCTCATGGCATGAATTTAACATTATTTCCTTATTATCACATAGAACCAAAAATGTTTTTTGGAATTGAATTTTTATCTACATGTATAATGACCCAATCTTAATGTACTTTGATAGTACAAAAAAAATTTCATAACATTTCATACATTACACAAAAACACTCCCAAATACCATATTATATTATTACCTTTGGAATCATGGAAGCATAAAAAACTGGTTCATAACACATCTACATCTTCTCCCGCCTATTTCTTCATAACTATAACACTTTTTGACATATCAGACATAATAATATTATTTGTAACCTGGGGAAAAGGAACATAAGAAAGTGTGAGATTAGATGCTCAGAAATGGTAATCAAGAGAGAGATCAATAATAACACAATCATAAATAGTATTTAAATAAAAAATAAATTTAAAATCAAATCAATTATATCAATGATTTAGATATCGTGTAATGGAATAAATTGTAGAAGTAAAAAATGAAAAAAATAATATGTTATATGAGGGTAAAATATAAGACAAGGAATTATGGCATACACATAAGCATATAAGATGATTTCTATAGTATTCAAGTATTAACATATGAGGATATCTTTGTAGTATTATTTTACTCCTCATACTATCTTGGTAGTAATGGTTCCCTCCCATGACCATCGTAGTAGTCCAAGATCATTCCCCGGACCATGTTTGCAGAAAATTTCATTTACTGAGTGGAGTTCACTTCCCATTCCATCCATGTCTATCTCATGAGATATATGTCTTTACCCAATTCATTGGATATACGTATATTTTACACCTATCAATTAATTGAATCCATACATATGTATGCCACAAGAACATAAATCATTCATCATATCAGAACCCATAAAAAGAAATAAATTTCATAAACATTTCATCATAACATAACTCATGGGAAATAAACATAATTTATAAAAATAAACATAAACTATTCAGATAAAGAATTAGAATAGTATAATTGGACCATATCCCCATTAAAACATACGTAACATCAAATAATATAATATTATATATAAAATAAATTTGAGAGAGAACATGAAATCCTCCTTGAGGAAAATATCATTTCCATTTTGAAAAAATGATGTTTAAATCATAAAATATTTATAAATAATTTTGATTGAAAAAACCATGAAGTCGTTATATTTAATCTTTGAAAAGTATTTTAGAAATCATTTAAACCTTTTTGTTTAAATTTTTTTAAATATCATTTAAAAAATGTTTATAGAATTTTTAGAAAACATTATTTTGAAGGAACACAAATTTATGAACAAATATAGAATAAAATTTAATGAAACATAAAATGTGTAATGACCTGCCAACTCTCATTGTCTTGAGAGTACAACGAGTCATTACTAGCCCTTAGGAAACATCCCCATGAGGCCAAAGTCTGGAAATAAATGCTGAAGTGTTTCAATGTGAGTGGGGGAAGATTTACCCTTGTAGAAATAAACCAACAAAAACATCACTAACAACCACTATATGGTTCATGTTAATGAAACAACCAACTCATGAATTACAAAAAGAGAACTACATTGTTCCACAAAGAAATACAACTAGAACAATATCAAAGTACCAGGTGGAAGACTAACAAAATACCAAAACAAACCAAGACACACTCCATGACTCCACACCGAGCTCTATGCTCCAAGCACCACCACATCTCCCAAGAATCACCACGAACCACTAGTAATGAGATGACTTTCCTTTACTTGTGTCTCGGAATACGACATCAGAAAAATCACCAAAGTACCAAACTAGGGGTGAGTATAAAACTCAGTATGTTTTCCCCAATGACATTCCTACCCACGCCTCTAGGATAAAAGAGTTGGAAACAATTATATACAAACATTTTATATAAAACATTTTCTCAAAAGAAGTTTATAACTAAATATAAACAAGTTTCCAATACCATTCATAACCAAAAGCATCCAAGAGTAATTGAAACCAATTTTCCAATAAGTCATCTTTCTATAAAAATAAGCAATCAAGCTTTAGAACCATTTCACAAAATCCCTTTTTGGCATACCCAACCATTTCTCAACTGGTGAAATTAACCATGCATGCTTCGTTATGACTGTTCCATACTCATGAGTGGTTTCTCATCAATCTAACAAGTCGTCACAAGGTAATTTTTTCCCATGTGCCATTACACATTTAGCACCAAGAACAAGGTCCTATTTCAACCAAGCCTCATATATGTAACATGATAACATGCCACAAATTCACAAAAATCATGCCAAAACCATCCTTTCAATAAAACAACTTTTATTGAAAACCATTTTCATCAACACCAAGTGTGTTTAACCAATTCAAACCATTTCAATAAAACCATACTTTTATTGAAAACCAAATAATGAACCAATTTCATCAAGCCATTTCAATACCAAATCATTTCAATAAAACACCCCTTTTTATTCAAAAACCATCTTTCATAAAACCATTTACCATTCCATCAAATCCATAATTTAAAAATCAACATTTTAAATTCAAGAAGCCAAATCACATTGCACAACAATTCACTAAGATTTCACAATTTCATCAAAACCATAAATCATCACCAAACAAAATTTATTCCATGATTTTCACAATCAATTCCATTAAGATTACCTATTTGAAACTATGCCAATAAATTCTAACAAGAGGAGCAGAGAGTTAAGCCTCCTACCTCAAAAGTTTTGATGAAAACCCTAACAGCCATAGAATGCACAAGAAAACAGGGCCGATTCGCCAAGGGTCCTCCTTAGATATCTTATCCTAATGCAACCAAGACCAAATATCATCATATTTGGAATCCACACACTTAGATCTACCCATAACAGGCGTAGATATAAGAAACTGAGAGAAGAGGAGAAGTAGATCTAAGTAGATCTATGAAACCAAATAATAATGATCACATAAATCAAGAAACCGGCTTCGATTCGTCAAGAGAACCCCTCAAATCTCCTTTGTAATGATGGGAGAACCCTCCTTGAACTTAGGAGAACCAAAATCCTGAGTTAGGGCTTCTTAAGAGAAAAAATGAGCTACATAGAGGAAAAAACACTTGAGATCCACCTTTATAGGTTCTTGTTTAAGTGGTCGCACGTTTAGTTCACACGGTTTGACAAACCGTGCACTAACCATGCATTAGCTACAGCCTCAGTCACCCTTCTTGTAACACCCCAAGATTTCATAGTGTGTTATTTCTTCAAAATAATTCAATAACTTGCACTACACGCAACACCGAGTTCAATCACACCATGAATTACAAAAAAAAAAGCCATTCAAAAGAGGTTATGAATAGTATTATCTAAATTTTAAACATTATATAATCCTTATAATTTTAGAATCCATATTATGAGTTTCGTAGATATAATGCAAGAACAAATTCATTTTCAGTATTGCACTTTTATCAACTTTTAATAGTGAACCCTTTTTAAGTACAATATTTTAAACTTTTTGACTAATTGGGGACATCAAAAATTTAAAATGAAACATCCCAAGCTTCCACGGTACGCTTTCTTTGAATAATACAGTAGCGTGTGTTGTACGCAACCTTGAGTTTTAACACACACCACAAACAATCAAACTAGCCGTTATGAATAGTAATACCTACTTTTCGAAATTATATATATTTTATATTTTAAAATGGACTTCATTTCTGGATTCAGAATATTGAATTTATCCTAAGGTAAAATTTTGGTACTTTTCAGATAACTTTCATATTTTGATGAATAGTGAAAATTACTAAATTTTAATTAAAAACAACTTTTTTAATCAAAATATTTAATAGTGATAAATTATGAATTTTAGAAGTTTTAAAGTATATTTAGAATATATTTTTACCATTTAATATAATGTTGGTCATTGGACATAATTTTACAATTAAACCGAACATAAACAAGTGTCAATCTTTTGATAGTTATTATCTCTTAAAAACACGCTTTTTGTTTTGACAGCGGGAATTAATTTTAAATTAATTTCTTCCACTTCTGTGTTTTGAATTTAGGAAAATGGATTCCATATTTGGAATCAGGAAGTTCAAATTTTTTAAATAGGTAACTTTTATTTTTAGACATTTTGAATAATTACTGCGGTAAATATTTTATTTACCATGGTTAAAGGTAAATCCGGTAAATAAGGGTTACAAAATATTATTATAATAATACTAAATTACCCTAAAACGTGTCTTAACCCTATTGGTTGATACATGGTCAACCATGGACATATTTGGGTCGATTTTGGGACCCCATGGATCCACTTGTAAGTGATAATGACACTTTATTTTAATTATGTTAAAATGAATACAAAAATGACACAAGGATATATCTTTTAGAAAACAATTTTTTACATAGGGTTATATATGTTGGATTTTAGATTATAAATATTCATTAGAAAGATAAAAAGATATCCTACATAATGATATTTTATTTATAATTTCAGACATTAAATAATTTATTTTATTTATGACACAATGATGATGCAGTAATTACTATAATAGTGAAAAATTAAATTAATTGATATTATAAATACCCAAATAAATATAATATGAAACTTTTCATGAATTAAACTAATTTTCTAGGATAATATGAAATATTATGATTGATTTAATTTACGTTTTTTTAAGTAATCAATCTGTTATGAGTTTCAAAAAAATCAACTATTGAATAGTGTCAAAATTGACATAAAAGAGTTCTTAAAACAAATATTATATTATTAATTGATATTAAATTCCTAAAAATCTATGGTTCGGCCAAGAGACTTATATCATGATATTTTCATCATTAAGGGACCACTTGGGGGTCTCTTGGATGTATATAGTAAGTTTATTAACCATATTATATAAAAATACAAAGAGACATTGTAAAAGTGAAACTAATTAACTTAGAGTTAATACTTAATGATAAGGTTAATATAAGTACCCAAACCTGTCTAAATTCTATTGGTTGAGTTGTTTTCGACCCATCCCCACCTTAACCTTTGAATAGTCAACTTTGGAGCCATTGTAAACCGAATTTGAATTTATTATAAACTAATATCTCTAGCTTTTCCAAAGGTGCCCCTCACCCCTCTTATAAAAGGGCACTCCTCCTTCTCATTTCATCACACCTTCAAAGCCTTTTGGTTCGGCCAAACTCTGCCAAAATACTCTCCCAACTTCCCTCACTACAACCTAGGGTCCTTAGTTTGATCCGAAAGCCAACCTAAGGAGCCCTTTTGATCAAATCAAAAGGAAGAACCCGAAGAAGAGGTAATGATTTCACCACCTTTTTCTAAGTTCATTTCTTCTTCCACTTGTTCTTCCTTTGTTGTTACCATTCTAAAATAATAAATACAGTATCATATATATACTGTGATGTTATTATAAATATGGTACAACCATATTCAGTATTCTATCCACCCTTTGAATAACATGTCACCATACGTGCGTACGTACGGCTTACCGTCTCCACGTCGTGGTGTAATTGTTATTCAATATAATATTATTTGGATGGGTATAATAATGATGTGTAACTCATGTAAATAATAAATATAACATGTTAAGGATTCTGTATATATTATATACCATCCATTTATATATTATTTTAATATCAAAAGAATGATATTGTCGCTCGTGCGTACGTACGGACTACCGTCTCCACGAACGCGATGCGATTCATTCTCCATCATATCCATTCAAGTATAATTATCATTTGATGATTTAAAAAATGATGTTTACGGACTTTATATCATTCTGGATATGAATAATATACAACCTATCCTTTACAAACATGTCTTACGTAACAAAACATATAAAAGAAAACAAGTAAGTTAACACCCGAAACAACGATAATACTAAGATATTATTATCAAATCAATATTAAAAGATCATATATGATATCATATTAATGTATATGATTCTTGTATAATTTAATAACAATTATTTCACCATTATACAGGATGTTAACCTACCCCAACCATGGAAACGTACAAGGTAAGGGTTATTTCACAATCTCTTCATTATCCGAGGTTGTTTATACGTAATAATCTACTGGGATCTCTTTATCATCCACATCCATGTTTCTTCAAAATGTATTTCAAAACATTTTTATTATTTACAAGAATATGGGTTAAAGTCATTTATACCCTTGTTTTACTTTTTATAAGAGTAATCTTTCCATCATTTTTCAAAACAAGGTCCTTTTTAACCTTTTCGACAGAATTAAGGTAAGAATGTTTTTTTAACTTATACGGCGAGTGCGGTTATTTTCTGCCGTTATAAAATCTTCAAAGCTTTCCTTACAAGATTATAATAATATTTTCAAGAAAATGTTTTATTTTATATTTCCCTTAAATGATTTCAAAAATAGAAAGAGATATTTCTCCAAAAAGTGTTTTGATTTCATCTATGTCAACATCCTTTGATGGATTTTACGCTTATTTGAAGTTGATTTATTATGATACAAAACTTCTATATTGTATTGAAGGTTTTGTGATATGTTTGACTGTGGATGTTCTATTTTTAGACCATTCATGGTTTGTGGTTAAAGTATTGACATTTCGTATGGTAGTTTTAATACGAATGTTTATGTTATGTTTAAACCTTTTCATATGGGAATGCATTGGACTTAATATGTGACGGG
Source organism: Viscum album (assembly GCA_963277665.1). Taxonomy (NCBI): domain Eukaryota; kingdom Viridiplantae; phylum Streptophyta; class Magnoliopsida; order Santalales; family Viscaceae; genus Viscum; species Viscum album. The sequence continues at coordinate 1,870,751,270 of OY728119.1, read as the reverse complement.
TGGAGCCCGCTATAGCTCCTCGATGCATCGGTAGGTCTCATGAGACAAACTAGTGTCTTGGCACAAGGCTTTGGCAAAATCTTATTTGTAGTCTTGGCATGAGGCCTTGGCTATGTGGTTATGATAGTCTGGCATTATGCATTCCAACATTATGAAAGTGGTTATTGATATTGTATATGATTATTCGATTAGTAGAATATCCATGTGAACAAGTAAATGGAATTATTTCATTTTACTTTTTCCATACTATGTTGAAGTTCAAGTTTAAAAGGCTTTTGTTTTAGTTATACATAGCCTTAAATGTTTATTCTTATTTATGAAAGATTCTGGTATATTGTAATCCTTACTGGGCATTTGAGCTCACCCCTTTTCTATGTTTTATTTTTCCCAGGATGTGAAGAAGTAAGTTATGAATGACCTACAGGGATATTATGAGGGGATAATAGTGTGGAATGTGGAGACATTATGTTGTTGTAGTAGTTTTTCAATTTATGATGTAATGTAAAACTTATGAATATATCTAGTGTTTCCAAGGCTACTAAACCAATCGGTCTTTCGAGATTTGATCTTTCTTGTGATCATGCCAATGTTATGTAATAATGCACTGACTCTGGGTAACTAGGGTCGGGGCGTTACAGTTGGTATCAGAGGAAGTTTAGTACAAACCTTGGAAGCTAGATTTAGATAAACTCTGATTAGAGCACGTAGACCTAAGATGGACTTTGAGGATTAGTGTAGAAGAACTTTCTAGAATTTTGGTATTGTAGAGATTTTTTGAGTTTTCCGAGCAATACATCCCTGTATGGATACGAGCAGGTAAAGGCGGCTCTAGCACAGATGTACATAGGGATAAAACCTGAAAACACCGCTTTGAGCAAGACTCGAACGGGAACTGGTGCACAACAACGGGCCTTGCTGCACTCTTGGTTACGACACTCTTGGGGGATATGCTTAGGATAATTCTCATTTTATTTAAAAACCATTATGAAGGGTTTATGAGTATATACATCCTCAAAGGAGACATTTTTATGATTATGGATTATATCCATAAATAGTTCAATTTATGTTAAGTGTTTTGTAAGTATGGGATTATGTATTTTGATTCATAAACTGATCTAGTGTATGCCATTGTTTAGAAATGGCGCCCAGTAGAAGGAATGAGAACTCCAGAAATGCACATGATCCAAAGAGAAGGAAGGATCATATCTTTCATGGTCTTAAGCTAGAATTTATAAGAGAAATAGTCTCCCATGTATTATCATCATATGAAGAAATAATATCATATGTTGATAAGATAAGTAAAGAGTTTACTGAGTCCTATGGCTTTGAAGGGAAGCAAGAGAAGAAAAGGATGGAAGAGAGAAAGATGGATAAAGGGAAGATGGAAAAGAATAATTTTCCCATATGTGGTAATTGTGGAAAGAAACACCCTGGAACTTTCCTGAAAGGAATGGGAGTTTGTTATAAGTGTGGAGGAAAAGGGCACAATGTATGTGACTGCAAGGGTAAGAAAATGGTTTTAAATGTACAATGCTTCATTTTCAGGGAGTTTGGACACTACGCGAACCTATGTCCCAGTCATCAGACTATGCCGCAAATGATGTTATTGGATAATAATCAAGTTATGATACTACCACAGATGAAGAGGAATTATTATAGTTCTTATGTTGATTATGTCAATTGAGTGTTGTATCAACAATGTACTTGTTATAATAATTATGGTGTATATAAGGATTGTACTGCAGTACTATTTCATTAAGGACTTGAGATTGTGTGGAACAAAGAAAAGTGACTCAATAGCAGGATAAATTTTTGGAAAATATATGGTTGAGAGAATGATAAATAATAATATAGTTCTGATACTAATGTAGTGATTTTGGAATAATATGTGATTGTTTTGGATAAATTATATTGGATATTCTTGACTACCTTGGAACTGATTAACGATTTGTATATTCCATCATTTTTGGGGTTTAAAACATTTTTGGATTAATGAAGTATATCCAGCATTCTATATGGAATAAGTGAGCATGAATGTAATCAATAAGGAATATGGTAATACATGATTAAGGTATTCATATGCTATTACGGGGTAAAAAGGATCTATATTATGTTTACATTCCTTTTAAATGTTGGACTGTGAGTATGGACAGAAGTATTTTGGATAGTTCTAGTTTGGATTATTTTGGATTGCCATAAAAGGACAACCCGGAGGTCGGGCGACAACCCGTCGCGTCCGGCAAGGCTGCGAGACTTGAACCCGCAACCGAAGGGCGACAAGGGTGTATCACCTACCACTGGCCCACGAGATGTCTTGGATTAAATAATGTAGTTTTTATTAAAAGATCTTGTAGATGAATTATAAATTCGTTTATTTTGGAACCCTATACGAATAGTGTAAATAGAATGTTTTTACATTCTATTATCTTTTAGAGTGAAAGATGAGTTTGTGGTAGAAATTTATTAATGGATAAAACTCTAATTATAAAGTAAGTATATCTCCTTATGATCTTAGCCAATCTCATAAATAAATTCCTCAATATTAAAAAAATCAACTTAGAACAATAATGTTTTCCTAGATGGGACCTTAAATCATCACTAATTTATGGCTTTGGGATTGTTGGCCTTTTCATTGCCATGTTCTCTACCACTCTCCATCAGATAATTGATGGTTATATTTTTCTTCCATATCCATATTTTCCTACATGAAACCCTAGTATGTGTTATTTTCGGTAATCTTCATAATTTCGACTCTTTATTTTAAATAGATGCCACATTAATTCATTTTTCGATGTGTGATTTCAACTAAGATATTTTGAAACGTCAAAAATGTGTTATCATAATACCCTATGTTTTGTTGAACCGGTGGTATTTCAAATCATCATAGATTGATGAATTTAAGGACCTCAATTTTATACTTGTTTGTGATTTATGACCTCAATCACTACCTATAAATATTTACGTTTTTCTTCCAATTATATGTCTCTAATTGCCACCAATGTTCTCCTAATCGAGATCATAATTTGGTGGTGACCCTTTCATTTCTCTTTTCCTCATATTAAGACTAAATTTTAGTAACCCAATTTCCGATGTGGGTTTTCCCACAAATATATTTTCTATTTTCAACCTTTTATTTTAGAAGAACAATTTCAAATTGTGAGGACGCAATTTATTGAAGGAGGGGAGAATGTAACAACCCAAGATTTCATAGCGTGTTATTTCTTCAAAATAATTCAATAACTTGCACTACACGCAACACCGAGTTCAATCACACCATGAATTACCAAAAAAAACGCCATTCAAAAGAGGTTATGAATACTATTATCTAAATTTTAAACTTTATATAATCCTTATAATTTTAGAATCCATATTATGAGTTTCTTAGATATAATGCAAGAACAAATTCATTTTCAGTATTGCACTTTTATCAACATTTAATAGTGAACCCTTTTTAAATACAATATTTTAAAATTTTTGACTAATTGGGGACATCAAAAATTTAAAATGAAACATCCCAAGCTTCCACGGTACGCTTTCTTTGAATAATACAGTAGCGTGTGTTGTACGCAACCTTGAGTTTTAACACACACCACAACCAATCAAACTAGCCGTTATGAATAGTATTACATACTTTTCGAAATTATGTATATTTTATATTTTAAAATGGAATTCATTTATGGATTCGGAATATCGAATTTATCCTAAGGTGAAATTTTGGTACTTTTCGGATAACTTTCATATTTTGATGAATAGTGAAAATTACTAAATTTTAATTAAAAAAAACTTTTTTAATCAAAATAATTAATAGTGAAAAATTATGAATTTTAGTAGTTTTAAAGTATATTTAGAATATATTTTTACCATTTAATATAATGTTGGTCATTGGACATAATTTTACAATTAAACCGAACATAAACAATTGTCAATCTTTTGATAGTTATTATCTCTTAAAAACACGCTTTTTGTTTTGACAGCGGGAATTAATTTTAAATTAATTTCTGACACTTCTGTGTTTTGAATTTAGGAAAATAGATTCCATATTTGGAATCAGGATATTCAAATTGTGTAAATAGGTAACTTTTATTTTTAGACATTTTGAATAATTACTGCGGTAAATATTTTATTTACCATGGTCAAGGGTAAATCCGGTAAATAAGGGTTAAAAAGTAATATTATAATAATACTAAATTACCAATAAAACGTGTCTTAACCCTATTGGTTGATACATGGTCGACCTTGGACTTCTTTGGGTCGATTTTGGGACCCCATGGATCCACTTGTAAGTGATAATGACACTTTATTTTAATTAAGTTAAAATGAATACAAAAATGACACAAGCATATATCTTTGAGGAAAACAATTGTTACATAGGGTTATATATGTTGGATTTTAGATTATAAATATTCATTAGAAAGATAAAACGATTTCCTACATAATGATATTTTATTTATAATTTTTCGACATTAAATAATTTATTTTATTTATGACACAATGATTTTGCAGTAATTACTATAATAGTGAAAAATTAAACTAATTGATATTATAAATACCCAAATAAATATAATATGAAACTTTTAATGAATTAAACTAATTTTATATGATAATATGATATATTAGGATTGATTTAATTTACTTTTTTCTATGTAATAAATCTGTTATGAGTTTCAAAAAAATCAACTATTGAATAGTGTCAAAATTGACATAAAAGAGTTCTTAAAACAAATATTATATTATTAATTGATATTAAATTCCTAAAAATCTATGGTTCGGCCAAGAGACTTATATCAGGATCGGTTCATCATTAATGGACCACTTGGGGGTCTCTTGGATGTATATAGTAAGTTTATTAACCATATTATATAAAAATACAAAGAGACATTGTAAAAGTGAAACTAATTAACTAAGAGTTAATACTTAAAGATAAGGTTAATATAAGTACCCAAACCTGTCTAAATTCTATTGGTTGAGTTGTTTTCGACCCATCCCCACCTTAACCTTTGAATAGTCAACTTTGGAGCCATTTTAAACCGAATATGAATTTATTATAAACTAATATCTCTAGCTTTTCCAAAGGTGCCCCTCACCCCTCTTATAAAAGGGCACTCCTCCTTCTCATTTCATCACACCTTCAAAGCCTTTTGGTTCGGCCAAACTCTGCCCAAATACTCTCCCAACTTCCCTCAATACAACCTATGGGCCTTAGTTGGATCAGAAAGCCAACCTAAGGAGCCCTTTTGATCAAATCAAAAGGAAGAACCCGAAGAAGAGGTAATGATTTCACCACCCTTTTCTAAGTTCATTTCTTCTTCCACATCTTCTTCCTTTGTTGTTACCATTCAAAAATAATAAATCCAGTATCATATATATATATACTGTGATGTTATTATAAATATGGTACAACCATATTCAGTATTCTATCCACCCTTTGAATAACATGTCACCATACGTGCGTACGTACGGCTTACCGTCTCCACGTCGTGGTGTAATTGTTATTCAATATAATATTATTTGGATGGGTATAATAATGATGTGTAACTCATGTAAATAATAAATATAACATGTTATGGATTCTGTATATATGATATACCATCCATTTATATATTATTTTAATATCAAAAGAATGATATTGTCGCTCGTGCGTACGTACGGACTACCGTCTCCACGAACGCGATGAGATTCATTCTCCATCGTATCCATTCAAGTATAATTATCATTTGATGATTTAAAAAATGATGTTTAAGGACTTGATATCATTCTGGATATGAATAATATACAACCTATCCTTTACAAACATGTCTTACGTAACAAAACATATAAAAGAAAACAAGTAAGTTAACACCCGAAACAACGATAATACTAAGATATTATTATCAAATCAATATTAAAAGATCATATATGATATCATATTAATGTATATAATTCTTGTATAATTTAATAACAATTATTTCACCATTATACAGGAGGTTAACCTACCCCAACCAAGGAAAAGTACAAGGTAAGCGTTATTTCACAATCTCTTCATTATCCGAGGTTGTTTAAACGTAATAATCTACTGGGATCTCTTTATCATCCACATCCATGTTTCTTCAAAATGTATTTCAAAACATTTTTATTATTTACAAGAATATGGGTTAAAGTCATTTATACCCTTGTTTGACTTTCTATAAGAGGAATCTTTCCGTCATTTTCAAAACAATGTCCTTTTTAACCTTTTTGACAGAATTAAGGTAAGAATGTTTTTTTTAACTTATACTGCGAGTGCGGTTATTTTCTGCCGTTATAAAATCTTCAAAGCTTTCCTTACAAGATTATAAGAATATTTTCAAGAAAATGTTTTATTTTATATTGGTCTTAAATGCTTTCAAAAATAGAAATAGATATTTCTCCAAAAAGTGTTTTGATTTCATCTATGTCAACATCCTTTGATGGATTTTACGCTTATTTGAAGTTGATTTATTGTGATACAAAACTTCTATATTGTATTGAAGGTTTTGTGATATGTTTGATTGTGGATGTTCTATTTTTATACCATTCATGGTTTATGGTGAAAGTATTGACATTTCGTATGATAGTTTTAATACGAATGTTTATGTTATGTTTAAACCTTTTCATATGGGAATGCATTGGACTTAATATGTGACGGGTGGAGCCCGCTATAGCTCCTCGATGCATCGGTAGGTCTCATGAGACAAACTAGTGTCTTGGCACAAGGCCTTGGCAAAATCATATTTGTAGTCTTGGCACGAGGCCTTGGCTATGTGGTTATGATAGTCTGGCATTATGCATTCCAACATTATGAAAGTGGTTATTGATATTGTATATAATTATTCGATTAGTAGAATATCCATGTGAACAAGTAAATGGCATTATTTCATTTTACTTTTTCCATACTATGTTGAAGTTCAAGTTTAAAAGGCTTTTGTTTTAGTTATAAATAGCCTTAAATGTTTATTCTTATTTATGAAAGTTTCTGATATATTGTTATCCTTACTGGGCATTTGAGCTCACCCCTTTTCTATGTTTTATTTTTCCCAGGATGTGAAGAAGTAAGTTATGAATGACCTGCAGGGATATTATGAGGGGATAATAGTGTGGACTGTGGAGACATTATGTTGTTGTAGTAGTTTTTCAATTTATGATGTAATGTAAAACTTATGAATATATCTAGTGTTTCCAAGGCTACTACACCAATCGGTGTTTCGAGATTTGATCTTTCTTGGGATCATGCCAATGTTATGTAATAATGCACCGAATCTGGGTAACTAGGGTCGGGGCGTTACACTTCTCGCACGGTTTGGCCGCATGGTTAGACAAACCGTGCAGTGCCCATGTGGAAGTCGCTGCCTCCAATACCAACTAATCACGGTTTGGCCGCATGGTTAGACAAATCGTGCGCCGCCCGTGCGACTTCCCCTTTGCCTCAAAACATCATTTAAAGTTATACCAACTCTCCCATTCATCATCCTTAATTTATAACCATTAAAAGCATCAAGAAAGGGTTTCATACCAGAAACTGTGAGTACCAAATTCTCCCCACCATTGGTCTTTCCGTCCTTGGAAAGTAGAAAATCGTCAGCCAACTGAAAGAGTTCCAGCCACTGCTCTTTCATTTTCTTTTCACATTCCCAAGTATTTTCATGAATCGGACCATGCAGCCATAAAACACACACTAGACTGATGCCTTTTCCACCCAAGACTTTCTCTTGCCTATCAATAATTCATACCTGGATATGTATCAATGAAGTATCCAGCTCTTGGTCAACGTGATCCCATCTGATCACATGGTCATGATCAGGATGATACTTTTTCAACTGAGATACATGGAACATGTTATGCTCCAAACTGAATCATGGTGGTAATTCCAACCGATATTCCTCCTCTCCAACCTGTTCCAGTATCTCAAAAGGGCCAATTTATCTAGGAGATAACTTTCCCTGCTTCCCGAAACGACGATGTCCAAGTCTTGGAGAGATCCTCAAGAAGAAATGATCACCCACAATGAACGACAATGGTCTTCGATGGTGATCTGCATAAGATTTCCGACGACTCAGAGCCATGTCTATCCTCTTTCAAATTAACTAGATCTTCTCTGGTGTCTCTTGGACAAGGCTTGGCCCGAATAGTGATGTTTCACTCATTTCCACCCAACATAGTGGAGAACGACAAGGACGAACATACGATGATTCAAACGGAGCCATGCGTATCAAGGCTTGATAGCTATTATTGTTTGAGAAATTCACTAAGGGTATATGCTCCTCCCATGAGCCACCAAAATCAATTACACAAGCCTGAAACATGTCTTCCAACATTTGTATCGTCTGCTCGGATTGCCTATCCGTCTGAGGATGATACGTCGTGCTCATAGTCAACTCAGTCCCAAGAGGTTGCTGTAATGATTTCCAGAAACGAGATGTGAACCATGGATCTCTATCTGAGACTATAGACACTAGTATACCATGCCTCTTTACCACTTCTTGGATATACATTTTTTGAATGATCTTCCACCGTATGTGTTTCACAAATAGGGATGAAATGGACCGACTTGGTTATATGATCCACTATCACCCAAATGGCATCGTGTTTCCGGACCGTTCTTGGATGACATGTAACAAAATCAATTGCTATCTGATACAATTTCCACACTGGGATAGGTACAGATTGTAACATACCAGTTGGTCTCTGATGCTCTGCTTTAACCTGCTGACAAGTTAAGCACCTCGATATTAACTCAGCCACCTTTCTTTTCATGCCGCTCCCACAAAACTATGCCTTCAATGCCTTATTAATCTTCTGTGTACCTGGGTGTATGACCCATCATGAATGGTTGTAAGTATGAAGGAGTTGTTCCTGAAAAACCATAGGTACAACCATCTGATCCTTGAAACACAAAATCGAACCCACATCAAGTTTCCAGCCAGCAATGGTCTCCCCACCATTGATTTTTCAACTTATAATTAGACATTGTCCATTAGATGTTTATGATTCTTTGATCATCCTTAACAAATCAGAAGCAAGTGTAGCTGAAAAGAAATCTGCAACATCTCCTCGGTTTTCAGATTCCATGTGCATGTCGCCTAAGACCGATATCAACTGCCATTCATCTGAAGCTACTTTCACTATCTGGTCATATGACTTTCTACTCAATGCATCCACCACCGATTTCCCTTTTCCTGGTGTGTATATCAAGTCAAATTCAATCATCTGGTGATACTCCATCAACCTCCTTTGCCTAAGATTCAAATCTCGTAGTGAGAAAATGTGTTTCAAGATTTTGTGATCAGAAAACATAGTAAATTTCTCACCAAAGAGATAATATCTCAATGTTTTCAAAGCATGGACGACTGAAGCCAAATCCAAATCATGTGTTGGGTAATTTTTCTAATGCACCCTCAACTGCCTTGATCCATAAGCAACCACATTGTCTCCATGAATGAGAACACAACCCAAACATTTCCCCGAAGCATCACAATACACCACATACCCTTGTCCTGATTCAGGCCAGATCAATATGGGTGACGATGTAAGACGAACCTTCAGTTCCTGTAAAGAATTCTAAAATTATTCTATCCATTGGAATGGAGAATTATTCTTTTTCAGAGCTATCATTGGAGATGCTATTCATGAGAAATCACACACAAAGTGTCGGTAGTAACCAGCTAGACCAAGAAAACTGCATATATCAAATATATTTTTTGGTGGTCTCCAAGAGATAACAACTTATATATTTTCAAGATCAACAGAAATGAATTTCTCAGAAATTACATGTCCAAGTAAACGTACTTCCCATATCCATAAATCACACTTTGATAATTTGGAATACAAACGATGATCTCTCAAGATTTGTAACACTACTTACAGGTGCAGCTCATGATCAACCCTTGCCTTTGAATACAACAATATATCGTCGAAAAACACCACAACAAAAAAATACAAATATTGTTGAAATATAAGATTAATCAATCAATGAAGACTGTTGGTGCATTCGTTAGACCAAAAGGCATGACTACATATTCATAGTGTCCATATCTACTTCTGAAATCTGTCTTTGGAATATCCTCCTTCCGAACTCGCAACTGGTGATATCCTGATCGCAAGTCAATCTTGGTGAACCACTGAGCTCCCCTTAATTGATCGAATATATCATCAATTCATGGAATTGGGTATCTATTATTTATTGTAACATGGTTAAGCTTACGATAATCAACACACAGCCGAAGAGTTCCATCTACCTTCTTCACAAAAAACACTGGGGATGCCCATGGAGAAGTACTTGATCGAATGAAACCATTTCTTTCCAGCTCTTCTAACTGCACATTCAATTCCTGTAACTCTATTGGTGCCATCCTATAAGATGTATGGGAAATAGGACTGGTCCCCGGAGGATATCAATCGTAAACTCCACTTCCCGTATAAGTGGTAACCCTGAGAAGTTATTGGGAAAGACATCTGGAAATTGATCCACAATAGCTGGAAAAATATTTTCCACAATCTCTTCCATTGATTCCAATGTCAATGCTGCCAGTTGTTAAGAGATCGTTTCCACCATTGGTGCCAACAGGCTCATTGCACCTTTCTTTACCATCCTCTGTCCTATGAAGAGATGGTCGATGCCGTCCTTAGTCGTGAAACTAACCATTCTCCTATAACAGTCGTTGTGATCCTTAAACATTGTCAACCAATCCATACCCAGGATTATGTCATAGAAATCCATGTCCAACATCGAGAAGTCCCATTTTAAATCAGCTCCATCAATAGTATATAACTTTCTCTGGCTTGACATTCTTTTTCACTAAGAGGAGTTTTCAGTTTCAAAACAGAATGCATCATTTCCTGCTTTAAACATAGCAAGTCAATAGCACTAGAATCAATGAAGGAATGTGATGCGCCAATATCAAAGAGAACTTGCACAAGAGAAGAATTAAAATGAATAATACCACTCACCGTAGATGGTCTAGCATGATCATCATCCATAATATACTCAGCGCCATACAATTGCTTCATCGCTACACTGCTTTCCATTTTGCCTTGTTGAAATTACCCTGGTTAAGGAGTCATGGTATTTCGAGAATCACCATGGCTAGTTCTATTAGGTTGACGAGACTCACTATGTTTTTCTCTTCCAGTCGAAGCATACGATGCTTGTGACGCCTCAGAAGCGTCCCTAGAACCCGACCTAGGAGCACTGCGACAATAGCACTGAAGATGTCCCATCATGTCGCAATTATGACATTCTCTAGGTTGCGTTGTACACACTCTCTTTATGTTGTCAGTCGAACCACATTGAAAGCAACCTGATTTTCTCTGGGGTCATGGAGAAAGGTTCACTGATCCCTCTGTCTGGTTATGATGTGTACTCGTACCATGGAAATAGGTATCCCTTTTCCTCTTGTTCCTAGAGGTGGAGTTCCCACTTTTTCCTGTAGGTATCATCACAATCTTCGATCGAATCTCCTGCCTTAGCCCCGATTCAAAGATGTGTGCCTTCAACAACGTACTTTCCACAACCTATGGTTCAAAACAGACTAAGTTCATGAATTTATCCGCATACACTGTGATAGAGAGACTATCTTGTTTCAGGCTGAAGAAGTTTGTCGTTTTCTGGATCATGAACGTGTGAGGATAGAATTGTTTGTTGAACAATTCTTCAAAATCATCCCATGTTAGGCCTTCATACAATTTAGCATGCACCGATAAATCCCACAATTGAAGTGCAAGATCCTCGAGCATATACATCTCCAACATGACCATGAGCTCTGATGGTATACCGATGAAATCGATGATACGATTCGTCCTACTTAGCCACACCTCCGCCTTTTTGGGTTCAGCATTACCCCAAAAGTTCGGTGGATCCTGCTTCATGAACTGGATGGTATGATCCACATGTCATGGCTCATTCCTCCAGTTCCCCTTATCCACAGCTTGAAAATCATCGACAATACTCTGAACCAGCTCTTGGTTCACCTGTGGTTCAGGTGCAACCACATTCTCTGCAGCCTCTTCGGGTTGGTTCTGACGATGCCAAACAGATGCCATTTTCTAAACCAACAATAAACTCTGTCAATCTCACTCTCTAGCAACTGATGGCTTAGCATTCAAATTCTATCACATCATCTATCACAACATTGTTTTTCCAAAAACAATCGTTTTCCATGTTGAACCATTTTTGAAAACCTTCAACATGATTTTTGAAATTCAACCCATATTAAAAATACACCAACTACCCAATTTTCAAAATATTTCACTTGAAAACAATTTCTGCATCTTTCAAAAATTCACACCTTGTTAAAAATTCTTAATCATTCCTCACAATGAGATACATAATCCTATTGGGAATTCATTCTTATACAATGCATTTCATCCTCATCTCATTTGATAAACCCATGACAATGGGATTTCCAACATTCTAGAAGTGTATCCAAAACACTTATGTACCCAACACCCTGGTTACTTGATGTTTAGAATAAATGGGTTAGATACATCCTTTTATGCTATACATTTCATGTTCCGAAAAACCCTACTCTTTTCTAAGATTTCGACCCATAGAATAGAAAATAATGAATTTCAAATCCAAGACCAAGAACATCGATGACCAATTTTTAGGTGAGGACTAAACAAGCTGATACCATTTGTAATGACCCGCCAATTCTCATTTTAATGAGAGTACAACGAGTCATTACTAGGCCTTAAAAGACATCTCCAATGCACCAAAGGCTGTCAATAAATGCTGAAGGGTTTCAATGCAAGTGGGGGACGATTTAACCTTGGAGAAATAATCCAACAAAAACATCACTAACAACCACTATATGATGCATGTTAATGAAACAACCAACTCATGTATTAGAAAAAGTGAACTACACTATTCGACAAAACAATACAACCAACACAATATCATAGTACCAAGTGGAAGACTAACAAAAGTCCAAAACAAAACAAGACATGCCCCACGACTCCACACCGAGCTCTATGCTTCAAGCACCACCACATCTCCTAAGCATCACCACGATCCACTAGTAATGAGATGCCTTACCTTTACCTGTGTCTTGGAATACGACATCTACAAAAGCACCAATGTGCCAAAGCATGGTTGAGTATGAAACTGAATAGGTTTTCTCCAATGACTTCTCTACTCATGCCACTAGGATAAAAGAGTTAGAAACAATTATATAAAAACATTTTATATAAAACATTTTCTCAAAAGTAGTTTATAACTAAATATAAAAAAGTTTCCAAAACCATTCGTAACCAAAATCATCCATGAGCAGATGAATCCAGTTTTCCAACAAGTCATTCTTCCAGAAAAATAACAAATCATGATTTAGAACCATTTCACAAAATCCTTTTTTGGGATAACCAACCATTTCACAACCTTTGAAATCAACCATGCATTCTTCGTTATGATAGTTCCATACTCATGAGTGGTTTCTCGTCAATCTAACATTTCATACTAAGGTAATTGTTCCTCATGCTCCATTAAACCTTTGGCACTCAGCACAAGGACATATTTAACGAAGCCTCGAACTTAAAAGACCCATGTTCCATTAAAAATTTGGCACCAAGCACAAGGTCCTCTTTCAACCACGCCTTGTATATGCAACATGAACACACACTAAACATTCAAAAAAATAATGAAAAACCCATCCTTTCAATAAAACACCATTTATTGAAAACCATTTCCATCAAAACCACGTGTGTTCAACCAATTTAAACCATTTCAATAAAACCTTACTTTCATTGAAAACCAAAGAATAAACCAATTTCATCAATCCATTTCAATACCAAACCATTTCAATAAAACACCCCTTTTTATTGAAAATCCATATTTCTTCAAACCATTTACCATTCTAGAAAATCCATAATATAAAATCAACATTTTAAATTAAAGAATCCAAATCACTTTGAACAAAAAGTCACTAAGATTTCACAATTTCATCAAAACCATAAATCATCACTAAAGAAGATTTATTCCATGCTTTTCACAATCAATTACATTCAAATAACCAATTTGAAACTAAGCCAATCAATTCTATCAAGGGGAGTCGAGAGTGAAGCCTCCTACCTTAATGGTTTTGATGAAAATCCTAAAAACCGGAGAACACCCAAGAAAACCGGGCTGATTCGACAAGGATCCTACATAGATCTCTTCTCCTAACACATCCAAGACAAAATCTCATCATATTTGGAATCCACACACTTAGATATACCCATAATGGGCATAGATCTAAGAAACTGGGAGAAGAGGAGAAGTATATCTAAGTAGATCTAATAAACCAAACAAGAACGATCACATACCTCACGAAATCAGCTTCAATTCGTCAAGAGAAGCCTTTGGGTCACCTTTAGAATGATGGGAGAACCCTCCTTGACCTTAGGAGATCCGAAATTCCATGTTAGGGCCTCTTATAAGGGAAAACGATCTACATAGAGGAAAAAACGCATGAGATCCACCTTTATATGATCTTGTTTATGTGGCCGCACTGTTAGTTCTCACAGTTTGACAAACCGTGTGCTGATTGTGTGTTAGCTACTACCTCAGTCACCCTTCTAGCACTGTTTGGATGCATGGTTAGACAAACTGTGTGCCGCTTGTGTGGAATCCACTGCCTCTAAGACCAACTATGCACGGTTTGGTTGCCCGATTAGACAAACTGTGCACCACCTGTGCGACTTCCCCTATGCCTCAAAACATAATTTAAAGTTTTCCCAACTCTCCCATTCATCACCCTTACTTTATAACCATTAAAAGCATCAAGAAATGGTAACATACCAGAAACTGGGGGTACTACACAATGTCTTGAAGAGATTTATATTAAAGACACAATATTTATAATAAAATTATATACACATCTAATATAGTATAGTTGCATAACATTACAAAAGATGGAAACTTGAGACAAAATTTCATTACTAATTTTTTAACATTGGAATCATAAACAACATTAAATAAATATCATCATATTGATATGAAAAAAGCCATTAATTTTCTGAATAATATGCTTAAAGATACTTAGGGATAATATATACACCACTTAGAAGGACCATGTAGCGTATAAGGCATGTTTCCCATAGAAATAAAAGTGAGACACAAATCCCTTATCTTATGTATTGAATTTCATCATACTTGTGAAAACCTTCAGTATAATAATTATAAATTTATTATAATTCTATTAAATAACATTACTAAATTATATCATATCATTTTTTATTTACATATGGCCCTATATTACCCATTTATCAACAATTTCTTGTTAAGTTTACTTTTTGGGTAATAACTGCTTTTTTCCCAAACATGATTTGACTTGTTCTTCTCATTCCATATACTTTAATCATGATTTAATTTTCAATAAAATGATAAAAATGATATAAATATCCTTGTTATTCATTGTATTTTTATTTATGGTTATTTATAAAATATATAAATCGAAAATGACATATATTTTTCATCGGGACGGTAGGTCATATATACAAATGAATGATGTTTTTATTTTCTATTAATTTTGAATGAGAGAAATTAAATGACATATATATATAATAAAATCATATTAGAATTATTATATTTTACATATAATATATTTTCACTAATCTCATCTTTAATACATTCCTTGTAAAGTGTGAATGATCCACATCGCTTTGAGAGGGTAGTAGTCCACAAGTCCACATAGAAAGTTATTCTATTTTCTATAAAAAGGAAATCTTGAAGATATGTTTTATATAATATTTATATAATTGTAAATAAGTCATAAATAACATACATATTTTATAAAAAATATTTTCCTGATCATAATTCCCAACTATGAGAGTTGCTAAAGGAAAAGAAGAACACCATCATTTTCAGAGGCGGTAGTTTATCGTGCATAGGAATGGTAAGTTCATTACCCATTAGATAATAGTGTCTATATGTGAAAGTAGAAAACATATAACAAAAAATTAAGAGTATATTTAGGATTACGATTTTATTATATAATCTTGTAATAAAAAAAATTATGGTGTTCATGGAAGAAATAAAATGAAAATATTTGAGGGTGAACGTTACCTCTTCTATGGGAATATCCTTTTGATTTCCACAAAAGGAGAACATTAGATGGATTTATGCCAAAATTAAGAATTATAGGAAAATGTTAGGATATTTGAAGAAAATTTTTATTGATCTTTTCTAAACCAAATTGTTTCTAAAGTGTGATTAAAAATAAGAAAAGGATCCCTTTAATTAGATAGGTGATGAGAACTTTTGGATTTTCTTAAAAGAATAATTTTCAATAAATTCAATATCAATTCATATACCTAAAAAATTCCATTTTAAAGAATATAAGGCATGATAAGGTTTTAATATCATAAATAAATATATTTTATACATGTTTGGGTGTTATTTTAATCCATTCCATTTTTATTAACCCTAAATTATCCCATTTTAATTTAAATATTGGTAACAATCTTTTCTATACTAAGAGGATGTAATTTTTAATAATAATTTGTTAATTGGACAATAAATGGACAATTTTATGATATTATAGACCATAACTAATCCCTTTTTTCCATTAATGAAAATTCTCATGATTTCTAAATAATATAATATTATATTATTTTAAAAAAATACCACAAGTTTTAATTTTGAGACAATTCATTACTTGACCTTTATGAAAATCAATGAAAAAAAGATAAGTTCTAACCAATTCACTTAGTATACCCATGTCATGTTATAATCACCCATAAATTTTTTGGATCACCCAAATTAAGTCATATTATATTTATTTTAAATTTTCTAATATCATTTAATTGATTGTTTGATTTATTTAATAGTTATTACATCATCATTTTTTGTTATTTATGATAATTATTTCATCAATAAAAAAAAATTATGTGTATAAAAAATTTCATAAAAATATATATAGTTGAGAATATATTCTATTTAACCCCACATTAAAAATATTATACTTATTAAAAGTAAAATATTTACATTTTTCACTGTCTGGGATTTTAATAATATACAAGTCTTTTTATGGAAAAAATCCATTAAATTATTAATTTTCTATCTTTATATATTATGGGTCAAATTTTCATCATCCAATAAATTTTGAACATGTTTCAGGGTCATTTTATAGTACTTATCACTTTAGGTTTAACTAAAGTTACCCATTTTTTCCTTTACCATTGTATTAAAAATTACCAAATTTACTATTCTTAATGAAAAAATAAAATGTTACTATTTAATAAATTTTTAACTTTTTATTGGAAATATGTAATCCATTTATAATAATTCAAAACCCATAATTTTATAATAGTAATTTTATATTATTCTCATTGATGGAAGGAAATAACATATTTTTAAAGTGAAAACATCCAAAAGATTGACATGTTTTTATATCTAAATTCAATGTGAAATATATTACAATGACCTAAATTGGATTAAATTATAAATATTTGATCTAATTATACTTTAAAACCAATAGAAATTATAATTTAAAATAATAAATTATTAAATGGGAAAAATGTGTTCAATTATAATTCAGTATTTTCAACTATTCGTCAAAACATGAAAAGTATCCAAAAAATATAACAAAAATCCAACAATGTAAGTTTTTATATCCTGATTTATAATTAAAAAAATTCTATATAACAATTATAAATTTTTCAAAAAATATATTTAAAATGGGTTCTTTATTAAAAGGATGGAAAAAGACTTTTTAGAAAAATACATATTTCATGGAAAAATGGATTCTTTCTTATATTATTTCTTAAAAACACATAAGAGTAATAATAAACATTAAATTTAATATTATAAATACATTTCATTAATATATTTAAACAACAGTTATTTTTTATTTTATTTGTATAAAACACTCTTCTGTAAATTTAAATAATATTCCCGAAAAAAATTATTCTTATTTTAATAAACATTTATATTCATTTATATTTAATTGTTCAAAGTATTATGTATAGACCATAATTTAATAATTGATTTAACCATTTTAAAAAATTCATTTATAAATGTTAAGATAAATTTTTTTAAAAAAAATTTATAATAATAAAATGATGTTCCGTAAAAACTCAAAGTTTCATATAATGCAAGTTAAGCTAATGTTGCCTGTAATTAAAGAAATCAAATAAATCATATTATTTTTTTAAAAAATATTTCTCTTAAAAATATTCGGTTGGTAAATTATAACCCCATTAAAGTTAATTTCACCATCAAAATTCGTCATGGTTATCAATGATTTAATACTTTAAAGTTCCTTTCATAGAAACCCACATCGTAAAAATCAATACCAAAAATCCTTTAAAAAATAACGTTAGAAGCTTAATAGTTTCCCAATTTAACTAATGACTGGGTTTCCTCGTATATGAACATATTATGAAGCTGAAAACCTGTACATGGAAGGTAAATCTAACTTTCAATTCCTAATGGATATTGATAGAAAACATGGTAAAGAGAAAGTTAACAATCATGAATCCATAAACATGCAATGATCTAAGGGGCTGTTTGATTCATCAAAAAAGAACGTACTATGATACAATTTTTGTTTTTAAGATCATTTCTCTAGAGCTGAATAAATTTCATGATAATAAATAATTAATTTATTTCATCTCATAAATAAAATATCACTCTTCGGGTATACCTTGATCAATCTAAGCTTTATTTTTCCACAAGAAATAAAAAAGAAATTGAAATACCTATAAGAATAATTGATTATATTATAAATAATGGTTGAATAAGTCGTTCCTTTCATTTTTAATAAACATAATTACAAAATTGCTATAAAATTGTATCTAATATTCATAAATCATCATATACTGAGATAATGATTTAATCATAAAATATCATCTGATGTTTAATAAAAATTGTTCCATAAATAATTAACCTTATAACCCTTCCTAAATATTAATGTCAAAAAATTTATAACATTGGTCCCCAAATTTCTCAAAATAATCTTAACATTGATCCCCTATATATTATCATTTAGCTTTTATTTGTTTCATACCAAACATGTGAATACCTTCATCTTTTATTTTCATGGAAGATGATAATTACCATAAATCCTTATTGAAAACATGCATTATTTCTTCTTGAAAAAATTCTTGGATATAATCCATATATCCAAAAATGATGTAAACTCCACCAATGATAGCATAAAAAACTTTTTCATTAAATCCTTAATAAGTTCTATGGTAATCAGTGCCGTCTAATTTTACTTATTCATAACCAATGAATATTTATCCAAACAACATTATATCAACATTGATGACATATTATGGCTTATATTTACTTAAATATTATGTTTACCATGAGTGTCATCATTCCATTGAATAACTTTTATATGTTTTCAACACCATTCAGTATATCATTTTTAGTTCCTAATGAAAAATGTATACTAAAAATACTTATATATATCATAATCTTTTAATTCCAAAACATATACACTTCAATAATATAACATTATTTTAAAACCATTACTCATGCTTCAAAATATTAATATTTTCTCAAATATGAAATATGAATCATGTCTTATAATTCCTCAATATCAATATAATTATTCTTATTATGTTTCATGTTAAAAATACTGTTAGATTATCCCATACCTTTCACTTTTCATTTATTTTCTCTTTATCCTCAGTATTATAACCAATAATTATACCACCTTCCTAATTCTCTTCATCAAATTTTCACTCATGATATAAAATCGAATAATAGCCACACATTCCATATCAGAAACATTCAATTTTACCCCTATTAATTCTTGTTTCCACTATTTACTAAGACCATAAAGCATAGTGTGAGAAAAAACTATCAAATAATAGAAACATATAATCATGAAAAAATTACTTATAGGGTGCCTAAATCATGAATCTTATATTTAAATCTTAGAAAACATAGTCTTATCCTTAGAGACATACCTAGAAATAAACATATAAATACCTCTTGGAATCTCAGTAATTTTTACCATCTAATTTTGTAAATGTTAAAAAAACCTTATGTCTAATACCAACTATAATGACCCAATCTTAATGTATTTTTATACTACATCATTTCTTCTGAACATTTAATACATTATAAAAACACACTTCAAAATATTATATTAGTTTAGTGCCATTGGAATGTTAGAAACATGAACAAATAGTTCATAACACATCTAATTCTTCTCCTACCTATTTATTTATTAATATTATCCTTTTTTAAATATTTTACTTTATACCTTTCTTAATATAATATGGAAAATAAACATAAGAATGAGTGATCAAAGATTCTTGATAAGCATAAACAAGGGAGATACCAAACATAACATAATCATATGGAATATGTACATACAAAAAACATTTGAAAATAATATCTTGGATATCAATGATCATGATATAGTGTCATGGAATAAATGATAGTAGTTCTTACAAAACCAAACAACTTATTCTATGAGGAAATAACATAGGACATGGAATTATGGAATACATAGAATCATATATAATGATTTATATTATAGTATTGGAATCAATTAAAAGGGTACCTTAGTATTATTATTTTACTCCCCATAACATCATGGTAGTCATGGTTCACTCAAATAACCATCTTAGTAGTCAAAGTTCACTCGAGTGACCATCTTAGCGGAAAAAATCCTATACTGAATTGAGTTAACCCCCATTACATCAATGTATGACTCATTATATATAAATCGTTACCCAATTAATTGGAGGGTGATAAAGACCCCACCCATCACATAATGAAAACCATAAACATGTGTTCCCTTAGAATATAAATTATTCATAATATCAGAACCCGTAAAAATAAATTAGACTCATAAAAATTTCATCATAACATAACTCATGGGAAATAAAAAAAATTCATAAAAAAAATATTCATAGAAATAATAATAATAGTATAATTATATCACATCATTCATAAAACATATGTATAATTATATAACATTATCTTTGATGGAAATTAATTTTGAGAGATCACTTGAAATATTTTTTGATGAAAATATCCTTTCAATTATAGAAAATGGTTTTTTAATCATAAAACGTATAGAAAACAAATTTCAATGAAAATAAAGTTGAAAAATTTTAATTGATCATTTGAAATGTATTTTAGAAATATTTTAAATCCATTTTTATAAAAATACAAAAAGATTATTTAAAATACATTGAAAAAACATTTAGAAAATATTATTTTAATGAACACTAATTTCCCACCGAATAGAGAATTACATTACATGAAACATAAAATTTCATAAAAATAATTATATTTATGATATGACATGTCAATTTTTAGAATATACACCTCATAAAATAATATAGATGAATAACACAACAAAATAAGGCAAATTGAGACAAAATTACCTTACTGATTTGGTAACATTTGAACTGTATACCACATGAAAGAGAGATCATAAAATGGATATGAAAATATTCATCAATTATCAAAATAATACACTTAATGAAATTCATGGTTAGTATATACACCACATTTAATAAATAGGTAGTGTATAGGGCATGTGTTCCACAGAAAAAAAGTGAAACATAAATCCCTTAGCGTATGTCTTGACTCTCATCATACTAATGAAAAAATAAAATAAAATAAATATAAAATTGATATACATATATTATATAACATTATTCAAATATATAATATCATATATTATTTAATTATGGCTTTTTATTACTCATCTATCAAAAATTCCATGTTAAATTTATGTTTCCGTTAATGACCACATAATTACTCATACATGTTTTGACTTATTATTCTTGTTCCACATAAAATGATCATGATTTAATTATATATAGAATGATATAAATGATATAAATATCATATATATTGATTATATATGTATTTATTGTTATATATAAATGATATAAATAGAAAATTATATACATCGTTTATGGAGACGATTATCCATACGTACACATAAACATTGTCTACATTTTCGTTTCATTTTGAATCAATGAAAGTAAATGATATATATAAATATAATATAATATAAATATTTTATAATTATAATGAAATATTTATCATACAATTTCACTAAAATCATCATTAATACATTCCATTTAATTTGTGAATGAATCACATTGCATTGAAGAGGCGGTTGTCCACACATCCACAAATGAGGCTACATTATTTCTGAAAAATAGAAAAAATGAAGTTATATATATACACATATAATATTTTTATAAGTATAAAGACGTCATAAATACCATATTTATCATATAAAAAATTTTTTCTATCATTTTTCTCAACCATGGGAGGTGGAAAAGGAAAAACAAACAACATCATTTCGGGAGGTGGTAGTTCTCCGTACACAAGAATGGTAAGTGTATTTCCCATTAGATTGAAGTTTGTGTATGGGTAGGTGGAAAAAGTATAATAAAAAATATATCATTTATTTTATGAGTTTTTATTATATAATTCTAGAATAATAATAATTTATGGGGTCAAATATGAAATAAAACTTAACATTTCATCGGTGAATGTTACCTCTTCTTTGGGCATTGGATTTTTATTTTCATAGAAGAACATATTTGGTCATCTTTATGACCAAATTATGGCCTCTAGGATTAATTTATGAAATATTGGATAAAATTTATATATTTTGTGGCCCAAAAATATGGTCGTATGTGTTGTTATAATTGAATAATATGTTCCCTTTATAAGATAGGGGAGGGGGACTTTTTGAATTTCTAATAAGATTAATATATATTAAGTTCAATATCAATAAACATACCTCCAAAATACCATCAATTAGATAATATGACATTATAATGGGGTAATGTAATCAATAAATATGTTTTATTCAAGTGTTTCTGTTATTTTAATCCATATCATTTTGAATAACACTAAATTAACCAATTTTAATTTTAACTATAATAACTATCTTTTATAAACTAAGAGGATGTAATTTCTAATTAGAATAATAAAATTAGATGAAAAAAGAAAAATTTACAATATTTTAATCCATATATCACCACCTTTATCCTTATTTAGTATTTTTATGATTTATAAATAATTTAATAAAATATTATTTTCGAAAAATACCATAAGTGTCAATTCGAACACTATTCATTACTTTGACATTAATAAATGAATTAGTCAAGATAAAATCAATCCAACTAACATAATATAGCCATACTACATCATTTTAACCTAAAAAAATCTTGAATAATCATAATTAATTCAAATTATATATATTTTTTAATATTTCATATATTATTTAATTGTTTGTTTCATTCATTGAATTATTACTGCAACATCATTTTGTAATTATTTATTATAATTATTTTTTCAGTAAAAAAAATTATATGATTTTGATATATATTTAATACTTCATAATAATATATATATTCTAAAATATATTTTATTTAACCCCATATATAAGATATTATACTTATTAAATGTAAGAGTGTGAGATTTTTTCACTCTATTTGATTTTAATAATATCTAAGTCAATTTCTTGAATAAGTGCCCAAAAAATTATTAAATTTACATATATAAGTTTTAAGGGTAAAATTATAACAATCCAAAAGTGTTTTATCATGTGTTAGGGTCATCTTATGGTCCTTATAACATTATTTTTAAATTGAATTACATAATTTTTACTTTACCATTATAATAGAAATTACCAATGTTACTATACAAAGTAGAAAAATATAAAAGGAAACTATTTTATAAATTTGAGACATATGATTAGAAATATTAAATACAATTTTCAGAATAAAAAAACCCATAATTTTCTAATATTAATTTAAAATTAATCTTATTGACTGAACAAGAAAACGAGTTTTTAATATGAAAACGTCCAAAAGATTGACATGTTTTTATATCCAAATATAATGTGAAATTGATTTCAATGGCCAAAATTCTATTAAATGATAAAAATTTAATCTAACTATAATTTAAAACAAAAAAAAATATAGTTAAACACAAAAAATGCTTTCAATGAAAATGATTTTTTCAATTTATATTCAGTATTGTTCACTATTCATGAAATCATGAAACTTAAAAAAAAATTCACCAACAAAAAATTTGATATCCCAAGTTAAAATAATAAGTTTATTTTTTCATTTAAAAATTATAAAAGTTTTATCCTTGGATTTAAAATTGTGTTTCCATTATAAGGTGGAAAAATTTACTTTTTAAAAATACAATTCTTTTATGCGTAAATTTGGAATTGTTAATATATCATGTATAGAAAACACAAAAAATGTATTTGAAGAAAAAAATATATTTTATATATAATTAATTAATATAATTCAAAAATAGTGTTTTTTGTTATTTTTTATAAAACATAGTAGTTTATATTTGAATAATTTTTCTGAAAAACATTTCCTTTTATTTTAAAAATGTTTTAAATTCATTTATAATTAATTGAACCAAAATTTATGTGTAAAAAATAATTTCATAGTTCAGTTAATAATGTACATACCTTCCATTCTAATGTCTATGTTTTATTTTTATTCTCAAATAATTATAATATTAATATAATGTTTTGTAGAAACTCAGTGTTTCATACAATAAAAGAATATCTAGGGTTGCTTGTAACACAACACATCAAATATATCACATTATGTAAAAAACATCTATATCATAAAAATCATGTGTTGTAATATTATAATTTTGAGTAGAACGGTTTTATATAACTAAGTGTTTCCATTTTGGTAGTAATATTTTTTCCTTGAAATTATTTTGTAGAATAAATCTAAGTATTTACTATTGGAAGTAGAAGAGTTCATGAGTGAAAACTAATATCCATTACCTTGACTTGATGTTTTTTTGACTAATTAAAGGGATCTCATTATTTATTTATGATCTATCTAAATTCTAAATATCATTATTTAAGGATAAAATAAAATTATATTTTGAAAAATGTTTTCATATAACGATTCAAACAATCATTTTTTTAATAATTCCTTTTGAATTTACCAATAAAAATGTGTGCATTATAGAATTGATTGAAAATCAATGATAGTTGCTAGGATGAACTTATGGTGTATTTTTTGATGATAACCTAATTTTTTAATGGTTAGTGAAATATTATTAAATTCATTTGGTGATTATTTTAGATACTACGGTTGATAATAGGTTGTTAACTATGTGTATTAATGTTAATTTCTTGATTCATGTGGTGAAGTACTTTTCGCATTTTATTTTAGAAAACATATTCTTTTGACATGATAACATAAAGATGGTGATTTATTGAGATACATGAGAGGAGATGATTGAGATTTGGGGTTTCCTATGATATGTATGATATTAATAGAGATTAAATCATGGAATATTGATGTTTATCTACCACAGAATTCCTAAAATAGAAGGGATAAACATTGAGTGGAAAGAAAAAATGTCTAGATTAATTTTAAAGGTAAAAATGTAATCGAATTTCATCCTAAGATAATATTCTTATAAAATTGTTAATTAGTTTTTATGATTATGGAAATTCATCCATATTTTTATTAATATGTGTTATGATATTTTTGAGTAATGTTTTCATATACAGGTCTAGGTATATTGGACCACATGACAAGAACAATCCTATACAAAACATTGAATAATCTATTATTTTTCATGTTCTAAATATTTAGGGTAATTACCATTAATGATAAATAATCATATTATATAGAGAAAAAAGTGTTTTATATGTATTTTCTCACAATATTGTCCTAGCATGAGACAATTGAGGTGGTTAGAGAACAATTAAATCCTTGATTTTGAACTCATATATAATCTATAAAATGGAAATGAAATTCAAAATGACCTCAAATAGAGACTTCCAAAATAAAAATATAATGAAGTTTAGGATTAATGTAAGATGACGGGTTTATAGATATAATTCCACATATAGGTGATAAAAACGATAAATAGTGTAATCCTCTCAAGCGTCAATGTGATGTCCATATTGGTGGAGATGGTGAATGGTGTTTTTAAGAGAATAATTATAGGATATAGGATTACATAAATTATTACGAATACATCATGGAGTGGTTAGTATTATTAGAGTCGTTATTTTATTTCATGAGATGGGTGGATGTTCCTATTGTGTTTTCGAGCGGAGTTTTGATTGATTTCATCTATATGGGTTGGGCTATTTATAAAGATATATCAATAATTATCACGACATTTAAAACTAATTTTCAAGATTATAAATGGTAATAAATGTTGTTTAATTTTTTTACCATTTACATAATTTTCAATAGGTGAAGGATGAGAAGAAATGAACGGAAGGGTTATTGTGTAATTTTCTATTTCTGATACAGAAATTGAAGTGTTTTTACATAAAATTTATGATTTTCATTTCAAGATCACAATGATATAACAATATTGTTTAGGTTATAGTATATTTTCATATAAATTTATCACATTTCAGGACTAAATAAGAGACATGTAAAATAGATGAGTGTGAGTTGCTTTATCTAAAATAGATTGTTAGGAATCATGGATTTTTTATTTATATTTTCTAGGATAAATATCCGTGTATTATATTGAATTTATGGATAAAAATACAAAATTAAATAAAAAAATAGTTAAGATGAGTATAGCATATCATTCTCAAATGTTTCAGCATATAAAGTATATTATCCTGAATTTAGAGGATATTCTATAAAAAAATTATATTAAAAGAACATTGAAGGATTATCTTTCATTTTTAGAGTTTATGTATAATAAAATTTATCATTAATCTATTAATATAGAACCTTCTTATTCGTTTTATGTTCAATCATATCATTAACAACTTTTTTGAGATGAGATTGGTGAGAAACATCTTATGGAACCTAATTTTTTGTAGTAATTAATTATGTATACTATAACACACCGACTCTAGTAACTGGAATATAGTTGTTATTTTTCTACTTTTTCAAAAGGATCCACAAATCTCATCCTAAAGGATCAAGATGTTTGGAATTCTTCAGTGACTAGATATATGCATGATTCTCATAATACCTTTTATAACATGAAATAAAACGTTAAAATTACAATGGTAATTTTATTATTTATTTTACTATATCCATAAAATCTTTTATAGATACCTTCTTGGTATCCTGAGGAATTGAAAACTTAATAATGGGTGATCTGAAATGCTCAATAAGTGAAAGTATACAACATAGTGTTTTACAATATTAATAAATCATAAATAATATGGTAGTGAAGAACGGAAATAAAATATACCAAATAACTAATATTATAAATGGTGAATATACACTTGGATAATATAAAATCATAAATAATCACCTATATGAAATTAAATAGTTTCAAAATTATATTAGGAATAATATCACATTTCATAATATCACTTCCAAGGTCATTTTCTAGAAAATAATAAACATATAGAAAAATACTCATGCTAAGTCATCATAAATAACAAGATAAGAATACAACAAAAACCTAGAATAATTTTTCCATGAGACATAACAAAAAATCAAGGGGATATAACAAGCCTCACATTCCACTTTCTTAGTCCAATTATTTTCATCATATGAAAAGAGTAAATAATTAATATAATAGACAATAAATTTAAATATCTATATGAAAACTATCATATAGAAAATCAATATGTTTCCCTAGTAAAAAATTATGAAATATTTATCTTAATTCCTAATGATAAATATATTTTTTCATATAATTATATATTATCTCTATAAAACACAATATCCATCAAAGCATATTAACATATATTAAAATTATTTTAAAATATCACTGGAAAATTATTTTTTCAGAAAATAGACTTTATAATTTGATATAAGTTATTACAAATTTTATAAATTTTAGAATGTCAGGAAATATTTTTTTTAAAATTAACCATGTAAATTTTTAAATTATGATTTAATTCAAAGATTAGTCCGGGAAGTGTGAGATGCAGTCAAGTTATATTTATTTATAAACAATTTTTAACACATTGTAAATAATGTCCAAATATTCCATACATGGAATGTTAATATATTCCTATTTAAAGCATTGAAAATAGTGTGAAATAAGTAAAATATTACATTAATAAATAATTTAACTATAAATAAGAAATATTTTTAAAAAATATTTAGAAAAATTGGAGATGGAATAAAATGTTTTTCGACCAGAGAGGAAAAAAGATTTAATATTATTATAAATCAATTTGTGATCTTATTAAATACCAAATAGTTGGAAATGAAATCAAAAAATTTAAAATCCATAGATAACTAGAGGGGAATAAAAAATATGGAGTTTAGAAGATAAATGTCTTATTATTTCCTTCATTTTATATTTAAATATTAACAATCTCGCATAAAAATGAAATTTCATAATAAAGCCTACTACTCATTTTATATTTGAATCATAATATCCTTGAAATACAAAACATAAAATTAACCCATAAATACCTTTAATATAAATATTTACATGATATAAAATATGAAAGGTGTAATATAGATATGAGAAAAGAAACCATTAGTGAATATGCAAAATGTCCCATTGAAAGAAAAGTGAGGCAAAAATACTTTACAAAGATCATAACCTTAAATTTGGAATTAATTACAGAAGGGATTATTTTTAATGATTATAAATCCACATAAAACAATAAAATATAAAATATAAAATAATTTCAGTCAATTAGACACATAATCTTGGAATAAAATAGACAACGAAGAACTAATATAACCCAATGAAAAGAAAATGAATAAAAACCCCCTTACCTCGATTCCGACTCACAGCGTATGTACTATATCTTCAATATATTAAAACTGTATAAATTTTATACCTCATTAAGAATATTTTTTTTGGTTTATCACCATATTATTATAATTTTTATTTCATTAATTACCATTCTTAGTACATTTATTAAATTATCTATGATTGTGTCACGCGTTTTAAGGATGCTATGTTCATAATCATAAAACTACTTTATTATGATAACCCTAGTAAAATAGGATATAGATACATTATATACAAAGTATTAATCATTAAATAATTATTATTATTTATATTAAATAATTTTTTTATAATATTTTAAATGAAAATATGAAAAAATAAATGTATCACATTGTAGAGATGGTATATCCCACATATGCACGAATGACATTATCTTTTTTAAATGTCTTGAAAGATAATAATGTAAGTAATATATAATATACATATAATTTTAATTATATTTTGAATATAATCAATATTTATTAAATATATCATAATTACAAGAACAATGCGGTGGTTATGAAAAACAAAACATATTTCTATATGGAGGTGGTGGTCCACACATACACATGAATGAGTTTTTTATTCCCTATAGGATGGGAAATGAGATTTAAAAGGGTTTTACCATAATCATTATAAAATTTATGTATATTTTAGATATTAATGACATTATATCATTATGGTTTAATAATAGTTTAATGTGGTTTAAGAAGAAATGAAATGAAAACACTCATTTAAGAGTTATACTTCATCTTCAGAAAACAACCATTAGAAAACACCTTAATCATAAAAGGTAATACTTTTATGATAACAGAACCTCTAGGTAATGGAGATAATGGTTGTTAATTTATTTGGTCTAAGATTTTTCGATATACATGTCTCATGAATTTTTAGGAAGATAGGAGGGGCGGTGTCCTTATATAATAGAGGATAGGGGCACCTTGGGAATTATTTAATGTATTAAATTAATATAAATTAAATTTCAATTTAACATTGAAAAAAACTAATATATTTAGAAAATATTGTGAATATAATTATAAATTATATCAAAAAATAAATTTATATAAATTTAAATGATTTTGTATCCCTAATCTATTAGATTTAAACTCTTATTAACTCTTTTAACATTTAATGTGATAAACACACTTTTCTAATTTTTAGGGTACAACTATGTTAAAATAAAAAGAAAATTGAAACATAATAGATATAGTTTTTACATTAGCAACTAAATCCCAATGAATTGGTCAAATATTGAATTATTATTAATTTATTTTAATTAATTTTATATTGTTTAACGCAAAATACCATTAATGTCTTTTTTGGGACTATTCAAATAATTTATTTTAAAATTATTAAGAAAATAATTTTGTTAAAATATAAAATATTAAAATAATAATAATAAATTATATATGTCTAAAAAATTCATTTAACACCATAATTTAACAAAAATATATTACTTTGTAAGTGAGAGAGCTCTCAGTGCGGCGATGGCTTCGGCAATAATGTTACCCTAGGATGAACGATGCCCCCGCCTTCTTGGAGGCGGGTGGGGGAAGAGGATTTGGCTCGGTCACCTACGAGATCATGGAAGGCATTAACCCCCCCCCCCCCCCCACACACACACACACACTTTCTATCCCTAAATTTCTCTCAGATTTCCTGATGATCTCTTTAAGCCCGAAGGTCCCGGGCTTGCATCTTGGTGTTCCGCAATTACCGATTTTGATGGCAATGTTTCTTAATGCCTTAAGTTATCTAAATATTATGATGGTATCATGTTCAACCAGTGAAGAACCTGGTTTTATGATTTTTATCATTTCTTATTTAGAAAATAGGACTTTCAAGATCATTTGTTAGTTGGTCTTCATGATACGTGATAATTAATGATTCAGTTTGCCTTGGAAGATGACCTGATTTGGGCCTGGTACAGTGCACCCCAACAATGAAACAATGGAAAATTCTCCCTTATCAAGTGGTTGTTTGATCTCTGCATGAATTTTGATCCACCCTCTAGTGTGATTAGGGTAACCCTCCCTCGACTTACTCTGCCTTTTCAGAATCCAACAATTTTACGTATGATTGGAATCATGGAGGGTCGTTTCCTCTGTTCGGTTGTTTTCACATCCAGTGTGAGTCACCTGATTAACCCGAATATATGTGTTGAGGTTGATGTGTCGAAGCCTCTGGTGGGGTGGTTTTAGATTATAGTCGGTGATGAGTTTAGATGGAAACCACCAGTCATCTTTGAGTATTGGGTCAACTGCTGTTCAAACTGTAGTTTCCTGGGGCATTTGGCGTCTATTTTTCATATTGAAGGTGTCACGGGAAGGGCCTATGTTCTAATGGTGAGACCAGATGAGAGGCAGAAGCCGGTGTTTTCAGTTTATCCTGGCAAGGATTCTGGTTTCATGAATCAGAGTGCACCGGCAGTGGGCAAGGATGTTGGGGCCTCCTTCAACCCATTGTTTTCTGTAGTCTTTGATTGGATGAAGACCAATCTACAGGTGAGGGATGATGTGAAACAGAATGATGACAACTGTGTAT
Source organism: Viscum album (assembly GCA_963277665.1). NCBI lineage: Eukaryota > Viridiplantae > Streptophyta > Magnoliopsida > Santalales > Viscaceae > Viscum > Viscum album. The sequence continues at coordinate 1,870,720,096 of OY728119.1, read as the reverse complement.
CTAGTGTCGAGGGAGAGTAGGATTCTTGTAGCCGGGCCAATGGGTTACAACTTGTGGCAGTGGAGATTGTTTCCCCTGCAGTGCATAATAATCTTGGTGTGGGGGATTTGGGAGCATGTTTTGATGGGTTAATATGTCAGGATGATGACAATGAAGGGATTCTGATTACAGTTCCTACTGGTAACCGATTTCAGAGCTTGGGATATGAGGATGTGGTGATGATTATCTCAGTAATTAATAGTACCAATGTGCAGATTGAGTCTTAGGTGGCTGCTGATGGAAATGAGCAAATGAAGATGGTTCCTTGTGAAGGTCATGAAATGGTTGAACATCTGCAATGCTTAGCAGTTATCGACCCTGACATTCAATCTTAGAAAAATTATTAAATGAATTATCAGGATGTGGTTATCCCTAGAAAATTGGGGGATATTTGAGAGAGTGATAAATAAAATAATGGTGGGGTGGTCGAGCATTCGTATAAAAACATTGTTTAGGGAGGGAAGGTGAAGTTTTCTGGGAACCGGGAGGTGATAATTGTCTCTCCGCGAAGAAGTTGGTAGAAAGATTACTCCTTTTTGTCAAAGATGATTCCTGCTAGGTCAACTATTAGAAAGGAAAATGGGGTAGGATTAAATAAGAATATTCCAACTCTTATTGATTTTATTTCTCTGGAGCGGCTGAATATTAGGAGGAAGTATGCCAAATTTTTGAAGCATTATGAATGCTCGGAATGCAAATCAGCTACTACAGAGGAAGAGTTCGACCATGGATGTGTTGACAGGTATGGATCTTATTATTTCTATTTTTTGTCTTTTGGGAATGTGTGCCTGTTACTAAACTCTTCATTTACTTTAATAAATGGTCAGAGGCTTGCCTCTGACTGACTTTTTAGGTATTACTTTGTATGTTTTTAAAATCAATTACCTTATTTTTCTAATTCGTTCCAAAGAATTTTTTCAGTGTTGCTTAAGAATTTTGGGTAATTATTTCATAAATTAAATTAAAAAGAAATTACCATAATTAAATAATATTAAAATAAAAAATATATATTTATAACTTTTCAGGAATTTTTTTATCTTTACAAGAACATATTTCAGAAATTAAAATCAAGACATCGATATTTTAGAATTATTATTTTCATAAAATAATATGATTGTCTATATCAATGATAAATGGCTCTAAAATTTTATATTTTAATTTATTGGATTTTTCTATTCAAATTACATCTAAAAAAATTATTTAAGTTAGATGTGATGGTGTTTTTAAATCCTTTTCACTTTAATTTTCTCTATAGTTATCCTAAATTCCTGTTTACAGTGGTGATAAATATTTACCCTGGTTACTATTAATTATGTCGAAAAATAAATTTAAACTATTTAGAAATTTAGATGTTATGATTATAAATAAGGAATATAATTTTTTAAATTTATTTTCTATAATTAGATGAAATTAAATATAAAATAAACCCATAAAATGTGATAAATATATATTTTCAAAAAATGCATCCTTTGGTATAAAAATGTTTTTATATAAAAATAAAGAATAATGGCGATTTAAATGAAATTAATTGGAATATTTTTAATAATAATTCACTAATGAAATTTTAAAACAAATTCAAAACAAAATGTGACTTTTTATATACTTGAAAAATTAATATTTGTTTATTAAATTGGCATTTTAATGTATTTACAGAAAAATAATCCTTTTTAGAAAAATCTAAAATATCATCCTAAGACATGTACTAAATGATGATTTGAAAATTGATACCCATTATTTAATGTAAAATTTATAAAATTTCTAGAAATTAATTATAAATATTCACTCATATAATGAAATGTATAAAAATTGAGAAAATATTCAATATGAATTAATAAATTAATTAATTTTATATAAAATCTTTATGAATATTTTTCCTAATTTGGTTATTATTATTTATACCTCCAATGTAATGGATAGGTTATAATCATCACATTTAAATATTCTTATTTAAATAGTATATCATAGTTCACTTAAATATCTTTTTTTCATATTAAGAAATCTGTGGAGCATAGTTTTATTTTAAATATATTTTTTGGGGTAACTCATTCTCCCTCCCATATATAAATTGCATCCTTTTAATTTTTTTCTTAATCTCGATAAACATGGGTTCTATATTTAAAAAAATGGTTAAAAAATACATAATAAAAAGTAATAATAAAATATCCTTTGAAAATTGGATATGTGAAACATAAAAGTTAACTGAAATAACACATAATCTGGTTTCAAGAAAAAGATAATGCTATTCGGAAGGTAAAATAAAAACATCGTAAAGAAAAGGAATGTTCTGAGAATAATATATAGTGATATAAAACATGATTATGATAAATTCAATAAACCCAAAAACCTAAATTATTCTGGGATAAAGAAGACAATAATTTCATCATAAACTAATGTAAATTGATAAAGAAAGTCAAGATCATTTCCCTTGAGTTTTGGTATTATTTTACTATCACGATAGAGAATACATGAATGTATAATTACAAGATTTATTTCTATTACAAAAATATATATTCATTCATTGGTATTGATTCGATAAATTTCCACTTATATCTCATCTCTTATGCTATGAAATGAATATTCATGATGAATTTTTCATATTTGAACCACTAAAATTAATTTTCATTGAATTATAATATCCATTAAAGGAAAACAAGTTATTCCACCTATCCCAAGAAACATATGGTTATAACATGTCAAGATAATATCCATTATGAATACACCTTCATATAATGAAATCATAAATTAAACTCCAAAGACTCAACAATAACTCAAGAAGTTCAACTTCAATCATTCCAAATTAACTATCCTTAAAACTACTCAAAATATTCCAAACCAAGTTGGAAACCCAAAAAAGTAGAAATATTTCACCACAAATTCTTCTATGATTAATTGAACATTTAAATTCAAATAACATTACTCACTCATAATGTCACATACGTAAATGCATATACCATAATAATATCATCTTGATAATATTCTAATCATTTCATTAAATGACCCGAATCATTATAAATCCATAATAATATCATATACGCATTCATACATTAACTAAATAATTATTTTATTAACAAAATTCCATCTTATCCAATATTACTAAATTTACCTTAATCATATAATTATCGCAAAATATTGAACATATTCAAAAATAATATCCATAACATAGTCATAAAATCACCATTCAATCCTATTATTTTCTACATTATAACACTCCTAAAGAATTTAAAATATATCTATCTTCGATGGAGAATAATAAATGTAACACTGACATTTACCAAACCATAAAATAAAGTTATTTTATGACCATTATAACATATCCATTGAATATTTATTTATGAATTAATGTAGACTAATTCTAATATATATATATATATATATATTTCAATGAATGAAAATTTATTGATAAATGTTTATGAAATAATCAATCAATTTAATGTAAACCCATTCTATTCTTCAATATACGCTTAGTTCCAATACTTTTTTTATTTTTAAGATTGAATATTATAATTAATTTATGTAACTGTTAAAAAACTATTTGATAAAAAATAATATTATTTTTTAAATAAATATATAAAAATTATTTTAGGTGTATTTTTTGAGATTTTTCTGGATAGATTGATTTTCAAGTTAATTGCAAAAAAATATTAATTTTTTTTAAAAATGTCTTATTTTTAAATAATTTACAAATTAATATTTTTTAGGAATTAAATGTTACATTAGCTATGTACAAATCTTAATAATCTAATTAATTTCCCTGGAATAAATTATATAGTTTAAATTGGTATAAAAACATTTTAATACTTAAAGAACCCTTTTTATGAGAAACTGTTTTTGTCATGTTTTCTAGATTTAATATTAAATAAAATTTCACCACTTAATTTTTTTTATTTTGATTAAATGGATTCAATAATTTTAATCATCATAATTTATATGTGTTAATAAGGAAAAATTAATTTGTTGACCAATATTAATAGTAAATTACTGTTACCATGGTAAAGGTAAAATGGGTTAATTAGGGTTAAAACCAATGCGATAAAGCATAAAATTAATTAAAAATATTTTATTTAAATGGATGAGCATATTTTATCCATAATCATCCATTCTCATAAAATATGACATCTTTCTAGTTTTCATTTATTTTTACTTTTATAATCATTAAGTAAAAGATAAAGATAACAATGTCACTTTCTTTCTTTTAATATATATGATATATTATGACAGAGACAAAAGAAACATATGTTTTATATTTATTTCAAATGTGAATTAAATTTTTTTATGCTAGTTTATTTTTAATTTTTAGTGATGAAATAAATTGCTTAAAAGCTTATGTAATGTCGACACAATGCTTGTGTAAGTAGTATAAAATCAAGTAATTGATATTAAAAACTCCAAAAGTAATATTTTTTGGGTGACATAAATTAACACAATAACTCAGAAGATATATATAATATATTAAATATATTTTATAGGTTTTTATACTAAATCTATTTCAGTCATATTGTTTTTAAATTCAAATTATGTAAATCATTCATAAAATGAGATTAATAATATTTTATGTTAAATATATAATATTTCATAATTTAAAAGTCACAAAAATAATTAAATATGACAAATAGGTTGATAAAGAGTCTAAAAATTCATCTATTATCTATTTATGTTCCAATTTGTACCATATATTCAAAGTTATAACCCTTTAACACTGAAAAGGTCATTTCACTGGTTAAAGATAAAATTGCTTAACCAAGGGGTTAAACAAAAATATACAGTTCAAAATGTTATGTAGACTGGTATAAAATTGAAATAAAAGTTATATTAAGACAATAACCTATTTATAATCAAATCCATTCCATTTTGGAACCATTTTACATTAGTTAGATACATATTATATTATAATATATCATTCATTTCTAATAAACGACTTCAATGATATTTTATAATAAAAATATTTTATTAAACGATTTGAAGATCATAAAAATAATATATTAATACATGATAATGGGATATGGTTTAAATATCAACCATGGTATATTTATGTTCCACCTATACTTTTATTGTATATTTTTTTACACCTAAATAGTAAAAAATATTTATATCACAACAAATTTAAAAAGATTTAACAAGGATTAAAACTAAGAGATGAAGGGTAAAATATCAACAAACCAAGTGAAAATTTTGTTTTATGATATTATTTCTACCCATAAACATCCCATATTTTAAATATATCAACCTTTTCATACATGAACCTGAAAATTAATTATATTAATTTGATACGTTTGGTAATTTCTAGAGTGCCTCTCCCCTGACTTATAAAAGGATACCTCCTCTCATCTCCTACTCACAAAATTGGAGCCCTATATCACAAAATATATTTTCCCAATTCTGTTATAAAATTAAATATTCATGAATTATATATTTTTTTACTCATAAATGACAATATTAATGGTCCATATGAAGGAATCAAAAGGAGGCCTACGGAAGAAGTGTTAATCGTCATACCCAACCTCTTTCAATCTGTTTCTTCTTCTTTTTAATAAAAATAAATCATATACATTCTATAATGATGAATTAAATATTCTCAATATAAATAATTATTATTATTATTTTGCAAAAACCATAGTCCACCATCTTCCCCTCTGTTTGGTAATGATAGTGTCACTCGTACAAACGTGTGGTCTTCCACCTTCAAAAGTGATATGATTTTTTTTCATTTTAGTTTTACATGGGGATAATAAATATATATTTAATGAATATATAAAATAAATAAATATATATGATATGATAAATATTATTTAAATTTTTATTATTATTTACCTTTATTTAAATCAACCTATAAAAAATGAAAACAACATTTATGAGTTCATACAATCTACCATCACCATGAACTATTTAGTTTATTTTTCTATCTCTATATTCAATAGGTGGCTATAAATAAATATATAATGATTTTTTTTTTGAAATTTGTATCATTTTAAAACATCTCAGATGGCTTAACCATGATCAATGTATAAGGATCCAAACTGGAGAATTGAAACTTCCTTGAAAAAAATAAAGAATTAACACATGGAAATGATTATTTTAACACCGAGTTATTAATAAATGGGTGTTGGGATGTTATTAGTGGATAATATATGATATAATAAGTATGTAAATGATTCTAGAGTAGAATTACAAAAAATTTTAATTTATAATTTAGGTGGTTTGAATAGTTACTAATAATTTGGTACTTATGGAAAGGGTTTCTCATCTAACTTTTATTTTTGTTAGACTTTTACGATACTCAATATATAATTACTTTTTGGGTGTATATACTTTCTGAGAATGTATTTTATTATTATTTCATAAAACAATATTGATTTAAAATTCCATTTATGTTTCTTCATTTCATGAAATTTTTATGCTGATATTACCAATGTAGTAAGGGTTTTATGTTACAATCTCATTATTTATTGGGATTGTTTATAACTATGTTTTAAATGATGAAATTTTATGACATAACCCTAATGGAACTCATGAATTTAATTATATAATAGTTAATTCCTGATTTTACATTTCATTCCTTTCATTTTCCTCTCTCTAATAACTCAATATAAAGAAATAATGTTTTTAATGAAAATAGTCATTATTTCTATCTTTGGTAAAAAACTCTTTTTTCCAAATCCATGTTTTCTAAATAAGTATTAAGGATTGTTTTTAATATTATCCTATGATATTTCTTTACTTTTCATTAAATATGGAAATTTTTTAAATACATTTAAAATAAATTTTCTGGAAATTTTCTGAACAAGTTATTTTTGTCTTTTTGATGAACATCTAAATGGAATCTTGATTTCAAAGTATATTGCATGAAAACAATTTTCCACCAACATTACTGCACAATTATTTGATGATTAATTTTAATTTTTTCGTGTATATTTTCAATTAAAATATATTAAATAATATTTTAAATTTTTTAAAATTTTAAATAATCAGTTTCAAAATGAAAAAGGTATTTTCATTAAGAAAAATTCCAACAGATATTTTAATGGAATTTTCCTCTAAGATGGTATCATATGAATTCACATGTGCTTTATTTGGGATATAATTCAATAAAATAACCCTTATTATAAATCAATATGTTTTATGATTTTTATGTTTAAATATTTATAAAACCACTATATTTTCCTTGTGTTATACTATGATGAAATGATAAAATGTTTATGAAACATGATTCTATTTCACATGTTATGATATAATGAACAATTTATGATCTTTTTGCACACATATTTATGATTTTAATTATGTAATTGGTAGGAAAATAATTATATATTCATCTAATAAATTGTGTAAATTTTGATATCTCATGAGATAATACGGATTGGAATTGAGAATGAACCCAAATATATAAGGGATTTTTTCCACTATAATAGTCCTGAGAGTGAACCTTTAATAAGGATATGATGAAATGGTGGTGAACCGAATCAACAATTATAGTATTTCAAGTGATACATGACTAACTAAATTATTATCTATGTTTATGTGTATGCCAAAAAATGTTGTCTTATATCAATGTTATGCTCTCTTGGCTTATGTTCCTTTATTCTTTTAAGATAAATGACTTTTGAATTGAAAAATATTATTCAATGATTCAATAATATGATATATGAAATATTTTGTGGGTTTTTAAATGTTAAAATCCCGTTCTCATACCCTTATAGTCATTTTTTGTTTAATTATTCATTGATATATCCATTTTTACCATTACTGAGAATCCAATCTCACTATTTATTATGTTTATCTTAAACATGTTATGAAGAAAGGTTTTATGTTGTGAATGTATAAGAAGTGTACTATATGGGAAAATATTTCTGTGATATATATAATATCATTCATTAAATAAGATTATTTTTTATATATTATCACAATACACAAAACCTATATGGTTTGGAGTGTACAGAAATGTTATTAAATGTTTATTGATTTATAAAGATGTGTTATCATTGTATTAAATGTATGTATAGCTATAGATGGGATCAGAGTAGGGTTTAGTCAATTTTTAGATATTTGGATTTTATAAAATTGGTAGAAAACCTAGGGATAATCATAAGTATAATATATCATCCAAATTATATTGGTAATTTATAGATTATGTGGTTTACCTTGTATCACATCCCTATCTATAGAATACAAGTTGATGTGATTTTTTAGCAAATACATCTAGGGGTAATAATATAAAAAATAGTTGGTCGAATTATATCTCAAAAATCATTCTAGTGAATCATGGGTGTACACTTACTTTTCACCTAGATGAAACTATTGGGTGATATTATTGGGTTAGCTAAAATTTCACATACGAACCATTATTAAGGATACGAATAAATGATATTAAAATATAACCTAGTTTAAAACTAAGGTTTCATAAATCTAAAAGAAGGTTTCATTATTTAGACATCATATAAATTATTTCTAATGATTATGTGATTCCCATTAGGATACTTATTTCCTTTGCTGTGATTTTCATTGTATTCAATGGATGGTACTAGGAGGATTCATGTTAGTGTAGAATGGAAAAAACAATGGAATGAGTGTCCTCATGGGAAACCAAATGAAATGGGAGGAAAAATGTTAAACCATGTCATTATTCGTAATCAAGTATCTTGTTATATTATTTATAATTTCAACATTGGAATGATTATTAACACAAAAAATAAGTGAAAACTATAGCCTATGGAAGACCATGGTGGGATAAATTTTTAAGATTCTTAAATTTCATGTGTGTAAGAAGAAATTAGGGAAAAGTACCAATAAAATGAGAAGAAGTTTTATGTGTGAAATAAAAAAGGAATACATAATGTAATTTCAAAGGAAAAATTAAATTTTTTGTGGAGGGAAGTGAAGTTCATCCTAAGGTACAATATTTCAATTTATTATGTGTGGGTAATATAGATATTATCTAATCCAATTCCCTAATCAATGGGTTAATTCCTAAAAAAATCACAAGTTCTATTTCAATCATTGAGGTTTAAAAATTTTTGTTTTTATGTATTGGGATTCATGAATTATGATTTTGATGTACAATCCCAATGTTATTATTTATATAAGAGAAATTAAACATCTAAATACTATTCCATAGTATTTTATCATTAATTAATTAAAAACATATTTTGAATGGCAATGATAAATAAGAAATGTGATTATGTGATAGGGTGACAATAATCAGTTAGGTTAATGTGATGATTGAAATTGAGGGACTAAAGTGGATAGTATTTTTAATCTTTTAATTGTTTATTTATTTAGTTCATATTTGAAAAATATCAATGTGTTTTGGGATATGTATAAAATGTTCAATATTCTATGATTTTATTTGAGTAATAAAGAATGTGTTAATTTTTAGAATAATTTATGTTTTCATATGGGTTTAACATAAGAGTTATGGATCCCATAATTAGTTTATAAATTTATTTTTTATCATAATTACAATTGAATAAATAACCCTTTTATGGTATTATGTGATGGGTTTTTTGTTGATTGGAAACATTTTATAGGTTTTATAAACAATAATTTATTGATGTTTAATAGACCATTGGGTTAGTATGCAATTTTATTTATCGTTAATTATGGTCTATCAGATACTTGGATATAGATAATCTTGATGATTAAAAATGGATTCATTAACATGGGGATATTTTCAATGATATTTATGGTCAACCAAAGTATTACCTTTGAAGTTAGTATCTAAATTTTATTCATTCTGTTTTGGTGATTTCACTATACTATATCATAATACAATGATTATCACAGTGATTTAGGATATTTTTAGAGATGGTTCATTGGGTTTATCTATATTTAACCATTAGCTTTTACCTATGATTTAATATAAAATATTATTTTGCATGAATAAAATTTTACTTTTGGGTATGTAAGATGAAATGTATTAGATCACCTTTGTGGTCAATTTTTTTAATATTTGGGATATAGGGTTATTTATAAAATTATCTAAGTAGATCCATTTTTATTATTTTGAAGATTTTGGAGTTAATTTGGAAGGTTTATACCTTTTATATATTATCTTACCTTGTTATAAATATTCAATTTTTGTTAATATTTAACTATAGGTGGAATAAATTAATAACCTTTTGTATATTTTGATGTTGATTTTCCAACTTTAGACATGATAAATCAACTTGAATACTCATTGTTTGGACAAAATTATAAAAATGTGGGGGAAATTTATTGATGTATGAAATTACATTTGCCAATTAAGTATATTTACATATGTTATTAGTCAATATGTTAAAGGAATTCCACAAATATAGGTAAATCATATTTAAATAAAAATATTATCCTATTATATTTATTTTTGATGGATCGATGTTATTTTTTCCATCTCATTGAGTTGTTGTTTTTTCATTAACATTATAACGATCCTTAAAATTCTGGTTCTCAATGTTCTCTATCACTCTATATCCTTATTTGGACATTAAATATTTTCTTGATCTCCAAATTTTCATATTGCGACCTTATCCTTTTCGACATATTATTACATGATTTTAAGTATTAGTATCCATGAAATAAAAACTAAGGACCAAAATGTATTTTACAATTTAATTAATAGGTACAAATTTAGAATACATTAAACTTGAATAAAACATATTTTTATTAATCTTCATAATGATATTTTAACTTCCATTCTTCTCCAACATCTTCAGAGAATAACATTGGGAATACATTGTTAAAAGGGATGAGAAAAAACGTCTAGTAAGGGAATAAGAATGGTAAAAAATCATATACCATATTTCATAAGAAAATAATGCTAACATAAAATTCATGGATCATGAAAACACATATTGAGGAATAACATATAGAAAATAAAATCATATTATCATGGTATTCTAGGAATGTGTAAGCAACACAAATCAAGACATAAACATGAGTCACGGATAACTATCAAGAGGATATCACATGGTGGAAAAATACCTATAATGGATTAGGTTTACTCCCTAATCCCATATGTAATGTATCATGGGAAATAAATTCTCCAATTTACTAGATAATAAACTAACATGTTCCCTTTAATGAGGCTCTCTTATGAAGAGAAATTAATAAGGGAACGATTTATAACATGTATTTTCTCATCAAATAAATCTATATTGAGCAAGATATACATATTTGGAACATTTATTTAGATTATACAATAATGGTATATGATAAATGGATTGATAAATTGTGAAAAGGATAGAGGAAATGTAACAAATAGTAAATATGGATGTTTGTAGGGATCCTATACCTTATGCATGAATGCATTCTGAAATTTCACTTTATTTACTGAATAATAAAATCAGATTCATTAATTGAATAATAAAGAACATATTATACATGTATTTTATTTATTATAATTTTATTATGTTCATTCATGTCCATTTTAATGAGTTATATAGTTTATTTTTATCATTTCGGGAGCATTTGTTTCATGGTTTCATGGTCGGTTTACTTTTGTATAATTATGGATGTTCTTGTTAAATGGAAATAATGATACATAAGTGAAATTAGATGGTGTTAATTCAATTCCATAGGATTAAGAGATTCATATAACATTTTATTTTTTTACATGAGGATGATTCATTTGTTAAAATGTTAATGGAAAATGCGTAGTTTTTTTTCAATGTTTCCAAACATCATGAATTAGTTTAATTTTATTTAATATTATATATACATATTAGTTTCTAAACAAGAAATAAGATATAATTTATTTATTAAAATATTATTTCCCAACAACAAAAGTTTTATTTCTCCCCTTAATGGTGGTAGTGGAAAATGAAAAATCATCATCCATGGAGATGGTTAACTGCCATAATTTGGATAAAGGCTTCATTATTTTTGAATAAGATGATAAGAGAATATGGATGGATAGAAATTTTTTTATTAAAAAATAATAATTAAATTTATCCATTATAATATATATATTAATATTTTATATATTATCGTGTTGGGAATAAGGTAGAAGAAGAAAATAAATAAATAGAGGTGGTTTGAGAAGGGTACCACTAGAATATTACCTCCTTGACAGACCCCATTAAAGAAATTGTAATTGGTATTTCCTTGATACCAGAATACCATGAATATGGGGAGAGTGGAGAATTAAGGGATTTGTCTAGGTTTTTAATAACTTAAAGTCTTATATGTTGTGAGAAGAAAGGGTAGTGAGGGGTAGTATTTATAAGGTGAAGAGAGGGGTTTTTTATTTTATTTATTATTTAACTAATTTTCGACCAAGAATATCAATAATATTGATTCCAATGACAATAAATATTCAATGGTGGATGTGATATTGAAATTATTGGTTCTTAAATCATCCATGACTCAAAAATTCATGTATTTTTCTTATATTATTCAATACCTTAAATTACCATATTTCACTATTCAACAAGAAATAATTTTTTTTTGAAAAGTACCAAAAATTCACTATATACATTTTTCAATGTTCATATTTAAAAGATAAACATCATTATATTAATATAATTTTCTAACTATGAGATATTTAATTATTAGGTTGAATAATCATTTATTCGAAAAATATTGATTTTAATATTATAATTGATTTTTAAACCCTTTAAAAAATTACTTATGGTCTCATAAAATTATCTTATTATTATAATAAATCATAGTATTTATTCATGAATCAAGTTCATAAAATAAAATTTTATTTTAAAATATTATATTAACTATAAAAGTGAAAATAAAACATTTATGTTTCACAGAAAAATGCCAACACTTAATTTATCATTTTTAAAACATTTATTTACATGTAACATGATATAAATGTATTCTATTTTAATTTATAATATGCCTAAATATTATTTTAAATTTCAATAGGAGGGGTTACTATTCTAATGGTCAGATTACAATCCATAATAGTCATAATATTATTCCAATGGTCAAATTTATATTATAATAGCTAGATTACTATTCCAAAGGTCAAATTAATAATGGTAATATATGTTTACTAATTACTATAAATACCACTTATTCCATTAATTATTAATTCACATAAATTTTAATTCATCCTTATTTAGAATAAATATTTTAATATTTCAATATTTGTTTACTTTTACATCAATGTTCATGAGTGCAGTCATTCTAGAGGATCGGCCAGATCAAAATTATAATATTATTATTCTTGTATTTTCTATTTTTTTCCTATTTTTATATATAGAACTATTATTGGTTTAGTTTTTTACTATTTTATCATTATTCATTTTTAGAATAATATTTTTTGGTTTCTCTATGTGATTTGTGGTATTTTATACTATGTGACATAATTATAATAAGTCAATTTCAATTGATAAAATTTTAGGTTATAACATTATCCTCCCTATGATATTTCACCCCCAAAATTACATTTTACATGATAAGGTGAAATGAAGTGAGGTTACTTATCCTTCAACGCTTCCCTGGTTCCCATATCACATAATTGTATTTATCGTTCCACCATAGTACTTTTACCATGTGAGTAGTATTATGGAATAGGAAATGATCTATATAGTCTATGAACTTCATCGTCTACTCCTCGTAAGAGAGATCATTTTCTAGTGGTACCACCTCTGAATTTGGTACTTGTGAGGGATCTATTATGTTCATAATCTTGAGGGATATGTGGAATACATCATGTACTTAAGTCATGGTTGATGGATGTGCTAGTCAATAGGCCAATGATCTGACATGATCAATAATATCAATGGGGATGATGCACCAGGGACATAGGTTTCCCTTCCTCGCAAATCTCATGACTCTTTTACATGGATATATGTAGAGGAATATCTTATATCCAACCTCAAATTCTATATCCCATTAATGATTTACAACATAACTCTCATATCGTCTATGGGCTTCCTAGATGTGTTGTCGAACGATCTTTTCTATTTTAACCATTTCCATGAAAATTTCGGGCCCCAAAAACTTATGTTCACCAACATTATCCTATCATTCTACTTTTATGCACATTTTTTAATTAAGGGATTCATATAATCCAATTTGGATTCTTGTGTGGAAACTATTGTTATTGTAAAATTAGACAGCATGAAGATGTTAGTAATATACTCCTTTCATGTAAGTCAAGAACAATCTCAACATATCATTCAATGTCTCAATAGTCCTCATTGACTGATCATCATTTTAATGGTGATAAAGTGTACTAAATAGTAGTTATGTATTTAAGACATGTTGGAGAGTTTTCTAGAACAGGGTAGAAAATATCAGATTTTTATCTAATATAATCAATAATGGAACTCCTTGTAACCATATAATTTCTCTAATGTACATATGTTAGATTTAACCATGTATGAATTTCTATCATATTCTAATAATGTGAGGAGTCTATCTAAGACAACATACACTATCTCATATTGAATTATTTTCATTGGATATCTTTAGAGGTCCAGTGAAAAATACAATGATGGTTTTTTCAAATTTATATATAGTTTTAGGTAATTTCTACATCATATAATTTTTCTTTTTTAATTTCATCATTATCTTATTGATATACCAAGAACATTGATATATATTCTATGATATCTTTCATCATATTATCCTACCAATAGTTCTATTAGAGATCTCGATACATCTTTGTGCTCCGTAGGTGGATGGAGATGGTTGAGCTATGCACATCATTCAAAATATCTATCTTTATCTCAGGATTTTTTGGTACACAATGTCTTGACCCAAATATTACTACTCTTTCCTCATCAATGTTGAACTCTGAAGATTTTTCATTTTAGATATCTTCCCCCTTCTTCAGAATTTCCATATCAACTATTTGAGCATCTTTTATCTTCTATAAAATTGATACTTGAGTAATCATTTACGAAAGTAATATGATGTTACATTCCTTATGATTTCCATTTCTATCATTTCCAAGTCAAATATGATTAAATTATTCTCAATCCTTATCTTTGAAAAAAATTTAGGATCTTTTCTACAAAAATTTTCTGCTAGTTTATTTTCATTACCAAGATGGTAGTGAATTGAGAACTTATAATCCTTAATGAGTTTTAACCAT
Source organism: Viscum album (assembly GCA_963277665.1). Taxonomy (NCBI): domain Eukaryota; kingdom Viridiplantae; phylum Streptophyta; class Magnoliopsida; order Santalales; family Viscaceae; genus Viscum; species Viscum album. Next base: position 1,870,705,029 of record OY728119.1, on the reverse strand, counting down.
ATTCTCTAGAGAAAATAAATCTCATTCTATGTGAATATATATAATTTCGGGTGTTATGATCATTATATTTCTCACACATCTTCTCATAGAGAAAATACTACCATGTTTTAAACAAGATAATCATAGCTACCAACTCTAGATCATGTGTTTGATAGATTTTATCATGAAACATTAGTTACCTTGATGCCTAGGCTACCTCTTTATCATTTTTCATTAGTACATAGCCTTATCACTTCTTTTAAGCATCAGTGTATTCAATGGATAGTTCCACAGTTGTGGGTAGTGTAAGTACTGGTACTATGATAAGACACTTTTCTACACTTTGAAGAAGTCTTTACATTCGATAGTATTGATAAACATTACTCCCTTCCATGTTATCTTACTTAGTGGTTCTAAATTATATGTTTAATTCCCCAAAAATTGTTGGCCTTAACCAGCTACACCAAGGAAACTATGAGTATATATTACAGATGTTGGTATATACCACACCTCAATTTCTTTTACCAATGAAGAATCCAATGATATCCATTTACTATTTAAAAAATTCCATAATAATGATACATCCTCCTTTTAGAACTCACATTTACTATAATTTTCATATTGTTTATCCATTAAAAATGTCTTTAGCACAGTATTCAATTGACTCTCATTCCCCTAATTCATCTTGTATTATAATATAGTATCATCTATAAATACTGCCATAATATATATTGAGGTAATATATAAAGTCTCTAATCATTATGTCTATGAATATTTCTTGTGAATTTGTGAGTCTAAAGGTCATCACTATGAACTCATAGTGTCCATACCTTATTTTAAAGGAAGCCTTGGAAATATATTCTTTCTTTTCATTTAATTGATGATATCCCAACTGAAATTCCACCATAGATAAATAATTGTCCCAAGATATTTGATAAAACATTCCATTTATCTTTGGTAGAGGATACATGTTTTTATATGTTTCTGTATAGCTCAGAATAATTTATACACTGGCACATTGATTCGTCATTCTTCTTGATTAAGAGGACCAGTGCACCCCACGATGAAGCACTCAAGAATATAAAAACATTTTCCATATTATTTGGAAACTACTTATTTAGTTCTTCCAATTCAATGGTGGCCATCTTGTATATAGTGTTTAATATCAGAAGAGATCTAGGAATATGATCAATTGAAAAATCAATCTCTCAGTTAGATGGAATACTAATCAATTTATAAAGGAACAAATTATTGAAGTCCCTCACAGTGGGAATGTCTTCAATAACGATCATATCCTTTATTTGAATAATTTAATATCGATATAATTTATCATATGGAATTAATATCCATAATTGATTTGATGATTAGAATGGATATTCATCCTCATTCTTAGAGTTGTAAAAAAATTTAGGATTATATGGGATGTGATGAGTAATCACCCTCTATAAGCAGTTGATTTTAGATTTATATAAAGATAGCCAATCACTACCCAATGAAGAATTAAAATACCATAAAGAAATTACGATGATATTTCAATGGAGGTTTAGTGAAAATTAAATTTTCAGGGTGGAGTTATAGACATTAGGTTCAATAATATAAAAATTTTCTATTCTAATAGATAAATCAACATCCATATTTGGAGCTGGTGTTTGAATAGTTATACTAAAATTAAATAAAATGAAATAATGTGAAGAAATATAACCAAAAAGTACATTTTCTATCCCCTGATGAATAACCAGCGTACAGGTCACCAAATAATTTTTGGAATCCACCAATGTAATAGTGATATAATAATATATTCCTTACTACCATGGAGGTTATTGTCATTGATTGTCTTTCACATATTGTGTATGGGAATTGGATCACATAATGCACATGTTCCTTGTAGTTGAAACACCATACTGCAGGTTGAGTGTGGATCTATACGTTTCATTATTCTTCAACCCTAGCGAGCTTCTTTATATCACTTCATCATTGAATATCATGTTTAGCCTCTTTTCCAGATTTTATAAATATACTAGTACCCTTTAGATAGTTCTTGAGATGATTTTTACCACCCATTCTACACATAGAATGTTGTGTTTTCATTACCCCAAGGGATTTAACAATTGATCCTCCCATATTAAAGCTTTTTTTCTTGTTTTTTCTTCCGGACCACGATGCCACTATGATTATCCATTATTCTTTTCATCCATAAGGTCACAACAAAGAATCTACTCACACTTGTCAAAGTCTTTAATCACCAATTATTTACCTAGAATCAGATTTATCCCCCTAAATAAGAGATAAACCTTTCATTCGGTTTTCATGAAAATGATATAGTTTTGTCATTAAAGTATTATGTAGTTTTCATAATACACCCCGATTGACTCGTATTTAATTTAATTTAGTTCAATGAACTCCTTATACATCATAAGATGTAGATTTTAAGGAAAATATTTATTGAAAAATATTATCTTAAAAACATCACATTCCATGGAGTGAATTTCATCTTCAGTCAGCCAATTCATTATCAATTTCCAGCATTGATCAACATACCCTTCAAAAAAATATACCTCCACCACAACATTCACTTATTCTACACATTGGAGAACATGGAATATCATCTCAATGGATTTAATCAAATTTTCAGGGTAGAGAATATATAAGGATCCACAAAAGGTAGGATGCATTTTTTCACATAAAGGATTCAACCAAAACTATAACTTCTTTAGAATATGGAGGGTTTTCCACAAAAATCATGTTATTGTTCATATCTTGAACCAAATAAGAAAGTATCTTCATGAAGTTATGATCTAAAATACTTATAAGTTTTGTAATATCATTATAGAAATCATCACATCTCCCATAAAGTAGTTTTTTGGTATGGGTTCTCGTACTTCCTTCCATTGACTAAAAAAATTAGGTGGGGGTCTTGAATACTTATAAAATGAGCACATGAAAGGAAACTATGAACATAGAAGGATAAACATATATGTGAAAATTATATCCTAACTTATGATATCCTAGGTTTTAATCTAGGTTATCAATAGTTATAGAGTTGTCTGTTGGGTTTTTACTAATGTATTGAAATCATAATCTTTATAAATAACAACACCATGCTCTGATACCAACTATAGTGAACCTATCCATTTACACATATTATTACTTTATTTTAAGTATAATTTTCAATACAATAAAAAACAAGGATCTAAATGTCTAGTGTATTTAGAAGAATGGGTACATATTTTGAACAAACAAAACTAGAATAAGACATATTTTTATTAATCTCTATAATGAGATACAAAATTCATATAAGCACTTAAAACTGCATTGTAACGCCCCGAGAGTTTATGAAAAATATTCTTTTAATTTCATTAATGTCTTGTGTTGTATTCTACACCATGATTACCTTGCGCTTTACGCAACACCGTATTAGCTTGCAGTATACGCAACACTATTTTTGGATCGTGTTACACACAATTTTGATAATAGTTATTCTACGCAACATTGAGTATATATATATATATATATTCAATGTATAAATGAAATATGGTTGGATTCTGTTATATGAAACAATGAAGGATTCTTTCACAACACGCAACCCTGACTTGGCTTGCATTACACGCAATCGCGACCTTCCTCGATAGCGTGTGTTGTACGCAATACTGGGTTTTAATAAACAACGATATATTATTATAATATTGTCATGAACTAGCCGTTATGAATAGTGTTAACTAAATTTTGAATTTTATAACACTATTATTCATCTTAAACATTTTCTAGAACATGGTATAAGAAAAAAATAAATTTTTCGGGTAAAATAAGTATTTTTTAAAAAATGCAGTTTTGCCGCCTTTTGATGGCGCACCCACTTTAAATCTAGTTTTTGACATGTTTATAAGTTCAATTTGACAAAATAAAATTCTTCTATTGAATCAGGATATAAAAATTTACATTATATATTGTTTTGATATTTTTCCGATAACTTTCATATTTTAATGAATAGTAAAAACACGCTATATTTTAATTAAAAACAACTTTTTTCAACGTAATATCTTATGTTGTTAAATTATAATATTGAATGGTTTTAACCTATAAATAGAATATATTTTTTACCATTTAATATAATGTATGTCATTAGCATTGATTTTACCTTGAATTCGTAGGTCAAAGCAATTCAATCTTTTGCAATGTTTTAAACAAAAACCCGTTTTTATTCGACAACGAGATTAATTTTAATTTAATTTCTGAAACTTCTGTGTATTGAATTTTAAAAAATGGATTCAATATTTGGAATCAGTGGGTCCAAATTATGTTAATAGGCTACTTTTTATTTTTGGGAATTATGAATAGTAACTACGGTAAATTTTATTTATCATAGTTAAAGGTAAATCAGGTAATTAAGGGTAAATATAATATTATAAAAATTACTCTAACAAATTCCCAAATTCTATTTGATGGCTAAAAGTAAACCCATATCAACTAAGGGTCGGATTAGATTTATTTTATGGACTTTTGACCATGAAAATAATTTAATTATTATTAAAACCAAAGAAAGTGACAACCTGTCACTTTCTTAAATCTTATAAGTATAATAATTTTAACATAGTGATAAACATCATAAAACTTCGAACATGAATAGTATCCAGAAAGATAACAAAATTATCTACATCATGAAAATTTATTTATAATTTTTTGGGATTAAATAGTTATCATTAATTGTGACACAATAGTGATGCAGAAATTATTTATCTAGTGAAAAATCAAGAATATAGTTTTTATTAAACTAATAGTGACCATAAAAGGCACAAAACCCTGACCAAAACTTATTGGTCATGTAAATTGAAACTATAATCATCTAATGGTCGAATATTATACCATTTGAAGTCTTATACAAGCAATTATGACACTTATATTATTTTATTTTAAATGATGCCAAAGTTGTCACCTTCATAATTTAATAAATATAACAATATAAATATTGTGATTTTAAGATGATAAATTCGAGAAAAGTATTATTGTGAAAGGTAATATATTTATCTTAATCATAGGATTTTATTTTAAATTTTTATGCAACAAATAAGTATATTAAATAATTATACAAAAATGATGTAGTAATTATTTTATTAAGAGATAAACCAAATAAATGGTTTTAAAAATATTAAACTAAATATTATATGAACTATTTAATGTGATCCACTAATTTTATAGATACATATGACATTTTATTAATATATTAAAGCTTTTATTTTTAACATATATTCTGTATATATTTTATTTAAATTCAAATAAATGAATAGTGTCAAAATTGACACTATTGTTATTTTATGAAAATAACATATTATAAAATTGTTTAAAAATCACAAAAATATTTAAAAATTATAAATTTAAATTTATATAGTCTATAATGTTATAAAGTAAACAATTGTGGAAAATTCACAACAAATAAGTAATTATTTGTTATAATTTAAAATTCAGAATTTTATTACCACAAATAAACTTAAATAGATTAAATAAGGATAAATCAAAATGATAAGGTTTAAAATAAGATCCAAAAATGTCTAAATTTGATTGTTTGATGAGATTACAACCCTATCTCATCTAATCTTCGAATATGAGTCATTTTTGGAGGTTTTTAAGTGGGGTTAGATTTATTATAAATTAATATATTTAAGAATTCCAAAGGTGCCCCTCTACTCCCTTATAAAAGGGAACCTCCTCCCTCTCTTCCTCACACAACTTTGAGACTTCAATCACGGACAAACCCTACCAAATTCATTTCTAAACTTCCCTAGAAACATCCTAGAGGTTATGGTTTTCCTCAAAGACCACTTTTAGTGCCCTAAGAGGAGGCCTCAAAAAGGCGCTTCAAAGAAGAGGTAATTTCCATTACCGATTCTTTCACCTTTATTTCTTCTTCCACTTATTATTATTAGGTTGTTTCATTGTGAAGTAATAACATCAGTATCACTCATATAATGATATTTTATTATAAGTATGAAACAATCCTAATTCACCATCTATCCATCCTACGGAAAACGAAATCACCGCGCGTGCGTACGTACGGAGTACTGTCTCCACGCCGTGGTGTAATATGTTTTTCCACCAACACCTTACATGGATGTGCATTATGGTGTAAAGAATAACTATACATAGTTATTATAACATCATAATGATTCTGATATATTGTATCATCCACTCCAATTCAATTCAATAATTATGGAAATGATATCATCGCTCGTGCGTACGTACGGACTACCGTCTCCACGATGCGATGAGATTCATTCTCCATGTTAACCATTTAAGAATGATTATAAAGTATATATAAGAAATAATAATGAAATATATGAAATTATAAAGCTACTGGATTTATTTGTATATATATGTATGTCATCTAATTAATTCCAGTCAATTCAATAAGGAAATGAAAACAGCGTTCATGCGTACATACGGCCTACCGTCTCCATGAACGGTGTATTTCATTCCATTTATCGATCCATTATATATATGTATATTCTGAATATATATTATATATGAATCATGTTTAATATTCTATAATTAAGTAATAATGATCTAAGTAATCATATGAATAATTACAAGTTAAAACACGAACGACAAATGAGACGATTTTACCCAAAACGCTACTTTAACATGAATTTACAGAAGAACGGGTAATATAAAGTCATAAGTGAACCATATATGATATAATAACAATGAATATTATACTTTAATAAATCAATGATATTATTTAAATCATTAGACAGGAGTTTCGGACACTTACGAAGCAAATCGGACCTAAGGTAAGGGAAATGTCACAATCTCAATTTTATCCGAGATTGTTTATACTTTAGAATTTACTGGGGAGTATTTTATCATCCACATCCATGTTTCCTCAATATGTAATATTATTTCCATTCACCTACAATTATTTAAATCCAATTTTACCCTTCAGTGAGTTTTTAGTAAAATATATGAAAGGAATCTTTTTTCGTTTTTCGTACGAGGTACTTTTTGACTTTTCTGACAAAAGTACGAGAAGAATGCTTTTTTTAACTTATACGGCATGAATGGACTTTTAGAACAAAATTTCCAAGAATCTTCCTTTACAAGTTTTCATGTTTATTTTTAATCAACTTCTTTTAGTTTAAAATTGTATGACATTTTAAGAAAGGAAAATTCTTTTTGAAGTAGAAAGGATATTTTCCTCAAGAATGAAGTTCAAGTGTTTTATCAAAATTATTTTCCATCTAAGATAATAAAGGGTTCTGTTTCTATCCCTATTATTACATGGATTTGATTATGTTGTGATGGAAATATTTTTATGAAATATTTTATCTTATATGAATTGTTTTATGATGTCACGATGTTTAAATATTTCTATTTTTATTACCTGGGTTATGCAATGATGAATGATTTATGATTTTGTGGCACACATAACAATGGTATCATTATGAGATGGGTGGGACCTATATCTCCCTCCAATTCATTGGGTAAAGATTTTATATCTCATGAGATAGACATGGCTGTAATGGTAGGTTATACCGGTTCAGTGAAACAGGACTGAAACGAGGGTGACTCAGTTCAGAAAGGGACTTTGTCCACTAAGATAGTCTTAGAAATGAGTCTTGACTAATAAGAAATGATTCTCTATGATTATGTGTGCATGAAACAATGTTTAATGTTTTACGTTATGATTATTGTGATTATATTTCACTGCCATGAGTTATCCCAGATTATGAAATTATGATCTCTTTTGCAGGTTAAGATTTCCAAAAGTTATGTGCTTATGTATATGATGTGATTGATATTTCTTTTGTTTACCCTTACTGAGCATTTGAGCTCACCCTTTTATGTTTTCTTTTCCCCAGGATATAAAGAAAGTTTTTAGGTAAAAAAAAAGAAGATCTTTATGGGAGATTTTGAAGATCTTTCACCACGATTAGAAGATTATATTCCGAGTTTCCAAAGACACTAAACTATTACGGTCCTTGTGTGTGTGTTTTTGTTATTTACTAAGTATTCCAAAAATGTAATGTAATGTCAATGTACGTCAATCTTCGGGTCTCTACAGTTGGTATCAGAGGAAAGGTTTAGTCAACCTTTGGAAACTAGGACGTGAAAACATTAGTGAGATCCCTAGAGATATTTCTAAGGTATGTCTAGGGATGTCCCTAAGGATAAGTATACATATAGGATATAGTCCTAGAACTACGGTTTCGATCTTAGAATTTAACCTAAGATGGTAGATATTGATGTTACTCCCCGTTTATTATGATTTTTGCATCTCACACTATTCTTTTTGGGTTTTAGAAAATGGCTGGAAACAATATGATTCACGATAATGGAGGATATGATAGACAATGGAATGATATTCTTCATAATAAATCAAATGAAATGGGATTTGGAAGTCCAAACATCATTATTATGCCGAATCAACAATCTCATAATATGATCAATAATGTAAAATTTGGTAAGTTTCCTGACTCGGCTAATAAGAGAAAGATGGAGTTTCATGATGATCATAGAGGAAAGAAAGTTCAATTTCCCCTATGTAAATCATGTGGGAAGAGGCATCAAGGAGAATGTTTAAAAGGAACTGGAAGATGCTTTGGGTGTGGAAAAGAAGGACACAAAGCCAGTAAGTGTAATGGAAAAGTTTCAGATAACACCATGGATGAGGTTAATGGTATTTCTATGACATCAACAATGGTTAAATGTTTTAAATGTGGAATGTACGGGCATTATGAAAACCAATTCCCTAAGGGAATGTCTCATGAAGAGAATCGGTATGGTCATATGGGTAGTATTTTAGTTGATGATGATGAAGAGACTACAAATGATATGTGAGATGAAAGAATTGTTGAAGCTCGGTCAATGGTTTAAGAAGGTAGTGGAATGATTACATGTTTATCAAGTGTAATGTTGTACTATAGAATAAAAAGACATCTAAGGATTGTTACACTGTTGTCTTTCCTTAAGTTTTGAAAGTTTATGATGAATGGTATGAGTAACAATGAAAGGTTATTCAGATATTTTTTGGAAAGTGGATGATATGCGCATAATGAAGCGATAAAGAGAAAATGAAATGTTTGACAGTATTCATGAGCTCATGATTGATATAAGGACTAAGTGATATCATGGATTGAGTATATATAATTTTGAGGATTTTGGTATGTGGAAAGTGTTAACTTTTAACCGCATTCATGTTTTCGCTAAGGTTCAATGGGTATTGAAGAGAGTACATGATTAAGGCCTTTGAATGTTTGGAATGTGAACAACAAGACATATTTTATGATATATGGGGATCAACGATGGTATTAAATCTCTGGTAATCGTTTTCACTATATTATGAGAGTGGACTGAAGTATTATGGATAAGCCTAAAGATTGGAATGTATTATGTTGGACATAAGTTAGTATTGTTTAAGGATAGAATTTTTTTAGATATTATTGATGGGATGTTATAGTAATATAGTTTTAGAAAAAGGAAAACCTGCAGGACGGACGAACGCCCATCGCGTCGGACAAGGCTGTGGGAATCGAACCCACAACCGAAGTGTGACTGGCCTTTATCGCCTACCACTGACCTACAAGAAGTCACTATTTAGTAGAAACTAGTTTTATTATATTACGCAGTATGATATATGAATTATAAGTCCATTTTAGGAACCCTATATGATTAATGTCACTATAGATGGACTTATGTATTTTTTGATAAATTTTCTAACCTTTTGTTTGAGATAGATGGAATGACCCATCATTCTATCACATGATCTGCCAACACATCATGAATGACAAATTAAACTTCATTTCTTTAAGAGATGAAGTGGAAATTGTCCAAAGAACGACAAACGGTGAGACTATACCAAAATCACGAAAGTATTTATTCTAATTCCAATTTCATCAACTTTAGGGAAATGATCTTGAAAACCAAAAATTTTGTCCTAGTGCTCTTATATCTGATGAATCAGATGGTACCTTAGATCATCACAAATTTATGGATTTGTGATTGCTGTCTTTTCAATAGCCATGTTCTCTACCACTCTCCATCAGAACATTATGGTTAGATTTCTCTTCCATATCCATATTTTAACCTATGTGGAAACCCAGTGATTAGTTTCTTTGGGTAACCGTTACGTTTCATACTTTTGTTTTTAAAGATTGGTTTTGGTATTCCTTTTTATGATGTGGGTTTCTATTAAAAAAACTTTCGAATAGTAAACCATTTATAACCCCAACGAATTTTGAGGGAGAAATTCATTTTAAGGGGGGTAGAATGTAACACCCCGAGAGTTTATGAAAAATATTCATTTAATTTCATTAATGTCTTCTATTGTATTCTACACTAAGATTACCTTGCGCTTTACGCAACACCGTATTAGCTTGCAGTATACGCAACATTATTCTTGGATCGTGTTACACACAATTTTGATAATAGTTATTCTACGCAACATTGAGTATATATATATATATATTCAATGTATAAATTAAATATGGTTGGATTCTGTTATACGAAACAATGAAGGATTCTTTCACAACACGCAACCCTGACTTGTCTTGCATTACAGGCAATCGCGACCTTCCTCGATAGCGTGTGTTGTACGCAATACTGGGTTTTAATAAACAACGATATATTATTATAATATTGTAATGAACTAGCCGTTATGAATAGTGTTAACTAAATTTTGAATTTTATAAAATTATTATTCATCTTACACATTTTCTAGAACATGGTATAAGAACAAAATAAATTTTTCGGGTAAAATAAGTATTTTTCAAAAAATGCAGTTTTTCCGCCTTTTGATGGCGCACCCACTTTAAATCTAGTTTTTGACATTTTTATAAGTTCAATTTGACAAAATAAAATTCTTCTTTTGAATTAGGATATAAAAATTTACATTAGATAAAGTTTTGATATTTTTCCGATAACTTTCATATTTTAATGAATAGTAAAAACACGCTATATTTTAATTAAAAACAACTTTTTTCATCGTAATATCTTATGTGGTTAAATTATAATAATGAATTGTTTTAAAGTATAAATAGAATATATTTTTACCATTTAATATAATGTATGTCATTAGCATTTATTTTACCTTGAATTCGTAGGTTAAATCAATTCAATCTTTTGCAATGTTTTAAACAAAAACCCGTTTTTATTCGACAACAGGATTAATTTTAATTTAATTTCTGCAACTTCTGTGTATTTAATTTTAAAAAATGGATTCAATATTTGGAATCAGTGGGTCCAAATTATGTTAATAGGCTACTTTTTATTTTTGGGAATTATGAATAGTAACTACGGTAAATTTTATTTACCATAGTTAAAGGTAAATCGGGTAATTAAGGGTAAATATAATATTATAAAAATTACCCTAACACATTCCAAAATTCTATTTTATGGCTAAAAGTAAACCCATATCAACTAATGGTCGGATTAGATTCATTTTATGGACTTTTGACCATGAAAAGAATTTAATTATTATTAAAATCAAAGAAAGTGACAACATGTCACTTTCTTAAATCTTATAAGTATAATAATTTTAACTTAGTGATAAACATCATAAAACTTCGAACATGAATAGTATACAAAAATCTAACAAAATTATCTACATCATGAGAATTTATTTAGAATTTTTTGGGATTAAATAGTTATCATTAATTGTGACACAATAGTGATGCAGAAATTATTTATCTAGTGAAAAATCAAGAATATAGATTTTATTAAACTAATAGTGACCATAAAAGGCACAAAACCCTGAACAAAACTTATTGATCATGTAAATGGAAACTATAATCATCCAATGGTCTAATATTTGACCATTTTAAGTCTTATACAAGAAATTATGACATTTATATTATATTATTTTAAATGATGCCAAAGTTGTCACCTTCATAATTTAATAAATATAACAATTTAAATATTGTGATTTTAAGATGATAAATTCGAGTAAAAGTATTATTGTGAAATTTAATATATTTATCTTCATCATAGGATTTTATTTTAAATTTTTATGCAACAAATACGTATGTTATATAATTATACAAAAATGATGTATTAATTATTTTATTAAGAGATAAACCAAATAAATGGTTTTAAAAATAATAAAATAAATATTATATGAACTATTTAATGTGATCCAATAATTTTATAGAAACATATTACCTTTTATTAATATATTAAAGCTTTTAGTTTGAACATATCTTCTGTATATATTTTATTTAAATTCAAATAAATGAATAGTGTCAAAATTGACACTATTGTTATTTTATAAAAATAACATATTATAAAATTGTTTAAAAATCACAAAAATATATAAAAATTATAAATTTAAATTTATATAGTCTATAATGTTATAAAGTAAACAATTATGGAAAATTCACAACAAATAAGTAATTATTTTTTATAATTTAAAATTTAGAATTTTATTACCACAAATGAACTTAAATAGATTAAATAAGGATAAATCAAAATTATAAGGTTTAAAATAAGATCCAAACATGTCTAAATTTGATTGGTTGATGATATTACAACCCTATCTCATCTAAGCGTCGAATAAGAGTCATTTTTTGAGGTTTTTAAGTGGGGTTATATTTATTATAAATTAATATTTTTAAGAATTCCGAAGGTGCCCCTCTCCTCCCTTATAAAAGGGCACCTCCTCCCTCTCTTCCTCACACAAATTTGAGCCTTCATGCTCGTCCAAACCCAGCCAAATTCACTTATCCACTTCCATAGAAACATCCTAGAGGTTCAGGTCTTCCTCAAAGACCAATTTCATTTCCCTAAGAGGAGGTCTCAAAAAGGCGCTTCAAAGAAGAGGTAATTTCCGTTACCGATTCTTTCACCTTTATTTCTTCTTCCACTTCTTCTTCTTAGGTTGTTTCATTATGAAGTAATAACATCAGTATAACTCATATACTGATATGTTATTATAAGTATGAAACAATCCTAATTCACCATCTATCCATCCTACGGAAAACGAAATCACCGCGCGTGCGTACGTACGGAATACCGTCTCCACGCCGTGGTGTAATCTGTTTTTCCACCAACACCTTACATGGATGTGCATTATGGTGTAAATAATAACTATAAATAGTTATTATAACATCATAATGATTCTGATATATTTTATCATCCACTCCAATTCAATTCAATAATTATGGAAATGATATCATCGCTCGTGCGTACGTACGGACTACCGTCTCCACGACGCGATGAGATTCATTCTCCATGTTAACCATTTAAGATGATTATAAAGTATATATAAGAAATAATAATGAAATATATGACATTATAAAGCTACTGTATTTATGTGTATATATATATGTATTTCATCTACTTAATTCCACTCAATTCAATAAGGAAATGAAAAAAGCGTTCATGCGTACGTACGGCCTACCTTCTCCGTGAACGGTGTATTTCATTCCATTTATCGATCCATTATATATATGTATATTCTGAATATATATTATATATAAATCATGTTTTATATTCTATAATTAAGTAATAATGATCTAAGTAATCATATGAATAATTACAAGTTAAAACACGAACAAAAAATGAGACGATTTTACCCAAAACGCTACTTTAACATGAATTTACAGAAGAACGGGTAATATAAAGTCATAAGTGAATCATATATGATATAATAACAAAGAATATGATTCTTTAATAAATAAATGAAATTATTTAAATCATTATACAGGAGGTTCGGACACTTACGAACCAAATCGGACCTAAGGTAAGGGAAATGTCACAATCTCATTTTTATCCGAGATTGTTTATACTTTAGAATTTACTGGGGTGTATTTTATCATCCACATCCATGTTTCCTCAATATGTAATATTATTTCCATTCAAATACAATTATTTAAATCCAATTTTACCCTTCGGTGAGTTTTTAGTAAAATATATGAAAGGAATCTTTTGTCGTTTTTCATACGAGGTACTTTTTGACTTTTCCGACAAAAGTATGAGAAGAATGCTTTTTTTAACTTATACGGCATGAATGGACTTTTTAAACAAAATTTCCAAGAATCTTCCTTTACAAGTCTTCAAGTTTATTTTTAATCAACTTCTTTTAGTTTAAAATTGTATGACATGTTAAGAAAGGAAAATTGTTTTTGAAGTAGAAAGGATATTTTCCTCAAGAATGAAGTTCAAGTGTTTTATCAAAATTATTTTCCATCTAAGATAATAAAGGGTTCTGTTTATATCCCTATTATTACATGTATTTGATTATATTGTGATGGAAATATTTTTATGAAATCTTTTATCTTATATGAATTGTTTTATAATGTCACGATGTTTAAAGATTCCCATTTTTATTACATGGGTTATGCAATGATGTATGATTTATGCTTTTGTAGAACACATAACAATGGTATCATTATGAGATGGGTGGGACCTATATCTCCCTCCAATTCATTGGGTAAAGATTTTATATCTCATTAGATAGAAATGGCTGGAATGGTAGGTTATACCGGTTCAGTGAAACAGGACTGAAACGAGGGTGACTCGGTTCAGAAAGGGACTTTATCCACTAAGATAGTCTTGGCAATGAGTATTGACTAATAAGAAATGATTCTCTATGATTATGTGTGCCTGAAACAACGTTTAATGTTTTACATTATGATTATTATGATTACATCTCACTGCCATGAGTTATCCCAGATTATGAAATTATGATCTCTTTTGCAGGTTAAGATTTCCAAAAGGTATGTGCTTATGTATATGATGTGATTGATATTTCTTTTGCTTACCCTTACTGAGCATTTGAGCTCACCCTTTTATGTTTTCTTTTCCCCAGGATATAAAGAAAGGTTTTAGGTATAAAAAAAGGAAGATCTTTATGGGAGATTTTGAAGATCTTTCACCACAATTAGAAGATTATATTCTGAGTTTCCAAAGACACTAAACTATTACAGTCCTTGTGTGTGTGTTTTTTTTATGTACTAAGTATTCCGAAAATGTAATGTAATGTCAATGTACGTCAATCTTCGAGTCTCAACATGCATAGGATAACATAGGGGATACATATACAAAATGGATGAGCTAAAAAGACTGGTAATGGAATTATCATTGTAAAGAAGCATATAACATCAGTTAGAAGTCAACACATGATAACATAAAAGGAATTTTTTGTGAATAAACACATAGATAATAAATATATAGAAGATTGAATCATATAATCATGGAATTATAGGAATGTGTTGGGAAAACATATCATAACATAAATATGAATCAATACTAACTTCCAAGATGATATCACATGGTGTAGTTGATTAGGTTTACTCTCTAATCCCATACCTAAAATCTCATCAGAAAAAATATTACCCAAGGCATTGGAGTTCTATCTGGGTGCACCCATCATAACATGTACATGAATATGTGTGCCATATGAATAAATAAAATAGGAATAAACATAATGGTTTCCCATTAAAATAAATGGATATCATAATCATATCATAAGTAATAACCAAAGGGTGTATCACAATGGTATCCATAAAATAAGGTATTAAGTCATTCATGGATAATAATTATGTAATGATAAAAATAGATCATGAATAATGATGTCCAAAAAAAAGTGAAAACCTGAAAAAGTGTTTTGAGGTAACTATAGAAATGTGCCACTTTAGTACTGTTTATGGAAAACTATTATACAGTATTTACTGAAGATAAAAGAATAATTATTTCCATAAAACCAAAAATTTATATAAATTGGTTTTCATGATAAATTAGTGGTTTTTGAAAAATTTTGTGGACTAAAAAATATTGTGGAATGCTCGTTAAAATGGATGAAAACATAGAACTTCCCTTTAATCGGGTTCTCTTATAAAGAGGAAATGAGAAGGGAACCTTTGATAACACATATTTACCCATAAAATAAAGATGAATTGATATAGATATAAATGTTTGGAACATTTATATACAATATAGCATTATTATATAATATTAATGGATAGATAAATTGAAGCACTGTGAGATAAAATGTAACCTATAAGATATATGGAGGTTTGGAGATATCTTGTACCTTATATATGAATGTGTTATGTAACTTATTACTAATGTCATTTATAATAATATTAAATTAATAAATTAATTAATAACATATTACACATATATTTTATTTATTATAATATTATTATGTTCATTTATGGCCATTTCTTTGAGTTATAAAGTTCAATTTCATTGTTCCTGGAGCATTTGTTTCATGGTTTCATGGTTAGATTGCTTGTGTATAAGTATGTCTATTCTTGGTAAATGGAATTAAAACTCCATAAGATAAATAAAATGATATTTATGATCATAAAAAATATTAAATGGTCCATATATAATTTTATTTTTTCAAATGTGGATGATTAATTTCATAAAACATAAATTATAAATGTTTAGTTTTTTTTTGCGGTTTCTCTGACCATCATCAATTAGTTTAATTTTATTGAATATTATGTATATAAGTTACAATGTAATTATAAAAATATTATTTATTAATAATAATAGTTTTATGACCCTCCATTTACTCATTATCCATTGAGACGGTTTAACGCCATAATTTGGACGAATGTTTCTTTTCTTTGAAAAAATGGATATGATAAAATGTATCGAAAGAAGATAATAAATTATAAAAATATTATTCTAATATAAACATGATGAAATATTTATTATCATTCGATTAATTATTTAGGAGAGGATAATTTTGAAGAAGAACAGAAATTAAGAGAGGTGGTTTGAGAAAATTGCCTCTTGAATATGACCTCCTTGAAGAACCCCTTAAGAAACATGGAATTGGTCTTTTCATGAGTCCATAAAAAAAATGTATGGAGAGTTTATAGGAATGGGTTTTTAGATAATTTTAAAACTTCAAGGCTTATATGGTATTCGTATAAATTGTGGTGGTGGTGGTATTTATAAGGTGAGGAGAGGGGTGTTTTTTATTTTTATTTTTATTAGATTATTATTTTGGATCACGACTATCAATAGAATTGATTCTTATGAAAATAAATAGTAAATGATAAATGATAGTTAATTATAATTGTTTATTACATCAACCATGACTAAAAAATTTCTGTATTTTTTTAATGTTAAATGTCGTAAATTACCATATTTCACTATTCACCAAAAACTCAACAATTTATAAAAATCCAAGAATTTCACCATAACCATTTATTGGTGTATATATTTAAAAAATTAGAATCCATTTTATTAAAATAATTTTCCATCTATGATAAATTTAATTTTTAAATAAAATCATCATTTATTTGAAATATACATATTTCAATATTACAACTGGTTTTATGACCCATTAAAAAATTAAATATGTCACCAAAAAATTAGCATCTAATTATAATACTACTTAACACTTATTTATGAAACCATTTTTTAAACATAAATTTTATTTTAAATCATTATTATAATTATAAATTTATAAATAAAATGTTTATATTTTTCAAAAAATACAAACACATAATTTATCATTTTTAAATAATTTATCTAGTTGTACCATAATATAAATAAATATTATTTTAATATTATAAGATACCAAAATATTATTTTAAATTTCCATATGTAATATTACTATTCTTATAGTTAGATTACCACTCGTAGAGGTCTAATTACTATATTAACGGTCATGTTAATATTTTAATGGTCAGATTACTATTCAAACTATCATATTTATAAAAATCCTATGGGTTTAATATATCAAATAAATAACTATTTTTCGATTAATTATTCATTAATGTATAATTTTTCTCAAGTTTATATATGTACACTCATCTTTAGATTTAATATTTTTTTAATAACATTATTTTTTATTTCTACAATTTCGTTTGTGAGTGCGGTCATTCTGGTGGATCAATCATTTCAAAATAATCCTATATTTGTTATCTAATTTATGATATATTATCCCAATGTAATATTTGGAATATTTACTTGTTGAGTAGCTGACTAATGCATCATTATTAATTTATGAGAATAATGTTATATTGGTATCTCTAGGGGATGTATACACATTTATACTTGATGGTGTAATTATATAATTAGAATTCAAATTGATAAAATTCTAGGTCATTACATCTTCACCCCTTATGAAATTTCACCCTCCATATACTGTTTTACATACTAAGGTGAAAAAATGACATCGTACTTCTCCTTCATTGCTTCCTATGGTTCTCAAGTCGCCTCTTAATATTTATTTTTCTATCATTGCACTTCTCCTGGTGAGTTGTCTTGTTTTGTAGAACATTATCTCTATGGTCCTTGATCTTCACTAGACACTCCTCATAAGAGATATTATTTTCTAGTGGTACAACCTCACTACAAAAAAATGACCTAGTTAGAGTGTATTATCATATTACTTTAGAAGGTATTTTATCCCCTTCTAAATAAATTAAAAGCGGTTATGGATAACCACCATTAATGTGTCTTCCTATTCTTATTTTATGCAATTTTGAGGTACTGCTGGAAAGGTATTTACAAATTTTGTGGTGGTTAAACCCCCTATAATGGTGATCTAGATTTTGATAAATTCATACATTTGAGGTGGTTAAAATAACCCCTAATACATGTTAGGAATTATAGGTGGTTTCTAACCACCTCTAATTGAGTCTGAAGAATAGTTGTAGGGGTAGTTTTAAAAGTTACCCAAATTAGTCTCTATTTTTTTAAAACCTCCCATCACTTCCCCACAATCACCCCCAATTTATCTCTATTTTTTACCGTCATGTTTCCCCCATCCGGTTCCCCATGCCTCACATCACCCCACCTCCGGTTCCCCATCATGCTTCTCCAGTTCCTCATGCCTCACACCCCCTCCCAAACACATGTCACCCCCACTCCTATATTTAAATCAAATTATGAATGTATGTAATTATAAATACATTTATACGCAACAAACACACAAACACTAACATGTATGTATGAATTTATTTGTAAATGTTTTATATTATTTCCATAAACGTATATATGTTTATATATTTTGCAGATATATTATGAAAATACACACATATGTATATATATATTATTTACACGTACAAAGTTAAAAATATAAAAATATATATTACATATTTATATGAATACATTATATTATATATTTTATAAATAAGTTTATATGTATATAAATATGTTATTTTTATATATAATAATAATATTATATATTTATAATTTTAATATTATATATATATATAATTTCTATTATATATATACATATAATATAATATAATATTTACATGTAGATAAAAATTTTCGAATATTTATACATCTATACATATATTTATATTTATATTTATATTGTTATATCATCTATAAACATATATATTTAAAATATAAATATGAATACTTATATATATTAATATATATTAATTTATTTGTTTATGTGAGTTTGTTTGTGTGTGCATGTCTGTGTGTGTAATTTATTTCTATGTTTAATAATATTATATATATATATAATAAATATTTATATAATTATTTAAATATACTTACATTTTTTTCATATATATATGAATTTTTTTAATATATTTATATAAAAATATTTACATAATATATTTACAATTTATATAAATATTTATATTATTTATAATTTCAATTATATGGAATACATTTTACACAAATATTTTATAAACATTTATGTGTTTGTCTATTTATCTATTTCTATAATATCTATGGACATAATAATTATATATACATATTTTTATATTCTTCTATATATGTATGTGTGTTACCGTAATATTAATAGTTAATTAATATTATCACACCTATTTTTAAAACAATTAAAAATTAAATGTTGGATTTAGAAAAACCATATATATTTTTTTATGTTTTATATTATATTAAATAAATTTATATGATAAATTTACATATGTAATTATATTATTTTATACTATATCATGTATGCACATATTTATTCACAGAATATTAAACACATTAATACAATTTAAAATATATAATATAATTAAATAATATATATATATTTACTATGTTAATATATATAATTAATATTGTATACAACAATATATATAATATATATTAATTTATATATAATGAAATATTTATCATATGATATATAATATATTTGTATAATATATTTTTTTTTGTATATATCATATTTATTCAAATACATTATATAATATAAATGCATTCATGCATGAATATAAAATACAAATGTATTTAATATGATATATGTATAATTAAAATGAATTTAATACATATATAGTATTTATAAAACCATATATAAAATATATATATTTGAATAAATATATATATATAATTACATTTATATCATGTTTGCCAATATTTATATATGTATACATTTTTTATATGTATAAGTATTTGTTTAAAATATTTATATATATATGTTTTTATAATGTGTTTAAATATATTTATATAATTTGTTTATGTGATATATATATATATATACGCACATGGGCTGTAACACCTCATGAATTTACAATATTCTAATTTTTTGATAAATTTAATTCTGATGCTTGATTTCGTATTATGCAACACCATGTCAAGCTTATACTACAAACAACAATTATTTTTATTGAGTTACATGCATGGCCCTTGTTTACTGAACAACAATATATGAATAAAATATAATTATTTAATATAATATATAATCTAGGGTTTTTAACCTCAATATGAGATCCTTCATCATTACCATGAATTCTAGGGAAGAATTTGTTCATGACTGGTCTTAGAACCCCAGGTCTCTTCTTCACTTACGCCTCAAACTATGGCAGTGGTCCATGTATACACACAAAGGTTGGGACTCCACGATTTCTCTATTTTGGGTGAGCCTCCCCTACCTTTCATTACCGTTTTTGAACCTGGATTTCTTAGAAGGGATAGGGATCTCCGTTGGAGAGTCTCATTTTGTTGATGACCAAAACCATCAATCATGGACAGTACAACGACTCATTTATGTGTGTCCCTATACTTCTCTATGACATTTCCCTACTATCTTATCCTCCATATTGGGGATTCCCTAGAATGTACACAATGACTGTTTTACCCCTCATCCTCGTGCTATTGTGGTGGCTTCCATCTAAAGGTTCATTCATCCACAGAATGCAAGAAACATATAATTAATCATTCAAAAGGTATGTAGCCACTATTGGAAATGGGTGAGTCCTCTTCATCCCCACCCATCCTCATATCTCGTTGGATCCTCCTAGCCCTCTTCCTTCCCCACCGGGTCCATTCGCTCCTCCACCTACTTCATTAGTCCAATGTTTTTCAACCAGGATTGCTTCCCCAACCCCTATCCCACCACCTCCCCCTCATCCCTTCCAATTTCCCTCCTCCCATGCTTCCTACATACCCTCTCCCATCATTTTCCACCCCTATTCATGGCTCATGTACATTTCTTTCCCCCACAATTACGTTGCACCCCCCATGTTACCCCTTATGGATGATATTTTTCTATAACTGGATCAGGAAGTCATTATAGTTGTCTCCGTAATTTCTTCTTCGCATATTGATGCCCAATTCAATCTCATTCCAGTCCCGACTTCCATCTCTTTTGAGGAATTATTATATATAGAGGAGTGTCACACCCCACGTCCTTCAGTTCGAAGGAGATGTCACCCCTCCTGCCTTGACTATGTGAGGTCGACCAAGTATTCTCTGACTTAAGGATCCTCAGTGAGAAGAATGTACTCTAGATCCCAATCTAGAGACTCTCTTATATCTGCAAAGGAGTGGCTCTGAAATCCTTCCTTGCATGGGGCTAATTCCAGGAGTACCCTTTTCTCATGATCTCAGAGATCTTATAGAACACCCATGGGATCGAGGCATATGTGAAGACGAACTTCTTCCCATCTAAAGCATTTATGCACAAATCATCAATTTGTTGTGATTATTTAGGAAAACAAATGTTCATCTCAAAAAAGATACTTTTCTAAAAGAAGGGGTATGCGGTCTTACCAGCATGGAGATCCCGACTACCACCATTTCTGTTTTTTTAGAATCCTTTGAATAAGATTAATTATCTAGATGAAAATGACCAAAGCATGTCTATGATGATCACGTTTGGGGTTCAAAAATTCTACTTCACATTCTTGTATGAAATGTGAGAATCTTGATTACATGAGAAACTCTCGGCGAACCTGGTGTACATTAACCTGGTGGAGTAACCATGGATCGTGGGAGGTGACTTCAACACAATCATGCACCCCTTAAAAATGAAATGTGGATGTTCTCTTCCTAGGGTGGGTATACTTTCATTCTCAGCCTTTGCACTGCATCCAGGGCTCCAGGATCTCAGTTTCACAGGTGATAAGTTCACCTGGTGCAACAACTAGAGGTGGAACAAAAGAACCCAGTGAAGGCTGGATCAGTTCCTTGGAAACCTCCATGTGATTTTTTCCTATTAGAACCTTGATGTTTTCCATCTTGTCGAGGCACTATCAGTCCACTCCCTACTTTTTTCCATATCAGAACTAGACCCATTGGCCCTAGGCGTTTTTTCTTCCCTATGAATAGGAATTAACACCTTGGATTTCTATATATGGTTCATAGCTACTGTGACCCTCCCATACCATATTGGGGGATGTTTAAGATTCCATACAAAATTACTCAATCTAAAGTAGGATATCTCAGCCTGGTCCTCCTTGATTGAGACCAATTACATGTTCATGGAGGAGTTTGGTAAAGACTTTGAGAGAATGGAATTATATTTATAGGAATATTGGAACGACAAAAAATAAATTGATTTGTGTCTTAAAAAGAAACATCTAAATGAATTATTTCTCGAGCATGGGAGGCGCCAACATGAATGCTCTTGCAACCGCTATATAAGAGAAGGAGATCATAATGCAGCCTTCATTCATGCATTCTTAAAGTATTAAAAATGTATTTATATTCCTAGAATCCATTTTCAAGATGGATCATTCTCCAAAAATCTTGATCTCATTGGTGGTATGGGTAACTCACACTTCAATTCCTTGTTATGTGATGAAAACCAACATTTCTTTAGATTTTTACCTTCAGGAGAGTCACACGTCTTCAAATAAATCCTAAACATTGTCCTGAGCTAGGCTAATATCCTATTAGAATATAATTTTAATGAGAAACACATATAGTATGTGATTAACTTCCTCAACCAGGAAAACACCCTCGGACTGGAAGTCTTTCTAGGGTCATTCTATGTGTCATTCTAAAGAATAATCTTGGGGGACCTCATGCTGGAAATGCAGGACTTCTGGAGAGGGTATCTACCATGGGATTCCAATGACACTGCAATGATACTTATCCCAAAGGTCGGTTCCCCTTCCTATATTTCCCTGTATCATCCCATCATCCGATGTAACATCTCATACAAGTTTCTGGACATGGTCATCAACAAACATACTCACCGGGTTCAGTAATGAATGGTAGCAGAAGAATAACATGGCTTTATTCATGGTAGATTCATCCAAGGTGAAATTGGTATTTCCCAGAAGATGATCTGGGACATTAAATAGAAGGTGACTGGCTCAAATGCAGTCATGATGTTATACATGGACAATCCCTATGATCCCCTTGAATGGAGTTTCATTATAAATACCTTGGTGTGTATGTGATTCTCTTAGAATGACTTTGATCTTTTTTTAATTGCTTTTTCACTCCAGGGTTAAATATTATCTTTTCTGGTAGGAAGTATTTGTTCATTAATTCAGTTAGGTGCCTATTCCCGGGAGACACTCCATCTTCTAACATCTTTATCATTGTACATGATGCACTTTGTAAGTATGTCTCTTTCAAAATGAGACATGGTTGTTTTGGACCCTTTTATTATGGACCCCATTTCCGTGGGATTTCTCATATCCTCTTCAAGGATGATTCTATGTTTTTTTTTCAACAGACAGACCTTATCTATTAGAATATTTGACACGATAACGGGGGAGTATTCTATGTAGAGTGTCCAAGTCATTAATAAGTAGAAGAGTATGATCTTCTTTCATAATCACTTCATGATGTGGAGAAGAAATAAAATTGAAGCCATCCTTATTATCCAAGTTAATAATTTCCTTATGAAATGTTTGGTTTCTCCTCTTTCCCCCGGTAGAGTCTGTATACAACATTTTGAGGATATTTATAAAATAATTATCTTCTGCATTAACAATTGGAAAACTACTTCCTATCTTTCAGTGAAGGGATAACCCTCATGAATAGTGTTTTATCTCTATTACCATGCATATTTGGGATATCCCTAGCATCCCTAAATCTAATATTAAACAAATTTATAAAGTTCTGAACTCTTTTGATGATATGCACATTGTGAGGGATGTTTCATTGGGTATCATATATTAGACTGGAGAAACCTATTGATCTTGGAGGAATTAACGTTAGAGACTAGAAAGAGTTTTTTTATTTATAGGGAAAGCGGGTTTGGGATGTGATCGAGGGTAAATCTCTATAGAGCTTCTTTATAAGGAAGATCTATGGGTATGGCTTACGGGAGACACCCAAGAATCCCTCCATATTGTGGATCTCTATTTGCAGTGACTTACCATTCCTCCAAGATCACTCATTATGTATACTTGTCCATGGAGACATTAACTTTTGGAAATAAAATGGGGGTATTGGGATCATTGTGTTCATGGGCTACCTAGTCTTTGACCTCTCCATTAGGGAAGCCAGCATCTCCCCCTCCTTCATCAAGTCAATCCTCAACCCTAACTAGGAGAGAAACATCCACAAAATCTACATGGATTTATCCAATAAATGGTGAATCTTCTTAGTATAATAGGATGTTAATATCTCTACTAAGGTGTAAAGGAAGGAAAAACTTGAGTGTCTCATTATTGATCCTTGGGGTAAGATCCTTTGGTGCAATTACAACCCGGTCAATTATAATTTTCTAATTTAAATAGCCATCTCCAATGTTATCCCACCATGATGGCTGTCATGTATATGGGTATTCCTCTTGCATCAAGGTTTTCTTGTATTGTTGACCCCAAAGAGGAGTCTGCACTACATATATTCTTGCATGGAGATAATGAAAATCACATTTGGAATGATCTTGGTGAATTCAGTCACACTGCGGTGGGAGTTGAGTCACTATAGGATTTATTTCTACAAGGGTTTAGTGGGGTTGTTAATAAGCATGAGAAGGGTTCCCATTTCATTATCCTTACTGCTGGTTTCATGTGCATCTTGAAGGTGCATAACAATGCAAGACACAAATAGGTTCATTCTTCTCTCCATTGATTGGTATTAAAAACACGATTCTTTATTTATGAGTTGAAATTTATTCATTGCAAGTGTGAAGACCCCCCAGCTCAGGTGGTATTCTATCAACCACTGCCACACTTCCCATTACTATCCCCTAATTTCTGGTTCATAGGTGAGCTAGTCTCCCCCCATTCAGGGCTTTAAACTTAATTTGGGTAGTGCATGCATTCAGGGTAGCATGCGTGGAAGAGGAGTTATTTGTGATTCATTTGGTTTATTCGCATGGCCATCATTGCTCATTCTTGGAATGAATACCCATTAATGGAGTAGTCATGATCTATGCTCAATGGGTTAAATCTGTACAACGTGAGGAATATTTCCCTATATTCGGGGTAGACTAACTCTAGTATAATTTGGAGTTCTCTTAATGGAGTCACCCCAGCCCCTTGGAAAATCACGTACATTATCCGAAAATTTAGGTCTTTCCTACCCATCAGAATCAAGATTATTAATACATGGAATGAGGGAAATTAGATTGTGGATTTCTTGGACATTAGAGCATCACAAGACACCCTTTTGATCTTTAGTTCTCATGGTTCCCTTACCTCAAGTGGTATAGAGGTGGCTGTAGGGGATTCCCTTGGCCTCCATTTCCTTATACACCCATGAGCTCTTGGTTCCTTACTTCTAACCCTCATACATTTTCTTGATTCTATAATAATACAATTTGATTTTTTTTTAAAATAACACATGCCAATGTTTTGATGGTTTTTACTTTTAAAAAAATTGTATTCTCATTCTTTCAATGGCATTAATTTTAATTTTATTATTGTAATGTCTGTATTGTGAATTTTTAAAAATGGATTCCATATCTGGAATCAATGGGTATAAATTATTTAAATATTTTTCTTTTATTTTTTAACATTATTAACAGTAAGTGTATTAATTGTTTATTACTATGGTTAAGGGTAAATCAAGTAATTAATGTTAAAAGTAATATTAGAAAATTTCCCAAATAGCTATGAAAATTATAATGGATGACTAAATTTTACCCTAATAACCTATATTTTGAAATTAAATAATTTAATGGGAACTTATCATTAAATATTACTTGAATATTACTAAAATTGATAAATGTGACAAAATGTCGCACTCCCATTATATATAAATATATTTATTTTAATATAGGGTTAAAGAATAGATAACATCGATTATAAATAGTATATGGAAAGATAAAACAATTACCTACATCACAATTATTTATTTATAATTTTTAGAGATTAAATAATTACCCTCAATGATGACACAATAGTGACACAAGAATTATTTTATTAATAGATATATCAAATAAATGGTTTAAAAAATATTAAAATAAATATAACTGGAAATAATTATGGTGTTCCAAGAATTTTAATGGGGACTATGACAAGTTAGTAGTATATTAATTTTTTTTTATTTATACTTCTTTTTGGATTTTAATTAAAGTCACAGTTATGAATAGTGTCAAAATGGATAGTATTGATTGTTTCTAATACTAATAATTTATTAAATTAGTTAATAGTTCAAAAAATAAATAAAAAATACAAAATGAATATTATATAGTCTAAAAATTCATAACATGTCAATTTATGGACAATTTAAACCATAGATGAAAATATTTTAACCTTTTAATATTTGAAATGTTATTACCATAATTAAAATTAAATGGATTAATTAATGGTAAGTTAAAATTATAAAGTTTAAAATAAAACCAAAATATATCACAAAATTATTGGATGAAGATGAATCAATAAATAACACATTTATATTGATTTTTATTTTTTTAATGGATATTATTCCTTGAAAGTAAATTATATATTATTTAAATAAAATATAGTTTCAAAATAAAAATATCTCATTTTTATTATCATTCATGTGTCCACATATGTAAAAAATTAAGATATGAACGAATATAAGTGTATATTTTGAAATAAATGAAATAGGTTTCATTAAATAAAAGTGTTTTTAATTTTTATAAATATATAATTACATAAAAATATTTTAAATTCAAAGAACATATTTATTTAATTAATATAAAAATAGAATAAATGATTTTAATAATTTTAATTTTGATATATTTTGAATTAATTGTTGTTTATAAATAATTTAATAGATATATGTTATATATTATAGATGTTTTAATGCATTATATTCTATTTATCTCTTTTTCTTAATGTATTTTATGTCAAATTAGTTGAATATAATTAACTTTGGCAATAATGATATCTCATTGCATTAATTTATTAATAAATTATTTAAAAATCAAAACAAATGTTAAATAATCACAAGGGGATATGATATTGGATAAAATGTATTATAAGTTTCATTTATGGTCCATTTTTAAGTATTTTGATCTAGAATAGTCTTATTATTGTTTAATATTTTGAGAGTCTCCAAAAGTTCCCATACCCTCCCTTATAAAAGGAACCTCCTCCCTCACTTACTCACACCACCTTAAACTATTTAGCTAATCCAAAACCACCTCAATTGTCCTCCCATAATTAATTTCTTCATCCTATAGTAAATACATTGGGCAGAAATCCAACCTAATAAGTCCTTTTTCACAAATAAAAAAGGAGACACTCGATAAAGATGTAGTTGTTTTACCAATTCAATTCATTTTTTTTCTTCTTCTACTTCCTCTTCATATGTATTTTCCATAATAAAGTAATAAATTTAGTATTATAGATATTCTGAGAATATATTATGATTATGGGAAAAAATATCATTTCTTTTAACCTTCTTATTAATATCAATATCACTATGAGTGTGTACATATGACTTACAGTCTCTACGCATTGGTGTAATTGGTTATTTAAAACTATAATATTTGGATTTGTATAATGATGTGTATAATGGATATAAATAATTAATATTATATGATGATGATTATATATAATTAATATACCATCTAATTTCATACAATTTAACCATCATGGGAATGATAATATCGCTCGTGCACATGTGCATCCTACTGTCACCATGATGTGATGAGATTCATTCTCCATGTTAACCATTCAAGAATGATTATAAAATTTAAATTATGAGTAAATATAATAATTATGAATATAATATCATTAATGATATCAATTAAATAAATTATATGCATAATAAACATGACTTTCACAACAAAACATGCATATGAAAATGAAACAGTTGACACCCAAAACAATGGTACTACTGAAATATTATTAACAAAATGATATAATAGGATGAAATATGATATAACAAATATGGATACAGTTCTAGTATAATTTAATTATATTATTTAACCAATATAAAGAAGGTAAAATCCCCATATACTAAAGGAATGTACAAGGTAAGAGTTTATCTCACAATATCATTATTAATTGAGATTGTTTATACATAAGTATCTACTGGGACACATTGATTATCCATGTACATGTTAATTAAAAATGTATTACAAAAAAACAATCAAAATTTAATTAATGATTTTTTTACCCATGTATTACTTTTTATAAAATGTTATGAATAGAATCCTTCAGTCATTTTCCAAATGTGGTACTTTATGAAATTTTCGAAAAATTAAGGAAAGAATGTTTTTTAGCTTATGCGGTGTGAGAAATTATTTTACACAACTATTACGCCTTAACATTTTGAAGCTTTCCTTAAAATTTTACATGGTTATTTTCAAAATAAATATTTTCTTTTATAATTGAGTTACTTTTAAATGATTTAAAATTTTAAAAAATTATATCTATCTCAAAGAGTTTTAACGATTTTATTAGATTATTTTCATATATGTCAACATCCTATATTGGTTTTTATGCTTATTTAAGGTTGATTTATTATGATAAAATACTCCATATTTTTGTTATTGTTTTATTGTATGTTTTACAATGGATGTTATATTTTAATTATATTCATTGTTTATAGTTTAAGTATCAGCATTTCATATGCTAGTTTTAATATAAAGTTTTATATTATGATTTAACATATTAATAAACGGAATGTATTGGACTTAGTAAGTGATGAGTGAGGCCCTCTATAGCCCCACAATGCATTGGTAGGTCTCAAGTGAAAAAATGGTGTCTAGGGATGAGGACTTGATAGTATGGTTATGTATGGTCTGAGCACGAGGCCTTGCCTGTGTGGTTATGATATCCGACATTATGCATTACCCCATTTTGAGATTATGTTTTTATATGACATGTGATTATTTGAGTTTTAGAATATCCATGTAAATGTTTAGATGGAATTATTTGATTTATTATTTCCATATTATTATGAATATTATGTTCAAAAGGATTGTGTTTCAGTTTTACACCTTTCATTAAATGATTATTCTTTCACTATGATAACCTTTAATACATTTTTTACCCTTACTGAGAATCTAAGCTCAACCCTTTCTTATGTTTTATTTTCCAATGATTATATGATGTGTATTATGAATTATATATAGGGTTTATCTTTGAGATTAATGTCTATATAAAAGGATAATATGTGTTGTATTTTATGTTTTGAATTTTAATGTAAGGTTTATGTATGTAAGATTTTTTCCAAGACTACTAAACTAATCGGTCCATCAGAATTTTATTCCTGTTAATCATTCCACTGTATTAAAATAATGCACCTGCTTCTGGATTGTAGGGCTTTGGAATTACAGTCGGTATCAAATAATGTTTAATAAAAAACTTGGATATTATATTTATAAAACATAGATTAGAAAACATAACCGTATTAATTACATTAAGGATAACTCTAAATATAGGATATCATACATTAGATTTGGTAATGGATGACCAAGGTTATTTCTATGAAAAAATGGATTGATAAGAAGATTGAATCATGTAGAGATCATATAAACGATTATTCATGAGAATATCACAATGATTTGTGTTTCCCACTTTGTTCTTTGAGTTTTGGTCAATGGTTAGAAATAACAAGGTTATACATGAAATTTTTATATTGTTTATGATGAATAGATTAAAAAATGTTAATTAAATTAAGGAGTTATTAATTAATACAAAGATGAATCATAGTTAAGGGATTAAGAGTGAAGTGGATTGATTAATGTTATTTTGTATTTGGATTCAATAATTCATTCATTATTAGTTCCGTAGTTATAATAATCCTGAGACAAGTAAATATTTCACTCCAATTATTCTTCATTTTGTATTTGGAAGTTTGAATGATTTCATTATAGTTTTTAAATTGATAAAGGCATATAAAAATAAGAGCTAGATAATCTAATGTATTTTAGAAATTTATAACCTTTTTGGATAGTGAATTTGGATGGAAGTATTTTGGTTAAGTCATAAGGATGAAATGGGTAAAGATGTACATTAGATTTATTTTTTGATGTTTAAGTATGATTTTTTGGATAATATGTTATACCCTTTTTGAATTTATTAAATATTTAATTGTTTAATGAAATACTCATATACCGTACAATTCATCAAAATAGTTTCACGCATAAAGAATAATCTTTAAAATCCATCACCAGGTTAATTAAAAAAATTAAAAATATATCAAACAATAATCAAAGGATAACATTTATGGAATTAAGTATGGTTTCTTGATTTCTCTTTTGGATAATAAAATAATCCATCAACTCTAAGATATTGTATCTTAAAAACTTGTTATCATAATACCTTAATAATTGTTTAATAAATGGTATTATTAATCATCATATATTTATGGATTTGTGGACCTTAATTTTAAATTTAATCTTCATTTGTATGTGGTTTATGACCTCAATCACTTCCTATAGATATTAATGTTTTCCTTCCAATTATTTTTCTCTATTAGCCACTAATGCTCTTCAACTCGAAAGCCTAATTTGGTAGTGACCTTCATATTTCACTTTCCCTCATATTAAGAGTATATATTATTAATCCAATTTGTGATGTGGGTTTTCCAAAATGGAATTTGTTTAGTATCAAACTTTAATTTTCTAAGTGAAAATTCAAATTAGGAGGACATAATTTGTTGAAGAATGGGAGAATGAAACACCAAAAAAATTTGAAATATTTTCCTTTCTAAATATATTTAATTCTTTTCTTTCTTTCTTATTATGCAACACCTTGTTATACTTATGCTACACACAATAATTAATTTTCATTGATTACAAACAAGGCCCAATTTTACTAAATAACAATAAATTAATAAATTATTATTATTTAATATAATATATATCCTAGACATTAAATTAGTGATTTTTAATTTATTAACCACATTTTAAATTTTATATATTCCATATTTTTCTAACAATCATATTTTGTGTTTTCTAAACATGATATAAGAAAAAATTAAATTTTTTTGGGTAAATGATTAATTTTTTAAAAAAGATAATGTTTTCCGGCATTTTAAACAAAAAAACCATTTTAAATTTATCTTTGAAACTGTTTTTATTAAATTTTTTAAAATAAATTTTTCCATTAAAATTATAATATAAAAAAAAAAATTTGCAACATTTTTTTGTATTTATCTGATAAGTTTCATGTTTTTATTAATAGTGAAAATTACTAAATTTAAATTGAAAACACAAATTGTCATCGAAATATTTTATAGTGTTAAATTATAAATTTTACTATTTTTAATGTTTAATTATATTAAATTTTTATCATTTAGTATAATTTAGGGAATTATAATTAATTTCACATTAACATTAGACATAACCACATGCCAATATTTTAACGGTTTTTACCTTTAAAAGCCATGTTTTCTCATTCCATCAAAAACATTAATTTTAATTTAATTATTCAAACTTCAAAAATATGAATTTTTACAAATGGATTCCATATTTGGAATTAGTGGGTAAAAATTATTTTAATAGGTTTCATTTCATTTTTTACATTATGAATAGTAAATATAGTAATTTTTTATTACCACGATTAATGGTAATTCGGGTAATTAACAGTAAAAAAAATAATATAAAATTATCCCACCACTTGAAAAAATCCAACAGGGTGACTAAATTAAACACTTACCTCCTAAACATTGACATTTAATCATTTAATGTAAATTTTACCATGAATATGACTTGAATATTATTAAAATCAATGAATTTGATAAAATGTCACACTTTAATTTTATATAAGTATTTTAATTTTTATATAGGGATAAACAAGAAATAAAATTAATTATAAATATTATCTTGAAATAAAAAATCATTTCCTAATTGATAATAATTTATTTACAACTTTTATGGATTAAATAATTACCCTTAATGAAAACACAATAGTGATGAAAAGATTATTTTATTTATAGAAATATCCAATAAATGGTATCAAAAATATTAAAAGAAATTTAATTTGAATTAATTAAGGTTATTTATGAATTTTATAGGTGACTATGACTTTTTAGGAGTATATAAAAATATTTGGTTCAAAATTATCATTCTATTTATATTTTAATTAATGTCAATTTTATGAATAGTTTTAAAATTGACACTAGATATTTTATAAAAATAACATTTAATTAACAATTTAAATGTCCTAAGAATGATTCTATTTAAAAAATGATTAATATATGGTATAAAATTTCATACCATGTACATTTATTGGAAATTTACACCATACAATTGAAAATTTATAACATTTTAAAATTTGTAATGTTAAATGACAATTAAAATTAAATAGATTAATGAAGCATAAATCAAAATTATATGGTTTAAGATAAACCCAAAACATGTACAAAAAATTATTAGATGAATAATATTAGATCCTTATCACATTAAGATCTATTCTTACTTGTTTAATGGATAAAATTCTTTAAAAATACATTTTATATTATTTAAATCAATTTTAGTTACAAAAAAATCACTATCTTGTATTTTAATACTTTTTATGTGTCCGCATAGGGCCTAAATGAATATATTATGGAATCAAAATGTTTTTTTGATATAAATGAAAAAATTTCATTAAAGAAATTATTTTTAGTTTTTAGAAATTATATAAATACCTTAAAAGTATTTCTAATTATAAAACAAAATTTATTTCATTGATATAAAAATAGAATAAATGATTTTAATAATATTAATTTTGATTTATTTTAAATTAGTTAATTTGTAACATGAATTATGTTGGTCTATAAGATAAGTTTTAGATTTTTAGAATCATTGGATTCTAATTCCCACACTGTCTTAATGTATTTTAAATCAAATTACTGAATAGTATTAATTTGGCAATAACGATATCTTATTGATTTAATTAATTATTAACTTATGTAAAAAATAAAATGCTATATAATCCCAAGTTGATATTATATGGTCAAAAATGTATTATAATTTTCCTTTAAGGCTCATTATATGTACTTGGATCTAGAATAGTCTTTTTATAGTTTTATATTTTACGAGTTTCAAAAAGTGCCCCTCCCTTCCCTTATAAATGGCACCTCCTCGCTCAATTCCTCACACCACCTTGAACTATTTAGTCCATCCAAAAATGGCCCAATTCACCTTTCATAATGGATTACATTATCTTATATGAAAAATTTGGCATAAATACAACCTAATGATTCCTTTTGTGGAAATCAAATGGAGACACTCAAACAAGATGTAACTGTTTTACCATTTGAATTCAGTTTTTTTCTTCTCCTACTTCCTCTTACTATGTTGTTTCCATAATAAATTATTAAAACTAGTATCATATATATGATGATATTTTTTTATGATTATTGGATAACCATATACCTTCTTTTATCTATCCTATGAATAACAATACCACCATGTGTGTGTGTATTTATATAACTTATGAGGGAAAAAATCTTCCTCTGAGCAGCGTCGCTTTTCTTCTCGTAGCGATGAGTGTTTCCATTGTTTTGATTACCTCCCTCCTCCAGCGTAGCTCGTTCTCGATGTCGGATTCCTTTAGATCATCTCATCGAAGGACTGGTTTGGTGGGATGTGGCTTGGTGGGACTTTGTCGCCAGCTTCAACCTTGGTGACGAATTGACTCGGTGTGGCGTCGACTTCCGGGATTGGATCGGCATGGTCTGACATGGAATTGGACTCTTGTTCTCATTGACAAGACGCGGATTGGAAACGGCTCCGGCTTCTCTTCCGGTGTGGCTCGTCGATCGATCTGGAGCAGCTCAGAGGGGGAAGGTTCTGGATTTCGGTGTTTCCGTGAGTTTTTTTGAAGGTTTTTGTTTCAATATGAAGTTTTTGAAATTGGAGGCTTCATTAATATTCTTGCTGCATCACTGTTGGTGTAGTTTCCTTATACCTCTTTGGCACCTCTCGTTTCCTGTGGTTCACCTGTTTTGGTAACCGGTGGGGGTTCTTCCATGTTTTGGTTCTGTCCAGCTCCAGCCCAAAGTGACGTTACAGGCTCAGTCCTGCTCGAATACCATCAACGGCGATGGTCCCTTGATGTGATTTCAGGTCAGGTAGTCTTGAGCGATGTTGACCTAGTTTCATGCTCTTTGGTTCGTCTTCCTTTCTAGGTTGCTGCAGCTATGGAGTATGAGTTTGCCTTTGTGTGCGGAGGGGTTACTTCGGTTAGAACAGTTGTTCTTAATCTTTGGAATGAAGTTTGTGATTTAGGTTCTCTGATGGGTTGTTTTGTTGGTTTTTTTTGAATTATTCCGTGTATTACTTGAAGATATTGACTTTTGTGGCCATACGGTTTGGGATTTAAGGGTCTATTCTAGTTCAACTTCAAGAGGATGCTTCAGAAGAGGTTTAGTGCAACAAGGATTCATATGATCATTGCTTTCGTATTTGGATATTTGAGAGGGTATGGAAATTTCCATCGGTACTAGGCTCGTGCATCCTTGTACGGGATAGCATGCCAAGCAGCAATGAGAAGATAAAAACTGGTTCTATGATTTTTTTCATTCAGAGGAGGAGTGTTTCTTTTATGTCTTGATCTGGAATGGGCCTTTGGATTTTTTACCATGGAAGTTTGATGGTTTTTTAAGTCTTTAAGTCTTGTTTGGTTCCCCCTCACCCCTTAATAGGAGATTATTTTTCAATAAAAAATTAATTTTCAGTCAGTGTATGTACAACTTATAGTCTCCCCACTGTGGTGTAATTTGTTACTCAACAATACCTTATTTGGATGATTATAATGATGAGTATAATGGATATAGATAATTAAAATGAAATTATTATGATTATTTATAATTAATATACCATCCAATTCCATACCATTTAACAATCAAAAGAATGATATCGTCGCTCGTTGGTATATACAAGCTATGGTCTCCACGATGTGACGAGATTCATTATCTAAGTTTACACTTCAAAAATGATTGTCAAATTCATCTAATGATTAAATATAATATTTATGGAAAAAATATAAATATTTATATGAAAAAAATATATCATATTTATTAGAAACATGACTTATATAAAAAGACATGTTATAGAAAACGAAACATTTAACACATGAAACAATGGTAGTACAATAATATTATTCACAAAATAATATAATAGGATCATATAAGATATAATTAATATTTATGTGATCCCGATATAATTTAATAACATGATTAAACCATTATAAAAGTGGTTATCGTACCCTCGAGTAACAAAAAGTACAAGGTAAGGTTTTCTTTCACAATATCATTATTATTCAAGATTGTTTATATGTTAGTATCTACTGGAAAACATTTATCATCCATGTCCATGCTTCATAAAAACGTATTTCAAAATATTATTAATAGTTTTTTAAAGATATTTTTTCCATTTTTTACTTTTTATAAAATGTTTTGAAAGGAATTTTTACATCTTTTTCCAAACAAGGTACATTTTGACCTTTTCAACAAATTAAGGAAAGAATGTTTTTTACTTTTACGGCATGAATGGTTATTTTCCACTATTATGACAACATAACATTTTTAAGCTAACCTTACAAGATTATAATGTTATTCTCAAAAGAAAATGTTTTCTTTAATAATTTCACGTCTTTGAAATTATTTCATAGTAAAAAATGGATATATCTCTCAATGTTTAAATGATTTTTTTAGATTATTTTCATCAATGTCAACATATTTTGTTAAATTTTATGCTAAATTGTGGTTGATTTATTATGATAAAATAGTCTATATTGGGTTAAAATTTTATTATTTGTTTTCATGTGTATTTTCTATTTTTATACAATCCGTGGTTTATAGTTGATGTATCAACATTTCATATGTCAGTTTTAATATGAAATTTTATGTAATGATTCACCCTTTTCATAAGGGGAATGCATTTAACTTAGTAAGTCACATGTGGGGCCCATTGTTTCCCCTCGATGAATCGGTAGGTCTCATGAGTCAAACTAATGTATTGGAATGAGTAATTGATTGTATGGTTATATGTGGTCATATAAAAAGTCCTTGACAGTGTGGTTATGATGTCTAACATTATACATTCCCTCATTGTGATATTAGATTTTGATATTACATTTGATTATTTTTCATGTATAATGTCCATATGAATATTTAAATAGAATTATCTAATTTATTCATTCCATATTATGATAAATATTATGTTAAAAAGTATTGTTCTTTATTTTTAAACCGTGCATTAAATGTTTATGCTTATTTATGATAGCCTTCGGTATATTGTTTACCCATTTTGGGTATATGAGCACACTACTTTATTATATTTTATTTTTATATGATTCAAAGGTGCATATTATGATTTATATTTAGGGTTATGCTAGTATAATAATATTTCTCTCAAAGGATTATACATGTTGTATTTTATTTTTTTGAATTGTAATGTAAGGTTCGTGTATGTAATATTTTTCCAAGACTGCTAAACTGATCAGACCTTTTGGATATGTTTCTTCGTAATCATGCCAATGTATTGAAATGACGAACCCGATTCAGGCTTCTGAGTTTAGGGTGTTACATGTGTTCACAAACATATACATTATAAATATTTAATATATATGATATTTATTCAAAAAAATAAATTAAAATTTTCACGTGGTTAAAAAAATGCTCTAATTAAATTGATTAATAGAGATTCATGAACCACCTCTAATTTCATGAATTATAGGGATCTCAACCCCCTATCATATCATAATTTATAGGGGGTTCACAAACCCCCCAAATTTTATAAATTAGATAGGGTTCACAACCCCTCCTAATATAAGAGATTAGCAGTGATTCATGAACCGCCTCAAATGTATTATATCTGAGGGCGTTCAAACCCCAAACTAATTTCACACATTATAGACGGTTCAAAACTCCATAAAATATCCAAAATTAATTTATATATAGAATCTAAAATCCAACTGAACATATAGTTTCAATTATGATTTAATTGGCATTTTTTCACAAAATCGCCTCTAAAATCCATCCAAATATTATATAAATAATTATAAAAATTTAAAGGGGGTTGTGAAAATGCAATAAATTCAATGATTACTCGTTTTTGTGAATAAACCCCTCTAAAATTACTTTAATGGTTTTTGGGTATAAAACCCTCTAAAAAACTATCGCTACTCTACAGGTTTTTTAGTGCCTTAGAATTTAGTACATGTGATAGATCTGGTATGTACTTCCTTAAGAGGGATATGTGAAATACATTATGTATCTGAGACATGATTTTTAAAAGTTATATTTGATAGGAAGAAAATCAAACATGACCAAGAATATCAATGGGACTCATGGACCAGGGACATAGCTTTCCCATCATCCCAAATCTCATGACTCCCTTACCTGGATATATGTAAAGGAATATCCTGTCTCAAACCTCAAACACTAGGTCCCATTAATGATTTTATGAAAAAATATTTTTTCGACATTGCGTGGTCCTGAGGTGTTTCGCAATGGTATTTACCTTCTCTACCATTTCTTCAACATTTTAGGCCCCAAAACCATACATTCAATGACTTTATATTAGAATGTAGGTGTTTTGTATCCTTTAGAATAAAGAGCATCATATGGATCCATTTGGATTTCTTTGTGGAATATATTATAGTAATAGAATCTGACAAGAGGAATATAATAGTTACATAATCCATTGAATTTAATCATCATTCTCTCACCATATCTTCCCTTTTTGAAATAGTCTACTAAGATTTTCCATCAGTTTGATGTTGAAAAGAAATATTGATGTTCATCTCAGTGTTTATGGAAATTTTTCTACTTTTTTAGAACATGAGTTGAAATATCTGATCTCAATCAGATACAATATCTAATGGCACTCCATGAATCAGGAACACTTCTCTAATGTATATTTATCCATGTTGATCGAGTGAGAATTACTATTTTATTATAATATATTGAGTATTCTCTGTATGATGATCAACAATGACCCATATAAAATTATTTCCCCATTATGACTTTAGATTTCCAGTGAAAACGTACATAGTAATATTTTCATGTTTCCTTGTACATATAGGTTGTGGTTTTATAACCCATTATACTTTTTCCTTTTATCCTTCACTATCCAAAATTACAGTAGCATTGTATTATATTTGATGACCTCTTTATTGATATTGTCCATCCAATAGTTCTCTCTGATATATTGATACATCTTTGCGAACCCTGGGTTGATGGAAAAGGTCTAGCTATGTGAATCATTCAAAATATCCATATTTCATATTATGATTTTATGGTACAAAATGTTTTTACCCTAATATTATGACTCTTACCTCATAAATTTGAACTCTAAGGATTCCCCATTTTTGATAGCTTCATCCTTATTCGGAATTTCCCATCATCTCACTGAACATCCTTTATTTTTTTCTAAAATGTTTGGCTGTTAAATCCATTAAGAATGTAATGATGATGTTCCTTAAATTATGATTACCAATTTCGTAATTTACAAGTATATTAATATTTTACCATGCTCAATCATTATCATTGATAATGTTGTAGGATCATTTCTACTAAGATCATCTACCACATTATTTTCTTTACCAGTATGGTAGTGGATTGAGCAGTCGTAATCCATGATGTGATCTAACCATCTCCACTAGTTCATATTAATATTCTTCTATGTTAATATATATTTGAGGAACTTATGATCAGTTTATACCCCACACATCACCCTATATTGATATTGCATTCATATTTTCAATACCAAAATTATAGCAATTAACAAAAAATCATGTTTAAGATAGTTGTTTCTCATGACCACTCATCTTACATGAGGAAGAAGTTGTCACATTATCTACTATAATCACTCAACATCCTAATACCATCATTGAAGCATCATTGTATACAACTAAGAGTTCCCCAATAATGGGAACTGTATGTAATGATTTAGTGATAACCATTTTTTTAACTCCTTAAATAATTATTCACATTCACAAGTCCAGAAAAAATTTTGTCACTTCTAAGTCATCATGGTTAGTGGGATTTAAAATCATGATAAATTATACAAAAATCATTATTATTAACTATAAAGACCAGGGAAACTATGAATCTACATTACATACGATGTTCTGGGACCATACTCAATTTCCATTGTCTCAAAATGCTCTATAGATATCCCTTATTAGTGATAAAATGTCCCAGGAATGATGCTTAGTCCATCAAGAAATCAAATTTAATGTACATTTCATACAATTTATCTCTTCAAAAAGTATTTATCATAGTATTCATGTGATTCTCAATATCTTAAATTCAATTGGATTATACAATAATATAATCTATAATGACTAGGATAAATATGTTATGATAATATCTAAAGAATATATTCATTAAGTCTATGAATATTTCTGGAGAATTAGTATGTCAAAAGAGCATCACTATGAACTCATCATTTTTATATCTCATTAAAAATTTAGTCTTGGGAATATCTAAATTCCTTATATTTTATTAGTGATATCTCGTCTGAAGGTCCTCCTTAAAGAAGTACTTTTCCTCACATAGTTGATCAAACAAGTCATCTATCTGTGGTACGAGATTCTTGATCTATATCATGATTTTTTTAGGACATGATAATTAATTCATAGGATCATTGATCTATCCTTATTTTTTATAAAGGTGAATGGTGCAAGACAAGGTGAATAAGGAAGGCGTATAAAAACATTTTCCATATTAACTTATAACTGGTCTTTACGTTCTTTTAAATCAATGGTGCACATCCAATAAATAGTAGTTATAATGGGAAGATAACTAGGTATACGTTCAATTTAGAGCTCAACCTATCGATAAAGATGAAAACTAGGAAATTCTTTATGGACCACATTGGGGTAGTCCCTCACAATGGGAATGTCTTCAAGAATGGTCCTCTCTATTGTCTCAATAATTTTGTATATATATTCTTAATAATATGGAAATAATATCCATAGTTGATTTGATGATTCTAAAATAGATTCACCATCCTTCTTACAGATGTACAGAATTGGAGGATGCCTTGGGATATGAAGATTTATCTCTCTCTTAAGAGAGGTGATGTTTGAATTATATGAATATAGACAATACATGGACAATATAGAATAAAACTCCACTAAAGGAAGTAAGATGATATTTTATTGTAGGATTAGTCTAAAAACATTTTCTATATTGGAGTTATATACATTAGATACAACAATATCCCCATTCATTTTTTTCAAAGATAACTTATCTATGATATTTTGATGTGGTTTTTGAATAGTTCTATTAAAATTTCAGGATATGAATGAATGTATAGATAAATAATCAAAAAGAATATTTTGTATTATTGAATTAATAAGATTCATACTTATCACCAGATCAATGTATGAATCAACCACATAAGTATAGATAGAATATTCCCTAACATGTTGTCATTGGGGTTGTTTTCATTGATTATATTTTCAAACCATTGTCTTTGGAAATTATCTAACATAATCCCCATGTTCTACATAGTTGAAACACTGTATTATTGGATGAGAGTTGATCTGGACCTTCCATTCTTCTTCAAAATTAGTAGTATTTTCATATCCCTTTGACTATTATTATCCTAAAGCACCTATTTTCCACATTTGAATCATCACTTAATACCCATTAGAGAGTTCACAAGATGCTTCTTCCCATAATTTCTAAATGTGGGATGTTGGGTTTTACTAAATCTATGAGATTTATATATTGATCCTCTTATATTAAAGTCCATTTTCCTCTTTTTAACAAGGTTAAAAAAAGTCCAATGAGAGTATCTAGTATCCATATCATCCTTAATGGCTCAACGTATAATCTTCTCATAGTTTTAGAAGTTTCAAATCACAAATGATTTAGGTAGACTTGTATTTAATCTACTAAAGAAGGGATCCACATTCTTTCATTTTTCAGGACGATAATAGAGGTGTATTGTGAAATTATTCTAAGTTTGTCCTCATACTACATGATGGACTCATCTTCTTATTTATTTAGTCCAGGGAACTCCTTATATATCTTATGATAGATAGTTTATTAGAAATATTTATTGAATAATATTTTCATGAATTCTTTCCATTCCATGAAATCAATTTCATATTTAGTCATCAAATTGTTTATCAGTTTCAACCACTAATCAGATTACCCATCAAAACAATTTTCTACAAGCACAACATTCAATTGTTATGAGCATTAGTGAATAGAGAATATATTCTCAATATAGTTAACGCTTTTTTCTATCATGAGAGGATCATTAGATCCACTAAATATATAAGCCCTTCGAATAAAAAAACACTCAACTACAGCATTTTCTTTATTATGAGGATGGAGTTATACACTATTCATGTTAATATTAATATCCTGGTCCATTGTAGCTAGTATTTTCATCATGTTACAAACTCTTCTTTCTATCTATTTTGGATTTTATTTGGGAAATTATAATATTGGCAATCACATTGGATCATGGAACAGGTTCTCATATTTAACACCATTATCTAAAAAAATAAAAATAATAGTTGGTGGGGTCTTGAATTGTTATCTAATGGTCCTATAAAATGTAACTATGAACATAGAGGGATAAACTTATAAATGAAAAGTATATCCAAATTTATTATATCCTAGGTTTTTATATAGGTTATCAGTAATGATCGAATAAACCCTAGGTTTTTTCCAAAACATTTTTAGTTCTAATCCTGAAAAATTACTTGAACATTATTTGATACCAACAATAGTGGACTTAGAATTTTACAAATAACATTACATGAGTTTTAATATAACTATACATAAAATAAAAACCGAGGGTCAAAAAATATATCTCTTTCGAATAAAAGGTACATATATTGAAAACATGATACATGAATAAAACAACTTTTTATTAATATCCATAATGAGATCCAAAATTCCTTTGAGATCCTATATATTAGTAGGATTAACTAGGGAATACAATTAAAAATAGATGAGATAAAAAGACCAATATCATAATAATCTTGGTAAATAAGCATACAACTCGACTCAGAAGGCATAATATGATATCATAAAAGGCATAGATCATGAATAAATATATAGAGACATAAAATATTGAGCATGAAATCATATGATTTTGTAATTATAAGAATGTGTAAACAACACATATCATGTCATAAACCTGACTTGAGGTTAATTATCAAGATGATATCTCATGGTAGAAAAAGTTTCATAATTGATTAAGTTTACTCCCTAATACCATACATAACATCTCATGTGGAAAAACATTTAACCTATTATTTTTAGAAATATATGAAAACAACCATCATGAAATTTACATGAATATGTTTTCCATATAAATAAATATAAAATATGAAATAAAACTAATAGATACCCATGAAAATAAATGGGATTCCTAA
Organism: Viscum album; assembly: GCA_963277665.1. Lineage (NCBI taxonomy): Eukaryota > Viridiplantae > Streptophyta > Magnoliopsida > Santalales > Viscaceae > Viscum > Viscum album. Next base: position 1,870,662,232 of record OY728119.1, on the reverse strand, counting down.
TCATGTCATAAGGGATAAAAAGGGTGTATCATAAAGGTATCCCTGAAATAAGGGATTAAATAATTATCAGAGAATCATAATGTAATTGTAATAATATATCATGAGTAATGATGTCCAATTTATTTTAAAACATGAAATTTTGTGTTTAGGTATCTTTATAAATGTGCCATTATAGTGCGTCTTAAGGGAAAATATTATAGAGCCCATAAAGAGGACAAAGGAATAATAATTTATATAAAAAATGAAATAAATTATTCTTTCATGATAATATTGATAATTTGAGAAATTATGGATGTATTAAATCATTTTATGGTTTTTACTTGAAAATAGATAAGAAAATGAGAATTTCCCATTAATTGGGTTCTCTTATCAAGAGGAATTGAGAAGGAAAATTTTTAAAACATATATTTCCCCATCTATGAATCATGAATTCGAGAAAAATATTGATGTTTTTAACATTTATACAGAATATATGATAATTATATAAAATTAATATATAGATAAATAGAAGAAATGGCATATAACATGTTACCCATAGAAAAATGTATTTTTGGAGAGGTCCCTTAACTTATGTCTGAATGAGTTCTGCACTTGCACATAATGTCATGTACAATAAAATTAGATTAATTAATTATTAATTCATAACATTTTACAGATATATTTTTTTCATTATAATTTTATTAATTTTATTTATGGTGATTTTCTGACTTATAAAGTTCCATTTCATCATTCCAGGAGTATTCAATTCAGGGTTTCATGATCGATTTGCTTGTGTATAATTATAAATGTTCTTGTTAAATGAAAATAAAACTCTATATGTGAAATTAAATGGTTGTAATTCACATAATAATGTTTGAATGATAAATATAACATTTTATTTCTTCTCATGAGGATGATTCATCTGATAGAATGTTAATGACCAATGTTTAGTTTATTATCATGATGTTTTTGACCATCATGAATTATTTTAATTTTAGTTAATATCATGTCTGTATATTAGTTATAAAACATAAAATTTTTCATAATATATTTATTAAAATATAATTTCTCCATAATAATATTATTATGTATATCCTTGAAGGTTGTAATGGAAAATATAAACACATTATCCTTAGAGACGGTTAACCTCCATAATTTAGACGAATGTTTGTTTTGTTTGAGTAAGAGGAAATAAAAATATGGTTGGATAAAATATATATAATTAGAAATATAAAATTAAAATTTATACATGATTGTATATTTAGTATAATTCTATGGATGAAGTAGTCGATGAGAAGGTAGGAGAAGAAAAAATGAAGGGAGGTGTTTTGAGAAACATATCCCTTGAATATCACTTCCTTGAAGGACCCCTTAAGAAACATTAAACTCATATTTTAGAAATTCCATAATAAATTTGAAATAGAGACAGTGGATAAGATAGGGTTTATATGGATTTTTAATTCTTCACATCTTAGAAGTTTTGAGGAGAAATGGTGGTTAGGGGTGTTATTCATAAGTGGAAGATAAGGGTGTTTTTTATTAGTATATTTTTATAGTTTATTATCCAATCTCAATACAATAAATTGTATTGAATAATATGACTATAATTAGTAAATGGATCATTAGATATTGGGAAACGGGTGATTAAAACATCCATCACTCAAAAAGTCTTGTATTTTTATTATAATGTTATATACTATATATTATTATATTCCATTATTCACCAAAAATTCAAGCATTTTTGAAAAATATCAAAAATTAACCATAAACATTTCTGGAGGAGTATATTATATTAAAAAAATGCCCATAAATTATTTAATAAATTTTTCTCACTATGATAAATTTAATTTTTAAATAAAATCATCATTTATTTACAAAATAAAGACTTTAATATTATAATTTGTTTTATGACCCTTTGAAAAATTACCTATTGTCTCATTAAATGATTTTATAATTATAATAAAGCGTAATACTAATTTATGAATACATTTAATAAAAAAATTCTTTTAAATCATTATATTCATTATAAATCATCATATAAAACATTTTTATTTAAAAAATTAACAACACTTAATTTATAATTTTTAAAACATTTATTTACTTATACCATGATTAAAATATATATAGTGTATTAATATTATAAGATTCATAAATATTGTTTCACATTTCAATGGGTGAGATTACTATATAGATCGTTATATTAATATTTCAATAGACAAATTACTATTCCAACAGTCAGATTAATATTACAATGGTTAGATTTATAACGATTATATAGCTTTACTGCTTTATATAAATACATATTATTATATTAATTATTCATTAAATTTTAATTTTTCAAAAGAATGTATATATAAATATTTATACTTTTATCATCAGATTTAATATTGTATTATGATCATTATTTTTATTTCTACTGACTTGTTCATGAGGGTAGTCATTCTCGTGAATCAAGGAGATACAAATTATCCAATTTTTCCTATTATTTTCCATTTTTTGTCCGGTTGAAATATTTGGAGTTATTATTGGTCAGTTACTAACTAATGTATCATTATTTAATATTGAGAATAGTGTTATTTTCGCTATGTAAGGTTTTTTATTTTATACTACAAGGCATAATATTATTAATGAAAATTCATTTGATAATATTATATGTTATTACATTACACTTTTCCCAAATTTAATTCAATTTAGAAATATAGTTTTTTTATTCTAGTTGACCTTTTTATTTCCATTTCATTCTATTGAATAGGAAGATTTCTTAATCATTTTTACGATACGAGGTTTTGAAAATTAAATTTTCTTATATAAATCCCCAAATTACCAATCACAATATTAAAATTCAATTTTGAAATTAATTAAAGTAGGGAATGTAGAACCCTAGGATTTTCAAAGAATGCTATATTCGATAACATTTACAACATAAGACATTGAGCTTTGACAAAGAATGATATTGTATTATTTTATGACTATTATAACATAGTCATTTTATTATAATGTTTGAATAGATGTAACCAAATTATGAAATATATATAATTTTTACAATCAATAAATTTTTTTATAAATTAACAAGAAATAAGTACTCAAATTTTTGAAGTCATTTTATTATTCAAATTTTTTTTTCTCAAAATTAGTTTTTATTAATATTTATGATTTAATATTATAATTAATTAATGAAAATTTAAGAAAATATATTTCATAAAAATAATATTAATTTATAAATAATTATATAAAAATTATCTTACATATAATTTTTGGGAGTATTATAAAAACATTTATATTTTAATGAATATTATAAAATATTATTTTTATTGAAAATAATATTTTATTTCATGAATTCAAAAAGTATCATTTTTATGGTTTAAATTTTAAATTATTATTATTATACTATTCAGAATCCCATTACTTTCATTTGAATCAACTTTTTTTGTTAATTTTGATATAAACACATTTTTATACCTAAGAATACATTTTTTGAAAAATTGTTTTCATTTCATTTTACGTATTTAAAATTAAATTAAATTCCACTACATCAGTGAAATGAATTTGAAAAAATAAATTTAATATTTTTTACATAGTGGAATTACTATTGGGTAAAATTGTAAAATTAATTTTTTATCAATATGAATAACAATCATTGTAAATTTTTGTTACTACGGTAAAAGTAAGATATGTTAATTACAGTTAAAACTAATCAGACAAGCCATAAAATTAATTAAAAATTTTCATTTATTTAATTTGTTGTGTTTATTTCATCGATAATAATCCTACTTTCTAAAATATTATTTTTGGTTTCAATTTTTATTTTATTTTGAGTTTCAATATTTTTTGGTAAAAGATAGTGTCAAAAATATCACTTTATTGCATAAATATGTATAATGTTTTTGACTGGGAAAAAAATTAGTTTTCTTTTAAATGGTTATTTAAAATATTAATTATTTTTTATGAAGTTAGTATATTTTAATTTTTTATTGATCAAATAATCACTTTAAATGCTTACGCAACACTGATACATTGATTTTGCAAGCAGTAGAAAAATCAAAAAAATAATACAAAATCCTCTAAAATTTAATACATTGGGGTAATTTAAAGTCTTCTGAAAATTTAAATATAAATAAATAATATTATATATTGTTTATTTTATTATATATTAATTAAATTAATTTTATTTTTAATTCAAATTTAAATAACATTAATAGTCATAAAATGACATTAAAAGTATTTTATGTTAATTATATTTGATTAATTTATTTAAAAATAAAGTAAACATGAAATATGAAAATTATAATAAGAAATTGTTTAAAATTTCATCCCTTGGAAAATTATAAATTTATTTTCAACTTATATTTAAAATTATAACCCTTCAATACTGAAAAATTCATTACCATGATTAATGTTAAAACTCATTATCCAAGATGTTAAGCCAAAAGATACAATTTATAATGATATTTAGACATGTATAGATTTTATTAGGATAATATATTAAGACTTTATCCTATTAATTATAGAATACATTTCATTTGGATCTATTTTACATAAGTTAGACACATATTATATTATAATATTTCATGTTTTTAAAAAATTCCATTATTGATATTTTATAAAACAAATATTCTATTAAATAATTGAAAAATAAAAAAAATTATCTTCCAAAAATTTAATGTAATGTAGATGAAAATTTCAACTATGGTCCTTATATTTTTCATTTTTCATTTTATATTAACCTTCCAAACCTCAAAATAATAAAAAATATTTATATCACTGTATTTTTCAAAAGGGTTAACATGGATTAAAACTAATAGAAAAGGGTTAAAAAAATCACCTCAACATGTCAAACTTTAATGGGATGAATGGATTTGGACTCACCCTAATACTATCTTATAAATATATCAATATGGATCCTCTAGAATTTGAATGTTAATTTACATTAATTTAATATTTTCAATAAATCCAAGAGAATTCATCCTCTCTCTTATAAATAGGAACCTCTTCTCTTATATTACTCACACATTTTGAGAGTTATAGCGTGAAAAAACATCCAAATTATTTTATCAACTTAAATAATCACAATATGGATGCTATGGTGTTCTTTAATGATCATTCCATGTGTCCTTAAGAAGTAATTAAAGTAGGTCTACCAAAGAAGAGGAAATTGACTTACGCAACATATTTCTACTTATTTCATACTCAAATCATCTAAATCCATGGTATATATCACAACATAATTACTTTATATTTAATTTAAATTATTATTATTATTTTTTAACCATAATACACCTACTTCCAAACCATTGGAAAATGATAACGTTTCTCGTTCTTACGTGTGGACTACCACCACCATGAAGCGATTTGATTCATTTTTTCATTTTTGTTTAACATAGATGGTAGTGAGGATATATTTAATTAATAATATATATATATATATGATATAAAAATATCCCATATTTTTTAATTATTATTCTCTTTTGTATAATTTCATCCCTCAAAAATGGAAATAGCGTTCATGCATACGTACGTCCAACTGTCTCCCCGAAAGATGCAATTCACTTTTCAATAACGATAATTTTTGGATGGATATATATATATATCTTATTTAAGTTGAGTTTAACCTTTTTGTATAAGTTGGTACCATGATGAATGTACAAGAACCGGAACAATAAAATTGAATCTTCGATGAAAAACAAAACAATTAAGACTTGAAAACAGAGATTTTTATAATGAATTATTAATAAATGGGGGTTTAAATGTTATCATTTCTTGATTTATAATATAATAATTTTATTAACTATTATTTTGTATAATTAAATTATATATTAATTTATTATACAGGATGTTAGAATTATTTTGAATTAAGTAGAACTTGAGGTAAGGGTTTCTCATCTTACTTTTATTTATAAAGTAATTATTCTCTACTCACCGCTAGTTTCAATTGTGTGTTTTATATAATTCCAATGAATGTTTTTTAAGATTAATTCATAAAAATTATGGGTATTTTAAAAGACATATAAGGTTTTCCATTTCAACATGTTTTTTTATAAATATTTTTAAAGAAGTAAAGGTTTTGTGTTCCAATCTAGTTATTTACAAGGATGGTTTATGATTAAGCTTCTAGTGATAAAATATTATTATCTAACTCACTAAAAATTCATTAATTATCTACTCCTATGTTTATTTTTTGATTTTCATTATTTTCATTTCACATTTATCTCTTTAATAACTCATGATACATGAATAATATTTTTAAAGAAAACCATCTTTATTTCTCTCTTTAGTAGAAAATACATTGTATTCCATATCCATGTTTTCTAAAAATGTTTTAATGGATGGTTTAATTATTATCCTATGATTTTTAAAATTCATTTTTACCCATAATTGATTTTTTTATAAATTATTTAAAATTAATCTTATTTTTTTCATTATGATATATTTTAAATTTTAAAAAATGTGAAAGGAATTTTGTTTTAACATTCAACACATGAACTGAATTTCACACCATTATAACCACTAAATTATTTGAAGAATACTATAAGAGTTTACATGTTTATTTTCATAATTTGTTTTCTAATTTTTTTTGATTTATTTAATAATTGATTTCAATATGAAAAGGGGGATTTCCTCTAGAAAAATTATAAGCGATATTTTAATTGAAGTTTCATCTATGAATAAATATTTTGATGTAAAAAATGGATTACTAGGTATATAATCCAATGATATTATAATTATTATTTCTTTAGACGATTTATTATTATGATGATGAAATTTTTATGATGATTTTTAATTTTCCACTAGTTATACTCTGATGAAATGATGAAATGTTTATAAATCTAATTTAATTTCCATGGGTTATGATATGATGAATGTTTTATAATATTTTGTAATACAAATGTATTATTTTAATTATTTGAAATTTGGGATAAAAAATGTATATATTTCCAACGAACATGGGTAAATATGGATATGTCATGATATAATAAGTAATTCAATGGGGGTATGAACCCAATTCTTTGAGGGACTATTCAATGGGATTTTGGGAGTGAATATTTATTAAGGATATAATAGAATGGGTAGTGAACTCAATCCACTATTATAATCTTGGTAGTGATCCATAACATAGAAAATCATTCTCTATGCTTATGTGTATTCTAAAAAATTATCTTTTATGAAAATGCAAAGCCTTCATGGCTTTTTTTTTTGATTATTTATGATTCATGCTTTATTAACAGCCAAAATTTATGCCATGATTGAGGAGTGTGATCTATGATACATGGGATATGGTTTTCAAATGTTAAAATCATTTTTATAGCCTTATACTCTTATTATTATTATGTATTCATTGGTATATACTTTTTTATGATTACTATGAATTTGAGATTGCACATTCTAATGTTTCATGTACCACGGTTATAAAGAAAGCTTTTATTTATGGTATGTATAATGTAAGGTATTAGATCGTATTATCCCTTTCCTGGTTGATTTTGGGATGTTGGAGGGACCCATAATTAGGGTCAAAGGTGTTTAGAGTGTGTTTTGGGAAAACATGGCGAGCCTCTACCGAAAATTCCACTGATGAAGTTTGAAGGGATGTGTTGTTCCATTGGGATAGATTATGTGGTGTAATAGATCTGGTTGTGGTGTAAGAGGGAATGTGGGAGTTTCATGGATACTTCTAAATTGAGGGGGTAGCTACGGTGTGAAGGAATGTTGTGGTGTAGCCCTTCACATGGGTGTAGATCATTGTGGAATGTAGCACAGAGGCTATGGTGTAGAGAGATTCAAGTATACTACTTTTTTAGGGGAATCTATATCCTGGGATATGGGTTGTACTGTAGCAGCTTTTTGGTAGATATGAGTTTTTCAACATGGTACTTATGTCTATGATGAAACCCCGAGACCACCTTTAATAGTATCTATCCATGTAACCTAGAACTACCATTGATGGATGGGGGTTTTGGGATGGTCCCTCAGGTTGCATCATAGAATACCCTATGTCACAAATCGTTACATCATGGTCAAAGGTGCTTTATTGTAGTCTCTTTAAAAAGATTCTACCTATAAATACCCCCAGAACCTCAAACCTAAAATTCATAACTCTTATTTTACTCAAATCCAAATAACTAAGAAGGTTCTTTTGAAGATCAATAAAGCACCTTTGAATATCATTTGATCCTAGATTCATGAGTTTGATTTTTGTTAATCCAAGGTAATATATATCTCGATTTTCATGCAGTTTCTCTATGTTTGACCTCATTTTCTCTAGTTTATTCTTTATATGATTTTTCATTTTATCATCGCTGATTCTTATGGTTTATCATTTCTTGTTTTTTTATGTTCTCATTGAATTATGTCTTAGAGAGATCATAGTTCCTCCTAGGGGCAGTGATCAGATATATGCATCATTGGTATGTTATCATGAAAAAAACATTGAAACATTAGAGGTCGGGGATTCATTTCTTCAATTTTATGAACATTCAATCATAAATTAACCATGGTTTATCCCTTTCTATAGTAATGTAATTAAATTAATAAATATTTAATTATATTAAACATTTAAATTGGATAGTGATCGTATGTTGTTGATTTTTCATCATTATAATTTTCCCCCTTTTTACTAAATAGTGTGTTATATATGTTATAATATTTTTATGAGATTATTACTCTTGGTTTATAAAGATTCATTGGAAATTTTAATGAATATAAAGTCTATAATAACTGATTGGGTCGATTAATTAATTAATAATGTACATGTTTAATAAATTCTGTGTTTTTTATAATTTAATTGCAATAAAATTGATTCTAATTGTATTTTTTATAGTTTAATGTTATTATTTGGTGTTTTAATATAATTTATAAATAACATGAATAATTTTAAATATTATGGATGAAAATAATAAGTAATGTTAATTGAGAATTTTTCTCCTCGTAGTTTTATGAAATTTTAAGATTCTAGATAAAATCTTTTATTATTGTAATATCTTGTTATAGTTGATACCTTAGGTCTTACATAGTTGGAACCTATGATAATTGAATCAATTAATTTAAGATAGAATAATTTTTTTTGTTAGATAATGTTAAATTTTTTTCCAATAGTTGTAATTTTTTTATAAAGGTTCGATTCATTGTGTTGGGGGTCTTGAGAGCCCATCTCTATATAAAGGAAAAATGCCTTGTTTTATAGCCTAGTTTCCCTACTGATTGTTCTTGATTTTTGGTTTCCATTTTTATGTTCTCTGTATATGATCTTTTTATGTGGTCTTATGAACCTAGGATGGCTAATCATATCAAAAATAATAATATATTTACGGGGTTTCCCTAGATTATGTAGTCAAAATTCATGCATGTGACATCAAGATGCATCAGGATATGCATGAGGGTGTTAAAGATAACACTATAGATGATGAAACATGTGTTATCTAGGATTTCCCATTGACATGATGAGATCTTGAAATCTTGCATGTTGAATCAGTTTGAATTATAGATTGCCAGGTTACTTATTTTACCTACTTTCCTTTCCACACTTTTTAAGGAAACTGTATGGCATTTATTCATCTCTTTTTTGGTAGCTGATGATGTTTTCCTGGAGTTCCTAGAAATAGATAAGAATTAGTAATTTTGGATAAATTACATAACCCATCGTGTAGGTTATTTTCTGGATGAAAATTAAAAATATTTAATCTTATGAAACCATGGTCTTGATTAGATTAGGTCAAGATGAAATGTACTTGGATTCATTGGTTAATGATAGGTTATAAGAAAAAATATTATATGGCTATTTAATGCCTAATGAATTCATTATCCAAAGGAAATGATAAAAAAGGGAGGAATTAATATAGTGATTATTCTGTAAAATTTATGTCTTCTAATTTGATATCTAGGCCCTAACAATGGAATCTAGGTGTTCGAGTGAAAATAGATGATGTTGAGCCTAGGATAAGGATATGACAATAGTGCAGTCATGAACTGTATTATATCCTTTATATTTTTTGATTTCTTATTCAACCCTATCCATGTCTATTAGGTTGAGTAACACCTGGTAGAATATAGGAGGTTTTTCCCCAATATCCTGGTTGGAGGATGGAGGGCTAACAACCCCTTTTACCCCAATCACTTCTCTGGATTGTTCTCAGGATGGTATTCATGGTGGTTAGTTTCTAGTATATTTGTGTAGAAGTAAAACATGGATTATTTTTTCAAAAAAATTTATCTCCATATGTAATATCCAAATGGTAATAATTTATAATATATATATGGGCTATGATGTAACGATGTACATACTCAGTTTGTAGGTTGTGATGTCTTGATGTATAATACCCGATGTTTGATAAAAGTCATATGCATTGCGGTGGCTTCCAAAAACTACAAATTCACTATATAGAGATGTTATATAGTTTTATGGGATGATTAAATGTATAAGGTTTCATTTATGATACTTAGATTAGGTTTCCACAAGCTGGATAAAATTTGGAGAGAGATGGATCCAGACGTGTGATGTTGGGGTAGAGCAAAAAACCATTAAGGAAGTAGTGGAGGGGTACACTTATTGACTTTTTAAATTATATGATCCCTTGTATTTATTAATTTTTGATATATGTCTATGGGAGGATTCAAAATTAGTATACCTATTTAGGTGACAAGTTATATTCTTTTGTTCTTCACCGGTCTTTTTTTCCCACATGAGTAACTAGGGAGTATCCTATTGTGTATATTATTATGATCAGACAACTTATATTTTAACCCTTTTTCAGGGCCACATGAGTAGGTGGGATATTGGGCCTTATCATAGTTTTATAGGTGTTGTTTGGGCGTCATGGTCACTGGAATTTTTACCTTATTTTGGTTATCTTTTAAATTTCCTTTCAGTTGTTTTAATCCTACATATCTTTGCATGTATGCACTTGGGATTTATCTTATATATTTTATAAGGTGTATATTTGTTAATGTATATTATCTATAACTTATATATGTTCTCTTAGAGGTTAATTCATCCTATATGCATGCATATTATACCCACAATGCTAGTTTCTGACCTGGTGCATACTGGAGCAAGACTCAAGTAGTCACCATATCCCCTTTCACAGTATTGACCCAATAGATGTATTATTTGGGGTATGGGTCCTGATAGAGTAATGTCATAGGTTAATGTTTAGGTATAGGATGGAGTTTCGAGTTAGGGGATGGTGAGTCTTTATTTACTAGTACAGAAATAATGTAATCTATGTTTACTGAGTGATGTAAACATGGGATACCATATGAGGCATGGGCATTTAGGCCCCAATATGATCTAATTCATGGAACATTGAGTTTACTATACTTACTAAACAATGTGATACTTTCTTTAGGTTAGATACCTAGGATTGGATAATCACAATTCTTATTTAATTCTATGTTTGAAATGGGTAGACCATTGGATAGGGAAAACCCATACATAAAATAACAAATTAATTATTTAATTAATGTTAATTATTCAATATTCATGTTTTATGAGTGTAACCATTTTCTCATTTTGTAGGTATGGATCCATGTAGATATCCGCATTAGTTTTATGTTGTAGATGGTCATTTTGATATTTCAATAGATCCCCATAATGTAGAGGTTGATGATGATTTCCCATGGAGGAGAACCCTTCTAGAGATTCAGTTCTAGTGTCTATAGATGTACAATGAATTTGCTTCAAAGTCAATCACAAAAGAATGACCATATGAGGTTGATATATCCTACAGTTTGATCTGTACATGGAAGGGGAATTGGGTTTCATTGTATGTGATTATGCTACATGGGGAAGTGAGGTAGTGTTGGATATTATTCATTGGGGATAGTGAGGAGTTAGTAGTCTCATTGGAGAAGTTACAAGATATATTCCAATCATATTTTCTTTTTTATAACGTGATGGTGTCCATTCAATAGGATCATCATAGCCTTTGATAGGGGTGTTCTAGAATTCTAGAATTCAATATATATTTTATGACACTTTTATGATATGCTTCAGAACTATTTTTAGATGAAGAGTCTAGGGTGATTAATTCTTTAGGATGATATTCCTCGAGATATCTACCACCAGGTCACCCCATTCATGTTTTCAACATATCATTTTGTTTTTGAAAGAGTAGTGGTTCTTGAAATGATGATTGAAAAAAATGGATCATCATGAGAGAGAAGTATCCATGATTCCTATTTAATCATAGTTATGGAATTAGGTTCTATGGATCCTAGACAAAATAGCTTTTTATCAGCCAAGGGTGCATCCCAAACCTCCTCATCTAATTTCTATGAGGGCAGTGGATCTCAGACCTATGCCAAGGAAATAAATTCTTTTTATTGTTGATTTTGAGTTCATCAACAACATGGGTGGCAAAAATTTCTATTCATTCAACATTTTCAAAATATATTTCATCAGGTTCCTCCATTGAGGTAGTTATATTGTGCTAGCAATAATAGGGTGATCTATTTTGGGATCAAGAGGCAAAAGATGGGGTGGGTAGACTACATCACTAAGATGATTCCCATCCTCATAGGGTAGATATCATCCATTGTGTTGATCTTCAGGTAATCCATATAGATCATAAATTAGGTCAAAACCATCTTCATTCTCTATCATTTACAAAGCTAGTTTTCGTAAAAGGTACCCATTTTCTTCTTTCTACATGGGTATGATATTTTCTAGATACGATATTTATAAATTCATCCATATCACCTTCCATTGTTCATTTATTAAGACTTGAGTTGCTGTGGATTCCAATTCCATTCGATTTGACTATGCTGCTTGGAGGTCAAGCTAAATTTCCTAAAGTATGTAAAGACTATGATCTATTGTATGTGTAGCACCACCCTTTGAGAAAATTCATATGTTTATGGATACAACCATATGACCAAATCCTCTATATGTAGTGGCTTTATTTAGTGTGTTCTATTGTATATTACTTTTAGGTATAGGTTGTATTTACTGATGCAGATATATTGAAAGCATTGTTCATTTGAATGGAAGACCCTCAGATGGGTTAGAATTGTGGTTCATCATTGTCTTCCTTGATGGATGAGTTGATGATGAGTTCATCAAGTGTTCTGTTAATGTTGTTTATAAGGGTTGTAGAAGTGTATCTTTATGTATTTCCTAATGAGGTTATAGAACTACCCCCCTAAATGAGTTTTTTTTGGATTGACCTATAACAATAAATTTCTATTTTCACTATGTCTCTATATAGGATGTCACATTCTCAGTTGAGAGTGTTATGCGTACAAATCACTGCTATGTTGCAGTGAGGTTTTTTTCATCCATTTGTTTCACCTTGAGGTGCAATTGTTTTTTTAATAATGATGGGTTCTGAAATTTTATGGATTTGTATGTTTATTATCACTATAATAAAGTGATAGTGAATAAATGATATATTCTTCCATGAATTTATGAATTATTCAATCATTTGAAAAGAGTAATATAGTTCACAAAGATGAATTTTTTGTCTGGATATCAACAGATGTGGATGAAATATGTGGATATCCCAAAGACAAAATTCAGTTATTGAAATGTAAATTATGAATTTGTTGTCATTTTTTCTGCATGAAGAATGTTCCAATTGTGTTCATGTGTTTAATGAACATAGTGATTAGGGGGGTTCTGGATAAGTTCATGGTGGTGTTCATTGAACACATCCTTGTATAATCTACTTCTATGTAGAATCATGAAAAGAAATTATGTGTTATTTTGGGAGTTCATTATCAATAGAGTAAAATTAGTATGATTTCAAATTATTTTTTCTAAGATCATGATGTTCATTTTTTGAGGAATTTTGTGTCCCAAAAGGTTGTATTTGTGGATCCTTAAAAGATTAAGGAATTTCTTTCATTGGAATCCCCCATGATTGTAGAAGAGATGGAATGATTACTTGGTCTTATAAGAAATTATAGGAGGGTATTTGAAGATTTCTATTAGGTTGATACTTCTCTAAAATCCTTCACTAGGAATGATTTGGCGTTCTTGTTTACCGACTAGTGTGAGGAAACATTCATGTTTTGGAAAAATAATTTTTTCCGCACATTATCCCTTTTATCCAATATGGGGATTTTAGTTTGAGGTTTTAATTGATGCGTCACATAATGTGTTGGGTTGTGTTCTAAAGTAGTCGATATTGGTTGTTTCATATAGGTTTCCATAGTTACTTCCTAATGAGAGTAACTATGCCACCAATCATCTTGAGTTAGTAGTAGTGGTGTTTCCCTTGAATTTGTGTTGATGTTACCTCATCAGTTAGAATTTTGTGATTTTTACCGTTCATATGATCATGAGGTATTTTTTCTTCTAAAATAAAATGATCATGAAGCAATGATTAAGGATGGACTTTATATAAGATTATGAATTATATATTTCAAATACACAAGGAAAGGGAAATGATGTGGTTAATGTGTAGTGAAGGAATTCATGTTGTGATGAAATGTTTGAATATGGAGATTCCCAGAGTGGGATGAAATAACTATTATCTATGAATATTGATCTGGGAGAGGTTTTAGGTAGAGGATTCCTTTTAAAGATGATAGTGTAGTAATTTATGGTTTATCAGTTAGATGAGTCCCAATTGAGGGATTCTTAGGTGGAGTTATGGAGATAATTAGTTTCCTCTGGTGATGCCCATGATGGTTGGTCTATAGGTGAAGAACACTCGGTGTTATTCCTAGGGATTATTTTCATTCATTTTTCAATACATGTGGTAGTTCTCCATGACTTTTGTATCTCACCCTTGGTTGTACATCATGGTGTGAAAATAGATGTACCGAGATTTGAGAGGGCAATTTTGTTGGTCTTGGATGATGTGTGCAGTCATAGAATTTGTTTCTCAATGTTTTGTCTACTAGAATGTGAAGGCCATGAACCATGTTCCTCATGGTTTTCTCCATCCATTAGACATTCCCTAGTGGAAGGACATATCTATGTACATAGTTCCCATTTTACATTGATCTTAGATAGAATTTTATGTTTTATGGGTGGTAGTTTACCACTTGATGAAATTATACCACTTTATAGTGATTAGGGAGTTGAGTTTAGTGGATGTAATTTTGAGGTAGTATCTGGAGAAGGTACTGAGATTACACTAAGTCTCAAGGATAATAATATCTGATTAGGATCCTTTTTTACCTCAAGTGTGTGGAGAGGTCTTCAACATGCTTTTGGAACTCAATTATGCCTAATCACTAATTATTATACACAAAATTGTTGTCATATTGATCGCACCATCCAGAATATTGAATCCATGTTGTATTCTAATGTTTTTATTTTGTAGGTTTATGTATGAGGCACCTAGATTTGGTCAACATTGGTTAAAATAATAATATTAATTCAACTATTAGTATGGATCTGTTTGAAGCTTTTTTTGAATGACTATTCCATTCTCTGTTGCGATGGACTTGGGTTGGAGAGTAATAAATTTACAAGCCAAAACATAAATATAATATGAAAAAATGGTCCATTCGTTACATGAGAGTATTAAGAAGCATAGGATCATAATAAATTCGTTACCTGTAATAGGATATGTCCTATGGAATTCAACATTGCATATCATGAGATCATAACTATTACTTCTTAACAGGGAAAGAGATGTTTTGGATTTCAAAGTAAGATTTATCCCCTATTTTGGGGGAATTTCAAGGTGTTGGGTCATGTTGGATTCATATAATACAAGTTAACACATCCCCTATATATGATCCAAATACACAATGTTTTTTTTCATATCTCCATCATTATCTTCATGATGACTGTCACATCATTGATTAGGGTGAAATCAATAATGATGATGATACGACCTTTAAGGAGTGTCTTATAGAGATCCATGACTGCTAGGAGACGGTGTTTCATGGGTGTGATATTATCTTGGTTCTTTTCTTGTGGTGAAATTATGGCATGAAAGATAGTACCTAGGAATATAAATCCACGATACATGCTCACTAAATCGAACAATTTAGTGTCTAGATCTTCACTTATTGTAACTATTGTTGTGGCTGTTGAACTTTTTATTGTTTATGAGATGGTTTTATGTGATTTAATTCCTTGTTGGTGACATTTCTCTGGTTTGAGAGGTATCTACCCCAGTATGGTGTTTAGGATATGGTTTTTGTTGTTGTAGGGTTTTTCGCTTTTTCCTCTAATGAGGCGGTTATTCTCTTATGTTGGTGATATCC
Source organism: Viscum album (assembly GCA_963277665.1). NCBI lineage: Eukaryota > Viridiplantae > Streptophyta > Magnoliopsida > Santalales > Viscaceae > Viscum > Viscum album. The sequence continues at coordinate 1,870,646,095 of OY728119.1, read as the reverse complement.
TTGAGAGGTATCTCATGGGGTGGTTGTTCAGACAACCCCCTTTCCTTTCATTCCATTTTTTTACAATTCTTAGCTGGGAAAATAGTTTGAGAGGTATCTGATATAAGTTCATAAATACTAATATCCTTTTCTTTTATGATTTTCGTTATTGGAGGCCCCCAAATGAGGTTCTACGGTGTTTTGAGGGTGTATAGGAAAAATAGAGAGATTCACTAATAACAATGGAATAGTTTAATCATTGAGGGATTTTTTTCACTACAGTGATGATGGATAACACGTTGTGGTTCTATATTTAAAGTAAGAGGGATTAGGTAGAAGATTTGAGGATTTTTCCAAATTAGGGAGTAGTTTTGGTGTGGGGGAAAGCTATAGATTTTCCCTTACCAAGGAAGCTGAGAACAGTGGCATGGAATGAAAACATCATAGAATATAATGTTTCAAGAATACTACTTTTTTAGGGATATCTACACTATGGGAAGTTGGTTGTGGTGTAGCCCCACTCTGGGCAGAGGGTGGCATGTAGTGTAGTTATTATGGTTTTCACATAACCCCCAGATCCCCTTTAATAGGGTATCTTCAAGAAAGTTAGGTCCACCTTTGACAAAAGGTTTCTATGGCATGGTCCCACATTCTATGTTGAAGAATAACCTATGTCAGGGGTGATAGTGGAATGGTCCGCGGGGTTTTTGTTGTAGTCTCGTTAACATGTTTCTTTCTGTAAATACCACATGAAACCCAAACCTAGCCATTCTCCAACTTCTTCTGCTTGAAACATTTATATTGTGTGGTTTTTTTAGGATCATTGAATCCCCTTCAAATATGGTCTGATATTGGATTCTATATTTCAATATGTTGTAATCTAAGGTTGTATGTGTCTCTCTTTCCAAGTGGGTTCTCTTTGTTTGATCTCATTTCCACCCATTTCATCTATACATAACTTGGAATTTGATATCCACCAACTCTTATAGTATTTATTCATTCATTTTATAGTTTGTTCATTGATAGATTCCATAGAGAGATTGTGGTTCCTTGTGGGAATCGTGACCATAGATCTTCAACATTGGTTTGAAATTGTGTGAATAACATTGATTATTTTGAGGTAGGGGATTAATTTATTCACTTTTATTTATGTGAAATCCTAAATTAACCATGGTTTACTCCTTTGTATTCTAATGGAATTAAACTAATATATATTAAACTAGATTAAACAATGAAAATGGATGAAGATATATTTTTATGATGTTCAATCATGAAAATAATTCACCTTATTTTACTAGAAAGTGTTCTAGTGATTTCATGTCATATTAACAATTTTGTAATTCTTGGATAAAAAATATTCACTGGAAATGGTAAAGATTGTAAATCTGGTAATAATTGATTATTCGTTTTAAATAATTAAATGAGAGGCATGTTAAATTAATGTGGTCTTTCATGGAATTTTATGGTAATCCAATTCCTGATAAATTCATGTTTAGTAGATTAAAGGTGTTAATCTATGTGTTACTGGGATTGATAAAGAAAATGAATCATGTAAATGTAATGTTGATGAAAATAATAAGGAATTTTAATTGGGAACTATTCTTCTCACAGTTTGACGAATCCATGAAATAATAGGGAGCCTTCTTAATTAGAGTAATTACTTTTTATAATTGGTGAATTAGGTTACACATAGTAGTAACTTCATGTATTTTAATCAGTTAATTCAAGATAGAATAAAAATTATTTGTTTGATGAGTATAATTATTTTGGTTTAGAGCACCCCATTTTTTATAATGGTTGGATTCCTTGTGTTCAGGTTCATGAGATATCGTTTTTCTGTGAAGGTAAACTACCATTTTTAAGCCTAGTTTACCATTTACTTTTTTATTTTCTACATTCTATGATATATTCAAGATGTTAAATTTTTTATGTAGTGTTTTAATACTATGATGGATGATCCCTATACTTCTAATAAGATATGGGAAGGGAGGCCCGAATGTTGTGGAAGTAGTTAATGCTTATGATAGCAAGATGCATCGAGATATGCATGAGGGTCTTAAGAATGAAAATAGATATGATGGAACAGATTCAATATTGGATTAACTATTTACATGTTGTGACATTCAAATCTAACATATTGAATCTTTTGTAAGGTTAGATGGCTAGATTTCATTTTTCGCATACCTCCCTTTCCCTGCTTCTTATGGCATCTATATTTTTATGGTTACATCTATTTTATGTAGCATAGGATGGTTTACTGGATTACATGGAATAATAAAAAGTTTAATAATGTTTAATAAATGAATAATCCCATGGTTTTGGTTCTTTCTAGGATATAAATGAAAATTGTTAATCATAAGAAACTGTGTGCTTGGTAGAATTATACATGGATGACATAGACTTGGATTTATATTTTATGAAACATGACTTGTAGTAATTATCATGGTTAATTAATGAATAATGAATTAATAAAAAAAGAAATGATAAAAAAATAAATAAGTAACTTAATGTATATCATTCACATATTTGTGTGATTATAGGATATCATGGCTCTAAAAGTAGAACCCAGGTGTCCGGGTAATGATAGTTGTAGTTGATCATAGGATTATTATTCCCATAGTGTGGTTGTGAGTTATATTATATCATTTTATTTATTTTATATGCTACCCCACCCTTGATAGTTAGGGAGAATGACGCCTAGTGTAATCTGGGAGGCTTTTTTCCTCAACATCCTAGTGGGATGATGGATGGAAGTCTACCCCATCTCATCCCACTCTCTTCTCTTGGTAGTTCTTGTACTGGTTTGGAATGTGTGGTTAGTTTCTTCTATATATGTGTAGAGGGATGTCATGGCGTGTATATATTTAACACACAATAATATCTAGATATAATTCTAAAATTTTTATTATAATAATTATGTGTATGGGATGTGGTGGTTCATCATACTTACTCTGTGTATGGGTTGTGATGGCTTGGTGTATAATACTTGATGTTTGATACACATCATATGGGCTCTAGTGTATCCAAGAAATTACCTACTTACTATATAGAGATTTCATATTGGATTATGTGATGATTTGATTCATGAGGTGCATGTTGTGATACCTATCTCGGATGACTATGGGTTGGATTACTTTTGGAGATAGATGGAACATGATGTGTGACATCATGGTATAGTAGAAAACTAGAAGGGAAGCAATTTAAGGGTACCCTTATTGAGTTATTATATTATCTAATACATTTTTTTGTTACATGGTAAGATAAATCATTGTGAGGATGTAGAAATAGTGTACTTGTTTAAATGATGAGTTAGTTTCACTTAATGTTCACTAGGAAATAGTATACATTATTTATATTTTGTATGAGAGGATCTGTAAAGGATCCTATGAACTATATTTTTATGACCACCACATATATATATAAACTGAATTTTAGACCAGTTGAAGATGGTTGGAGATCAGGTTGGATATTAATATATTGTGGATTTGCAGGATCTATTGTGGATTCATGGTCATTTTCAAGTTTACCTTATTTTTTTAATCTTGTTGTTTTCCTTTCATTTTTTTGTACTATATGACATTGTATGTATTCACTTGGGACTTATTTTATACATACAAGTAGGTTTGGATTTTTTTATTTGTCTTATATATGTTTTCTAAATGTTATCTTAGATGGTAAGTCTTCTCATAGGTATAATTACTATACCACCAGTCTTAGTCTCCAAACTAGGGTCTACTAGAGGTGGGACTATGGTAGTCACCATCTCCCTTCTCTCAATTTCAAAATCGGAGGAGTACTCTTTGAGGGGATGGGGATGACATGTAAGAAGAGTGTTATATAGGAAGATATTTTTGGTATATATTGAAGATATTTAATTAATTAATATTATTGTGTTTCTAGTCTTCAAATACACTAATGTTAAACAGCTCTATAATGGATCATAATGTTAGGTGATGAATACTCATTTATAATGATGTAATATATATGTAGGAAAATTATGAGTCCCCATACATAAGAAAAAAAATATGTTATAAAATGTAATAGGCTCTTCATTAAAATTTCCTATGAATACCTCAATATCAAATATCATATTAACCCTAATGGTTATAAAAATTATTAAATATATCGACACAGAATATAAAATTTTTATTCGGAAAATAACATTTTCATGAAAAAACATACTAAACCAAAGGTTTTTCTTCCTGTAAATGTATCCCAAAATATCCTTAATCATCTTAAACCTTCATCAGATAAAACATTAAAATATTATGAATGTATTTTATCATATTTTCATCCGTAGTCATATCATGCCATGGTATTTTATGTTTATCTAATTTCACTATAGAATAACATAAGTTACCAAAAGGTCTATACTCACATTTTTTGTAATAGTTCATAGAGAATATGTAAATTATCACAAGAATACCCATTGGGAGTTTCTATCTAGGTGTGGAGTTATAATCCCACTCATTATTCCCTCATGATTATTGAGTTAATACTCAATCCACCCCTTTCAGATTTGTTACCACAAGGTGCATCTAGTTCATAACCACATCCACATGTTGTATTTATATCAGGATGTATTTTATAGTAAAACCAAACAATATATAATTTACTAATGCTTCATTACAATGCCATATAGTTATTTAATTTCCTAGAATATATCATAATTTTATGTTCTCTAACCTATGTCTTCCTAAATCTTGTTTCTAATTTCCATACAAAACTTCCTTTGATTCTAACTATAAATACCCAAATCCAATAACCAATATTTGGAAAATATTTTACTATATTGGCACATGATACAAGGGATATCATCATGAAGGATTGAATAGTGTGGTAGTCATGGGAGACTAAATAAATATATAATTCTCACATTATATTTGAAAACATGAAGTAAAACTTTATAATTCTAGTGAGAACTTTATTATTTCACCAGTTATATCCCTAAAATCATTCCTGAATCCCTTCATGGTAAACAAGAGAGACAATAACAAAATAAAAAGGTGAGATCATATGTTGAGTATGAGAAATCATACAAAAAATCTATCAAATAATAAATAATGAATGAATAATATGGAATATTTGAACAATAATCAAATAAAATATATAGCTAATATCATTAAAGGGTAATATATATTTGGATAAGACGGGAACGTAAATAATCACATCAATAACAATAATCGGTTTCATAATTATTGAATGGATAATGTCGAATATCATAATCATATAGTCAATGACTTATGTCAATACATCATAAACATACTATTAGGGCCTCATCCTAAGAAACTATAAATAATTGGCTAGAAATACAACAAATACCAATGAAATACGTTCACATTAGATCTAGCAATAGATTAGTGGGCAATAAAATTTCTTGCCTGTCACACAATAAGTCTAATACATTCAGCATATGAATGAGGTGAATAATCAATACATTTTATAATCAATATAAATATATATATTTTAAATCTATCATATGAAATGTCAATATTTTTCTATAGTAAAAAATAGAATATTTTCAACATAATCCTTCTTAATTATTTTTATGTAAGTTTTTACTAGATTATATCCCTAATAAATAATAAGATTCATTAATTTAATGTTACAGTTATGAAAATAATTTACAATTATCACATCAACATTTTTTTAAATAATATACCATTTTCATTTTGGAATCACTTATTTAAAATATAAAAAATTCAAATATATTTGGAAAAACATTTTACAAGAAAAAAACCATAGAGAATTTTAGAGTAAGATTCAACAAAAATAGTAGTCATGATAGTGGGAAGAGGCCATCAAGATGTATAAATTAAAAAACATTCGTTTTTTTCATTAATAAGTAAAAAAAATTCCATGCATGCCATAGTAAAATGATTTATTTTTTGAAACATTATAAATAGAATAAAAAATATTTAAAAAATCTCACCATTAATCACTGAAATTTAAATAAAAAAATTATTTAAACACTTTTAGAATAAATTTAAATGGAAGATAATGTTCATTGACTAAAGAGGAAATAATTTCATCTTTTATTAAAAACCATGTTTCCTATTATATCAATTACGAAAGAGAGGAAATGAAACTGAAATAATTAAACTATAGAGATAACCATTAGAGATTAAAATTTCTATATTTTAAAATTAAAAGGGATTATAATTTACATCAATTCTATGTAAAATATAATTAGACATGAAAATATAGAGATTTTAGAATAAAAACTTATTACTTTGGTAAATTTCTCACCATAACATGATTGAGACAAATAACATAAAATGAAATAATAAATACCATGTAAATAAATATTTACATTAAATATAATATAAAAGAGGGCATGAGAAACACCAAAATAATGAATCAATAGGTTAATATAGCATATTCATCACAAAAAAGTTAAGTTATATGAGAAACTCTAATAAAGATCATAATATAGAAGTGAGAATTAATAAATGAAGTGATTATATGAAACAAATTTAAATCCATACAAGAAAAGATAAAATAAAAAATAAGATAGAACATAAAATAATCATATTTCATTACATAAATAATCATTGAAATATAAAATTAATAAGTAATATGAACCGTAAAAAAGAAATAGATTTATAAAAAACCTTACCATGAGTTTGGTTCACCACATACGTAATTTTTCTACTATAAAAAAATTATTATTTTTAAATTTATTAATATCATTTTTAATGAGTATTCACTTTTTTTATCCCGTTTATTTAAAATTTACCAATCCATTTATATTAATTTTATCAGTTATGGTAATGTCATTCATTTTTTTGATGGTCAGTTCATAATAGAAAAACAAATTCGGTAGGTTGACCATTCTCAAAATGGCCATGGATCTATTATATAAAAAATATTTATCGAAAAATAATTTTATTTTAATACATTAAATAATATTTTATAATCATCTATGAAAGTAAGACATGAAAAAATGAATCATATTTCTATGTGGAGGTGGTATTTCACAAGTACACAATAAAAATTTATCATTTTGTAGTTGGTGTAATTTTAAGAAGGTAAGTAATATATTATACTCTCATAATAAAAGTTAGTTATTTAATATCTTATATATTAATTAATTCTTTCATAATAACCATTCTTTCCGTTGGTTGTGAAAAAAAAATAGATTTCATTGTGGAGATAATAGTCCAAATAAATGCATGAATGATGTTTTTGTTACACATAAAATGTAAATGGAGAAGAAAAGTGGATTTAAAATAATAATATTAAAATTTATTGTAGTGTAGATACTAATATTATTATATAATCATGGATAAAAAAACATAAAGTGGTATAAGATGAAATAAATTTTAAAAATATTAGTAAAGAGTAATACCTTATCTTCAGAAAACCACCTTTGGATTACACCATAAGACTTATAGGATTGAATTTTGATGGGACTAGTGCCTCTATGTCATATTAATAAGGGTTTATGAGGGATATGGGTGATATTAGTTTACATAAACATTTTATTAATTTTATGTATGATAGGATATGTAATTTACTTATATAAGAGAGGAGAGGCACACTCTTGGAATTATTTAAAGTGTTTAATTATTATAAAATAATATTAATTTTAAAATGGAATGAAATTTATATATTTCAAATATATGGTGAATATAAGTATAAATAATTTTATCCAATAAGATATTGTAAATTTTAGGTTCTTTTTTAACGCTTATCTCTTGATTTTAACCTCTCATTGACTGTTTTACCATTTACAAAGAAAATAATGTTTTTTACTCTTTATGGGTCAACAAAGTTACAATAAAATGAAAAGTGACCGATAAGTGTAAAGTGGTTAAAATTATAACTTAAAACCCATTAAATTGATATAATATATTATTTTTATGAATTTTAAATACTGTAATAAAATATTATTTATGATAAAATACCATTAATGTCATTTTGAAGACTATTGACATAATTGAATTTTAAAAAAAGGCAGTTATGTAGTTTTAATATAAACTATTAATATAAAATAATTAATAAAATTTATCTAAAAAATTCATGGAAAATCAAAACACACACAAAATATGTTACATTGTTATAACTCGAGTTAATCCAATTTAATCTTTATTTTCATGATAATTATTTATGAAGTTTACTATTCATTTGGAACAGAAAATAAAGTTGAAATATTTAAAAAGTATTTAATATGATGATTCAAAAAAATTAATAAATTTTATCATATTGAGTTTCAATAATATTGATAAATTACTTTTAAAATAATACAGCATAACATGATGAAAAATTATTTTCCAAAAAATGCATTTTTAGGTATAAAAATATTTTATATAAAAATTAACCATCATATTTATTCCAATAAAATTAATTGGATAATTATTATCCAAAATGTAGAAAATAAATTTTTTAACTAATTCAAAAAATATATATACTTTTTAAAACATGAAATAGAATTATTTGTTTCTATAAAATGAGCATTTTTCACTTTTCAATTAGAAAAATACCTCTTCATAAATATAAAAAAAATTAAATTTATTATAAAATTATGAATCCAAAAATGATATCCATTTCCAAAATAATTCATATAAAATTTAAATAAATTAATTATCATTTTCACACATTAAATTAAATAAAATATATTTTTGAATAAAACATATTTTTGAATCTAAAAATGAATTTATTGAAAATTACAAAAATACTTATTATTCTGGATTATGTATATATATAAATATATTAACATTATATAAAAACACTATTAATATTTTTCAAAAAAAATTATTCATATTTACACTGTGAATTTAACTGCTAGGTAATAATGTTATCATTTAAATAATAATTTTTTTAATATATCACAGTTTATATAATGTTCATTGTAGTATATCAAGAAATCTATCAAGAATCATATTATTTTAAACTATATTTTCTTGGGTTCAGAATTCTATCCCCAAAAAAATATTTTGTGACATATAAATTTTTTTTATCTCAATAATCGAGGAAATAATATTTGAAAAAACTGTTGTTGAAAAACCACATCATACAAAGGAATAATAAAACCTCCTTTCAAAATGGGCTATCAGAAACATAAAGGATACATGAAATAATATATAATTGAGTTCATAGATAATGAATAATTTAGTAGGGACTGAAAATATAGACATGGAGGAGAAGAATAATGTTCTTGGAATAATATATAGTAATGGAGAACAAGATCATGAGAAATTTAATGACCCATAAATAATAAATCTTTTATTGATTAAGAATAAAATCAATTCATCAATAATTAAGTTAAAAGGACACCATTTTTATTTCTAGATAATTTTACTAGAGTTGATTTATTCTTTTACTATGTATTTAGATAACATTATAATGTTTAATTAATCAATATATTTCAATATTATACGCCAAATTTCATTAATTGGTTGTGTTTCAATAAATTTTTACTTAAATCTCAAATAATACTCCAATAAATGAATATTCAAGATACTTTTTTCATACTGGAAGTATTAAAATTAACATTCCCAAATCTATAATATCCATTAAAGGATAATAAGTTATTCCTCCTATCTATATAAAAACAAAAAATGGTTATCATGTGTTGATATAATATCCAATATGAATAAACCTCCATGTGAAGAAATACTATTTTAATATACAAATCCAAAACAATCACACCAAAAGTTTAACTCAAATCATTTTGTATGTAAATAACCTTAAAAATATTCAAAATCATACTAACCAAGATGAAAACTCTAAAAAACAGAAGTTTTCGACCATTTATCCCTTGGAGATTAATTTAACATTAATCTCCCAACAATATTAATCACTCATAAAGTCACATGTCAAAAATTTATATTACCTAATCATATATTCCCTAAATATTATAATATTTTCAATAGATAAATAGAATAACCATAAATCCAAAATAAAATCATATATGTCTCTATAAATGAACCCATTGTTTATTCCTCAAATAATATCTTATTTTAAAAAATATTGTTTTGTTTACCTTAATCTTATAATGTTTCTGATATGTCAAAATTATTCAAAATTAACATTAATCACATAGTCTCCAAATCACTTTTCAATCACATGGTTATCTATAAAAAATAATAATTTTTTTCACTAAATTATACATAATTACCTCAAAAGCAATGATAATATTAATCCTAAAGGTTATTAATAAATTTAAACACATTCCCAAAAAAATATAATTTCATTATTTCTCAAATAAAACATTCACTAAATCAAATTCTAAGACAAAGGGGTTTTCTTCAATAGATGTATCCCAAAAGTTATCTAGTCATCTTAAAATCCCATCACATAAAAGATTAAAGGTGAATTAATACCTATAAACAAATTAACAAACATAGACATATCAATCCATGGAATTATTCGTTTATCACATATATCTATTGAATTTTATGGGATTCCATAGGTTTTATCCTCTCATTAATCATAATGGTTTCTATAGTGACGCTACCCCTAATAGATCGAAACCGGTTCTTATTTTATTACTTTGTAATAAGATACAAGGAATCAAATCTAGAATGAAGAAATATTTCTGTTATCTTGCTAAACTGGATACATACATGATTCATTCATTACACATAAAAACAAAATTTAATACAATATTTCATTTTTATAATGAATTTATTCCATATATCATATTCCTGTATATAAAATATAGCACACTTCATGGATACCTTAGAAAAGAAAAAAATAAGGGTGAGCTCAAATTCTCGGTAAGGGTTAAGTATATTAGATGATTTTATGAATCAATAAACATAATCAACAAGGAAATGTAAATAACTGAAATAACATTACATTTAAATAACATGAATATAAATGTATGATAAGGGAGAATCAACATGTAAAGGTAAATAACTGAAAAAATATTCCATTTAATCAAAAAACTGAGAATGAAATATATCCATAAATAATATCATTGAGAAAAACTATTGGATAATGATTACTGAAAATGAATAAATGTAATGCATAATTATTGAATTTCATGTTTTCTAATAACATGATACCTTTACCATCGATACCATTCACAATATAGTTTAAAAAAATGGGTACCAACTGATTCTGTTTTTCTAACTATATCTCTAGTATCAAAACCTTTTACATGATAGTTTAAAACTACTGGTTAAAAATGCATAGGGGGTTTCCATGTAATTTTGTCACATCAGACCTATAGATTCATCAAGGTGATTTAATTAACTGGTCTACAACCCATATATTTTATGTTCAAAACATTCTTAATATGTCTATCAACTGATTAAATTTATAAACAATCTTCCTTATCGTCAAATATCCACATTCACTAAATAATATAGATTTATCAATATTACCACATAAAAACAAACAAAATTCAATATATACATAATATTTTAAAATGGAATATGGTTTAATCTATAAGAATATCCATGATAAATAATATGGTTATTTTGGGGATATAATTATCTAATTACCATAGGAATGTGGATATTTAAATGGGAAAACAATGACTACAAAATGAAATAAAGAATTGAATGTTAATACAATCCATGGCCAAAATAATTATAAACCATCCATAGAAAATAATAATAATGGAATTAACATAAACCCACTTGAGTAAGAATAATCGGTTTTTGACATTGTTGAAACAAATTAAAGTAAAACTATACTCAAAAACATGATTGAGGAAAATTTCCTTTTTATTTTGGATATCATTTTGAATATCATTTTCTTTGAAAATATATTTTAAAAAAATTATTTAAAAATACGATATAAAAGTTTCAATGGTTTCTTCAATTAAATAATAGTCAATAATAAGTATAACTTTTCACATGTCCTAAAATTTAAAAAAAACATTCCCTTTTCACGATAAAATTGTCAGGAAAGTGCTCTGTTTAGAAAATGAATGGAATATTCCTTTTACATTTTTGGTAAAATATAAATGGTAATTATAATGAAAATGATATAGGCTTTTTTAAAATTAAATTTAAAGAGTGAAAATGGGTGAAATTTCTTTTGATAACTAATTTTCAAATGGTAAAAAAATAATTTTTGAAAAACACTTTTTTTGGAAGAAAATACATTTTTGATTGAAGAGAGAAATAAAGTGGGATTTTATTGAAAACATTTTATAAAAAAAATTTAAGCACCAATGAGTTTAAAAATAGTAAAATTTCATGAATATCCATCGGATAGTAAAATAAATTGTTTTATTAGTAAATAGTCAAGTAATTTCCTTTAACTAATATCCATGAATAATAAATCTCAAAAAAAATGAGATTGTGAAATAAAACCATAAAATGATTAAAATGTTGATGTGAGATTCAATAAATGGATTGATTTTGACTATCAACTATAAATCTAAAAAAATAGATATACAACATATGATAATCAAAATCCATTATTTTTATAATATTAGCATTACATAATCCGCAACATATATTCTTACCCCAATGAATGGAAATTGAGTTAAAAATATGTTACATATTTGGTATATTTTGAATATTAAACCCATTGAATTAGAGATCATTAAATGGATATGTAAATATTTTTTTTTTCAAGAGGCAAATAAAAATATAAATTAGTGGGATGTATATAATCCGCATAAATAATAGGTGTTGAATATGGAAAGTGTCTCACAGATGTTAAAGTGAGATGGAAACCCCTTATCTTACGCTCTCTTTTGGTTGACCATTATTTAAAAAAAAAATTGTGGCATTAAACATGTTATTAACTAATAAAAAAATCATAATAAAATTTATAATAAAATATATTATCTTTTATAACATCTTATCACCCATATGTTAATAATATTTTGTTATTTTCATTATATCGGTGTTAGTTACCTATTTTTCCATGTGTGGCTAAATACTAAAAGATTTGGTTATTATAAATATTATATAGTTAAAATATTTGTTGAATACTAACCATTAAATAGATATAATATTTTTTACATCAATTATACTTTTAAAACTATCATAAGAGTTTTTTTCTAAAAACTTAAGTACATAATGATCATGGAGATGGTAGGTTTCATATACGGATGGGTAACATCTCCAGTTTCAAATGATCATTTTAGAAAAGAGGTAAGTAATATATTTCCTTAACATAATGATACATATATGAGAAATAAAATAATAATTAGTTAAATAAACATATATATATATTTATATCATCCATGTGGTGTGGTGATGAAAAGAGAGACACATTGCCTCATGAAGGCGGTACTCCACACGTATACGAACAATGTTATCATATTTAACTATAAAAAATGATATATTATATTTATAAAATTATTAATATGAAATAAATATCATTATTTATCATTTATATCACATGTAATCATTATCATTATTCCTGATCACCTTCCATGTAAAGCCTATTGGAAATATGAATCACATCACGCCACGAGGTGGTAGTCCACCGTATACATGACCGATGTTATTGTGTCATCTATGGAATAAGATTTAATAAGGTATACATGATATAATGACTCCATGGGTATAATTTATATATATATATATATCATATATATACTTTATATCAAACATAATACCCAACCATCAGACGTGGTAATGAGAAAACGAATGATATCAGTTTGCAAGGCGGCATTCCACCGTAAACATAAAAGATGATTTCATAAGCCGTTTGATAGGAGTGGATATGGTTTTAGGTAAGTAACAAAGGATAAAAACAACCCAAAATATTTAATATACTAATGTTTTTATATCATCATGTTTTAATAATAATAGAAGGAGGTGGTCAATGAAAAAAATGAAAATATTTGTTGAACAACGTTACCACTTCTTCAGATATTTTTATTAGGTTTTCACTAAATCATTCCTAGGTTGGATGTATGTAATAAATAATGATTATAGAATGATATTATGGATGATGGGATGTTATTTTGGTAGGTTTTTTTTGACCTAAATATCTTCATATATGTAAATAAATGAGGGGAGTGGGAACATTTTTATTATTGAGAAGGAATGCCATTTAGATAAATTCCCAAAAGTATTTACTATTGGGAGGTCCCCATAATATCACATGTCTAATAAATTTAATAATAATGTATGTTGGGTTTAATTAGGTTGATAAAAACCTACACCATACACAAAAAACATATTTTCATCATTTTATCCATTTTTTTTATGTTTACTCAATTTTACAATTTTAGTTTTTACCAGGGTAACTTATATATTTTTATTTACCTTGGTAATTTATACATTAATAATAAAATAGAAATGAGTTTTATAAGATAATTTTAAAATCTTTATTTTAAATATAAAATAATATTTATTAAATAAAAAACTTATGTGTGTGTAAAACTTATTTTAATACAATGCATGTAATGCACAAAACCATGTTTTAACCTTAATCACATGAAATAATTATAATTATTTTCACTAGTCATTATGGTAATAAAATTATGTTGGCCTTATTATAATATATAAAATATAAAAATTAAAAATATGGAATCAATTTGTTTCAAATTAAACTCACAAAAGTGGCTGAATTTAATTTAAAATTAGTCTCGTAGACGCGACGAGAAAGCACGGGGTTTTAAGGGAAAATGTTATGTCAAATGTTTAAAATATATTTATATCCAAATTAAATATTATTATTTTAAAAATAAACTAAATTATATTTTTTACATAAAATATAAATACTTTTACTTTAAAACCCATTCACAATATAATCTAAAAAATTTATTTAAAGGAAAATGAAATTTTCACTTAAAATTTAGTATTTTCATTATTCATAAAAAATTTAATCTTCTCTAAAAGATCCAAATAATTTATCCTATGATAATTTTGGTATTATGATTTCAAAAAAGAATTATATTTTTTAAAATAAATTTTCAAAAATTCGTAAATTTCAATTTTAAATTATGTCTTCAAAGGGAAACTATGTCATCTTTTAGAAAAAATTATTATTTTTCAGAAAAAAATATTATTTTTCAGAAAACATTTCTTTTAATGTTAAATGATTTTTATTTTACTACCAATCAATATATCACTAATAAATGAATTTATACTATATATTTTAGTTATTTATTTAATCCTATTCATACCCACCATTCCAATGAATAGCTGACAACTATCATATTAAATAATAATGTTAATAGTATATTGTAGATTGATAAAAGTCGATCTAGCATGTAACACAAGCTATCAATAAAACTCATTCTCGCATGTAATGACATATCAACTCAGTGTTGTCTATAATTAAAGATATTTAATATTTTGAATATATAATAATTTATAGACATGGTATATTCTCTTTTATTCTTGGATTTGTGTGTCATACACACTATTGAATATAATGTTCATATTTTAAATTTTTTTATTTCACATAATGCAAACATTAAATATTTTCCACCATCTAAATTTAAACATGATATTGATTAAAAATGGTTTTATATTTTGAAATTACATTTTTTAAAAACCCACATCATAAATGTTTTAATAAAATATCTTCTTAATGAGAGAGAAAGGGAAGTTCAACAGTCATATGGAATAACATATAATGAGGTTTCTATGTAGAATAACATTTGGTGAATGTTGAGAAATAGACTTGGAGGAAAAGAATAAATAATTATATATATTTATTAAGCTCCTTGATCATATTTATGTGAATATTAAATGGGATGATATGGGCCCCAAATCTATAAATATTTTATTATTTTAAGGGCCATCTTATTATTCAGATACAAATAGAATATGATAACATATTTGTTTCAAGTTCCATTCCCTAAAGTTGAGTAATTATTTTACTATCTACGAATATAAGGAAATATAATTAATTGATACATTTATATTTCATAATAAAATTTTTATCCTATGTTGGTTCTTCTATCAATTTACAATTCATCCCTAACACTAAGAAATTAATATCCAAAAATGTATTTTTTTTATGCCTGAAGCACTAAAATTTACATTTAACAGATCATAAGATCCTTAAAAGTGTGACAAGTATTTCTTTCTATCACTAAATATTTTCCAATACCAATATGGTTATCACAAGTTATCTATTATGCATAAATCCTCACTTTCATGAAGTAATATATTAAGCTTTTAAAACACTTCCAAATTTCATCTTTAACAGTTTTATAAGTGATTAACCTTATTATCCTTCCAAAAGGATAAAATCCAAAATGATATAAATAATTTTACTAAATTTTATAATTTTAAAATACCAGTTATCCCTCAAAAACAAGATGTAGCATTTAATCCTCACATACCACACATAAAAATACCTTCATCATGTATCCTCTTGAAGAATGATAATATCTTCAATGAACATTAAACCTTATTGAAATGATGCATTTTTTCATTATTCCCCAAATAAAAAATAGATTATTGGTTATATTAAAAAATGTATTACAACTCCATCAATGATATCATGAACCACCTTTTCAATGAATTATAAATTAATTCCATTGTAAGTACTATCCATTTAACATTATCAATATCAACCATCTCTTTATCCCAACGTCATTATCTCAACATTATAAACATATTAAAGTTTATTTTTCCTTTAGTAGTTTGTTTTTAAATGGGATAAACATTCCATTAATTCAATTTTTATGGACATCAGTACAATTTAAAATATTCTTTCGAATCCTTAATTAAATAGTATGGAAAATTAATACTTATATATTTAGTAATACTTTTGATGATAATATCACTAATAAAATAATTTCACATCATTTTTATTGGATCCATATATATAATTATATTAATCATTCCACAAATGGTTGTATCAATAGAATAATTCTAACCTTTATCCATTCCCTTATACTGATGTATATCCCCTTCATTCCTAGGTAATTTATTTTCCTAGTGCCTCATTTCCCTACAGTCGAATCATTGTACATTGGAAACATTTTTCTTGCAACGACCCAATGTTTTTCATTGGAAATTAGATTCTTATTATTATGTCATAAATTCACATGAAAACACAACATATTGAACTAAAAAGTTATAAGTGACCTCTAAACATAATTTTGTCACTTCTGTATTCGGAATTTTGAGAATCTAACATACACGGTTGTGTTCAAGATGATTTTTGGAGTCTAATAAAACAAAAATATTTTTTTATGGAATTGTAACCTACCCTTATGAATAGTAACATACCCTTATGAATAAAAATATGACCCTTATGAATAGTAAACCATCCAACATAAGAGTAACTTTACCCATGAATAATTAAATAAAATTTAGACATCTTCAAAAATACCAATTTGACCTTAGTAAAAGTTTTGGTATTTTGTAAGTCATAAAAAATTAATTATAATTAAGTAATTTAAAAGATAATTTATTTTATTAAAATGTGTTCATTAATTATCAAATTAATGTCTTATTGTTTTTAGATAATTTTATAAGACCTTATGTAATTTTTGAATGCACTTTAAAATCAGTTTTAAAAACTGTTTTTATGTAAATTATGATTTTAATTAAATATTAAATTAATAATATTTAGAAAATTATTTTGAAAAATGGACTTCCTTTTTGGGTTCTACACATTGAAAAATGTTTGTGGTAAATTTTTGGTATTTTTATGAGATACTTGAATTTTTATGAATAGTGAAATACCATAATTTAAAAAATAAGCTAAATAAGCTAATTATAGAGTCATGTGTGATGTTCTATTGATGTAAGACCACTTGGTTTGGTATCAGATGATAAAATTACTATTCTTGGTCATTGAAGACTCACTATTACTTATATTATGGGAAATTAATAAACTAATTATTTTTATATTCAGGAAGCCCCTCTCCCCTCCACTATAAAAACCACACTTCACACCCTCATTTCCTCACACCTCTCAAGCTCCAAGACTTATCTAAACTCTTCCAAAACATCCTCCCTAGGCCCTATCCTATGTTAAAGAGCTTTTGGTCTCATCAAAATTGCAAGCCTATCTTCCTTAAGGAGGATTTCAAGAGGAAGATTTAAGAGGTAATATCTCTCCCTCTTCTCCTTTAATTTCCTTTCATGTTCAAGTTCATTTCATGATCTCTCCCCATATATATTCATCCAAATAGTATTGTAACTCCAGTATTATACATGTAGTATAATGTTATGATGTAAATTGGATATCATATCATCCAACCCACATTCCCTCTTCCTTTTATTTTATTAAGGAGAACATTGTTCGTGAGGTGTTAATTTATCACCTCCAAGAACGATAGGTTATTTTCTTCCATTTCTACATTCAGATCTGGTCATGAAACCATTTTTATGGATGAAAAAGAACATGATATATGTATTATATTCTATTTAATGTTCTGAATCTATCTTATGATCATATTTCTAGTGATAAAATAAAACAAGTTCATTATGATCGAAAAATCCCACAAATTAACCCAAACAATCATCGTTTAATTCTTATCTAATGATACATCCAAATGGATATAATATAATTCATTATAAGATCAATATAACTTCTGTAATATCATTAATAACCTGAAATATCAGTTTTGTATGTTTTCCCATGTTCTACCCGAACATCAATTTAAGAATACAAGTGAACCTCTCAAGAAAACCATTAAAACAAACATTCCCGAACAATGTTTTTAAACTCTATAGCTCATCAAAAGGCACATAAAATCACTTTATAAAACCATAATGAACAATATGAATGTATAAAAGGTTCTGGATTTCTAATTAATGAATATAATGTCATTATACTGGACATTAAAGAAAAGGAAGCATTCAGATACAAGGTAAGGGGAAATTCTCGAACCCAACTTTCATCCTTCGTGTTCTCCCTATTTCACTACATTTTTTTGATATGGTTACTCCTTAAAGATAATTTTTTCATCATGGTCTTTTCTTTTCTAGTATATACATGTTTGTGACTGGTTTTTATGTCAAACAAAATGTTTTTCAAAGGAACTCTTCTTTTAAGAACACACCTTTTACTTATCTCTCAAAGTGGACAGTTCTTGAAACATGTATGTTATTCCATCTTTCTTTTTGGAACCCAAAGATTTTGACTGTGTTCTTATGATATGTAACCCATAAAATTACATGGGTTATTTATTTTCACTTTTTATATATTTTCCATGTGGAAATCATGATAATGATAATGTTATGATGTGACGGGTGCACCCAGAATTTTATAGCGAAATATGAATGTCTGAATGTGATGGGTGCGCCTGGAATTATACAGTGATCCAATGCAATGTGTAAAGTGGTGAATCTCCTGAGTAAATGTGAAATTATGTGTGAAGAAGATGCTATCTTGTTTCACAAGTATTTCTGGTAGTTAACCACTAAGACATGATGTTTCTTTTTTATGCATTGCTACATTTCAAGTCTTTTATTTATGCTCCTCTCATGTTCATGATCTTTTGCCTATGTCATGAATATGATCACCCCATGATATATTCATCTTATCTATCCTCTCACTGGGCTTTTAGATCACCTTTTTTTATGTATATCCTCAGGTGGCTACATGTACTAAAGAGAGGACAAGTACCAATAAGAAGCTAGAGAAGAAGAAATTAAATAAATGTTTATGCTTGATGTTGTAATTGTTATGTATGGTTCTAGTTTTCCCAAAAAAACTAAACCAATGGATCCTCTATTTTTAATACTATTATGTTTTTTATCTTTAAAATGAATTAATAGTAATGTATAATAATACAGATACGCTATAGTTGGTATCAGAGGCAAGGTTTAGTTAATTTGGGAATAGGATTAGTGAACCCTAGAGAAAACCTCTAGCATGAGACTATGTACAAATATGCACATAATAATCTCTATATAGGTATCCCATATATTATGTTTTTAGTATAAATTGTGCAAATAAATAAGTTATTTATTCATGAATTTTTTAGTTATGTTTTGTTCTAACATTTTCTATTTTCGAAAATGGTGGGAACCAGAAGAAATCAGGCCAACAACTTGTGTGATGGCCAATGCAACGATTACCCAAATGACATCCTAAATGATTTAGGAGGTGGAGTTCAGAACTTCATGGCGATTCTTACCCAATTATCTCATGTTATGAACAATAACCATAATAATGGGGAACATCCTCCCTCACCAAATAGGGAGCAACTGGCTATCGAATGTTTTATGTGGAAACGACCACCGACATTTAATGGATCTTCTGATCCACTAGCTGCGGAACAGTGGGTCAACTCCATGGAGAATATCTTTTCTATTCTTCACTTTTCTAAGATAGAGAAGGTGACCTTAGCCTTTTAGCGTCTAGATGGAGAATCCGATCAATGGTGGGCTTTGATTAAGAACACCAAGACAAGGGAGGAAATTGAAGAGATGGAATGGGAAGACTTTAAGATAATGTTTCTTTACAAGTATTTCCCAATAACTCTTCACAGAAGATGGTGATAGAATTAATAGAGCTCAAGAAAAAATAAGGAGAATCGGTCACAACCTAAGAAACGAATTTCACAAGGCTTTCAAGGTACGGTTCGGGTTTTGTTATCAACAATGATAAAAAAATTGATAGATTTTTTAGTAGATTAAAACCACACCTTCGAAAGGCTCTTGAAATTCAAGACTTTGGGAGTTATAAAGAAGTTGTTCGGTGTGATATAAAAAGTGGAGATGGAGTTTGTAGAATAGTCCCATGGCTATGGTGATAAGAAACGAAATATGCAGTTTCAATCTGGTGGATCTAATAATTTTTGTGGGAAGAAAACTCAATGACACACATACCAAAAATGTGGAATGTTACACCATGAGAACTGCCTCAAAGAGATGGGGAAATGCTTCAAGTTTGGGAAAGAAGGACATCATGATCAAGAGTGTAGAAAAGTCACAAAAATAATGGAGAATGTAGCCAATTAATGAAGAGAATCACTTATGGTTCAATGCTACAACTGTAGGGAGCTAGGGCACTTTGAAAACCAGTGCGCTAAACCTCGAGTTCTCGAGGGTAATCAGCGTCAGCAGCCACTGAATCCAAAGGAAAAAAGGGAAGTCTTATAACATCACTACTGCGGAAGTGGAGAAATACAATGAAGTCCTAAAAGGTACACTTCCTATTCACTCAAGGATGGAAAAAGTTTTATTTGATTCTTGTTCTACGCATTCCTTTATATCTTGCAAGTTTTCTAGAATGATATAATCGAAGCCCTGAAAACTTGTGGTAGAGATATCTATAAAAACATCAAGTGGTGAAATCATTGAAACCCAAGTGTTTGACTCTTCTCTTATTAGAATATGTGGGAATATTCTTCCGGAAAATCTCGTAATACTTACCTTGGTGGAATTTGACACAATAATGAGAATGGATTGGCTCTCATTATATATAGCACATATCAACTGTCAGAAAAAGGAAATATCTTTTCATATTCCGAACCATACCATGATCCTCTAAAAATTCAAGGAACATCATGAATCTCCTTTTAGAAATCCTTCAATGTTTTGGGTGTTGATTCCCTACGAAGAAGCATACCTCTCCCAAATGGTTTAGTTGAAGTAAAGTTCCAACCTTGAGGAAATGCCCATCATGAGGGAATACGGTGATGTATTTCCTGATGAGTTACCCGAAATTCCCCTGGATCATGAGGTAGAGTTCTCAATTGAACTCATACCCGGAGCTACTTCTATCTCTAAGTGTCTCTATAGGATGGATCCTATCGAACTAGAGGAGTTAAATAAGCATCTGCAAGAGCATCTGGACAAAGGTTTAATACACCCTAGTGCATCACCTAGGGGTGCGCCAGTGCTCTTTGTGAAGAAGAAGGATGGAAAAATGCGGTTGTGTATTGATTATCAGGAACTCAACAAGATCACCATAAAGAACAAGTAACCTCTCCCTAGGATTGATGACTTGTTTGATCAGTTAAGAGGAGCTTAATACTTCTCAAAGGTGGATCTTCATTCTGGATATCATTAGGTAAAGGCAAAGAAGAAAGATATTCTGAAGACTGCCTTCTTTACAAGGAATGGTCACTGTGATTTTTTGGTGATGCCCTTCGGACATACTAATGCCCCTACAATATTCATGGATTTAATGAATAGAGTCTGTAGACATTACGTCGAAAAATTTGTGGTAGTGTTTATTGATGATATTCTTATCTACTCCAAGATCAAAGAGGAACATGAAGAACATATAAGACTTGTGATGGAGACATTTAGGAAGAAGAAGTTGTACACCAAGTTCAAAAAGTGTTACTTTTGGATGAAGCAAGTCACATTATTGGGACATTTGATCACAAGTGGGGGAATTTTTATGGATCCTTCAAAGACAAATGTGATTGAGGAATGGTCCAGGCCCTCTAGTGTCATAGAAATCCACAGTTCTCTTGAATTAGCTGGGTACTACTGACGTTTGGTGAAACATATCTCACGATTTTCAAGCCCTCTAATGAAGTTAACAAGGAAAGGGGTAAAGTATGTCTGGGCGGAAGAATGTGAGGGAAGATTCAAGGAGCTAAAGAGAAGGATGATCAATGCAACGGTACACACACTACTCAAAAGTGGAGAAAGTTTTCTGATATATAGTGATTCTTAATTGAAAGACTTGGGTTGTGTACTCGTGAAAAATGATAGTGTGATAGCCTATGCCTCACGACAGTTGACGATCCATGAGCAGAACTACCTGACACATGATCTAGAGCTTGTAGCTGTGATTTTTTCCTTGAAAATATGGTGGTACTAAAATTATTGCGAGAAGTGTGACATATACACCGACCAAAAGATCCTAAAGTATATATTCATACAAAATGGGCTCAACATGCGTCAAATGAGATTGTTAGAGCTAATCAAGGATTATGATTTCTCTATTCACTATCATCCTAGAAAGGCGAACATGGTAGGTGATGCAATAAGCAAAAAAAAACCTACTACTCTATTCATGATGTGGATTGAGAAAGACCTTATCTTCTTGGATATGAAAATAATGGATTTGGAAATCATAAGGGTAGGGGATACATCCTACCTTTTCCAAATGATTGTGCAACCATCCATCCAAGAGATGATTAAGGAAGCACAAAGGGATGACGTGGAGATACAAAAGAGGGTGAATGCAGTAAAGGAAGGGAAGATGCAAGATTTCTATATCAATGATGATGGTGTGATTTGGTTTGGAACGCGGCTTTGTGTGCCTTCATCACCTGAGATAGAGAAGGAGCTATTGGAAAATGCACATAGATCAACATTCTCTATCTATCCTGGGAGTACCAAGATGTACCGTGAACTCCGAGAACACTTCTTGTGGGATAACATGAATAAAGAGATTGCAGAATATATATCAAGGTGCTTGGTATGTCAGTAAGTTAATGTTGAGAGAAAAAAGTCCAAAGGTATGATACAGCCATCGCCTATACCCATATGGAAATGGGAAAATGTTACTATGGACTTTGTCACAGGTTTCCCAAAGACGTCAAAGGGAAATAATGTGATATGGGTTGTGGTTGACTGACTAACCAGGATTTCCATTTTATCGCTATTCAAGAAGATATCTCGCTTGAACAACTTGAAAAGATATATGTGAAGGAAGTGGTGGTACTGCAAGGAGTTAAACTCTTGATTGTCTCTGACCGTGATCCAAGGTTCACACCTAACTTTTGGAGAAGTCCTCAGCATGCATTGAGTACTAAATTAAATTTCAGCACAACCTATCATCCCCAAACTAATGGCCAGTCTAAAATGACTATTCAGATTATTGAAGATATTCTAAGAGACTGCTCTCTAGAATTCAAAGGTGGATGATATTAGCATCTCCCATTGGTTGATTTCTCATACAACAATAGCTTCTACTTGAGTATTCACATGGATCCATATGAAGCTCTGTATGGAAAGCGATGTATAACTCCAACATGTTGGGATGAAGTTGGAGAAAGAAATCTACTTGGACCTGATCTTGTACAAGAGATGATATAGAAGGTTCAAGTCATCTAGAAACACATCAATGATCCTCAGAGTCTGCAAAAGAGCTATGCTGAAAACCGTGGAAGGGACTTGAAGTTTGACGTTGTAGATAAAGTATTCCAACGAATATCTCCATGGAAGAGAGTCATGCGATTTGGGAAGAAAGTGAAGCTAAGCCTAAGGTACATTGGCCCCTTTGAGATCCTTGATCACATAAAAGCTGTGACCTATAGACTTTCACTTCCACCGAATATGCCTCAAGTTTAAGATGTGTTTCATGTATTACTTCTTAGGAAGTACATAACAGACCCCTCACATGTACTAAACTCAGAGGTGGTACATCTGGAAGATGATCTCTCTTATGAGGAACAACCAGTAGAGATTCTGGATCGAAGAGATAAGGTATTACGCAAAAAGAAAACCCACCTTGTCAAAGGGTTGTGGAGGATCCATAAGATTGAAGAAGATACTTGGGAACTGGAGGAGTTGATGAAGGAGAAGTACCCTCACCTATTTTTGTAATGTGAAATTTCGGGGGTGAAATTTCATAAGGGGGGAAGAATGTAACGACCCAAAGTTATTCAATGGAAATTACCTTATTATAATTATGTCATAAAGTCCCATGAAAACACAACATCATGAACTACTATGTTCTAAGTGACTTCTAAAAATAAGTTTTCCACTTCTGTATTGGAAATTTATAGAATCTGACATACACAGTTGTGTTCAAGATGATTTTTGAAGTCTAATAATACAAAAATAATTTTTGGGGAATAGTAACCTATCCTTATGAATAGTAACATACCCTTATGAATATTAATATGATCCTTATGAATATTAAATAATCCAACATAAAATTATCCTTACCCGTAAATTATTAAATAAAATTTAGAAATCTTAGAAAGTGACCATTTGACCTTAGTAAACGTTTTGGTATTTTGTAATTCAGAAATAATTAATTATAATTATTTATTTAATTTTAAAAATAGTATTCCATTAAAATTTGTTCATTAATTATCAAATCAATGTCTTATAGTTTTAATATAATTTTATAAGAACTTACGTAATTTTCGAAAGCACTATAAAATCAGTTTTATTTTTAAAAACTTTTTTTAAGTAAAATATGATTTCAATTAAATATTAAATTAATAATATTTAGGAAATTATTTTTGAAAAATGGACATCATTTTTGGATTTACACATCACAAAATGGATGGGTTAAATTTTTGGTATTTTTCTGAGATACATGAATTTTTGATGAATAGTGAAATACCATAATTTATAAAATAAGCTAAATAAGCTAATTATAGAGTCATGTGTGATGTTCTGCTGATGTAAGCCCACTTGTTTCTGGATCACATGATACAATTACTATTATTGGTCATTGAACACTCACTATTCCTTATCTTAGGGGAAATTAATAATCTAATGAATTTTATATTAAGGAAACCCCTCTTCCCTCCACTATAAAAACCACCGTTCACACCCTCATTTCCTCACAGCTCTCAAGCTCCAATACATCCCTAATATCTGCCCAAAAATCCTCCCCATACCCTCTCCCACTTCCAAGAGCTTCTGGTCTCATCAAAAGACCAATCCTAGCTTCCTTAAGGAGGATCTCAAGAGCAAGATTTAAGAGGTAATATCTCTCCCTCTTCTCCTTTAATTTTCTTTCAAGTTCAAGTTCATTTCTTGATCTCTCCCCATCCATATTCATCAAAATGGTAATGAAACTCCCATATTATACATGTAATTTAATGTTATGATGCAAATGGGATATTATATCACTCATCCCCCTTTCCCCCTTTCTTTTATTTTATTAAGGAGAACGTTGTTCGTGAGGTGTTAATTTATCACCTTCAAGAATGACAAGTTTTCTTCTTCCATTTCATCCTTCGGATCTGGTCAGGAAACCATTTTTATGGTTGTACCAGAACATTTTATATGTATTATATTCTATTTAATGTTCTGAAACTAAGTTATGACCATATTGATCATGAAAAAATAAAACAAGTTCATTATGATCGAAAAATCACTCAAATTAACCCAAACAATCATCATTTAATTATTATCTAATGATACATCCACAAGGATCTAATATAATTCATTATATGATCATTAAAACCCCTATAATATCATTAATAACATGAAATATCAGTTCTGGATGTTTTCCCATGTTCTACCCGAACTACAATTTAAGAATACAAGTAAACCACTCAAGAAAACCATAAAAACAAACATTCTCGTACAATGTTTTTAAACTATATAACTCATCAAACGGCACATAAAATCACTTAATAAAACCATAATTAACCATATTAATTTAAACAAGGTTCTGGATGTTTAAATAAAAAATATAATGTCATTATACAGGAAATTAAAGAGAAGGAAGCATTCTGATACAATGTAAGGGAAAATTCTCGAACCCAACTTTCATCCTTCGGGTTCTCCCTCTTTCACTCTATTGTTTTTGATATGGTTACTTATTAAAGATCATTTGTTCATAATTGTCTATTATTTTCTAGGATATACATGTTTATCACTGGTTTTTATGTCAAACCAAATGTTTTTCAAAGGAACTCCTCTTTTAAAAACACACCTTTTACTTCTCTCTCAAAGTGGACGGTTCTTGAAACATTTATGGTATTCCCCCTTTCTTTTGGAAACCCAATGTTTATGAATTTGTTCTTATGATTTGTAAACCATTCCATTCCATGGGTTATTTATGTTCACGTTTGATATATTTTCCATGTTCCAATCATGATAATAATAATGTTATGATGTGAGGAGTGCACCTGGAATTATATAGTGCAATATGAATGTTTGAATGACACGGGTGCGCCCAGAATTATAAAACGCTCCAATGAATTTGGTAAAGTGATGAATATCGTGAGTCACTGTGAAATGATGTGTGAACAAGATGATTGCTTGGTTCACAAGTATGTGTGGTAGTTAACCACCAAGACATGATGTTTAATTTTTATGCATTCCTACATTTCAAGTCTTTTATTAATGATCCTCTCATGTTCATGATCTTTTGCCTATGTCAGGATTATGTGCACCCAATGCTATATTCTTATTATCTATTCTTTTACTGGGATTTTAGCTCACCCCTTTTGATTTATATCATCAGGTGGTTACACGTACTAAAGAGAGGACAAGTACCAATATGAATCTAGGGAAGAATAAATTAAATAAATGTTTATGCTTGATGTTGTAATTGTTATGTATGGCCCTTGTTTTCCCAAGACACTAAACCTTTGGATAATCTATGTGTAATAATATTATGTTTTTTATCTTTAAAATTATGGAATAGTAATGTAGAAAAAGGAAGAGGCACTATATTTCTTTCCCTGGAAATAAGAATCCTGGAGTCCTTTCTCTCTGAACATGTAGAAAAATAACATACATTTTAATCATGTATCATCATTTTTCTTTTCATAATTATGACATGTGGGAAAATTCTTCTTTCCATTATTTCCTTTAACCATAATTTCCCCATCCATCCTCTTGTTCTCGTGGTTCCCTTCGAATTAATAATACATAGATATATCATTATTTATCTTTTTAGGATATGACATTATGTCCTTGTATGATGATAATGTTTGGGAAACTATTTTTCTTTGAACGTTTGTTTGAAGAACATCAATGAAATGATTATTAATAGCCTTTGGATTTAGATCATTTATGTTGATACCATTCCTTCTACAAAACTACATTTACAAATAATGTGAGACACTATATTAAATCATATCATTATGGAACATAGTGTATAATCCTAAATATTATGAAAAATATAAAATAAATTAGAAACTTTTATGCACAGAAAATCTCATAATTGTAAAAGTGTTACATTGAGGATATATTTTTCATGTCATACAGAATAACATGTGATGAAAATGTGAATTATCTTAAGAACATCTACTAGGAGGGTCCATCCTGAATTATAGTAAAGACCGTTATCGTGTACCAAGTATAACTTGAGTGAATCCTAACAAAAAAAAATTTATATTTGTTTCCCAATGGTAACTCTATTCCATAACCACTTCAACTTATATTATCCATATTTGGATCCATTTCTAGAAAAAAAAACATATAATTTATACCATACCAAAACATTAGGATATAATTATATACATATCCCCCATATTTATTATGTTTCAACAAAACTTCCATTCATAGCCACTCTAGCGACCGTGACCCTTGTATCCCAATGATAGTGCTAGATTTATTACATTGGAAGAAGATAGATGTAATTCATCCTACAAATTAAATAGTTTATTAGTCATGGAAAACTAGATATATACTTGAGTCAATAATTACATTTGAAAAGAAATTACAACATTATTTTATTTTATTTTTCTGGAATAACATTATTTCATCTAACATGTCCTTTAATATAAAATATTGTAAAATTCATGTATTCCTAGGAAAGGGAAAAAATAAGGGTGAGATAAAATGCTCTGTAAGGGTTTGGTATAGTGAAATCCATGATCAATCAATAAACATAATAAACAAGGAAGGGAAGATAAATGAACACATATTCCATTTAAATAACATGAATATCATGGTAACATGAGGTAGAATCACTATGAAAAAAGAAAATAACTGAAAACACATTCCATTTAATCAATAAAATGAGAATAAAATGCATACAAATATAATATCATAGTATTAATATAATAGATAAATACAACTAAATATGAATGAAGTTAGTGGTTATTATCATATGTCATGTTTCTTAGGAACATGATACATTTTCCAACAAGATCTTTAACCAGAATCATTAAAACATACTTATAAAGATCCATACCTTAATAGCCCAGATCTGGTACATTAAATTATTAAATTGGTAATATGAATAATTAGTCACATCCCTATGGAATAAATAATGTATTATATTTTCAAAAATAGAAACAAAAATAAAATTTAAACTACAACATGATATATAATATAGATATTCCATTAGAAATGTCCATAAACAACTAGATTATCCCTGCAATTAAATCATTATACGCATCATCACAGCCATGGGATAAAATAAAACCTAATAAATGGGTGAAATCAGATTCCCAATAAGGTTATGTAATATAGTAGAAGTTTATATAAAATAATAATTCAGGGTGAATGACTAAAAACACATTCAATAAGAACATAATCTTGAGAAAAATGTTGTAGGAATAAAATTTGAATAAATAATACCATATAAAAAATAACATGGGAATGAAACGTATACATGGATATTATAATAGTAAAATAATCATATGGATTAACAATTAGTAATATCATAATGATGGGTTGCATAATGTTTTACACCATAAAAAAATCATTGAGGCCTCGTCCAAGACATCTGAAAATAAATTCTTAAGGCCACAACCAAATCAAAATATATTGTGCTTTATCCGACCTACCGATGCATCAATGGAAGATAGAGAACCCATCCATAAAATAATAACATTAAATCATTCATTATATAAATGGAGTTAAATATAAATAACATATACATATAAATAATCTTCCCCAAATAGTTAACATAATAACTTACCATTCTGAGTAATATGGTGAATGATATCAAGATAGCACATCCACAGTCAAAATGATCATAAAACATTTAATAAAATATGGTAAATTATATCATATAATATTTATCTCAATTAATAATAAGATTAAACTTTTTTTATTGAAATATCTAACAATACTCTAATAAAATCATTGAATGATTCTTGAGAGAAATTCCCTTTTTTTTAATTGTAAATAAGAGTTCTTTTGAAAAAAAAATTGATTTTTTCATAATATCAGATTGTAAACATGTATCTCCCAAAAAATAAGTGTATTTACAATTAAATTATTTTTCAGGGAAAACATATTTCCAACTGAAGTTAAATCATGTATAAATAGTTTTTATGTAACGTTAGAAATGGTCCATGTTAGTCCGGTTTGAGTGGGAATATAAAAGAGTCATTAAAGCAGACAAAGGCTTAATTTCATGCTTAAAACAAAAATGAAACATATAGATCTTCATGATATAAAGATTAATTTTAGAAAAATATTGATGTCTTAAATCATATTATGGAATATACATGATAACGTGTAAGAAGATGGAAAGTTCCTTGAAATCGGAATTGATTACCGCGATGAGTTGATAATGGAACCCTCTAAAACTTGTATTTACCCATAAAATAAAGATGGAATGATCTGGATATATGAGATTTTAATATATAAATTTAATTTAGAGTAATTAAATGAAATTAATTAATTATTACATTAGGGTAATGAGATAGAAACTAAATACCAAAAGGAAATGGAGGTTCGTGAAGAAACTGTTAAATTATGTTTGAACATTTTCTGCATATGTACATAACTTTTTGGATAATGAAATTACATTTGTAAATAAATTAATTAATAACCTATTCAAAATGAATTTTATTTTTTATATTTGTATTAAGTTCATTTGTGGGATTTTATATGAGTATAATATTCAATTTCATCGTTTGGGAGTGTTTCTTTCCTCTATTTTCATGAATGACTCACTTGCATACATGTATGAGAGATCACGTAAAATGGAAAGAATTATTCAGAATTGAAATTATATGATATTAATAAACATAAATATTATTTAATGACATTATATATTCTTTTTTACATATATGAGGATGATTCATTATAACTAACTGTAATGATAATTGTTTTGATTATTTTGGAAGTTTTTCGATCATCACAAACTAGTTTTTTCTTATTAATTAATATCATTTATATATATTGATTCCAAAAAACTAAAGAACATATAATATTTATAAGAAAATAATATTTAACCATAATTATGTTTTTATAACCAACATTTAAAGTGTTAATGGTAAATGAATTCCATCTTCCACAATAGCGGTGACCTGGAACGTCCAAGACGATATATTCATTTTTAGAATAAAATTGGGGAAGAGAAGGGGTCTGATGATGTATCATCCATTAACATAATAAAATCCTATTATATATGAGATAATTACATTTTAATCCAAATTTTTATAGAATATGTAAGGATATAATAAGAAGAATTGAAATTAAATAAATTTAAAAAGAATGAAAAAATATTTATCTCTTCAATTCATCTCCTTGAGAACCTTCTTAAGGAACATTGAATTGGACTTTTGTAGAAAAAACCCACCAAAACATGTGGATATGTTTGGGAGCTGAAATGGACACAATATAATAACAATTCAAGGATTTGGAAGTGTGAGGATAAGTAGTGGTGAGGGGTGGTCTATATAGTGCAAAAGAGGAGAGTTTTTTAATTATTTTACTCATTATTTTATTATTTAGGCTCAAGATTACAAGTAGATTGAAAATAATCACTAAATACATTAAATAATTAAGATATGTGTCTTATTATGGTCCTTACATAATTCATGATTCAAGTAATAGTATATTAATCTTATAATGTATATATATTGTAAATAAACATATTTCATTATTCACCTAAAATTCCACTATTCCAAAAAAATAAAAAAATTCTTCATAAATATTTTTTCTTTTTTATAATTATTAAAATAATTATATTTTTTTAGATTATTTTTGTAAATATGATAATTTTAATTTTTAATTAAAATCATTATTTATTTGAAAAATACCAATATAAAAATTATAATTAATTTATGACACATAGAAAATTTAATTAAGGTCTCGTAAAAATTTCTTATAATCATAATACAAAAAAATATTAATTTATGAATATTTTTTAGGAAAATATATTTTATTTTCAATAATTATATTAGTTATAAAATTATTATTAAATATTTATGTTTCACAAAAATACCATCACTTAATTTATCATTTTAAAATCATTTATTTATATATTCTAAGATATCATTATCATATATTTTCATTTATAAGGTACATAAAGTTTATTTATAATTTCATATGTGACATTACTATTCTAATGTTCATATTACTGTTCATTATGGTCAAATTACTATTCCAACAGTCAAATATAATTTTATATTACATTTTTAAACTCGGTGTTGCGTGATGCATTAAATGTCAAAGATATTATATGTTACAAGAGGCATACCAAAAAATATTGTGGTGGTAAATTCTCTCCTCATTCAAAATCAAATTTCTATTAAATTTATAGAGTGTCAAATCATAAAAATATTTGGGATTTTTTTCATCATAACATCTTCTGGTTCCCATGTCACCTCATCAATTTTATGATTCTTCTAATGTACATTTACCAAAAATGTCATCATATTACTCAACACATTATCTCTAGTCTGTGAAATCTGGATAGGCTTTTAATAGTAAGATATAATATGTTCTAATTCTATTCCTTTATAGGTAAGTATATGTGTTGGGTTTAGCATGTACTTCCTTAACAAAGATATGAAGAACACCTTGTGTACTTTAGATATGCTATGTGGCATATTCAAACAATAAGACAAAACTCCAATGATCTCCAAGACATAAAAATAACCATTGTTCCTGTGGTTTTGTTTCCCTTTTTTTCTAAATATTATAACACCTTTCCATGGATATGATTTCCGAAAAACATGATGTCCCACATGAAACTCCAAATAATTTCTTCATTTATAAATATAAATTTTTTTATACTTTGAGTTTCTTTGATATGTTTTTCAATAGAATATTAATTTGATGTTGTTTCCTCCCCAAGTTATGGTTGTATACGCCTCCTTTCACCATCTTCATCCCAATTTGTTGGTCTATGAAATCTCTTTCCATATAGTCCTTCACATGGTTCTATTTTAATACATGAATGGAAACTATTATTGTAAGGAAACTCTACCAAAAGAAAATACAGATCCCACATACCTTGAAAGTAATGTGATCTGGGTCTCAAATTGTCTTATAATGCTTGAATGGTCATTTAAGAATTCTAATCAGTTCGAGGGTTATTTTTTGTACTCAAATAAATTTCAAATACTAATTATTTCTGAAGACTCTTCTAAGATCTATATGTAAATAATGGATCAAGATCTTACACAATATAAAGTGGTTCTCAATGAATTATTATAACATCATTAATATATATTATTTCCAAGTTATCTAGTGGAAAAGAATCTTTTATAGTGAGGAAATATGAAAAAATTTTAAGTCGATCAACAATTACGCACATTGCATCATTTATTCTTGGAATATTTGGTAATATATTGAAAAACTACATAGTAATTTTATCCCATTTAAATGTAGGTTTAGGCATAGGTTGCTTGAATCCTCTTGTATGTTGTATTTCATCCTTCACCTATTGATAGAATACACATCATGATATATAATTCGAAATTTCTAGCTTCATATTCTTCCACCAAAAATGTTCCTTAAAATATTTATACATTTTAGTTCTACAAAGGTTTATAGAAATATTTGAGATACGAGTGTGGTCCAATAATTCTCTCTTTATCTTGTGTATAATGTTAACACAAAGTCTCTCCCCAAATTTCCAGATTCCATTTTTGTATACGAATTCCACCAATTTACCACCATTCATAGGTTTAATTTTCTTTTGAAAATTATCATCATTAGATTGTGTACTTTTTATCCTATATTATATATATTGTTTGGAAATAATTTGAAAAAGTAATGATCTTTTACCGTTCATCATAATTCCCATATACATCTTTGTTAAATTCATACACAAGGTCCTTGTCAATCATCACCTTGTTCAGAATACCCTGATCCTTACCACTCAATGAATCTACTAAACTATTTATCTTCCTTGGGTGGTAGCGTATTGAAAAATTTTAATCCATATGTTTCTCGAGCCATCACATTTTCCTCATGTTGAGTAATTTTTTTGAGAACATATATTTGTTACTATTGTGATCACTATATATATCACTTATTTCACCATAGTGATAATACCACCATTTTTTAGAGAAAATATTATGGCTTCTAACTCATGACCATGAGTTGGATATTTTTATTCACGTGTTTTAAATTTCCACGATGTATAGGCAATAACTCTATCATTTTTGATATTCTAACATATATTTCCTTTATTTGATGCATCACTATAAATCACAAATCCACAATTTCCTAATGGTAGATTCAAGATTAGATCATTTCTTAATATTCAATTCAACTCTTCAAAACATTATTCACACTATTTCTTCCATATAATCTTAACACCTTTATGAGTAATATTGGTTAATTTTTTATCTAATCAGGAAAACTTTTGAACGAAAAGCCGATAGTAATATGCTAATCTAATGAAATTACGTACCTATATTATGTTCATTAGTGTTTTCCATTTCTAAAATACCATTTTCATTATAGGATCAATTGAGATTCTGTCCATAGAGACAGTAAGGCCATGAAAAGAAATTGTTTGAAGCTAGAATTCACACATTCCAAACTTCGTATATAACACTTTTCTTTTAATAGTATTTAGAATAAAACTCAAGTGGTTCTCATAGTCGTCCTCACTTTTAGAACATACCAACATGTCACCAATAAATATAACAACAAAATCATCAATATGTTCCTCGAACACTATATTCATTAGATCCCCAAAAATAGAAGGTGCATTAGATATTATGAATGGTATTACTATAAACTCATAATGTCCCAACCTAGTTTGACATATTGAATTTGGAATATATTATTTCCTCATAAATAATTGATGATATCCACATTGAAGTTCAATCTTCCAAAAACATTGATCCTTTATGAAGTTGATCAAATAGATCATCAATGCAAGGAAGGGGATACTTATTAAATATTTTAATAGGACGGGTTTATGTATAATAAATTCACATCCACATGGATCCCTCATTATTCATGACTAATAGAATGGGGAATCCCCATGGTGAAACTCTATGAAAAATAAATCCATTATCAATCAATTGATTTTTTTGTTTATTTAGATATATTAATTCAATATTGGCCACATAATAATGAGTCTTTGATATAGGTCTTACATTAGGAATTAAATCAATATAGAACTCTACTTCTCTATCTAGAGTATGTCGAGGTATATCCTCTAGAAACCAATCAATTTATTATTGCACAATATGTACATCATCAATTTAATTATTTTGTTCATCATCCATAGATGATGTTTTCTCTTCCTCCACAAGATTTAAATTTAGAAGAGATACTATAGGTGGATCCATATATGAATCATATGATGAGGTCTCCCCACTAAAGATTATAAATTATATACCTTCATCAAAAATCAAAATTTCCTTCTCTTTGAAATATATTTTTGTATTTTATTTTAAAATCCAGTCCATGTCAAGGATTATATCAAAATAAACAATTGGAATGATGATACAATTAGAAATTTGAGCATGTTTTTGTATAATAATAGGAACTTCTAGATAGATCTTTATTGCAATAAGAATTCCATTACGTGTCTTTTCTAGCAGTTCCCTTGTTATAGAGAAATGGATGTATCTATTTTTAACAAAAATTGGGATGATATAGTGGAATGTAATGATCCAGAATCAAATAAATCTTTATCTAAATTTGAGGATATGATTAATGTTTCTTCCCCCAGAATATTATGAACTTCAACCTCAGTAGTTGTCATCACATAGATATATCCTTGTTCCTTTAGCATTTTCTGAATAGATTTTCATTAACGCTTAGTGAGTTCTTTTTCATAATTCCCCATCTCTTTAGATTTATAGCATTGAACATTAGTAGATTATTTCATTCCATTGAGATCATGGGATCAGTGTACTTTTCTCTATATTTGTAACAAAATCGTTTTGTTTTCAACCAGACACTAGTGTGTTCACTTCTACATGTATTGAATAATATAAAATTACATTTTTTTTCCTTTTATCCATTCCATTATCCACCACCCTCTTATTCCCTTATTTTCCCTTCAACTCGTATTTCTATGAAATTTATTTATCTATCTTGATTGTGCATGAGACTATATCATCATACGATGATAAATTTTTGAGATATATTCTCCTTCGAGCAATTGTTTTAGACCATCAAATGATTGGCCAATATTGATTCTTTGATTATTTATTTAGTTCACAATGTGCCTTTCTAACCTTGTGAAGATGGATTCATACATGGAAACATTTTCATCATATTTATTTCAGACTTAGTAAATTCTTCTCTATATATGCTCACTTCTTTATATGGAGAGTGTTTTCTTAGAAAATTCCATTAAAATTCTTCTATTTCATTTTCTCAATTTCATCCTCATCTTTTTTTGTTTTGAATTAATGAACACTATTTATTTATATCTCATAATAGATGATAAATTTACATGATAAAATTATTCCTTTCATTACTTCCCAACGTGAGAATAATCTTCTCTACAGAACTTATCCATTTCTCATCTATAAAAAGTAATTGTAGTCTCAAAGAATGATAGAGGATATTTTCACATATTGCTATATGACAATTTTCCTCCATGTTTTGGATTAGGATACCCCATATGTATAATGTTATTATTCATAACATGATCCAGTTATCCTAGTATAGTTATAAGCTATTTAGCAGCAGTTGTAGCTCCAGTTAAAAAATAATTATCTTTTATAGGAGATAAATTCATAAATGGAATATAAGCATCCATACAATTTCAATTCCATCCACTAGAAACCATTTCTATGCAATGGAATACACTAAATTAGTTTTAAAAGCATATTTTAAAATTTCTAACTAGAAAAACAGTTAACATAAATTGAAAATTTCTGCATAGCTAATCTCATAATATTAAATATTGTTCCTTTAGTGACATATTTACTTTTCAATTCATCATAATGGGTTGTAATGAAATTTAAAATTATCAAAATCATATCCCTGAAGAGTTTCA
The DNA here is from genome assembly GCA_963277665.1 of Viscum album. Taxonomy (NCBI): domain Eukaryota; kingdom Viridiplantae; phylum Streptophyta; class Magnoliopsida; order Santalales; family Viscaceae; genus Viscum; species Viscum album. The sequence continues at coordinate 1,870,609,489 of OY728119.1, read as the reverse complement.
AACCAATTGTCTAGTAAGAATTGTTTTCATGTACTAAGTTATGTCAGGTCAGGCCTAAAGTGCATTATTTGAGATTTTACGCATAGTTATATCTATTCCAGAACCACATCCACTTATAGTATTTTGATAAATATATATTTATATGAAAACCCCCATCATCTCTACCTTAACTGCCTAAATGGCCCGAAGGCCTTCATTTTTTATTGATTTTTGATAACGCCACTTTAAAGGGATGAGGGGGAACCCTTACAAGGCACGTAGGATAAGAGATTACATGGCCCGTAGGCTTATGAGATTACATGACCCGAAGGTCTTAGGGAATTCAACCAGACTATCTACAGGGAACTGCCCCTCCCCAGCATCTGCATCCTGATAGTAGCTCTCTACCATTGCATGACCGTCTGGCTAGGCTTCCCATGAAAGCACAGGCTGGTACTGATGGCATAGACATACCCTCTCATTCTAACAATCCATTTGGTTATAATCTAGTGAGTTTACATGATCGGATCCTCTTCTGGGGCTGCTCCTTTTTTGTAGTGTGTCTGGGGCCTGCATTCATGTGGCCCGAAGGCCTTGGGGTGGCCCTAAGGCCTTAAGGTGGCCCGAAGTCCATGATAATGAACTAGCCCGAAGGCCTCGGGTGGACTGAAAGCCATTCAGGACCCGAGGACCAAACCAGTGGCAGAAAGGCCCGTATGGATGAATAGTTCTGGCTGCTACAGTCCCGAACAGTGCCTGCTACATTTCCTGCTATAGTACTGCTACATTACTGCTATAGTACCCTAGAAATATGCCTCCACCCGGATTTGATCTCGGGTCTCTTAGATGCACCTAGCGAGTCATCACCAACTTGGATGAGGCTTTTGTGCTCATATCTACCTTACAAAAATTCAAGTATTCTCTGCAATGATTATCCTAAAATTATATATTAGTGTCATGTTCCCTATTCAAGGTTTTCTAAATCCAGTTTCCAATGTTTCTATTAATATTCATCTGATACTAACTCTAAAGACCCTGACCTCTGTAGCCCGGAGTCAGTGCCATAGTTTATTAAAATGGTAATATGAAAAACATTCTTCAACCCAAAAGGCCGAATAGTTTTTTTTATTTGAAAAAATAGGTAAAAACATGAATTTTCCTCACAACATGAAATGAAATATAACATAGAAAATCATTTGGAATCATCTATAAACTTCTCGATTATCCCTCATATTCATCCATAATAAACATATTCGCATCCTAGTGACAAATACAACATAAGAAAGGGGTGAGATCAGATGCTCATAAAGGGTGTGTAATATAGAGGAAGATAATATAAAAAAATTGGGAAGAGTGAATGACTAAAAACACATTCCATTATAAAATAATATTTTTAATTATATGGTAGGAATAAAAGTATAATAAATAATACCATATAAATATTCACATGAGAATAAAACATAACCATGGATGTTATACTATCCAAATAATCACATAGATTATAAATTACTAATATAAAAATGAATAAATTGATAATTTCAGAATTCATAAACATACTGTCAAGGCCTCGAAAAGGCATTAGAAAATAAAAATTTATGGCCTTGGCTAAATCAGTATATATTTTCTCCCATGAGACATACTAATGTATCGAGGGTCCATTGAGATCCCCACCCATCATAGGAAAAGTAAAATTCATTCCTCCTATGAATAGGGTGAAACATAAAAGGCATATACATGTAAATAACATTCCTTAAATTGTAAACATAATCACTATCCATTTTAAGTAATATGGTAAAATGTGTCCAGATAACACATCCAGTGTCAAACTGATCCCAAATTATTTAATAAAAAGGTATTTTTTATCATTGAATATTTAACCCAATTAAAAATAATATTCAAAATAGGTTGTTGAAATAGATTAAAATACTCTAATAAAATTAATGAGTAATTCTTGTGATAAATACAATTTTAATTTTCCAAAAAGAGTTCTTTTGAAAAAATAATTTGAAGTATTCATAAAATCATATTAGGAACATGTATATCTAAAAAAATTAATGTAATTTCAATGAAATTGTATTTTAGGCATAAATGATGTCCAAAATAATTGAAAACATATAAAAATTGTTTTTAAGAAACATTATAAATGGGTCACTTTGGTGCAGTTTAAGGGAAAATATAGGAGTCTTTAAAGTGGAAAAAGGATTATTTGTTTTCATAAACCAGAAATGAAAAAAAATATTTATTCTTAATAAGATTTTTTATTTTGGAATAATATTTGTGGATTAAAACATATTATAGATTTTACATGAAAATGGGTACCAAAATTTGAATGTTCCCTTAAATCGAGCTTGTTTTTTCCAGGGGAATTAAAAGGAAACCCTATATAACATGAATTTCCCCATAAAATAAAGATAAAATGATATAGATAAATGATTTTGGAACATATAAATAGAATTAATAATATGTAAATAAAAAATGAATAATTACATTAGGGTAAAGATATAGAAATCATAACTTAAATGGAACATGGAGGAATGGGAATAAAATCTTACATTATGTCTGAAAGTGTTCTGAACTTGTACATAACATCTTGGAAAATGGAATTAGATTGAAAAATAAATTATTTCATAACAAATTAAATATTTTATTGATTTATTATAGTTTTATTATGTTCACTTATGGCCTTTTTGATGAGTTATAATATTCAATTTAATCATTTGGGAGTATTATTTTCCTTGATTTTTATAATTGATTCACTTATATACATGTATGAATGGTCATGTAAATTTGAAATAATAATCCATAATTGAAAATATTTGTTATTAATGAACTTAATAAATATTTAATGGTCTTATATATTATTTTTAATTTTGATATGAGGATGATTCATTGGATAGAACATCAATAATGATAGTTGAGATTATTTTGAAATTTTTTCGATCGTCATGAACTAGTTTTGTATTATTAATTAATATCATGTGTATATACTAATTCCAGAACACTAAATAACATATAGTTTGTATATTTATTTTTTTAACAATATTTGTGGTTTTATAACCAGTCTTGAAGAAGGTAATTTAAAATGAATATGCATCGTCCACGATAGATATAAAACCGCACGTCATGGATGATGATGACATTTTTAAAACAAAATGGAATAGGATGATGGGATTGATGATATATCATCTATTAAAATAATAAAATTAAAGTATAAATAATATACCAGAGTTATCTTGCTTGTTTTTAAAGAATAGGTATGTATATAATAAGAAGATAATAAATTATCAAAATTGAAAGAGAAGTAAAAAGGATTAACCCTTGGATATTGTCTCTATGAGAACCTCCTAAAGAACATTGAAATGGTCTTTCAGTGAGACCAGTAAGACCATAACATGGTGTATAGTTTTTTAAGAGGAAATGGGAAGAATATATTAAATATTCAAGGATTTTTATGTGTTAAGAGAATAAGTGGTGAGCGGTGGCATTTATAATGGAGGAGAGGGGTGTTTTTTGGTTATTTTAATCATTAGTTTTTTATTTTGGACCAAGACTATGAATAGTTTGATAATTATCATTAAATACATTAAATAATAAATCTATGTATGATATTATGGTGCTTATGTCATTCATGACTCAAGGAAAAATGTATTTATCTTATAATGTATATATACTGTAAATTATCGTATTTCACTATTTATCAAAAATTCCACTGATTCAGAAAAATGAAAAAAACTTTGCATAACCATTTACTAATGCGAAGAATTTGAAAATAAGCTACATTTTTTAATAAAATTTTCAATATAAGATTAATTCAATTTACAATTAAATTAATTAATTATTTTAATACACCAATTTAAAAATTATAACCCATTTTATGACATGTATAAAAATTAATTAAGGTTTCATTAAATTATATTATAATCATAGGGTAACAAAATATTAATATATGAATCTATTTTGTGAAAATAAATTTTCTTCTAAATTGTTATATTATTTGTAAAATTGTAAATAAATATTTATATTTCACAAAAATACCATCACTTAATTTATAAATATAAAATAATTATTTACATATTAAATTATATAAATATTACATATTTTCACTTATAAGATAAAAAAAATTATTTTTAAATTCATAGGTGAGTTTACTATTCTATTGTTCATTTTTCTATTCCTAATGGTCACATTACTATTCCAACAGTCATATTTAATAGTATATTACAGTTATAAACTCAATTTTTTGTGATGTATAAATGATAAAGTATATTAAAATTTAACATAGAAATACCATAAAATACTCGGGTGAAACAATACAGGTTATAAACCAATAGATTTTGGCCAACTTTATCTCTATTTTCAAGACCTTTCATAAAACATTTTAAAACTACTAGATACAAATGCATACGGTTTGTCCAACTAATTTTGTCTCATGAGACCCACCAATACATCTAGGGTATTTTTTTAATATGTCCCCAACCCATGTCATGTATGTCAAAAACATTCCCCATATATCAAATAATATATTTAATTAATAAACAATGTGTCTTATTATAAAATATCTATATTGAGTAAAAAATAAAAAATTATCTATATTTCCCTAGATAAATAAATAAAATTGAATGTAATCATCATATGTTCAAATGGTATACAGTTTAATATATAAGAATATCCATGATAAATAATATGGATATTTATGCGAACTATAATTTTTATTAATCATTAGAAAGTAAATATTTCGAAGGGAAATCACTGACTACAAAATTTAAAAAAGGAAGTGAATTTCAATACTATCCTTGTTAAAAATAATCATAACCATCCAGAGAAATAATTATAATGGTATATACATATACACATTGTAGTAAGAATAAAATTTTGTTTTCATTAATTATAATTACCACAAATATCATGAATAACATTATTGAGTAAAATATCCTTTTCATTTTGAAAAAAATTTTGAATTTTTTTTTGAAAATAAATTTTTAAAACTTTTTTATAACACCCCATAGTTTTAAAAATAAATTAATTTTATAATATTTCCATTAAACTCAACATTACCACATTTATGTTTTGAATTTCATAAAATGGTTATCAAGAATTGTGATTAGTATGTCATTTGGAGACTGATAGAACAAACATGATTTTTGGTAAATAGTGACATACCGTTATGAATAGTAATATGAACCTTATTAAAATTAATTAAGTATGTAATTTTATTTTCTTAAGGTAATAAGGTAATGATATCTTAATGAATTTTTTATTGTGATATAAAACAAATTATACCTTTGAAATTGATATTGTTTGAATTAACTATGATTTCATTTAAAATAAAGTTAATAATATTTAGAAAACTATTTTAGAAAAATGGATTTCATCTTTGAATTATACATGTAAAAAATTGGTGTGGTTGAATTTTTGGGAATTTTCTAAAATACATGAATTTTCTATGAATAGTAAAAATACAATTTTGAGTTTTCGGTATGATTAATGGATTCATAATGATATAATAAATAAAATAAAATGATGTTCGACTTGTGTACAATAAAATAAGATATTGGGTGTCCCAAGTGGCTAATATCATGAGAAAATACCCTGGGAAAGACCATGGTTTTACAAAAGACACTAATGAGGGGTCTTTTTAAATTAATAAACAACACACACACTCTCTCTCTCTTACAATAAATACCCACTCATCCATTAATTTTACATAATTCCAAATCCCTAATACTTGAATATATAGTGGTTTTTTCTCCCTAGTATTCCTCCCATGGTGTCATTATTCCCCCACGGTTCCAACCTTCAAGTTCGAGGAGTTACTCTACAAGGTAATGGAACCATTCAATCTCCCCTTTAACCAACACATAGTGTATGTTATATTATTGAATTTCCATTATTATGTGTTGGGATTTGATATTATGTATTAATTTTAATGTAAATTTGATTTCCATATGATGAGATACCATTTTTCTCTTGTCAATTTATTTTATTAAATTTTAAGCGATGTCGTTATGCTGCAGAATTTTCATAAGGGATCTCTCAACTTTTCTTTTCTTTTCAAGTTCATCTATTTTCTTTTTCTCACTTCATATAATTGTTCCAAATGACCATGATAACCCTAGTATCATCTATATAATTTATTTATATCATGTTAATGGAATATCCATCATCAATATTGTTACTCCCTCCATTTTATATTTGTAAACGAAATCAACATCCATGAGGGTCCAATTTATAACCTTCGCGGACGACGATGTTTTTTCCTAAAATTTATCCTTCATTACTGGTCATGAAACCATTTAGATGGTTTAACCAGAAAATAATATAGTTATTATAACCTAATAAATATTTATGCACCATTATATGTACATATTATTAATTTATATTACAAAAAATAGTTCATAATAATCCAAATACCGTCAAAAAATCATAGTGGATTCCATATAAAGATTAATCTTCATTACCTCTAACCAAATGATAGAAATTACAATTAACAATTATGAATGTTCATAAATAATATTTAATTTCACTTCTGTTTATTTACAACCATTTCAGATGAACTCTATTACTTAAAAACAAGTGAATCGATTATGAAAATCATAAAAACAAACACTCAAGAAGGAAGAAATTCAATATAATAACTTATCAACAATAACATAAATGAACTAAATAGAATTATCATAAACTAAATACATGTGGGTTAGGTTCTGAAATAATTTATTAAAAATTCTAATGTCTTATTCCAGGAACAAAAGTTCAAGAGCAGAACACATTTAGACTTAAGGTAAGGTTTTTCCTCCAGAACTTCCATTTTCATTCGGGTTACTTTCATTATCTAATTACCTCAATGAAGATATTATTTAGTATTATGTACACCTCATGATTTCTATGTGATTATTCTATATATGTACACTATCCAGAATCATTCCTCATTTTATTTATTGCAAAACGTTTAATAAATAGAAACATTCAAAATAGTTTCCAAAAGACAAGCCCGATCCAAGTAAATTTTATAGATTCTTACCTATTTTCAAGGACACACTGTAATATATTTTTGGAAACCATTATCTTTATTAAATAAATAATGTTGTTAGGGAAATACTATCTTGCTTCACTTATGGTTTTATAAAAATAATTTTCCAAAATAACTCTTCTTTTCAGTATAAAGAGTATTTATCTCTAGAATTGATTAATGATTTTATAAGAGTATTTTTGTCTGATTAAACACTCTTATTGATTATTATATATTATGGGATTTAATAATTTTTATGTAATCTCCCATATTTGATTTAATTGTTTATTACTAATTTTATTTTAGAAGATCTAGCCTAAAACCATTCACCATATTACTTGGAATGGTTAGTGTTTTATGATTGGGTAATGTTAGTTACATTTCATATGATAATTTCAATATGAATGTATATGTTGTTTATGTTTATCCATGCTCATATAAGGAATTTATTGGACTTATTATGTGATTGGTGGTACCCTCTATAGCCTCTCAATTCATCGGTATGTCTCATGAGGAAAATAGACAAGGAATTGGACAAGGCCATTCCTAATATGATATATGAATTTGGTCAAGGACTATATTATTTTTAGACATCATGGCTGAGGCCTTGAAAAAATGTTTCATAATGTCTGGAATATGCACTTCCCTCATTATGATGCTAGTAATTAAATGATCCTGTGGTTATTCAACTAGTAGAATAACCATGATTAGGTTTTATTATGGAATTATTTACTCAACTCATTTTCCTTCCATATTATGTTCAAGTTTATTTTTAAAAGGCATGCATTTTCAATTAGTCACCATGTATAATGTTTATGTTATATTCCACTGTATTTCTTTTACTGAGCATTTTAGTTCAGCCATTTCTTATGTTTCATTTACTTAGGATATGATGAAGTAAATTATGATTAACATTCATACATAATCTAAGAGGAATAGATATTTACAATGGAACAAATTAGTGTTATTTTCCTTTAAACATGTAATGTTCAACTTATTTATGTATATTGTTACAAAAAGTTACTAAAATAATTATTATTTTTGGATGAATATGCCTTGTTTATATTCCAATGTAATAAAATAAGGAACCATCTCAACAAAACTAGGGTCAGGTCCTTACAGTTGGTATTAGAGAAAGTTTAGTACAAAACCTAGAAACTAGGATAGAAAATGTAAATTATGAAAAAATACTTAATGTAGTATTTTAGGACTAACATACAATAATGTCCTGGTATTTTAGTAATTAATAGATTATATGGATCAATCTAAAAAATACATTCCTCATTGGATATAAATAGGTAGATGTGGCTCTAGCACATATATATCATGGAGTGAATGCTCTGACAATGAGTTATAGGCTTGACCCAGGGAATCCTGGTAAATGAAAACAACCCTTTCTGAACTCTTGGTATTTAAACTTTTTGGGGGTGTGCTAAGGATAATTCACATTTTCATTACAGGCCATTGTAAATGATTTAAATGTAAATTTTTCCTTAAAGAAATCATTTTTTGATTATGGGATTAGTCATGCGTAGGATCTCAATTTATGATAAGTATTTAGTTAAGTTAAGATTATACATTATGATTCATACCCTAATCTAGTGTATGCCATTATTTAGAAATTTTTCCTAGTGGAAGGAATGGAAACTGTATGAATGCACGTGTACCCTTTAGGGATTTCCCTCTAATGCAAGATAATGATTTTGGATCTGGTGCTATGACTGGTGTTGAGTAACTTATAACTATACTGGGACAACTTACTCAGGTTATGAATAATAACCTTACCAACATGAAGCATCTAGATGCACCAAGTATAGAAGATATGTTAGATCTCTTTATGAGACAATGGCATATATCGTTCAATGGGACTAGAAACCCATTTGTAGCTGAGTAGTGGATAAGTTCCCAATAGAAGATATTTCTCACATTGGTATATAATGAAAGATAGAAGGCAGTCATGGTAGTTTATCAGCTATTGGGAGATGTAGATCAGTGGTGTCCATTAATCCAAAACACAAACGAGGAAGAAGAGATAGAAGAGATGAAATAGAGGGACTTTAAGTAAATATTATTAGAGAAATACTTTCCTCCTGAACAACGAGTAGATATGGAAAGGAAATTTCTGATTTTGAGGACATATGAATATGATAATGTTCAAATGAATGAAGATAACTTCACATGGATAGAATGAAATGTTTTGGACTACATAAGAAATCCCAGGAGAAAAATTGATCGATTATTTGATGGCCTAAATCCATTCCATCGGAAGGCTGTGTTCCCCAAGAGTTTATCATCATATAAAGATATAGTATCATGTGTTATCAATAAAAAAAGGAATTACCTATGTCTTATGACTTTAAGGGATAGAAATATAATAAGAGGTAAATAGAATATATTTTAAGGGAAATAAGGAAAATACAGAAAAGGGAAGAGTGGAATTTCAACACTGTGACAATTGTTAAAAAAACACCCTGGTGCCTGCTTAAAGGGAAAAAGAGTAGGCTACAAATTTGGAAAAAATTTCATCATGAAGGTGATTTCAAGGGGAATAAAGAATCCATTAATGTTCAATAGTATAATTTTTGGCAGATGGGGCACTGTGCTAATGATTGTCTAAAGTGTCAAGGAAACAAGCAACAGATTAGGCGAAGGGAGTAGTGATAAGCTTATGTGATCACAAAATCTGATATTGAAGCCCCTACAGAAGTGGAGTCAGGTAAATTAATTATTTCATCAACCTTATCCAATGATATATTTGATTCTGGATCATCTCATTCATTTATATATTCCTAGTTTGTCCAGAAAATTAGACATATCCAATTTGATTTAATAAAGCTGTTATCATTCAAAACTCAAAGTGTATGTATCATTGTAATAAAGGTGTGTCGATCTATCCCCATCATGTCACATAAACATACTTTTGTTTCTATCCTTATCATCATACAAATTATTTACTTTGATATAATTCTTGGTATGAATTGTCTATCGAATTATAATGTGATGATCTATTGCAAGAAGAGGGAACTTACAATTTTTTATAATGGTGTTGAATCCCTTATCTTTAGAGAAGAAACCTCACCATCTGATTCTCATCTAGATCCATCATTTATTTTGGAGGAAGGGAATTAAATAACTATGGGTGAGGAAAAGGATGTTCAAATAGAAGATGTACCTATTTTGAAAAAATATATTGGCGTCTTTCCAGAGGATTTACCTAGACATTATCCATAGCTGGATATTGAGTTTTCCATTGACTTAATTCATGGTTCAAGGCCCATATCAAAGACCCCTTATAAAATTTCCACTATAGAGTTAGTGGAACTAAAAAATAAACCAGAGTAATTCAGTATTAAAGGATATATTCTCCATGGAGTTTCCAAGGGGAGCCCCTGTTCTTTTCAATAAGAATAATGATGGGTATACGAGGTTGTGCATTGACTATGGGGATATCGATTATATAACAATTAAAAACATGTTTCCCCTACCTCTCATTGATTATTTATTTGATCATCTTTATGGAGCTCAATGTTTTTCAATTATTGACCATTGATTTGGATATCATCAGTTTCTTGTGAGGAAGTAATACATTACAAAAATAGTATTCCATTCACAATATAGGCATTATGAGTTTACATTAATTCCTTTTGGACTAAATAATGTACAATCTGTTTTCATGGATCTAATTAATATAGTTTTCAAGGAATATCTTGATAACATTTTGGGGGTGTTTATTGATGAGGTCCTAGTATACTTTAAAACCTATGATGATCATGGAAATCAGTTGTGCAATATTCTGAAGACTCATAGAAGAAATAAATTATATGGGAATTATAGAATGTGTGGTTTTTTTCTCCAATAAGTTTCTATCCTAGGCCACATTGTATCGATGGAATATCTGTAAATCTTATGAGGAAAAAGGCTTTGAAAAAATGGCCTACTCCAATGAACATAACTGAGGTACGTTGTTTTATTAGTTTAGTAGGTTATTATCAGTGTTTTGTTCAGAACATCACCCATTTAGCCAACCCAATGAACAAGATTATAGGAAAATGAGTTAATATCATATGTACAATGGAATGTGAAGAATGTTTTAAAGAATTGAGGATAATATTAGTGATTTCTCCAATATTTACTCTACCATATGGGAATGATAGATTGTTGATCTTTAGTGATGAATCAAATAAAGAACTCGGTTGTTTTCTTATGCAGAATTATAGAGTGATTGCCTATTAATCTAGGAAACTAATAATTCATTAAAAAAACTATCCACCTCTTGATATATGGTTACAAGTGGTAATATTTTCTCTGATGTTTTGGATACATTACCTCTATGGTGAAAAATGTGAGATATATAGAGATCACAAGAGTTTGAAATATATATTCTCACAGAAAGTACTCAACATGAGACAATGGAGATGGATTGATCTACACAAAGATTATTATTTCACAATACACTACAACTCAGGAAAAGAAAAATAAGGTGGTAGAATCTTTGAGTAGGAAGGACCACAAAATTCTGAAGAGGATGAGATTTGAAAGGGATCCTTTGTTCATAGATCTAGTATGTATAGATATTGGAATTATCAAGGAAGGTATCACATCGCTACTTTTTGAAATGGTTGTCAGTCCTTCTTTACGGGAAAGGAAAAAATCTTCTCAGGATGATGATGAGGAGTTTCAGAATAAAATTAAAGTGGTAAATGATGGGATGTTGATTGACTTCATAAATGAAGGTGTAATTTTGATATTCAGAAATAGGCATTGTGTTCCTGCTATTCAGGAGCTAAAATGGAAATATTGTATGATGCTCATAGCTCTAATTTATTTATACACCCTGGTATCATAAAGTTGTAAAGAGATCTAAAGGAATATTTTGGGTGGGAAAACATGAAGAGGGGGATTTCTGATTATGTGTCGAGATGTTTGGTGTGTCAATATGTGAAGGCTAGAAGACAACTTCTTAGAGGAGTAATGAAACCCACTTCTTATTCCAATGTAGAAATGGGATGATATTACAATGGAATTTTTCATGGGACTACCAATAACAAAAATAAATAATTATGTGATATGGGTCATTGTTGATCATCTTACAAAATCAGCACATTTTCATTCTATAAGAGAATATTTACCACTTAATCATTTAGCAAGACTATATATTAATGATTTTGTAAGACATCATGGTGTACTATTATCAATTGTTTCTGATTATAATCCTCCTTTTACATCACAATTCTGGATAAATCATCATAAGTCCTTAGATACTAATCTTCGTTTTAGCACTTCCTTCCACCCACAAACTGATGGGAAATCAGAACATACTATTCAATCATTGGATGATATGTTGAGGTCGTTGTTCACATGACTTTCACGGTATGTGGGATCGGTATTTACCTATCGTAGAATTTCCCTATAACAATATATTCTACTAAAGTATTCATATGGAACCATATAAAGAGTTATATATAAAGAGATATCATACACCAACGTTCTAGGATGATGTTGGTGAATGAAAGTTCATAGGCCCAGAACTTGTTGAGGGAACAATAGAAAGGTGAATATTATCCAATCACATATCAAAATAGCTCAAAGTAGGCCAAAGAACTATACTGATAACCAACGGAAGGATTTGGAATTTCATGATGGAGATCATGTTCTCTTAAAGGTATCGCCATGGAAGGGTATTATACGATTCGGTAAGAAGATAAAATTTAGTCCCATGTACATCTGAACTTCTAAAATTCTAGACCTAATTGGAGTCATAGATTACCATTTGGAAATGCTGCCCAGTCTCTCCAAAGTTCAAAATGTGTTCCATGTGTCAATGTTAAGGAAATACATGCCAGACCCAACACATGTACTCAACTATGAAGAAGAAGATATTGAGCATGATCTGTCTTATTGTGAAGAGCCTATAAAGAATCTTGAGACTAGAGAACAAGTACTGAGCAATAAAATGACTCATCTGGTAATTATTCTTTGGAGGAACCATAATATGGAGTACAAGACATGGGAGCCTAAGGAGCTTATGTTGAAGACATACCCAAATCATTTTAGGTAACATTTTTTGAATTTTGAGGACTAATGTTTTTTAAGGAAGGGAGAATGTAACACACTATGTTTTTGAAAATAAATTCATTTTATAATCCCTCCATTATACATAACTTTTTATCTTCCATGTTTAGAATTTCGAAAAATGGTCATCTAGAATAACGATCTGTAATTTATATGGAGTCTGATAGAACAAAAATGTTTTTTGGTGAATAGTAGCATACCCTTATGAATAGTAATATTACCCTTACGAATAGTAAATAGTTATATTATTTTATTTTATTAATCTAATAAGGTAATGGGATATTAAATAATTTTTCAATGTGATATAAAACTAATTATACCTTTAAAATTGTTATTTTTTGAATTAAGTATAATTTTATTTAAAATTAAATTATTAATTTTTAGGAAATAATTTTTTAAAAATGGTGTCTATTTTTGAATTCTAAATTTCTATTAATGGTGTGGGTGAATATTTGGAATTTTTCAAAAAATACCTGAATTTTTAAAGAATATTAAAAATATAGTTTTCAGTTTTCTGTATGTTTGATTACATAATAATGATATAACAATTAAAATAAAATGATGTTAAGCTTCTGTATAGTAAAATAAAATATTATGTGTAACAATTGGATAATACCATGCGCAAATACCATGTGAAAGTCGATGGATTCACAGAAAACACTAATGATGTGTGTATTTAAACAAAAAAAATTCACTCTTTTACTATAAATACCTATGCATCAATTCGTTTTCATTCATTCCAATCCCCTCATCCACGAATATAATTTGGTTTAAATCCCTAGGATTCCTAAAAAGGAGTACTTAAGCCCCCAAGGTCCCAACCAACATGTTCTTGGAGTTACTCTACATGGTAAGGGAACCTTTCACACACCTCTTTTAGCCAAAACTTATTTTATGTTATCTCTGTGAATTAAATTATCATATATTGGGTTGTGATATTAGGTATTCCTATTAATGTTATTTTTTATGTAAATATGATGACATAAACTTTTTCTCTCATCAATTCATTTTATGAAATTTTAAGTGACACAGTTAGGATGCGGAATTTTCATAAGGGATCTCTCAACTTTTCTTTTATTTTCAAGTTCATCACTTTTTTTTTCTCTCATCACCTCCTCAGTCTAAATGAACATGAAAACCACAGTATCATCCATATAATAGAATTATATCATGTGAATGTAATAAACATCATCAATATTCTTACTCCATCCCTTTAATTTTTAAAAATGAAATCAACATCAATGTGGTTCCAATTTATAACCATCGTGGGCGACAAAGTTTCATTCTTAAATTTTTCCTTCATTACTACTCATGAAACCATTTAGATGGTTGAACCAGACTATAATATTTTTATTATCATCAAATTAGTATTCATGAACTAATATATGTACATATTATTAATTTAAATAAAAATCAAGTTCATAATAATCCAAATACCGCCAAATAATCGGAGTGGTTGTCATATAAAGATTCATCCTCATTCTATGTAACCAAATGATAGAAATTACCATTAACAATTCTGTATGTTCATAAATAATATGTAATTTTAATTCTGGATATTTACAACCATTCCACATCAAATCCATGACATAAAAACAAGTGAACCGATTGTGAAAATCAAAAAAAACAAACACTCAAAAACGACCGAATTCAATATAATAACATATCAATAAGAACATAAATGAACTTAATAGAATTATGACATAATAAATAAATGTCTATTATGTTCCGAAATAAGTTACTAATAATTCTAATTTCATATTTTAGTACCTTATGTTCAAGAGAAAAACACATTCAGAATTAAGGTTAGAGTTTTTGCAAACCAACATCAATTTTCATTCGGGTTACATTCATTGTCTAATTAACTCAATGAAATTATTAAGTATTATTATGTAATCCCCATTAATTATATGTGAGTATTCTATATATGAAATCCAACAATAATCATTCCTTATTTTATGGACAGTGAAACATTTTAAAAAAATAACTATTCAAAATTATTTCAAAAATAAAATCCTAATGCAAGGGAATTTCTCAAAATTTTACCTATTTTCAAGGGAAATATATAATATGTTTTTGGAAACAATTATAATTATAAAATCACTTATTTTATTATGTAAATAATATATTACTTCTCTTTTTGGTTTATTCAATGATTTTTCAAAAATAACTCTTCTTTTGAATATAAATGACTATTTATCTCAAGAATTTCATAATGATTTTATAAGACTATTTTTGTCAGATTCAATACTCTTGTTGATTATTTTTTATTATTAGGTCTAATAATTTATGAATTAATATTCCATATTTGATTGAATGTTTTATGAATAATTTTATTGTGGAAGATCTATCCTAAAACCATTCAACATATTACTCAGAATGGTTAGTGTTTTATGACTGGGGAATGTCAGTTACATATCATATGATAGTTTCAATATGAATGTATATGTTATTTATGATTATCCCTACTCATATGATAAATTCATTAGACTTATTATGTGATAGGGGTCCTGATATAGCCCCTTTATTCATCAGTATGTATCATTAGGAAAATAGACGTGGAATTGGTTGAGGCGTTTCCCAATGTAATTTATGGATTTGACTGAGGCCTAAATCAATATTAGACGTCTTGGATTAGGCCTTAACTAAATGTTTCAGAATGTATGACATATGAATTACTCTCATTATGAATCTAGTAATTAAATGTTTATGTGGTTATTTGACTAGTATACTACCCATGATTATGTTTTATTATTGAATTATTTACTCAGCTCATATTCCTTCCATATTATGTTCATGTTTTTTTAAAGGAATTTGTTTCAATTATTCACCATGTCTACTGTTTATGTTATATTTCAACATATTGATTACTCTTACTAGGCATTTAAACTCACCCCTTTATTATGTTCTATTTTCTACGGATATGAAGATGTAAATTATGAATGACTTGTAAGCATAATCTAAAAGGCATGGTTATTTATAATGGAACATATTAGTGTAATTTTCCATTGGAGATGTAATATTGAACATATTTATGTTTCTTGTTTCCAATATCTTCTAAACTACTTGGTCCATCAGGATGCATATGACTTGTCTTTATTCCAATGTAATAAAATAAGGCACTGACTCTGGGAAACTAGGGCCGGGTCCTTACAATTTTCTTTAAAAATAACCTTATAAAAGTTGAAAGGATGATTAAAATAAATGATGTTCATGATAGAGATTAGTTTTATACATTCCTTAAAATTAAAAAAACATTCCTTTTTCACAAAAAAAGGGTTATTAAAGTACCTTGTTCAGAAAACAAAAAGAAGATTCCTTTCACATTTTTTAGAAAATCCAATGAATAATTGTTTTCAAAATGAAATAAACATCATTTTTTTTAAGATTAAAAATGAGTGAAATTGACATTCATACATCATTTTTATAAGGTTGAAATATTTTTTAACATTTTTAGAAATCATGGATTTGGAAGAAACATATTTTTGATCGAAGAGATAAATGATGTCATATTTTTATGAAAAACATTAATAAAATATTTTATTTACAAAAGACTGGGAAAATTTTACTATTACATAAAAATTTCAAGAATAATCATATTTGAAGAAAATTAAATGGGTATATTTTGAAATTTTTTGGTAATTACCTTTAAATGAAATTCAGGAATAAATAATCTGGACTAGAATGTTATTATGAAATAAACCCTTAAAATGATTATAACATTGAAGTGATATTTAATTAATTTATTGATTATGTGTATCAACATTAAATTAATATAATAAAAGATTAAATAAAATATAATATAATAAAAAGTTATTAAAAAAATAATTGTATCCTAACATAATCAACTAAGTAGAAGTTTAACCCATTGAGTGGAAATTCATGTAAGAAATCCCTTACTACATCGGTAAATTTTCAACTATAAACCCCATGAAATAGATATAATAAAATGGATATTTAAATACCATTAATTTTCATTATTAGTGTCATAATATACAATCAAAAAATGTATATAGACATTATAAAATAAATAGGTAGTGAATATGGCAGGTTTCTCTTGGAAGTGAAAATGGGATAAACATTCCTCAGCTTATGCTCACTTTTGATTGAACATGATTTAATATATTATATATTTGTTTTAAAAATATTATTAACATAAACCAAAACCATATAAATATTCATTACCCTTTTATAAGATCTTACCACCCACTCATTAATAAAATTTCGTTATTTTTATTATTTCGGGAGTTAATTTCCATGTGTTTTCATGTGTGTTTTATCATGAAATATATTTCTCATATGAAGATTATATAGATATAAAATTTTTAGAATAATAATAATAAAGTAAATATAATAATTTGACCTCAATTATAATTTTTAAACTAATATTTATTGATTGTTCTGAAAAATGAAGTACCTTATGATCATGGAGACGGTAGGTCGAACATACGCATTAGTATCATTTCCATTTTTCTAGAGTCATATTAGAATGTAGGTAAGTATTATACCATATTTCCATTGTGGTAATGATATCATAAATAACCTATTTTTTCTATTAATACACACACACGAATATATATATATATATATATATATCATCCATGTGGCATGGTGTTGAAATGACAGTCACATCGCTTCATGGAGGCGGTATTCTACACGTAGATGAACAATGTTATCATATGTAAGTGTAAATAATATATATTACCATTCTAGAATTAGAAATATTTCATGAATGTTATAATTATTTAATTTATATCAAATATATTCATTAACATTATTCTTTTTCATAGATCATGTAATTTTTTAGTGAAAGACGAATCGCATCAATTCTTTAGGTGGTAGTCCACAGTACACTTGAGCGACGTTATCGTGTATTCTACAGAATGGAATGTAACAATTTATATATGATATAATGACTCGAAAAGTATAATTACGTTATATATATCATATTTATACATTATATACATCACAATTAAAAACCTTGATATGTGGTAATGAAAAAACGGACAACATTAGTTCGCGAGGTTGCAGTCCACACACAAACGAGGATATACTAACCAATTTGATGGAAGTGTAGATTTTTTCATGTGATGACACAAAATATTATAATTGAAGTTTCCCTTTGTGATTTATACAAATTTAATGTTATTTAATATGGTTACATAAGACACATCCACATCCTTTGTAATATCTTTTGATTTAAAAGACGGTTAAAAATATTATTATTGTTCATACAATCATTAAGTAGTGATCACGTGATTTATATAAATATAGGGATTTAAAATATAATGGGCACATAAAAAAATTTATGTTCACATCTAGTGGGATTATACCCTATGAATCCCACTTATCAAATAATCTGATGGGGATAGCATTACTTGGATTTTCCATTTAAAAATCCCAAGTTGAGATCCTACCACTTAAGAACGAGTGAGACCGTTTACTCAAGAAGTTCAAGCTCATCGAGATCATGGACAAAAACATGTTGGTCGAATTACCCCATGAAAGTCTCACTATCACACACCTAACTCTTAGGGAGTATACTAGTATAATAAATGGATATGTATCCATACATTAATAATATGGATATGTATATTAAATATAACAATGAATTTGTTATCATTTATATAAATGATTTTTATTTTGATTCAATTTAGCAGAAATTGTGTTTTAGGGTAATATTCAAATTCAATTAGAGGATTCATATTTAATAATTACAAGAATTTTGAAATTACTTTTATTTTAATAAAAAAAATTATTAAATAAGGTTTATTAATTATAAATGGCTGTATAATTTTTATGATGTGAAATGTAATTTTTATATGGGATAAAAAAATGTTATTGTCCAAAACGTAAATTTTTTTAATAAATAAGAAATCTTATTTTTAAAAGTGAAAATGGAAATATTTTAAAAAATTTAATATTATGTTTTGAATAATAATATTGATATTATTCAACGGTGATTTTTTCATAATTTTATGAGACAGTTGATGTTTTGGGTAAAAATTAAACACCGTATAAATATATAGTGTATTTTATGACATCATAAAATCCATAAATTATGTGATAAATATTATAATGGATATATTTAGACAAATATACGTTTTCCACTTAAATAATGTGATTTTAGTTTTATTTTATTAATTTTATTAAGATTTTATAAATCCTAAAAAATATATAATGTATTTTATGATTTTAATAAAATTTCATAAAAAATGTGACTCGCCTCTACCTAAGAAATGGTAATATTTTTATAATATCGGAACATTGGATAATAAAATAATTAAAACCTATCACCTTAGGAAAAAACATGGTAAAAACCGCATGAAGGTTTGTGTTTTGAAATATTTTATTTTGTAGTGTAGAAAACCTAAATATTAAATAAATTCCTCTCTTTTCATATATAAACCCACAAAATCTCCCACTTTTCATTACTAATTTTTTTATAATGAACTTAACATGACCTCATCTCTATTTAATCCACCCAATGTGCCCAAATCTCCCAAGAATATCCATTAAATCATTTGGTGTCATACTCTTAGGGTAAGGGTTCCTATCTTTCTTACTTTTATTCAAGAATTTATTCTATGACATGTTATGTCATTGTAAATTTACAAATGATGGGTTAATCTTTTAAACATCCCCCATACTACCCTTATTATTTAAAAATGATGAGATCCCCCTTTATCCTCATTAATCTCTCCCTTGTATGCCAGTTACCATGGTGAAATTTCATAAATATTCTTTCCATTCACATATTTATCAATGTTTCTATATATTGTTATTCCATTTTATTCCCAATTACTAATTACTGAAAATGAATTCAAACCTCACTCACAGTTCCCTTATTATGTATAAATTATGAGATACCCCTTCCTATCTCATTAATCCCTCCCATATACACCTATTACAATCCCAAAAATTCGTAATGGTTCTTTCCTTTTGTTGAAATAGTAGGACACCTAGACCCAACTATCCAGTGCTTATAATCACCATATATTGAATAAATTTTTCTAAACATGAGGTTATATTACCATTATAGTGTAGAATTTTCTAAATCCACTATTCAAATGGTAATGTCCTAAGGTTCATTTTCATATCAAGAGGTTATAGTAGATCCTAGTCTATAATGAGAATCTTGAGATACCAAGACATTAATATTAAATATATGTTATATGGTCAAGATACATCTTATTGATCTGACATAATATATTTTTGACTATCTAGTGTTGGGGGCTCATAAGCATTGAGACTTCTCCTCATGAAGTTCACACATGGTGATCTGTAGTAGTGAGATTATGAGGACTGACTTGCCAATATGAACACCACATTTTTTTGGGTGTCATTGGATGTTCTTATCAACCATCATTTGTTGTGGTCTCCTAACATGATATCATTACCAATGTATTTCATTTGATTTCATACATTGATGAAAGATGAAAACCATGGAAATGAATGTCGGGACCACTTTTTGTATAAGGTTGTATTTGTCGTCAATTGTTGCCAATGATGATCAAAATGAAGGATATCAAGAAGAAATATAATGAAAAGGTAGAATAGTGAGGTATCATCCATCTGAGGATGATTGAAGAATAACACCTTCCAATTATAAAAGATTTCATGAGAACCATGCAAGAGATTTCTTAAATATTAGAATCATATGATGTTCATGAAGTAGAGAGTGATGGTTGAAGAAGAAGAGAGAGTGTGGAAGGGCTTGGCATTCTAATATGGAAATGAATTTCCTATTTTATCTAAATCAGACAATGATTTTCTGATTTTTATTTCACTGACATCATAAGTCAAGAGAACCTATGATGCAAGATTTATTTGAAGGAATGTTGCTGGTGGACGACATGTAAGATATAGTACCTTCAATGGAAACTCTAATGATGCTGAATCTGATCCATAAATTGATATATTATGGTATTTGAGTTTGTGTTGAAATAAGAAGAGTTGTTGAAGAAGGAAAATCACAGAAAATAAGCATGGAGGTTATGGTTGAAGCATATATTGAAGGTGGCACTATTCTCTAGTGTTTTACAAATTTTTCGGCCTGAAAATTGGAAGATGAAAGACACGTGTCTTTGGTAGAGAATGTTGTGTGATAAGTTACAAAGGGGTTTTACATGTAATTTTTGTTTCAGGATCAGAACATCGAAATTTGGAAAAGGCGTGGAGTGCGTGAAAAATTGGTCAAATTTCATGAAAAGGAGGCTGCGTTGAAGATTTTGTTTCCATGCAATATGGAATGTTGTTTACAATTTTGTGAGAAATTGGTGTTTTAATTCATCACATCTATATTTTATAAAGGAAAGATGTGCGTGAAAAACAAAATCAATTCATGGAAAAAATGGGAATGTGCGTGGAAAAATTTGGTGCACGAAATAGCTAGTTGAGTTTTTTCTTGAAAACAGTGCCTCAGATCAAAAATACAGAAAATCAAAAAAGGTAAGAGGTGCACGAAAAAATGGATATGTTCATGAAATTTCCACTGAACATAAGAATTTTTCATGTAAAATTGGTTGTGTGCAAAATTTTGGTTTGAGGTTTGACGTGCAAGGGGTGCCTCAATATCAGAAAGTTGAAAATCGACAAAGGAATGATGTGCATAAAAAAATCTAGGATGTGCGCGAAATTAGAAGTCAGTGTTCCAAATAACGGTTTTATGTTTTATGCACAATAGAGGATTCACATTCAGAATAATGAAAAATGGAAAAGTTTTGAGGTGCATAAAAAATATAGGTGGTGTGTGAAAATACAGGAAGGTGCATGTAATATAATGAAGTGAGAGACAGTTTTATGAGAATGAAGGGGTTTTAAGAATAGGGTAAAAAATGAAAATAAATTGGAGGTGACCCCCTATCATTTGGTGTGGCTCGACACTTAGACAAATCCCAAGCACTGATGCTCAGAAAAATTTAATTATAGAGTGGTGCACGAAAAGAAGAAGTGGTGCGCGAATAATAAAGGGTTGCGCGAAAAAAGGAAGTTTGATGCAAAAAAGGAGAGTTGCGAGAAATTAATTTTTCACACCAAAATCTATTTTAATACCTAAGGTTTGATTTTTATGTGAAAGCCTCATAGAAGGGTGTGTGAAAAATTAGGGGGTCCTGCAAGGCTTTGATAGGTGTTTAGCACTCTCGGTGTGGCTTCCTGAAGAAGGAAGTATCGTAAACCATTCATTTTTACGAGGAGAAGTTGTTCCACACACACATTAATGGTGTTTAACACCTCTATTGTAAATTTCAAAGAGAAGAATAAAAATACATGCAACTAAAATCAAATATTTCTAGAAAGAAGGATGTATACTGATACACTTAGTTGTTTGTGTAAGGAATGAAAGGAAGAGAATAATAAGAAGAAAATAGTGTGCCCAACTGAAGATTGTGAATTATTCGGGGAAGTGCAATTGTGATGATTTCTTGAACAGTCAAAAAGGATTTTGTGATTCTAGACAATAAGAGAATAAGTTCGAATGCAAAAGAGCATCATTTCAGGACTCTCATGCAAGTAATGTCTCATGTGAAATAGGATACAAATACTTCCATGCTTATCTATTGAAGAGACCTTCATGTCTATAAACTGAATGGGACTTCACCTAAGGTTGTGAGCCTAGGTGGTCAACAGGAGTGAACCAAGGGTTACATTGAGCTATCTCTGAACATTTATAAACGTAGTGATCCTGGGTCAAAGTGACTATTCAAGATCCATTGAAATCCACAGCTAATAAACATTAGTGGAATTTGGTATGACCGACAACTTGTCAGTGTATGATCCTTGGATGAAGCCCTTAGTGTTGATCCAATTTAAAAGTGTTGTGTTGTCCTTATGTGTGTTTTAATTACTACCCATGTCCATCATCCATGTTTTAAAAAGTTTCTACGAACTTGGGAACAAGATCAAGAAAATAAGAGAAAACGTTTACACCCATATTCACCCCCTCCTCCCAGGGTGGTCTAGGGTCCTTCAATTGGTATTAGAGGGAAAAGGTTCTTGTATGTTGGATAAAATACATTAATTCTATTTAGAAGAGGAATTGATATTCATTCCTAAAGTAAAAAATGAAGTGCATTATTGATGAATATTCAGTTATTTCTGAGCAGAAGTCTACATCCAACAAGACCATGACAAAAAGGAAAAAGAAATATAAGAAGCAATTAAAGAAGTCCCTCATGTCCAAAGAAGATGCAATGTCTATATTCTTATGCCCTTCCAATAATTAAGAAATATCAGTCTTGTAATGTAAAGAGAAGGTGGATCATGTTTCTACTAGAGGAAAGGAAGACACATCTATCTCATTTTCATGTTATAAGGATAAATTAAGAACTGGTCTTTATGATATTCCTAAATAAAGAGTTTCTTCTATTTGTATAATGCTTTAATGTATGTAACATGAGATCACCTGACTGGGAAGAGAAGCTGAAAATATGGTTTAAGGCTCAGTAAAGAAAGTATCATAATACTATAAGGTCTCTAGACGGATTGGATCCTTTGAAGAAAAAGTGGGAGTTGGTGGTACTCTAGACGAGAAGATCCATGAACATGAAGATGATTTGAAGAAGATAACAGATGTCAAGAGTTTATATTTGGAAGAATAATCCAGGAAATTCAAGGAAAATGACTCATTCGTACAAACAAAAATCAAGTTTCATGAAGTTTAAGTTGAAAGAATTAAGAATTCTTGTGAAGAGAAAATGATTATGATTGAAGATCAGAAAGTCATCTTTAATAAAAAAAGTCTATAATTGGAATCTCATTTTACCAATTTTGTGAATACATGTATTGATTCTTTACAAACTAAAAAAACAATTTCTACTGTTACTCAGTGTCCAATGGAATATTCTAAAGATGTAAGACCTTCAACATGTGACAATAATATCATGACATGTTTTGAAGATCTATCTCAAGGAAAAGTATTTTGTGCTACACAATTCTCACAGGAGGAACCTAAATCAGAAAGGCCTTCAACATATGATAAGATGATCCGGACATATTTTGATGATATACCACAAGTAGTATAGAGGAATAAGGTACCATCAAAACCATCTTGTACTCATCTTTCTAAATATGTTCCCTCAATCAGTGCAGGCTGGAAGAAAAATTATAAACAAGTATGGATGGGGAAAGGTGGGGAGAAGAAACCTACCACCATGGATATGGTGGATAGAAAGAAAAATATGAAAGATGGTTCCTCGGGTAGTGAATAAAACATTAATAAGAAGCCCCACAACATTATATAGAATACAAAAATAAGAAAAGATTTGTGGGTCAATGTTGGTGCTGCAAGAGATTTGGGCATTATGCACTGGATTGATTGTACAATCCCTTAAATGAAAAAGTAGAGAAAAGCCTATATCAAAGGGAAGAAATCCCAAGAACAATAATAATCATCAACAGGTCCAGAATAATTTTTTTACCTCAAATAGATTTGGAATTCTTGATTACATCTATGATGTATGAAATGGTAATGGTCATCAGGTAGGTACATGCCCATCTCAACTTGCATTCACTATTGATAATGAAAGAAGACCTCTGATTCCAGATATGTTTGAAGTAGCTACATTGGGATGAAATCATAAGAATTTCATGAACACACACATCTCCATGAAGGGATCATGTAGAGAAGCTGAGAAGTCCTTGGATTTTAGATCCCTGAAATTAAAGGAAAATTCATCCAAAATAGAAATTAATAGGGATAACACTCTAATGAACCAATGCAGAAGATCCAAACCTACTACACAAGTTCCAAAGGACATGTTGGTCATCTGGCTTGAAGATTTGGAAATAAAAAGTAAACTTGAATATGAAAATGAAAGGGATAGTGGTAAAAGAAAAAGAAAAACTTTCACGTGATGAAGACAAAGTTAATGAGTGATTGAAAACCAAGAGAAACGCATGTTTCATAGAATTTATGTGTGAGAGATGCAAGAAATATGGTCACATTGCAAATGGTTGTCAAACCATAATACCAGAGCAAGAAGCAGTCCTTAAGAGGAGGAATATTGTATCATAAATGATGGATGTTAAGGAGAACGATTCTCCACACAAAGCAGAAGTGAATGTGAAGGGAGCCATGCCACATCAACACATATTAGAACATGTGTTCAAATGTGAAGACATGAAGATTGAAGTAAATGGAGGGACTTGGTTGGCAAAATCATATGAACCATGCATAAAATACTGATTAATCAAGTATGAAATACCTTTTTCCATTAATCATTTGTGTATTGTATTTGTGCTAATAATACAGGGAATTAAAGGTGAAACATGCTCTCAGGGGGAGGACATAAGAAGTAGTGAATGCAGTCAAATCTGGATAACTAAGCTAAAGATGTTTCCATAGATGGATGTTTCTTCAATTTTTATTTAAATATTATAATGATGAAGAATCACCCTTGATGAAAATGAAGATGAGTGTTTCCCTTGAGGAGGAGACAACTGAAGAAGCTTTTAAAATGGTTATTTCAATTAGTATCAACATTAGTTAGTATTAAATGTAATTACTATGAAAATTTCTTGAAGAACATGTCATTAAAAAAGGTATGACATTTCTCAATCTCTCGTCCATGGTTACTTAGAACTAAAACCACTTTATAAAGGTGGAGTAACTGAATTAGTTAGTGAAAAAAGAAGAATGGATGTGACCCAATGCCACTTATCCTACCAATTGCACATGAATGTTTTTGATCTATTTATTAAAGTGATTGCAGCAGTTTTAGGATGATTATTTCCTATCAGAATCAATTTCTTCAGCCTGAAATGAAAGTAGAAAACCCTTAAAGACAAAGTACATGAGTTCTCATATCATGTGGTATCATGACCAATGAATAATGGACAAACTCGTTGTCTAAATCAAATCCTATTTTTTCTACACTGAGCATTTCTCAAGTATACATTGAGTGAAATGATTGATGAAACCTTTCTTAGGTATAGATTGAAAACCACTCTACCATGAAATTTGTATTTCATGTCAATAATGAGGAGAGAATGTGAAATGAATGTTTGAAAAGTAAATATGACCTAGAGATGATTTAGAAGATTCTCATGTTGACATTGACATATTCGTTTCAGGAGATATTTATGGTATTGACAACAAAATAAAAACGTGGAGATTGCTGGGACCACATTCTGTATAAGATTTTATTTGTTGTCAATTATTGACAATGATGGACAAGATGAAGGATATCAAGAAGAAATCTAAAGAAATGGAGGAATAGTGAGGTATCATCTATCTAAGGATGATTAATGAAGAACACCAGGTAATTATTCATGATTTCATGAGAACCATGCAAGAGGTTTCTTGAGGAGTAGAATCATATGATTTTTATGAAGTAGTAAGTGGTGGTTGAAGAAGAAGAGAGATTGTGGAAGGGCTTTTCATTCTGATATATCCATGCATTTCACATTGTATCAAAATCAGATAATGCTTTGGTTGTTTGTATTTCACAAATATCATAAGTCAATGGAACCTATGATGCAATCCTTATTTCAAGGAATGATGTTGGTGGATGACAGGGCAGCTATAGTACTTTCAATAGAAACTCGGACGATGCTAAAGCTGATATATTGATGGATATATCACGGAAGTCGAGTTTGAGATGAAAGAAGAAGAGTTGTTGAAGAAGGAAAATTGAAAAAAATGAGCATGAAGGTTATGGCCAAACCATATATTAAATGTGATTTTGTTCTCTAGTGTTTTCCAAATTTTTGGGCCTGAAAATTGGAAGATGAAAGACACATGTCTTTGGTCGAGAAATATGAATGATAAGATCAAGAATTTTTTAAGGAACAATTTATATTTCAGGACCCTAACATTGAAATTTGGAAAAGGCATAGTGTTCATAAAAAATTGGGTACAGTGCGCGAAAATGAGGTTGTGCGGATGATTTTTTTTGTGCAATATGGAAGGTTGTTTAAAATTTTCCACTCAATTGGTCTTTTAAGATCAGAACTTAAATATTTAGTAATTGAAATAGGTGCACAAAACACTAGATCTATGCGTAGAAAAATTGTAATGTGCGCGGAAAAGTGTTGTGTGCGAAATAGATGGTTGAGTTTTTTTCGCGCAAGTAGTGCCTCAGATCAGAAATTCTGAAAATCAGAAAAGGAAGTGGTGCACGAAAAAATTGATATGTTCATTCAATGTGCGCGGAACATCTGACTTGTGTGTGTAAAATTGGTTGTGCACAAAATTTGGGTTTGAGGTTTTACGCACAAGGGGTGCTTCGATATCAGAAAGCAAAAAATAAACAATGGAATTATGTGTGTGAAATAATCTAGGATGTGCACAAAATTTTATATATATGCATGAAATATCAGTTTGATGTTTTATTCACAGGAGAGACTTAACGTTTAGAATGATGAAAAATGGAAAAGTCAGGAGGTGTTCGAAAAATATAGGTGGTGTGTGAAAATATAGGAAGTTGCACGTAATATAAATAAGTGAGAGAATTCTTTAGGAGCAGGAAGAGGTTTTACACGTAGTGTAGAAAAAGCCTATATATAGGATTTGACCCCCTCTCATTTGGTGTGGCTCGATACTTAGACAAATCCCAAGCTCTGACGCAGAAAAAAATTTAACTATAGAGTGGAGGTCTAAAGGAAGAAGTGGTGCGCAAAAAATAGAGGGTTACGTGAAAAAGGGATGTTTTGCGTGAAAAGGAGAGTTGTGCAGAAGACTTTTTAGTTCCAATAGGTATATTTAAACGCTAGGTTTTTTATTTACGTGCAATCCTCCAAGAAGGGTGTGCTAAAAATTGGGGGTCCTGCAAGCCTTTGATAGGTGTTTAGCACTCTCAATGTGGCTCTGTGAAGAAGGATGTACTGTGAACATTAGGTTTTATGAAGAGAATTTGTTCCTCACACACATGACTGATGTTCTAAACCCTCGTTGTGTTTTGAGAAGAGAATAAGTGCAACAAGTGAAAATAAACTCACATATTCATAGAAAGAAGGATGTATTTTGATAAACTTAGGTGATGGTATTGATAATTAAAGGAAGAGAAGAGGATGAAGAACTAAGTGTTCCCAACTAAAGATTGTGAATTATTTGGGGCAGTAAAATTGTGTTGATTTCATGAAAAATCACAAAGGATTTTTTGATTCTAGTCAAGATGTGAAGAAGATTGATTACAAAATATCATTAATTCTGGTCTCTGATGCAAGAAATGTCTCATGTTGAACAGGCGACAAAGACTTCCATGTTTATCTGTTGAAGAGACCTTCATTTCTACAAACTAATTGGGACTTCACCCAAGGTAGTGAGCCCAAGGGAGTCAACGAGAGTGACCCAAGGGATGATGTGACCTATATCTGAACATTTGTAAATGCAGTGAGCCTGGAAATGAGTGACTATTCCCGAACCATTGTAATCCATATCTAGTAAAGATTAGTGGAATTTGGTATGACTGAAAACCTATCAGCTTATGCTCCTTGGACATAGCTCTTAATGGTGAACCATGTAAAAAAGAGTTGTGTTGTCCTTATGTGTGTTTTAATTACTACCCATATCTATCATACATGTTTAAACAAGTTCCTACCAAGGTGGGAACAAGATCCAGAAAATAAGACAAAATGTTGACACCCTGATTCATCCCACCCCTCAGGGTAGTCTAGGGTCCTTCAATTGGTATTAGAAGGTAATGGTTCTCATATGCTGGATAATCAATTGAAATTCTATTTCGAAGAGGATTTGAGTTTCCTTCCTAATGTCAAAAATAAAGTACATTGTCGATGATGTTTTAGTCATTTCTGAGCAGAAGTTGACATCCAGAAAGACCATGACAATCAAGAAAAAGAAAGTGAATAAGCAGTTGAAGAAGTTACTCATGTCCAAAAAAGATGCAGTGTCTGGTTCTCTATGCCCTTCCAATAATGAAGAAATATCGGGCTTGGAAAGTAAAGAGAAGGTGGTTAAGGTTTCTACTTGAGGAAAGGAAGACACTTCTATCTCATTTTCATCTGATCATGAAAAATTAAGAACATATCATCATGATATTCCTGAAGAAAGTGTTTATTCTATTTGTATAATATTTCAATGTATGCTGGCTGAGATCACCTAACTGGGAAGATAAGCTGAAAATATGGATGAAGGCTTAGTAAAGAAAGTATCATAATTCGATAAGCTCTCTAGATGGATTAAAGCCTTTGAAGAAAAAGTGGGAGTCAATGATACTCTAGAAGAAAAGATCCATGAACTTGAAGAGGAGCAGAATAAGATCACTAAAGTCAAGAGTTTATATTTTTAAGAAACTTCTGAGAAATTCTAGGAAGTTGACTCTTTGTTAAAAACCAAATTCAAGTTTCATGATGTTGAACGTGAAAGAATGATGAATGCCTCTGAAGAGAAGAAGATTATGATTGAATATCATAAAGTCATCTTCAATATAAAATGTCTAGAACTGAAAAATCAGTGGACCAATATTGAGAAGGAACATATTGAGTCTTTACAAAAGAAGGGAATAGTTAGTACTCGTACTCAGTGTCCACTGGAAAATTATATAGCTGGAAGACCATCAACACGTGACAAAAAGATCATGATAGATTTTTATGTTCTATCTTACGAAACAGTGTCATGTGCTACCCAATGATCACTAGAGGAACCTAAATTTAAAAAGCCTTCAACATATGATAAGATTATCCTGACATATTTCGATGACATACAACAAGAAGTAGAGAGGAATAATGTACCATCAAAACCATCTTGTACTCATGTTTCTAAATATGTTCCCACAATCAGTGCATGCTGAAAGAGAAATTCTAAACAAGTATGGATGTAGAGTGGTGAGGAGAAGAAACCTACCATCATGGATAGGGTGGATAGGATGAAAAAGATGAAATATGGTTCTTCAAGAAAGTGAACAAAACATTTAGAAGAAGACCCAACAACCTTATATATAATATATAAAGAAGACAAGATTTGTGGGTCCATGTTGGTGTTGCAATAAATTTGGTAATTGTACACTGGATTTTTGGTACAACCCCTTAATTGAAAAAGAAGAGAGAAAGCCTATATCAAAGGGAAGAAATCTCAAGAAGAAGATACAACATTCACTAGTCTAGAAGCATTTGTTTACCACAAATATATTTGGAATGCTTGATTACATCTTTGATGTATGCAACGGAAGTGGTCACAAGGTAGTTACATGCCCATTTCAACATGCATTCACTATTGATAAGAAAAGAAGTCCTCCAATGCCGGATAGGTATAAAGCATCTACATTGGGAAGAAATTATAAGAATATCATGAATACACACTTCCCGAACAAGTTCCCATGTAGGGATGCTGAGAAGTCACTAGATCTTAGATCCATGAACATGAAGGGAAATTCATCGAAAATAGAATCTAAGATGGATGTCACTCAGATGAACCTATGCGGAAGATCATAAACTACTACAAAAGTTCCAAATAACATGTTGGTCATATGGCCATATGATTTTGAAAGAATAAGGGAACCTGAAAATGAACATTCAAGGGAAAGTGGTAAAGGAAAAGAAAAAAATTCACGTGATGGAGACAAAGTGAATGAGAGATTTCAAACAAATAGAAACACACGTGTCAAAGAAGTTATGTGTGAGAGATTCAATAAATCTAGTCACATATCTAATGGTTGTCTAACCTTAATACCCGAGCAAGAAGCAGTCCTTAAGAGGATTATGAATGTATCATTCATGATGGCTGTTATGCATAACAATTCACCACAAAAAGCGAAAGAGATTGTGAAGGGAGCTATGCCACATCAACACATATCAGAACATGTGTTCAAATGTGAAAACATGAATACAAGAATAAATGGAAGAACTTGGTTGAGAAAATCATCTCAACCAAGTGGCTAATATTTATGAAGAAAGGAGGAAACCCATTATTCCCTTAATCATTGGTGTATTATATTTGTGCTAATAATATAGGGAATTGAAAGTAAACCATACTCTCAGGGGGAGAACCTAAGAAGAACTGAATGTTGTCAAATATTTACTGCTAAGCCAAAGAAGTTTCCATCCTTGTACAATTCTTAAATTTTTATTAAAATATTATTATGACGAAGAATCACCATTGATGAAAACGACGAGGAGTGTTTTTCTTGAGGAGGAGATGACTGAATAAGCTTCTAAAATTGTTTTTTCAATAGGTATCAACCTTAGTTGGTATTCAATGTAATTACTTTGAAAATTTCTTGAAGAAACTTTCATTGGAAAAGGTATGAAATTTCTCAATCTGTTGTCCTTGGTTACATATAAATAATATAATTTTAGAAAGGGGGAGTAACATAATTAATCAGTGACATAAGAAGAATGGATGTTCCCCAAGGCCCCTTATCCTTCCAGTTGCACTTGAATGTTTTTGATCACTTTATTGAAGTGAGTGTAGGAGTTTCAGGTTGATTATTTCATATCATATTAATGTCATCATCCTCAAATGAAAGTGGAAAAGTCATAAAGAAAAAGGTCATTAGTTCTCATATCATGTGGTATCATGACTAATGAATAATGGAAAGCATTTTTGTCTAAATGAAATCCCCTTGTTTTCTACACCGTGCATTGCTCAAGTAGACATTGAGTGAAATGATTTATGAAACATTGCTGAAGTATAGATTGATACCCTCTCTACCATGAAATTTGTATTTCTTGTCAATAAGGGGGAGAGAATGCGAAATGAATGTTTTCAAAGTAAATATGACCTAGAAGAGATTGAGATGATTCCCATTTTGAAATTGACATATTCATTTCAAGAGATATTTAAGTTGATGAAAAAAAAATACAAATGGGGGGATTGTTGGGACCACTTTGTGTATAAGGTTATATTTGTTGTCAATTGTTGTAAATGAAGATCAACATAAAGGAGATCAAGAAGAACTCTAATGAAATGGAGGATTAGTGAGGTATCATCCATCTGAGGATGATTAAAGAAGAACACCATACAATTATTCATGATTTCATGACAACCATGAAAGAGCTTGCATGAAGATTAGAATAATAGGATTTTTATGAAGTAGAGAGTAATGGATGAAGAAGAAGAGAGAGTGTGGAAGGACTTGGAATCTAGATATGGCCATGCATTTCACATTGTATCTAGATGAGATGATTCTTTTCTAATTTTTATTTCACAAATATCCTAAGTCAAGATAACCTATGATGCAATATTTATTTGAAGGCAAGATTCTAGTGGATGACAGGGAAGCTATAGTACTTTCAATGGAAGCTCTGATAATGATAAATCTGATCTATCAATGGATATATCATGGTAGTGAAGTTTGTAATGAAAGAAGAAGAGTTGTTGAAGAAAGAAAATCACAAAAAAGAAGCATGAAGGTTATGGGCGAATAATATATTGAAGGTGGTGTTTTTCTCCTGTTTTTTCCAAATTTTTGGACCTGAAAATTTGAATATGAAAGACACGTGACTTTGGTAGAGAAAGTAGCGCGATAAGATCAAGAGGCGTTTTTGGTGGAATTTATGTTTTAGAATCAAAACATCGAAATTTGGAAAATTCATGGAGTGCACAAACATTTGGGCAAAGTGCGCGAAAAATGGGGCTACACGGAAGATTTGTTTTTCCCGCAATATGGAAATTTGTTTACAATTTTGCATGCAATTTGTGTTTTAAGATAAGTACATCAATATTTGGTAAATGAATGTGGTGTGTGAAAAACCAGATCTGTTCACGGAATAATGGGAATGTGCATGGAAAAATGTGGTTTGCGAAATAGCTGGTTGAGTTTTTTCCTGAAATGAGTGCCTCCAATCAAAAATAATGAAAATCATAAAAGGAAAGAGGTGCAAGAAATAATGAAGATCTTCGTGCAATGTGCGTGGAACATCGGACTTGTCTGTGTAAAACTTGTTTTGTGAAAAATGTGGGTTTGAGGTTCTACGCCCAAGGGGTTCCTCGATATCAAAAAGAAGAAAATCAACAAAAGAATGATGTGAGAGCTATAATCTAGGATTTGCGAAAAATTGAAAGTTGGTGTGCGAAATACCAGTTTTATGTTTTACGCACAAGAGAGGCATTAATTCAAGAATGATGAAAAATGGAAAATTCACAAGGTGCGTGAAAAATCTAGGCAGGGTGTGAAAATACAAGAAGGTGTGCGTAATATAGAGAAGTGAGAGATAGTTTTATGCCCATGAAGGGGTTTTACACACAGGGTCAAAAATAATTTAAATAGGAGGTGACCCCCTCTTATTTGGTGTGGCTCAATACTTACACCAATCTTGAGTTCTGACGTGTGGAAAAATTTAAGTATAGTATGGTGTGTGATATGAATATTTGGTGCATGAAAAAGAAATGGTTTCCATAAAATGGGAAGTTCTGCGCGAAAAAATAGAATTCGTGAAAAAGAATTTTCCTGCCAAAAGGAATATTTACACGCAAGGTTTGATTTTTATGTGCAAGACTCCTAGAAGGGTGCGTGAAAAAATTGGGGGTCCCACAATTCTTTTATAGGTGTTTACCACTCTCTAAGTGGATTCACGAAGAAGGAAGTACTTTGAACCATTCGGTTTTACGAAGAGAAGTTTTTCCACACAGACACGATTGGTGTTTAACACCCTCATTGTGAATTATGAAGAGGAGAATAATAATACGTGCAACTAAACTCAAATCTGCACAAAATGAAGGAAGTATACTGATACACTTAGGTGTTGGTTTTGAGAATGAATGGAATAAAAATAAGAATAAGAACATATTGTGTCCAACTGATGAATATGAATTATTCGGGGCAATACAATTATGATGATTTCATGAACAATCACAAAGGATTTTGTTATTCTGGCCAATAAGAGAAGAAGATAGAATACAAAATAGCATCAATTCAAAACTATGATGCAATAAATGTCTCATGCTAAATAGGATACATAGACTTCCTTGCTTATCTGTTGAAGAGACCTTCATGTCTATAAAATGAGTGGGACTTCACCCCAGGTAGTGATCCAAGGGGAGTCAATGAGAGTGACCCGAGTTATGCTGTGAGCTATCCGAGAACATTTTTAAATGCAGTGATCCTAGGATACAGTGACTATTCCCGAAGCTTTGTAATCCCCAAATAGTAATGATTAGTGGAATTTGTTATGACCGAAAACCTATCAGTGTATGCTCTTTGGACGTATCCCTTAGTGGAGAACCAAGTAAAATGTTTTGTGTTGTCCTCATGTGTATTTTAATGATTACCCATATCCATAATATATGTTTAAACAAGTTCTAAACAATGTGGGAACAAGATCCAGAAAATAACAGAAAAAGTTGACACACTAATTCACCCCCCTCTCAGGGTGGTCTAGGGTCCTTCAATTAGTTTCAGAGGGAAAAATTTCTCATATGTTGGATAATATACAATAATTATATTCATAAGAGGATCTGAGTTTCTTTCCAAAATTCAAAAATGAAGTGCATTATTGAGGAAGATTCAGTCATTTCTGAGTAGAAGACTACATCTAGAAAGACCATGACAAACATGAAGAAAAGTAGAAGAAGCAGTTCATGAAGTCCCTCTTGTCAATAGAAGATGCAGTGTATGTTTCCTTATGCCCTTCCAATAATGATGAAATATCAGTATTGGAAATTAAAGAGTAGGGGGCATAGGTTTCTACCTGAGGAAAGGAATACACTTATATTTCATTTTCATGTGATCAGGAGACATTAAGATCTTATCTTCATGATATTCCTAAATAAATAGTTTCTTCTATTTGTATAATGTTTCAATGTATGCAGGCTTAGATTTCCCGACTGGGAAGAGAATCTGAAAATATGGAGTAAGGCTTAGTAAATAATGTATTAGGATGTTGTAAGCTCTCTAGACTAATTGAAGACTTTGATGAAAAAGTGGGAGTCAATGATACGCTAGAAGAAAAGATCCTTGAACATAAAGATGTTCTGAAAGAATATCACTAAAGTCAAGAGGTTATATTTTGATGAAAATTCCAAGAAATTCAAGGATATTGACTCTTTGTTACAAACCAAATCCAAGTTTTATGAAGTTTAAGTTGAAAGAATTATGAATTCCCATGAAGAGACGATGGTTATGGTGTAAGATAAGAATGTCATATTCAATTTGGAATTTCAAGAACTGAAAACTCAGTTGACCAATATTGAGAACACACATATTGAGTCTTTAAAAAAGAAGGAAATAGTTGCTACAAGTACTCAATGTCCACTGGTAGATTGTAAAGATGTAAAACCTTCAACATGTGGCAAGAAGAATATGACTTATGTTGATGATCTATCCCCAGAAACAGTGTCTTGTGATACACAACGCTCACTGGAGGATCCTAAATTTGAATGGATGTCAACATATGATAAGAAGATCCTGACATATTTCAATGATATACCACAAGTAGAAGAGAGGAATAAGGTACCCTCAAAACCATCATGTACTCATGATTCTAAATATGTTCCCACAATATATACAATCTAGAAGAAAAATTCAAAATGATTTTGGATAAAGAAAGGTGAGGAGAAGAAACCTATAACCAGGGCTGGGATAGATAAGAATAAAAAAGTGATAGATGGTTCCTTATGTAGTAAACAAAACATTAATAATAAGGCCCAACAACCTTATACATAATATATAAAGATGAAAAGATTTGTGGGTCAATGTTTGTGCTGCAACAGATTTGGGCATTATGCACTGGATTGTTGGTATAATCCCTCAAATAAAAAAGCAGAGAGAAAGCCTATATCAAAGGGAAGATAGCTCAAGAATAATAAGCATCATACAAAGGTCCATAAGCATTTTTTTTACCACAAATAGATTTGGAATGCTTGATTACATCTATGATGTATGCAATGGAAGTGGTCACAAGGTAGAAACATTCCCATCTCAACATATAATAACTATTGATAACCGATAACAGATATGTATGAAGCAGCTACCTTTGGAAGAAATCAAGAGAATATCATAAACACACACTTCCCCACGAAGGTCTCATGTAGGGAAGCCGAGATGTCCCAGGATTTTAGATCCACGAAATTGAAGGGAAATTCAACCAATAAGAGTAACTAAGAGGGATGACACTCAGAACAACCAATGCAGAAGAACCGCACCTGCTAAAAAGATCCAAATGACACGTTGGCCATCTAACCAGAATATTTGTAATGAATAAGGAACCATGAAAATGGAAAATCCAGGGCTAGTGGTAAAGGAAAAGAAAAAATTTCATGTTATGAAGAAAATGTGCATGAGATATTTCAAACTAAGAGAAAACGCATTTCAAAGGAGTTATGTGTGAGAGATGTAAGAAATATGTTCACATTACAAATGTTTTTCTAACCTCAATACCAGATTAAAAAGCAGTCCTTATGTGGAGTAATAATGTATCATTCGTGATTTCTATTATGAAGAAAAATTCTCCACACAAAGCAGAAGGGAATGTGAAGGGAGTCATGCCACATCAACACATATCAGAACATGTGTTCAAATGAGAAGACATTAAGACTTAAGTAAATGGAGAAATTTAGTTGAGAAATGAAACTCAACCATACAACTAATATTTATTAATAAAAGAGGAAAAAACTTATTCCCTTAATCATTTGTGTATTATATTTGTGCTAATAATACAGGGAATTGAAGGTGAAGGATGCTATTAGGGGGAGAACCTAATAACTATTGAGTCCTGTTAACTCTTAATAGCATAGATGAAGAAGATTCCATCCTTGTAAGATTTTTCAATTTATATTCAAATATTATAATGAGGAAGAATCACCGTTGATAAAAATGAAGAGGAGTGTTTCCCTTTAGGAGGAGACAAATTTAGGAGCTTATATAATTGTTATTTCAATCCGTATAAACTTC
This sequence comes from Viscum album, assembly GCA_963277665.1. Taxonomy (NCBI): domain Eukaryota; kingdom Viridiplantae; phylum Streptophyta; class Magnoliopsida; order Santalales; family Viscaceae; genus Viscum; species Viscum album. Next base: position 1,870,572,643 of record OY728119.1, on the reverse strand, counting down.
AGTTGGTATTAAATGAAATTACTCTGAAAATTTCTTGAAGAACATGTCATTAGAAATGGTATTTCATTTCTCAATCTCTCATCCTTGGTTACATAGAACTAAGATTATTTTATAAAGAGGGGTAAATGAATTACTCAGTGACATAAGAAGAATGGATGTGCCCCATGGCCACTTATCCTGCCAATTGCACTTGAATGTTTTTTATCTATTTATTGAAGTGAGTGCAGGAGTTTCAGGTTGATTAATTCCTATCACATTCAATTTATTTAGGTTGAAATTAATGTGGAAAACCCTTGAAGATGAAGTTCATGAGTTCTCATCTCATGTTGTATCATGACCAATGAATAATGTACAACCATGTTGTCTAAATCAAATCTTTTTTTTCTACACCAAGCATTGCTCAAGTAGAATTAGAGTGAAATGGTTGATGAAACATTTCTTAAGTACATATTGATACCCTATGTACCATGAAATTTGTATTTCTTGTCAATAAGGGGGAGAGAAAGTGAAATGAATGTTAGAAAAGTAATGCTAATCTAGAGAATATTGAGAAGATTCTCATTTTTACATTGACATATTCATTTCAGAAGATATTTTAGGTATTGACAACAAAATACAAAGGGGGATATTGTTGGGACCACTTTTTGTATAAGGCTATATTTTTTTTCAATTGTTGTCAATGAAGATAAATATGAAGGAGATCAATAATTACTCCAATGAAATAGAGGAATGGTGAGGTATCATCCATCTGAGGATGATTAAAGAAGAACACCATGCAGTTATTCATGATTTCATGAGAACCATGCAAGAGCTTTCTAGAAGATTAGAATCATATGATTTTCATGATGTAGAGAGTGATGGTTGAAGAATAATAAAGGGTGTGAAAGGGATTGGAATTTTGATATGGCCATGAATTTTATATTGTATATAAATCAGATTATTCTTTTCTAATTTGTATTTCACAAATATATTAATTTAGGAGAACGTATGATGCAAGCCTTATTGGAAGGGCAGATGCTGGTAGATGACAGAGAAACTATAGTACTTTCAATGGAAACTCTGACGATGATAAATCTGATCTATCTATGGATATATATTAGTAGTGGAGTTTTTGATGAAGGAAGAAGAGTTGTTGAAGAAGGAAATCACAAAAAAAGAAGCATAATGGTTATGGCCAAATCATATATTGAAGGTGGCATTGTTCACCAGTGTTTTCAGAATTTTTGGGCCCAAAAATTAGAAGATAAAAGAAACATGTCGTTATTAGAGAATGTTGTGTGATAGGATAAAGAGGGTTTTTAAGAGAAATTTATGTTTTAGGATCAGAACATTGAAATTTGTAAAAGGCACAGAGAGCGTGAAAAATTGGGCAAAGTGCGTGAAAAGGATGATGCATGGATGATTTGTTTTGCACGTAATATGGAACATTGTTTACAATTTTTCATGCAATTGGTGTTTTAAGATCATCATATAAATATTTGGTAAAGGAAAGAGGTTCACGAAGAACTAGAGTTGTGTGTGGAAAAATGGGAATGTGCACTGAAAAATTTTGTATGCGAAATAGTTGGGTGAGTTTTTTCACGCAAGCAGTGACTCAAATCAAAAGTACTAAATTTTAGAAAAGTCAAGAGGTGTGCGAAAAACAGATATTTTCATGGAATGTGCACGGAACATGAGACTTGTGCGCGTAAAATTGGTTGTGCACAAAATGTGGGTTTGAGGTTCTATACGCAAGGGGTGACTCGATATTAGAAAGCAGAAAATCTGCAAAGGCACGATGTGTACAAAATTATCTTCGGTGTGCGCAAAATTGGAAGTCGGTGTGCGAAATACCAATTTTATGTTTTATTCACTAGAGATACTTCACATTCAGAATGATGAAAAATGGAAAAAGTCATGAGGTGCATGAAAAATATAAGAGGTGTGTGAAAATACAGAAAAGTGCACATAATATAAAGAAGTAAGAGACATTTTTACGCGCAAGAAGCAGTTTTACGCAGAAGGTAAAAAACACCTATAAATAGGAGGTGACCCCTATCAATTGGTGTGGCTCGAAACATAGACAAATCCTGACCTCTGATGTGCCAGAAAATTGAAATAAAGAGTGGTGCGTGAAAAAAAAAGTGGTGCATGAAAAAGAAAGGGTTGTGGGAAAAAGGGAAGTTCTGTGTGAAAAAGGTGAGTTGCGTGAAAAGACTTTTACATTCCAAAAGTTATTTTTCCATGAAAGGTTTTATTTTTACGTAAAATCCTCCTAGAAGGGTGTGTATAAAAATTGGGGGTCCCACAAGACTTTGATAGGTGTTTATCACTCTCGAAGTGGCTTCGCAAAGAAGGAAGTACCGTGAACCATTCAATTTTACGAGGAGAAGTTTCTCCGCACACACAGGACTGGTGTTTAACACCCTCATTGTTCTTTTTGGAGAGAAGAGGAACAATATATTCATCTAAACTCAGATTTGGATAGAAAGAATGAATTATACTGATACACATTGGTGTTGGTATTGAGAATGAAAGGAATAGAAGAAGAAGAAGAACCGAGTGTGCCCAACTAAAGAATGTGAATTATTCAGGGCATTACAATTGTGGTGATTTATTTTCACAATCACAAAAGATTTTTGTGATTCTGGCCAAGACGAGAAAAATATTGAATACAAAAGTGGATCAATTTATGTCTCTGATAAAATCAATGTATCATGCTGAACAGGAGACAAAGACTTCCATGCCTATCGGTTGAAGAGACCATTATGTCTATAAATTGAGTGGGACTTCACCCATGGAAGTAAGCTAGGGAGAGTCAACAGGATAACCCAATGGACATAGTGATATGTCCCTGAACATTTTTAAATGCAGTGAGTCGGGGATAGAGTGACTGATTTTGATCCTTTGTAATTCAAAGCTAGTAAAGATTGGTTGAATTTGGTACAACCAACTACCTATCGTTGTATGCTCCTTGAACGTAGCCCTTAGTGGTGAACCCAATAAAAAGTGTTCTGTTGTCTTTATTTGTGTTTTAATTACAACCCATATGCAGAATACAGTTTTAAACAAGTTCATACAAACGTGGGAACAAGAACCAGAAAATAAGAGAAAAGGTTGACACCTTGATTCACCCCCACCTCTTTGGGTGGTCTAGGTTCCTTCAATTAGTATCAAAGGGAAAAGGTTCTCATATGTTGGATAATATATTGTAATTCTATTTAGAAGAAGATTTTTGTTTAATTCCTAAAGTCAAAAATGAAGTGCATTATTGATGAATATTCAGTCATTTCGTAGCAGAAGTCTAGATCCAGCAAGACCATGAGAAACAGGAAAAAGAAAGAGAAGAAGCTGTTGAAGAAGTCCCTCATGTCCAAAGAAGATGTAGTGTCTGGTTCTCTATGCCCATCCATTAATGAAAAAATACCAGGCCTGGATTGTAAAGAGTAGGTGGCCCACGTTTCTACTAGAGGAAAAGAATACACTTATATCTCATTTTCATGTGATTAGAAGAAATTTATAACTTATCTTCATGATATTCCTGAAGAAAAAGTTTATTCTATTTGTTTAATGTTTCAAAGTACGTAGGCTGAGAACCTGAGTAGTAGTGAATGTTGTCAAATCTTAATAGCTAATCTAATTAAGTTTCCATCCAAGGAATAATATTCAATATATATTAATGTATTATAATGATGAATAGTTACCCTTGATGAAAATGATGTGGGGTGTATTTCGTGAGGAGGAGGCAAATGAAGAAGCTTCGTGAATTTTTATTTCGATCAGTATAAACTTCAGTTGGTATTAAATGAAATTACTCTGAAAATTTCATGAAGAACATGTCATTGAAAAAGGTATGTCATTTCTCAATCTCTTGTCCTCATTTACTTAAAACTAAGATCATTTTACAATGGGGTAGTAGCTGAATTAATCAGTGAAATAAGAATATTGAATGTTCCCCAAGGCTACTTATCCTGCCGATTGCACTTGAATGTTTTTGATCTTTTTTTTGAAGTGAGTGCATGATTTTCAGATTGATTAATTCATATCACATTCAATTTTATCAGCCTGTAATGAAAGTGGAAAAACCTTGAAGGAAAAGTACACGAGTTCTCATCTCATGTGGTATCATGAACAATGAATAATGGACAGCCTTGTTGTCTAAATCAAGTCCTTGTGTTTTCTACACCGATCATTGCGCAGGTAGACTTAGAGTGAAATGATTGCTGAAACATTTATTAAGTATATATTTATACCCTCCATACCATGAAATTTTTATTTCTTGTCAATAAGGGGGAGAGAAATTGAAATGAACATTTGAAATGTAAATCAGATATAGAGATGATTGAAAAGATTCTCATTTTGACATTGACAAATTCATTTCAGGAGATATTTATTGTAATGTAAACAAAATACAAAGGGGGAGATTGTTGGGAAAACATTGTGTATAAGGTTGTATTTTTTGTCAATTATTGTCAAAGAATATCAACATCAAAGAGATCAATAAGAACTCTAATGAAATGGAAGAATGGTGAGGTATCATCTGACTGAGGATGATTTAAGAAGAACACCATGTATATATTCATGATTTCATTAGAACCGTGCAAGTGCCTACTTTAAGATTAGAATCATATGATTTTCATGAAGTAAGTAGTGATTATTGAAGAAGAAGAGAGAGTGTTGAAGGTCTTTGGAATTCTGATATGTCCATTTATTTCATATTGTATATAAATCCGATAATGCTTTGCTGATTTGTATTTCAAAAATATCATAAGTCAAGAGAAACTATCATGCAAGCCTTATTAGAAGGAACGATGATGGTGGATGACAAGGAAGCTATAGTACATTCAATGGAATCTCTGATGATGCTAAAGTTGATCGATCAATGGATATATCATGGTTTTGGAGTTTGTGATGAAAGAAGATGATTTTCTAAGAATGAAACTCACAGAAAAGAAGCATGAAAGTTATGTCTGAAGCATATATTGAAGGTGGTTCTTTTCTCCAGTGTTTTCCAAAATTTTGGGCCTGAAAATTGGAAGATGATATACTTGTTTATTTGTTAGATAAAGTTTTGCAATAACCTCAAGAGGTTTTTTTACATGCAATTCATGTTTCAGGATCATAACATCAAAATTAGGAAATGGCATGGAGTGAACGAAAAATTAGGCAAAGTGCATGAAAAAGGAGGATACGTGTAAGTTTTTTTTAATGAAATATGGAATGTTATTTACAATTTTGCGCACTATTGGTGTTCTATGATCAACACTTCAATATTTGGTAAAGGGAAGAAGTGTGCGAAAAACCAGTGTTGTGCGCAGAAAAAGGAAAATGTTCATATAAAAATGTTGTGTGCAAAATAGGTAGTTGAGTATTTTCACGAAAGCAGTGGCTTGGATCAAAAATATTGAAAATCAGAAAAGACAATAGGTGTACGAAAAAATAGAGTTGTTCGTGAAATGTGTGCGGACCATCAGACTTGTGTGTGTAAAATTGGTTGTGTGAAATATGTGGGTTTTAGGTTTTACGCTCAAGGGGTTCATCGATATCAGAAAGTAGAAAATCAACTAAGTCATGATTTGTGAAAAATAACCAATGATGTGAGTGAAATTTGAAGTTGGTGCACGAAATAACAATTTGATTTTTTACGCACAAGAGTGGCTTCACCTTCAAAATGATGAAAATTTTAAAAGTCATGAGGTGCATGAAAAATCAATTTGGTGATGTGAAAATACAGGAATTTGTGCGTCATACAAATAAGTGATAAATAGTTTTACTCGTAGGATGTGATTTTACATGCAAGGTCAAAAATGCCTATAAATAGGAGGTGACCACCTCTCATTTAGTGTGGCTCGACACTTAGACAAATCTCGAGCTCTGACATGTGAAAAATTGATGTATAGAGTGGTGCGGAAAAAGATTAAGTGGTGCGTGAAAAATAATGGGTTGGGCATAAAAGAGATGTTCTGCTCGAAAAAAGAGAGCTGTGTGAAAAGACTATTTCACACAAAAAGGTATTTTTATGAAAAATGTTTGATTTTTACACGGAATCCTCCTAGAAGGGTGTGAAAAAAATTTGAGGGTCCCACAAGCCTTTGATAGGTGTTTATCACTCTCGTAGAGGATTCATGAAGAAGGAAGTACCATAAACCATTCAGTTTTATGAAGAGAATTTGTTCCGCACACACATGACTGGTGTTTAACACTTTTTTTGTACTTTGCAAAGATAATAAGAAAAATACGGGCAACTAAACATAGATATACATGGAAAAAGAAATTATACTAATACACTTAGGTTTTGGTATTGTGAATTATTGGATTAGAATGAGAATACTAACAGAGCGTTCCCCACTAAAGATTGTGAATTTTTCAAGGAAGTAAAATTGTGGTGATTACTTGAACAGTCACAAAGGATTTTGTGATTCTGGCCAAGAAGAGAATAAGATCGAATACAAAAGAGCATCAATTCAGGACTCTAATGAAAGCAATGTCTCAAGCTGAATAGGATACAAAAATTCTATGCTTATCTATTGATGAGACGTTCATTTCTATAAATTGAGTGGGACTTCACCCAAGGCAGTGAGCCTGGGAGATTCAACGGGAGTGACCCGAGGGACTCAGTGAGCTATCCCTGAACATTTTTAAATGCAGTGAGCCTAGTATAGAGTGACTATTCCCGATCCATTGTAATCCATAGCTAGAAAAGATTAGTGGAATTTTGTATGACCATCATCATGTCGGTGTATGCTCTTTGGACGTAGCCCTTAGTGGTTAACCAAGTAAAAATGTTCTGTGTCGTCCTTATGTGTGTTTTTGTAAAGACCATGATTTTTCCATGTAATTTTTTTAAATAAATTATAATTTTACGAGTTCTCAAAAATTGACGGTGTGTGATTCCGAGGCCCGGAGTGCTTGAAATGAATTTATGAACAGTTGTTCGGTTAAGTTCAGTAAACTTGTGAGTGGGTTTTTCTAACTTTTGAACCGCTGCTTAGAATTGAAATCTGAGGGTACCGTTGAACACGCAGTGCTGGTATTTGCTTAAGGATACTTTCAACTTGATGGAAGATGGTTGAGGGTGAAAGTCAGTTTTTGGGTATTTTGTGTAAGAATAAAAAAAGGGTGTGATGTTTTATTTTTATTTTCGACACCATTGTGGGTGTTGGGAGGTGGGGTCCACTGGAACTAAACCTCCATGTGGATGTTGAGAAGTGGGGACCACCCGACCTTATCCTCCCTTGAGAAGTTATGGTGGTGGGGACCACCCAAACCTAACCTCCCATGAGAGGTTATGGTGGTGGGGACCACCTGAGGCCTAAAACTCTTGAACTCCCCCCCATTATGGAGAAAAACCTATCATCCCCGCTCATTAATATGGATGAGCCTCTTGAATTCATCCACATTAATTATTCCAAAGCACATATCTTTAATATGTCATCCTAGTTAATTGATTAGGATAATTTTAATTTGTGCCAAAAAACTAAATAGAGAACTTAATCTATTATCCTTGGCATATTTGCCGGAATTTGGAGGAAGGAGCTCTTGGGAGAATGCTCTTCAATGTAGAACACATTATTCCATGAAGAATGCTCCACCGATGAAGAATGATCTGCCAATGATAAACATTGACCGCCTTTTACCTTCTTCCTCGGGACTTCTTCTGATGTGGTACATCCTCATCTACGGTGAATCCACGACCGTACTACCTTCTTGTGCCAACCTCATCAAGTGAATGAGGTAGGGGTTTATGGATTATCACTTCCCATGTTCTTCCCTTATAATTCTTTTGTGGGATTTGAGAATAGAGTTTGATAAGGGTTGTGGGAGATGATGTTTTAAAATATCTTCAATTCACGTTCATGCTTCATTCTTTGTGAACAGCTTGCTATCACTCAAAACGCGGAGGGTGTGGGCCAAACAATCTTGGCCCGACCCCTCTCTCGTTGTTCTTTGATGTGTTCTTCGAAATGGAGAAATGTGACGAAGGCAATGGTGCTGCCACCCACGACCTCTCCGACCCGTGCCACACCGCGGTGCTTCTCCCTCCCGGCTGAACTGGCCATGTGCCCGGCCGAGCCTCCCACGGCCGGACCGAGCCGCCGCGCCACCCCGGGCCGAACCCCCTCGTCGCACCACCACTGTGCTGAGTCGCTACGCCACCTCCATGCCGATATATCATGCTGAGTCACTATGTCGAGCCACCGCGCCACCGCCATGCTTAGCTGTCATGCCTCCCCTGGCAGACCCCCCCTGTCGCGCCATAGTTGTGCTAAGCTATCGATGTCCGCCATGCTGAGCCGCCGCACCACTGTCCACCGAGTCGCGCCACTATCTGGGACAGGTCGAGCTGTCTCCACCAGTGTGCCCTCACAGTGGCCCTCCAAGCCGCCCTCGTCGCGGCCTTGCGACCCTCCCCGACCCGAGATGGCCTGTGGCCGAGCCGTTCCATGGCCATGCCACCCTCGCGGCACCCTCTGAGGTTGCGCCACCTCCACGGCCCCTCGCGGCCTAGGTCCTAACCCAACGGGCTGGGACGGACCCAGCAGGCAGGACTGGGTGACCCGAACTAAGTATGCCCAGGCCGGGTCGGGCCGGTTCGGTCCGATCGGGTCAGACCGGACCTGGGGCCACTACGACCCATTTACTTCTTTTTTCCATAACATAGGCACCAGACGTCCATTTGAAGAACCATTAATGGAGTTGGAAACCTTGGAGCAAGTCGATACCTTTGACTGATACCCCACTGAGTTTTGGATTGAGATGGGGAACAGTCAGGTTGGATTGGCCACAAATCCAACCGGGCCCTCGGGACTAAAAGGATAATAACTCACAGACCGATCATCTCATTGACGTGCCATCTGGTATGTTGAGACCCCTATGACATGGCGGACTATTGAGATACATCTTCATTGGACTACGTGCTAGTTGGAGTATTGACTAGTAGCTTATGGAGAAGAACCTTCCGTAGACGAGCGAGATTTGTGTGGGAACCTAGTAGCTGGCTGAGACCTGACGACTACTGACCATTTCAACTCGAAGTTACTCGACTGGCCTAGTGGGATCCCATTGGTGATGTAGAAGACCCACATTGGGGAGTGCCTTGGTGGCATGGTATAACCACAGTACTCGACAGGAGGAGTAGATCAGCAGGCCATGAGGGGGAGAGCCTCTGTGTGACATGATAGACCCACGGTGGTGAGAGCCTTGGTGATGCAGCAGACCCATGGTACTCGATGGGAGGAGTACCTCAGTATTCCAAGGTTAGTGGGAAGCTCCTCTGTGTGATGTGGCAGCGCCACTATACTCGATAGAGGAGGAGTTCTCCAGCAGCCAAGGGTTCGGAATGTTCTTTGTTACTACCCCTAGAATAAATCTCAATATGAGATGAGTCGGAATATCTTTTTTTTTCATCATTATTGATATGGATTACTTGATAACTTAGGTATATGTATGGGAATTTACCTAAGTAAGGTTATTTATTGATTTCATACTTTTTTATCCTTGTAGGATTTTGTGATACCTAGAGGGTCTCGGGGTCCTTATTGAGTATTGTTATTCTCACCCCTGAACGGGCTATGCCTGAACCTTGTTGTATTGGATGCAGATGATGGACAACACTGACTAAGGCTGAGAGTACCAGGACTAGACGGTACCTAGAGGTGGACCTTGTTACACATCGATACACAGAGGAGATAGACAGACGATGAGTGATGAGGAAGCGATCTGTACCTACCATTCAGGTAGGAACCTCGATGGGTGACCCAGTTGGTCACTTTACCTTTTCCTTAGTTTTATTGTATCACAGTTGTACTTATACATTATATTTGAGCTTTTATTCTATCCCCTTTTACTTTCACCACTCCTTTTTTATACATTTTACTTGTTGTTTCGTATCCTGTTTTGTTCTTGTTTGTTTGTGTGATTACAGTTTATAAAGGCAATGCATTCACAGTTTTAGGGAATTACGCCTTTGGTGCTAGTCTCCAGCCCCTGTCATATGGAAGGTGGGCTTGGGGTAGTCACGGTATGGGCGCTGGGGGACGGGTCATGTCAAATTGGTATCAAATGAGTCGGTTCTACCAGATAACTAGGACTCTGATATTTTCTATGAAGCAATAGTGTTATGTGTAGTGAGTGTGGTTTTCAGTTCAGGGAGTCCAATGTTGGTGCAGAGGTTGACGTAACCATACACCAGGACCCTATCTTCTGATTTTCAACTCAATGAACAATAACTTTGATTGCGTGTGTGTTTCAAGAGTCTTCTTTGTGAACTCTTTGAGTCAGCTCACCATGTCATCTCACCAGGTATAACTTTTGACTATTGCGCACCTGTTTCTTTTCAAGATTCATCCATGCAGACAATCATCTAGAGTTTTGAATCTTATATACACAAATATCCTACCAAGAAATGTGGCCTCGGTGTAGGGCCCTTTTTTCAGTAGAGGCACCAGCGGTACAATTCCCCATTGGGACACCGATGCCACCAGCCCCATCAGCAGATGTTGCACACCACTTGAGCGCGTTGCATGAGTTCCAGTGCTAGAGGCCACCCAGGTTCAGGGGAGGGATGTACCCACAGGGAGATGAGTATTGGCTAGAGGCTGTGGTGAGAGTTTTCTTATTAGTAGGGACAAAAACTGATTTTCATGGTGATCCTTGTCGCTAGCCTTCTTTAGGAAGTAGCAGGCAGATGGTGGATCTTGATGACCCAGGTTCATGATGAGGTGATGCTTCTCTGGGTAGACTTTGAGAGCCTATTTCGGATAGAGTTTTTTCTATTGACTCTTCACACAGTGTGCATTCAAGAGTTACATCATCTACAACAGGGCAGAATGACTGTGGCTCAGTACTCAGTGAGGGTCACTGAACTCTCACTTTACTCCATCAATATTATGCGGGAACCATTCTTCATGTCTCGAACCATCGATCAGGGACTCAGGCGGGGGATTAGAGCATCGATGGTCTCACTCATCATGCTGAAGCATGTAGGGGTGTTAGAGAGAGCCCTCTTGGGGGAGAGTTTCCTTACTGAGCAGACTCCAGCAACAAGGCCCACTACCAGTCATCACGTAGTGGAATTTTCTACAGCTAGAAAAATATAGAATTCGTAGAGGACCAAGAGGACCAGACCTACAGGTGGATGACAGGATGACTCAAGATCGTTTGTGCAAGGCACCAAAAGCGGAGCCAGTTATGCCAAGAGTGGGCAGGGTTTCTCATGCGGCGAGCAGGGTCACATGGGTCGTGACTATCCGACCCATCATTCCGATGATCATTAGATGGTCGAAGGACCGCCCTGGAAGAGATAGATATTTGACCAAGGAGTTCCATAGGGAGTAGGAATATATGGTAGAGGACTTGGTCGTGTAGCTGGAGGTGGGCAACAATTCAAGATGTTACAACCACCACCACCAGGAGGTCCACCTTGACCATAGGGAGATGGTGGACATGGGAGAGCTCAGCTCCAGGAAGGAGAGACTTACTATCATGGTGCTCCGAAGATGATACGAAGTATGATTTGTGTCTACTACACCTTAGCTATAGTACTTATTAACACATGTTCCAATCATTCATTTATTTCCACTAGCCTCATTTAGATCTCGGAGATTCTGACAGAGCTGTTGGCTCAATCCATACGGCTAAAGTCTTCTATGGGAGAGGATTCGACAATTAAACACTGGGGTCGGAAGTGCGAGCTTACTCTAGGAGGAAAGAGCTTTGGCTATGATCTCTTAGTAGCGGCGTCGAGGCCTTATGACATCATCTTTGTTTTTGACTGGTTATCTATAGTCCATGCTTAGATTCACTTTGTTAGGCGCAAAGTGCGGTGTGTCTGCACGGATAGGACTAGGTTTACCTTCACCAGCGAGAAGGGAGCCTTTGCATCACAAGATGGACTTACCCATAGTAGGGTGCAGCTGATTACTCATCAGTTGGATTGACTTACCCTCAGAGTGGTTGAAGTGGAAATTCTGATTTATTCTATAGTGGTGGACCATTATTATAACGACCCATACTTTACATACATTGTTAATACTTCAAAATTGAAGCGTACTTATTACAACATATAACAAAACCACGAAAGGACCGTATAGTTATAGTGTCTTTAGAAACTGGGAAACATAAAAAAATGGTTCCTAAATCTTCTACAGTGTCTCCCGTTTATTTCATCATATCTAGGGTCCCTTTTAGCATATTCTACTTAATATCCATCTTCTTGACCTGGGGAAAAGAAAACATACAAAAAAGGGTGATCTCAAATGCTCAGAAAGGGCAAATAAAGGAAATAAAAATCATATCATATCTTCATGAAAATCATAACCTGCAAAAGAGATCATAATATCTTTACATGGAATAAATCATAGAAGTGAAAATGATATCCCCATAATCATAAAATAAAACTTGAAAATTTGTGGCATGCACACATAATCATGGAAAATCATTTCTTATTAGTCATGACTCATTTCCAAGAATATCTTAGCGGACAAAGTCCATTTCTGAACCGAGTTCACTCCTCGTTTCAGTCCTGTATCACTGAACCGAAATAACCTTCCGTTCCAGCCATGTCTATCTCATGAGATATAAATCTTTACCCAATGCATTGGAGGGAGATATAGGTCCCACCCATCTTATAATGAATCTTTTCTTATGTGTGCCACATAATCATAAATCATACATCATCGCATAACACATGTAACAAAAATGGGATTCTTGAAACATCATGACGTCATAAAAAATCATATAAGGTAAATGACTTCATAAAAATAATTTCCTCAAAACATAATCAAATCATTGTAATAATAGGGATAAAAACAGAACCCTATATTATCTTAGATGGAAAATAATTTTGATAAAACATTTGAACTCCATTCTTGAGGAAAATATCCTTTTTCAAAAACACTTTTCTTTTCTTAACATGTCATCCAATTATAAACTAAAAGAAGTTGATTAAAAATAAACATGAAAACTTATAAAGGAAGATTCTTGGAAATAATGTTTTAAAAATCCATTCTTGCCGTATAAGTTAAAAAAACATTCTTCGTACTTTTTTCAGAAAAGTCAAAAAGTACCTCGTACGAAAAACGACAAAGGATTCCTTTCATATTCTTTACTAAAAACTCACCGAAGGGTAAAATTGGATTTAAACATTTGTAGGTGGATGGAAATAATATTACATATTCAGGAAACATGGATGTGGATGATAAAATACACCCCAGTAAATACTAAAGTATAATCAATCTCGGATAAAAATGAGATTGTGATATTTCCCTTACCTTAGGTCCGATTTGCATTGTACGTGTCTGAAGCTCCTGTATAATGGTTTAAATAATGTTATTGACATATTCCAGAATCATACATATTGCTATGATATCATATATGGTCATATTCTTAGATTCTTATTATTAATATTTCATTGTTACTTGTTACTCGGGTCTTTATTGCCGTTCGTTCTTATGCGTGTTTTGCCGAATAAATTCTTATTCTTATTTTAAAGTTATAGATACCTTATATCCAGAATGGTATTAGTGTAACATATATCATATTTATTCATTCAATTCATTTATATAATCATTATGAAATTAAGATCATGTAGAACGAGTCGCAACACATCGTGGAGACGGTATTCCGTACGTACGCACGAGTGATGATATCATTCCTATGATCGTGGAATTGTATTGGAGTATATGTATACTATTTCAGAATCAATATCAATTTATAATAGTAATATATAGTCATTATTTACACCATTATACCCATCCAAGTAAGGTGGTGGTGGAAAATAGATTACACCACGGCGTGGAGACGGTATTCCGTACGTACGCACGCACGGTGATTTCATTTTTCCGTAGGATGGATAGAAGGTGAATTAGGGTTGTTTCATATTTATAATAACATATCAGTATGTAATTAATACTGATGTTATTACTTTATCATGAAACAACTAATGAAGAAGAAGTTGAATAAGAAATAAATTGAAAAGATCGGTAATGGATATTACCTCTTCTTTGAAACGCCTCTTTGAATCCTCCACTTAGGGAACTAAGATTGGTCTTTGAAGATGACCAGGACCTCTAGGATTATTCTAGGGAAGTGGAGAAGGAATTTTGGCAGGGTTTGGCCAAGCTTGAGTGCTCAAATTGGTGTGAGGAGGAGGGGGAGGAGGTCCCTTTTATAAGGGAGGAGAGGGGCACCTTAGGAATATCTCAAAATATTATTTTATATTAAAGTCAAAATCGGTTTATAATGGTTCCAAAGGGTCTTATTTCGAAGGTAAAGTGGGGATGGGTCGAAATACTATCAACCAATAGTATTTAGACAAGTTTAGGTTATTATTTTAACCTTATTAATTAGATTTAACTCTAAGTTAAATAATTTAACTTTTACCGTGACTTTTTGTTTTCTTACACTATATGGTTAATACACTTACTATAACATGCCAAACGAACCCCAAGTTGTTTATTATTAATATATATATCCTTATCTAAGTCATTTTTCCGAACTGTAGATTTTTAGGAATAAAATAACAATTAATAATATAATATTTGATTTAAAAACTATTTTGTGTCAATTTTGACACTATTTGATATATGATTTTTGTGAAAGTTATAACAGAATTATATGTTCGAAACAAGTTAATTAAATCAACACTAATATATCATAGTAACCTAGAAAATTAGTGTAATTCATAAAAAGTCTCAAATTACATTTATTTGAGCATTTATAACATCAATTATGTTAACATTTCCTTAAAAGGCTAATTACTGCATCATCGTTGTGTCATAAATAAATTAATTTATTTCATGTCTAAAAATTATAAATAAAATATCATTATGTAGGAAATCTTTTTATCTTTCTAATTAATATTTATAATCGAATTTATCTTATGTATAAACCCATATTAAAAATGTTTTCGTTATTAAACTTTGATTTTAACTATTTTAACTATTCATTAAATAAAATAATATTAAATGTCATAATCTAATCCAAGTGGACATAAATGGTCATATTATATTAATAAGGTTGTTTTTGGTCGAATTACACTTATCCAATAGAATTAGGACATGTGTTTGGGTAATAGTAATATCATATTTACCCTTAGTTACCCTATTTACTATTAACCGCGGTAAAAAAAGTAAAAAGTTACTATTCACCAAAATATTATTTTTATCTCATTGAACCACATTTTACTTACTGATATCAACCGTGTCTGTCGGATTTTCGAAATTCCATTCACAGAAGCGGTAAAATTAAGTTTTATGCAAAATTCAGTTTTTAACCTACCACTTAGTGGTTTCACTATTCATCAAAAATTGAAAGTTTTCAGAAAAATACCAAAATTTCACCCTAGGCTAATTTCGGTATTCTGAATCCAAAAATGAAGTCAATTTTGAAAAATAAAATTTATAAAATTTCAAAAAGTGGTTATTACTATTCATAACGGCTAGTTTTAATAATATTTTAATAGCATATCGTTGTTTAGTGAATCTCGGTATTGCGTACAACGCAAGCTATCGAGGAAGGTCGTGATTGCGTGTAAAGTAAGTCAAGCTAGTGTGTAGTGAAATATTTCTTTGATGATATATATAACATAAAAACAAAATATTACTCATAAAAATCTCGGGTGTTACATTCTACCCCCCTTCAAAAGAATTTCGCCCTCGAAATTCGTCACTTTGTAACAAACAGATGAGGATACTTTTCCCTCATCATATCCTCAAGCTCCCATGTAGCTTCATCAAGTTGGTGGTTCCTCCATAAAACTTTCACCAATCGAGTGGTCCTGTTTCGTAGGACTTTTTCGCTACGATCCAGAATCTCTATCGGTTGTTCTTCATAAGAAAGATCTTGCTCCAGCCGTATAACTTCTGAGCTGAGTACATGTGAAGGATCAGGTATGTACTCTCTCAGGAGAGATACATAGAACACATCGTGAACTTGAGAGAGATTCGGTGGAATCGCCAATCGGTAAGCTACCTTCCCAATACGATCCAGTATTTCGAAAGGACCGATATATCTAGGGCTCAACTTCCCCTTCTTTCCAAATCTCATAACCCTCTTCCAGGGAGATATTCGTAAGAACACTCTATCACCCACTTCAAACTCTAGGTCTTTTCTTCGGTTGTTGGCATAACTTTTCTGTCGACTCAGAGCTACTCTTATGTGTTGTTGAATAGATCTGACCTTTTCTTCCATTTCATCAACGAAATCAGGTCCTAATAGCTTTCTTTCCCCAACTTCATCCCAGCCAATTGGAGTCCTGCATTTCTTTCCATAGAGAGTTTCACAAGGAGCCATATGAATACTGGAGTGAAAGCTATTATTATAAGAAAATTCCACCAAAGGTAGGTGTTGATCCCAACCTCCTTTCAAATCCATAGAGCAAGCTCTCAACATATCTTCTAGGGTTTGAATTGTTCTCTCAGACTGACCGTCTGTCTGAGGATGATAAGTAGTGCTGAAACTCAACTCTGTATCCAGAGTATGCTGAAGACTTCACCAGAACATCGAGGTAAATCTCGGATCCCTATCAGATATAATAGAAAGGGGTACTCCATGCAATCTTACCACTTCCTTTACATATATCCTGGCAAGCTGATCCAGAGACAAATCCTCTCTAATAGAAATGAAGTGTGCAGACTTTGTAAGATGATCAACTATGACCCAGATAGCATTATTGCCTTTGGATGTTTTAGGAAGTCCTATGAAAATGTCCATAGTGATGTTTCCCCATTTCCATTCGGGTATGGGTAATGGTTGTAACATCCCCTTAGACTTCTGTCTCTCAGCTTTAACTTGTTGACAAACCAAACATCGAGAGACATATCCAGCAACATCTCTTTTCATGCCATCCCACCAGAAGTACTCTTTCAGGTCCCTATACATCTTCATGCTTCCAGGATGAATAGAGAATGAAGAACTATGAGCCTCATCCAGAAGCTCCTTCTTTAACTCAGGGATGGGAGGAACACAAACCCAATTCCTGAACTTTATTATCCCATCACAATCAAGGTTGAATTCAGGAACACTTCTCAACTTCTTTTGTAACTCGACATCTTCTTTATGTGCCTCTTTAATCTTCATATATATAGATGGTTGAACATTCGTTTGAGAAAGATAAGATTTTTCCCCTTCCATTATAATTCCAAGATCCATCCTTTGTAAATCCATAAATATTGGATCTTTTGTGATCCTCATCATGGATAAACTAGCATGGTCTTGTCGACTTAATGCATCTGCCACCTTGTTTTCTTTCCCAGGGTGGTAAGGGATTGAGCAGTCATAATCCTTAATCAGCTCCAACCATCTTCTTTGATGCATATTCAGCTCCTTTTGTGTGAAAATATACTTTAAACTTTTATGATCAGTATAAATATCACACCTTTCACCATAAAGGTAATGCCTCCAAATCTTTAATGCAAAGATTACTGCAGCTAACTCCAAATCATGTGTTGGGTAATTTTGCTCATGGATTTTCAACTGTCATGAGGCCTAAGCTATCACCATATCATTTTTCATAAGAACACACCCCAATCCCTTCTTGGATGCATCACTGTAGATCACAAACCTTTCTCCACTACAAGGCAGTGTGAGAACAGGTGCACTGGATAACCTTCTTTTCAACTCCTTGAAATTCTCTTCACATTCCTCTGTCCATATAAACTTAACTCCTTTCTGAGTCAACTTGGTGAGTGGGTTAGATAATCGTGAAAAATCTTTCACAAAACGTTGATAATATCGATCCAAACCAAGAAAACTTCGGATCTCAGTTACTATTGTTGGTCTCGGCCATCTTTCGATAACCTCTGTTTTTGCTGGATCCACAGATATCCCCTCTTTTGAGATTATGTGTCCCAAAAATGAAACTTTTTTATGCCAAAATTCACACCTGGTAAATTTGGCATAAAGCTTCTCCTTTCTCAGGGTCTTCAATATAATTCTCAAGTGATCTTCATGTTCTTCCTTGATCATTGAATAGAAAATAATATCGTCTATAAAGACTACCACAAATTGATCAAGATAGTCTCTAAAGACTCTGTTCATCAGATCCATGAAGATAGCAGGGGAATTAGTAAGACCAAATGGCATCACTATAAATTCATAGTGTCCATACCTTGTACGGAAATCCGTCTTTGGTATATCCTCCCTTTTGACCCTTAATTTATGATACCCTAAACAAAGATCAATCTTGGAAAAGTATTGAGCTCCGCGTAGTTGGTCAAATAGGTCATCAATGCGCAGGAGAGGATATTTGTTCTTGATAGTGATCTTGTTAAGTTCTCGATAATCAATGCAGAGTCACATTGATCCATCTTTCTTCTTAACAAATAGAACAGGTGCTCCCCAAGGTGACGCACCCGGGCGTATGAATCCTTTATCAAGATTCTCTTGGAGTTGCTTCTTCAATTCCTGCAACTCAATTGGGGCCATTCTATAAGGTGTCTTTGAAATAGGCAAAGCACCCGGTACGAGTTCTATTGAGAACTCAACTTCACGATTTGGTGAAAGTCCCGGTAATTCCTCTAGAAAGACATCATCAAACTCCCGTATGATGTGAATATTCTCAATCGCGAGTTTCCCACCAACCATTTGAGATAAATAACCTTCATTTTGTGGAATCAATACCCATAAAATGGAAGAAATTTCCACTGGAAGGTTATGTTCATATTTGCATTGATAGACGATCATAGATTGATCTGGAATATGAAATGTGACTTCCCTTCTTTGGAAATTAATATGATCTCCATATAAAGAAAGCCAATCCATGCCAAGAATCACATCAAATTCCACTAAAGGAAGTATCACAAGATTTGTAGGAAGCACATTCCCAAAAACGTCGATCAGAGAATAATTATAAACTTTTGATGCGATTTATGTGCCATTAGGTGTTGTCACAGCTAACTCAACATCTAATTGTTGAGGTAATACGGTGATACCCTTAGAAAATTATTCAGAAATAAAAGAGTGGGTGGATCCAGAATCAAATAAAACATTTGCTACTTTAGAGTTGATGGTAAGTGTACCTTTCACCACTTCGTTATCGTACTCCACATCGCTGATAGAAATTGCATGTGACTTTCCTTTGTCTTTAGCCTTAAGAGTTTGTTGACGTCGACCATCATCATCAACCCTTGGATTAGGGCATTGATTGGCATAATGCCCTATCTCCTTTCACTTGAAACATTGAAGTGTAGTAGGTTCATTCTGTGTATCCATTCCTTTGTTTGCATCATTAGACATCTTCTTCCCATTAGCGCGGCATTCAAATGCCCGATGACCTTCCTTTCCACATTTGAAACATTTACTTGTCCCTTTAAGACAACTCCCTCCATGTTTCTTTCCACACTTTGAGAATAAGGGAAAGCTCATCTTCTTTTCAGTGTGCTCTTTAGATTTTCCTTTGAATTCCATTTTCATCTTCTTATCAAACCCATATGACTAATGGGTTACACCAATCTCCATCTTGACTTTGAGAGCACATTGAACGATTTCCTCGTAGCTATTAAAGTCCCTTATGGCTAATGCCCTTCGAAGAATTGGTTTTAAGCCACTAAAGAAACGATCGATCTTACTCTCAGGTTGGATAATAATACCAGAAGCGTACCTTGCAAGTCTTGTAAAATTTTCTTCATAGGTACCAACAGATTCATCATCCTTTTGCTTCAATTCAAGAAACACTTTCTCCATCTTTGTTCAGAGAATACAAGGGAAGTACTTATTGAAAAATAAGTTCTTGAACTCGTCCCATTCCAGGGACTCAATTTCATCCTTTTGCCTCGTATTCTTAATAAGATTCCACCATTGATCAGCATCTCCATCCAAACGATACACTGCTAGGATGACTTTATCATGTTCAGAACATTAAAGAACTGAAAATATCTTTTCAGTAGTACTAATCAATTGTTCAACAACTAATGGATCAGTAGACCCGCTGAATGTAGGTGGACGCTGCCTCATGAAGGATTCAATAGAATATTGCTCCTTCCTTTGCTCGTTTGGATGTCCTGCCTGATTCATAGCTTGAGAAAGTTGTGTGAGCATGGCTACAAGATTTTTCATTCCAGCTCCCATAACGTTTGGTTGCTCAGGGGGACAATCATTTCATTGCCCGTCGCATTCCGCATTAACACGGTTCCTTCGGGTTCCAGCCATTGACTAAAACCAAGAATAATAGTGTGAGAAACACTAATTATAATAGGAAAACCACATAATTCAAGAATAAAAATTTTCACGCTTAAGGTCTTATCCTAGGTTATTCATGGCCATTTCTAAAACACTATGATTGTGTTCTATGCTTAGACTTATCCTTAGGGTTCTTACTAAGGCTTTCACATCCTAGTTTCCAAAGGTTGACTATACCTTTCCTCTGATACCAACTATAACGACCCATACATTACATACATTGTTAATACTTCAAAATTGAAGCATACTTATTACAACATATAACAAAACCACGAAAGGACCGTATAGTTATAGTGTCTTTAGAAACTGGGAAACATAAACAACTGGTTCATAAATATTCTATAGTGTCTCCCATTTATTTCATCATATCTAGGGTCCCTTTTAGCATATTCTACTTAATATCCATCTTCCTGACCTGGGGAAAAGAAAACATACAAAAAAGGGTGAGCTCAAATGCTCAGCAAGGGCAAATAAAGGAAATAAAAATCATATCATATCTTCATGAAAATCATAACCTGCAAAAGAGATCATAATATCTTAACATGGAATAAATCATAGAAGTGAAAATGAGATCCCCATAATCATAACATAAAACTTGAAACTTTGTGGCATGCACACATAATCATGGAAAATCATTTCTTGTTTGTCATGACTCATTGTCAAGACTATCTTAGCGGAAAAAGACCATTTCTGAACCGAGTTCACTCCTCGTTTCAGTCATGTATCACTGAACCGAAATAACCTTTCGTTCCAGCCATGTTTATCTCATGAGATATAAATCATTACCCAATGCATTGGAGGGAGATATAGGTCTCACCCATCTTATAATGAATCCTTTCTTATGTGTGCCACATAATCATAAATCATACATAATCGCATAACACATGTAACAAAAATGGGATTCTTGAAACATCATGACATCATAAAACAAATCATATAAGGTAAATGACTTCATAAAAATAATTCCCTCAAAACATAATCAAATCATTGTAATAATAGGGATAGAAACAGAACCCTATATTATCATAGATGGAAAATAATTTTGATAAAACATTTGAACTCCATTCTTGAGGAAAATATCCTTTCTTCTTCCAAAACACTTTTCTTTTCTTAACATGTCATACAATTATAAACTAAAAGAAGTTGATTAAAAATAAACATGAAAACTTATAAAGGAAGATTCTTGGAAATAATGTTTTAAAAATCCATTCTTGCTGTATAAGTTAAAAAAACATTCTTCGTACTTTTGTCGGAAAAGTCAAAAAGTACCTCGTACTTAAAACGTAAAAGGATTCCTTTCATATTCTTTACTAAAAACTCACCGAAGTGTAAAATTGGATTTAAAAATTTGTAGGTGGATGGAAATAATATTACATATTCAGGAAACATGGATGTGGATGATAAAATACACCCCAGTAAATACTAAAGTATAAACAATCTCGGATAAAAATGAGATTGTGAAATTTCCCTTACCTTAGGTCTGATTTGCTTTGTACGTGTCTGAAGCTCCTGTATAATGGTTTAAATAATGTTATTGACTTATTCCAGAATCATACATGTTGATATGATATCATATATGGTCATATTATTAGCTTCTTATTAGTAATATTTCATTGTTACTTGTTACTCGGGTCTTTATTGCCTTTTGTTCTTATGCGTGTTTTTCTGAATAAATTCTTATTCTTCTTTTATGGTTATAGATACCTTATATCCAGAATGGTATTAGTGTAACATATATCATATTTATTCATTCAATTCATTTATATAATCATTATGAAATTAAGATCATGTAGAACGAGTCGCATCACATCGTGGAGACGGTATTCTGTACGTACGCACGAGTGATGATATCGTTCTTATGATCGTGGAATTGTATTGGAGTATATGTATACTATTTAAGAATAAATATGACATTCTAATAGTCATATATAGTCATTATTTACACCATTATACCCATCCAAGTAAGGTGGTGGTGGAAAATAGATTACACCACGGCGTGGAGACGATATTCTGTACGTACGCACGCGCGGTGATTTCATTTTTCCGTAGGATGGATAGAAGGTGAATTAGGGTTGTTTAATATTTATAATAACATACCAGTATGTAATTAATACTGATGTTATTACTTTATCATTAAACAAATAAAGAAGAAGAAGTTGAAGAAGAAAGAAATTGAAAAGATCGGTAATGGATATTACCTCTTCTTTTAAGAGCCTCTTTGAATCCTCCACATAGGGAACTAAGATTGGTCTTTGAAGAAGACCAGGACCTCTAGGATTATTCTAGTGAAGTGGAGAAGGGATTTTGACTGGGTTTGTCCGATCTTGAGTGCTCAAATTGATGTGAGGAGGAGGTGGAGGAGGTGCCCTTTTATAAGGGAGGAGAGGGGCACCTTAGGAATATCTCAAAATATTATATTATATTAAAGTCAAAATCGGTTTATAATGGTTCCAAAGGGTCTTATTTCGAAGGTAAAGTGGGGATTGGTAGAAAACCTATCAACCAATAGGATTTAGACAAGTTTAGGTTATTATTTTAACCTTATCAATTAGATTTAACTCTAAGTTAAATAATTTAACTTTTACCGTGACTTTTTGTTTTCTTACACTATATGGTTAATACACTTACAATAACATGCCAAACGAACCCCAAGTTGTTTATTATTAATATATATATATCCTTATCTAAGTCATTTGGCCGAACCTTAGATTTTTAGGAATAAAATAACAATTAATAATATAATATTTGATTTAAAAACTATTTTGTGTCAATTTTGACACTATTTGATATATGATTTTTGTGAAAGTCATAACAGAATTATATGTTCGAAAACAGTTTATTAAATCAACAATAATATATCATAGTAACCTAGAAAATTAGTGGAATTCATAAAAAGTCTCAAATTACATTTATTTGAGCATTTATAACATCAATTATGTTAACATTTCCTTAAAAGGGTAATTACTGCATCAACGTTGTGTCATAAATAAATTAATTTATTTAATGTCTAAAAATTATAAATAAAATATAATTATGTAGGAAATATTTTTAGCTTTCTAATGAGTATTTATAATCGAATTTATCTTATGTATAAACCCATATTAAAAATATTTTAGTTATTAAACTTTGATTTTAACTATTTTAACTATTCATTAAATAAAATAATATTAAATGTCATAATCTAATCCAAGTGGACCTAAATGGTCATATTATATTCATAAGGTTGTTTTTGGTCGAATTACACTTATCCAATAGAATTAGGACATGTGTTAGGGTAATAGTAATATCATATTTACCCTTAGTTACCCTATTTACTATTAACTGCGGTAAAAAAAGTAAAAAGTTACTATTCACCAAAAAAATTATTTTTATCTCATTGAACAAAATTTTACTTACTGATATCAACCGTGTCTGTCGGATTTTCGAAATTCCATTCACAGAAGCGGTAAAATTAAGTTTTATGCAAAATTCAGTTTTTAACCTACAACTTAGTGGTTTCACTATTCATCAAAAATTGAAAGTTTTCAGAAAAATACAAAAAATTCACCCTAGGCTAATTTAGGTATTCCGAATCCAAAAATGAAGTCCATTTTGCAAAATAAAATTTATAAAATTTCAAAAAGTGGTTATTACTATTCATAACGGCTAGTTTTAATAATATTTTAATAGCATATCGTTGTTTAGTGAAACTCGGTATTGCGTAAAACGCAAGCTATCGAGGAAGGTCGCGATTGCGTGTAAGGTAAGTCAAGCTAGTGTGTAGTGAAAGATTCCTTTGATGATATATATAACATAAAAACAAAATATTACTCATAAAAATCTCGGGTGTTACAAGTATGCGGATGTTTTCCGTGATGATGTCCATAATCTACCTCCTCACAGAGAGGTGGACTATTCCATTGACTTGTACCCCGGGATGACACCAATATCTACACCAGCATATCAAATGGATCCCACTGTGAATCGTGAGATTCGAGTACAATTAGAGGACTTGCAGGGGATGGGATTCGTCCGACCTAGTGTTTCTTCTTGGGAAACCCCGATTCTGTTTTCCAAGATGGCAGTTGGGAGCTTGATGCTTTGTGTTGACTATCGGCGCCTGAACAAGGTGACCGTGAAGAAAAAGTACCCACTCCTAATGATTGATGGACTCTTTGATATGCTAAAGTAATCATGGTGTTTCTTGAAGATAAACCTCACATCAGGCTACCACCAGCTCAGATTACGAGATGAGGATGTGCAGAAGATGGTCTTCAAGTGTCGGTACGGCCATTACGAGTTCTTGTCTATGCCATTCAGTGAGGCCAACACTCCAGCAGTGTTGATGGGACTCATGAGCATGATCTTTCATCCATAACATTTTTCTTTG
This sequence comes from Viscum album, assembly GCA_963277665.1. Taxonomy (NCBI): domain Eukaryota; kingdom Viridiplantae; phylum Streptophyta; class Magnoliopsida; order Santalales; family Viscaceae; genus Viscum; species Viscum album. The sequence goes on along the minus strand of OY728119.1, from coordinate 1,870,548,117 downwards.
TAGTGGTCTTCATCAACGACATTATGATCTACTCAACTACTGAGGAGGAGGATTCCTATCATTTTCAGGTAGTACTGGACACACTCTGAGAACACCAACATTATGGTAAGCTCTCAAAGTTCCAGTTCTCGATCCTATATGTTCACTTTCAGGGACATATCATATCATAGGCTAGAGTTGCAACAGATCTAGTGAATATTGAGGCAGTACTTTATTGGGATCCATCCAGGAGTGCGACAGAGGTACAATGATTCCTAGGTTTGGCTGGATACTACCAGAGATTTGTGCCATATTTCTCCAGAGTTGCAGCACCACTATCAGACTTGACGAAGAAGGGGAAACCATTTTTTTGGTCCGAGAAATGCCATCAAAGTTTTTAGGTGCTGAGGTAGAAGCTAACTATTTCCCCCATCTTGAGGCTTATATAGGAGGGTTTAGGGTACGTAGTCTACTACGACGCATCAGGGACCGGACTCAGATGTGTCATAATACAGAAGCGAACAATGATCGCTTATGGTTCTCGAAAACTAAGACAGAATGAACAGAACTACGCTAACCATGACATGGATTTAGCAGCAGTGGTATTTTCCTTGAAGATGTGGTGACACTATCTGATGGGTAAGTATTCTATTATATACTCTGATCACAAGAGTCTTAGGTATATCTTCTCTCAGAAGGACCTGAACCTGAGACAACGTCATTTTCTTGAGTTCCACTATGATTATAACATCGAGATAGTCTATTCTCTGTGGAAGGGGAATGTTGTTGCAGTTTCACTCAACATGAGATCCGATATACAACTGCTAGGCGAAGCGATGGAGCAACTTGCTGCTTTACAGATATCCTATGTGTATAGAGATGAATCTTCTCTTCTTCAGTCACTTATAGTCACTCCCCCACTTCTTTAGAAATTCAAGGAGGCACAACATGGGGACGTTGACTGCGAGGCTTGAAGTGCTCAGATATCCTTAGGACAGGCACCTATTGAATTTTCTAAAGGTGGGGAGCACGTCATCCTCTTTAGAGGACGTACCATGGTACCCGTGTCACTTCAGAAGGAAGTGTTGATGGAGTTACACACTTCCCCTCTAGAGGTACATCCAGTAGTGTTGAAGATGTACCAGGATCTTTGATTATAACACTGGTGGTTGGGAATGAAGAAATCAGTTGCATAGTTTGTTTCTCGGTGCCTCACTTGTCAATAAGTGAAGGCAGAGCAACAGGAACCAGCATGCATGGTTCATCCTTTAGAGGTCTGAGAGTAGATTTGGGATGGGATATCCACGAACATCATGACAGGATCTCCAAATACATTCAGGGGACATGACTTTATTTGGGTGATCATTGATGACTCACCATATCGACCCACTTCCTACCGATCAGAGAGCAGGGTTTAATAGAGACCTTGGGAAACCTCTATGTGCAGGATATTGTGAGGCTACATGGAGTACCCATGACGATTGTCTTCGATCGTGATGCACATTTTACTTCCTAGCTATGGAAGGGGTTAGTGGAGGCTTTCGGGACGTAGCTTCGTTTGAGCACTGCCTTCCATCCGCAGACGGATGGTCAGACTGAGTGGACATTTTAGGCCCTCGAGGACGTGCTTCATGATTATGTCCTTGACTTAGGTCACAGCTATGAGGATCACTTTCCTTTGGTGGAGTTTTCATACAATAATATTTATCACTCCAACATTAGTATGACATCTTTTGAGGTGTTATACGGATGACCTTGCAGATCACCTTTGTGCTGGAATCACCCAGGGGATTAAGCACTCATGGGACCAGAGATGGTTCAGGATACCACAGAGAAGGTGTAGATTATCCAGAAGTAGATGAAGACTACACAGAGCAGGAAGAAGTCGTATGCCGACAAGAGACAGAGACCTCTAGAGTTTGAGGATGATGACCACGTCTTCCAATGGGTGTCACCCCGACAAGGTCTACAGAGATTTATACAAGGCGGTAAGTTATATTCAAGGTTCATCAGACCTTTTCAGGTTCTTATAAGAGTTGTAAAGGTGGAATACAACTTAACTCTTCCACCTGAGTTGCACTGAGTGCATGACGTCTTCCATGTATCCCCGATGCGAAGATACATGCACGACCCTTCTCACATCATCGACCATGTTGAGCTGGACGTCGATGAGGGGGTGACTTTTACGGAGGTTCAACTAGAGATTGAGTATCGACATGAGTGGGTACTTAATGGATGGTTGATACCTCTGGTGCACGTTCGATCGAAGCATGTGAACCTCTAGGAGAGCACATGGGAGCAGGAGGCTCATTTTCGTGCTCAGTACCCCCACTTGTTTACCTTGTTTGAGTTATGGCTTACGGGGATGCAGATCCTTGAGGTGGGGAGATTGTAAAGACCCGGATTTTTCCATTTAATTTTATTTTTAAATAAATAGAATTTTACGAGTCTGTGAAAATTGACATCTCGTGATTCCGAGGCATGGATTGTAAGAAACCGGTTCTTATTTTTGAGGTACGGGTTCATTATTTTCTCTTTTCTTTAAGTGTTTTTGAGAAAGTAAGGAAAATGGGGAAAATCCTAAATTTGAAAAGTACACGTCGTGTACTTTTCCACATGCCGTGCACTTTTGGCTGTATGGGATGGGTACACGGGACGTGTGTCCAGGTCGGCGATGAAGGGTGTAGGAACCGACTACACGCCGTGTATTGGTCCTTTACATGCCGTGTAGTCTGTCGGTAGGCGAATAGTAATGCAGGGGCCAGCTGTGCGACAAAACACATCTTGTACTCATTAAGACACGCCGTTTAGTCCTGTCAGCAGGTGAAAAATGCCACACTGGCGGGAATCCGTCAGAGGAACATTTAAAAAAAATGGAAAGTACACGTCGTGTTCTTGGAAATACATGCCATGTACTTTGTTTTTTTCACATAAAATGGGCAGTACCCTCCCCTATTCACAGGGAAGGATTAGAATTGGAAGAGAGCTCAGGTGAGGATGTCCGAAGCTTCGAGGATCCGTCGAGCGCACGTCTGGAATCCGTTTCCACCTCGGACGATCTCATTAGAACCGCACGGGTAAGAGCTTCCTTCTCCTGGTGTGTCTCTTTCCAAATCTTTCCCTAGAGGGAGTTATTTACATTTTAACGGGATTTATTCTAACCTAGATCTTCTTTGTTCTTGGACGATTCTGGGGTCGACGTTCGTGTATAATGTTCGTCAACGTTAGAGGTAGGTGGCTTGGTGTTTAGTTTTCCTACTATCGTGCAGTTTTTTTTGTGTTTTGAGCTACGAACCCATATTTGGGGTGTCATGTGGCTGAGGCCATGGCTATTTTAAATACCTTGAATTGTATAGGTAATTGAATGTGAAATTAAAATGTTGTTTGGGATCAGTTCTTGGATCCAGGACCACCCCGGGGGTGCATTCCTCTGTTTAGACATTTGGCCAGGATACCCGTAGGTATGCCTTTAAAGTAATGATTGGTAAATTTCCTTGAGAGGAATTTCTTGTGAATATTTACTTACATGTTGGGCATGTCCCGATTACTTGTGCCTAAGGGCAGTGTTTTACTAATCCTATGGGAGTTGTTTGCTTAGCCAGAGGGCAGTTTTTATCCTAGGTTGAGGGAAACTTCTTCCATGCCAGAGAGAAGTTGATTATGTGCCTGTGGGAGACACTTATTATGCCTTAGGTCAATATCCATATGACTGCGGGCAGATTCTTGTGTTGGATACTCTTTACCTGAGGGTAGGAGTTTACATGTCTGAGTACATTAGCTATTTATTTAGATTATTCATTGTGGTGATATTTTAAATTTAATGACTAAATGGATATTAAAATTGAAATATAATTGGTTAAGTTAGTTACTTTTAGTACTTCTTACTTTATTGCATTTTACTATTGTACACTATTGTTTCATGTTTTACACACAGTTGAGCATGGGCCTTTGGTGGGTGCCTACTGGGAATTTATTTCTCACTCCCGGTTTGGGTCATGATTTTCGGCCCAAACAGATTATGTTTCTGCTGGTGGAAATAAGGAAAATGGTCATTATACAGGTACTTGATTTCTGCTGGGGTGTAGGAGAGCATGGGACCGAGCATTGGCTCGCGATGATGCTAGCTATTCTGTTTTTCTTTTCTGTACCTGTACATCAGTTGTATTGTATTGAAGTGTAACATATTCTGGATATTTTATAGAATAGTGACATGCTGCATCTTCATATATATATGACTTCTGGTTTTTCTTCTTGTTATTAGTTATCCATTTCAGTTATATACATTGTTGCTACTTCTTCTGTTGTTGTATGATTTTCATTTTATTCTGCTACACTACACTTTGATAAATGAGGGCATAATTTCCCCACTGTCAGACCTGGGCCCTCGCTGCTAGTCGGCAGCCTCTGGAGTTTGGGGAAATGTGCTTGAGGTCATGTGGCGAACCGGGTTCGGGGCACACGCTGCGTGACACCCGGAACCGGGACGTTACAAAGTTGTATCATAGGATTTCTTTTCTTTGGCTTACTGTTTGGAGCCATAGTCAGGGATATGACGAACGGTTGTTGGTAATAAGATGTTCTCGGGTGTAGCTAACCTGTGTACAGGGAAAATCCAATTTAGCACATGTTGCAATTTTGCTGATTTTTCAATTTATAGTTCATTTGATTTCACCGTTGGGTGACGAACTTGGGATTGTGCTCTTTATATTTTATCTATGGGTTCTATTTAGTTGAAAACCGATGAGATGAGGGTATACTGTATCGTGCATCATTTAGAAACATTCTAGAAATCACATTCCATGCATAATTCCATGCCATGTAGGTGCATTAGAAATTTCATGTTGTTGTGATAGTTATTGTGCTAATAAAAGCATGTTGTTGTGAGAGCTGCTTGATAAATACTTGCTATGTGATAGGGTATTTTGTGTGATCCTGTTTAAATAATGGACGCCAAAATTTGGTATTTGGGGTTTATGGGCCCCCATTGTTAGGAATTTGGTAGATCATTGACTCTTTATTTTGTTAAAATATAGATAAGCTGTCAAACATTGATTCATGGGGATTTTGGGCCCTCATGGACCAGAATTTGACACTTAGGTGTTGTCTTTTAGTATTTTCTAGGTTCTGGGGAATTTTCTGAGGCATACTGTATAGAAACCCAGTATACACGCCTTGTAGTACTTTAAACACGTCGTGTATTGTATTCTGTTCGGGAAGAAAAGAAAACATTTTGAGTACATGCCGTGTACCCCAAGTAAATGCCATGTACTCACTTCCCGTGTCACAACCCGTGTTGGCGGCGACATGGGTAATGGAAGATCTTGGGGATAACATGCTATTTAGCTTATGTACACGCCGTGTAGTAACTTCCCATGTCAAAAACCGTGTTGGCGGAGACACGGGGTAGGGAAAGGCTTGGGTAAAACACACTGTGTAACTAATTTACACGCCATGTAGTGTTGACCCAGAGTCTGCTCGTGTGACTAACAACATAGACGGATGAGAACTTAAGACATACACACTGTTTCCATGTTAGAACACGCCGTGTAGTCTGACCTGGGGACCCGACCATGTAACTAACAACACGGGTCGGTGTAATACTTTCGGATACACGCTGTGTAGTGTGAGCCGTGTGTCTGGCCATTTAACTAACAACACGGGTTGACGAAGTAGGTCTAGTACACGCTGTGTAATATTGTCCGAGGATAGACCACGTGGACTTAGCCGTGTGGCTGGGGAAACGGGGTGGTGTACATGCCGTGTGTGGGTGTAACACACCTTGTAGTGTGAAGCCAAGTAGTCGGCTATGTCACAAACGACACGGGAAGTTGGAAAATTTCACCATACACACTGTTTAGATTATATACACGCCGTGTAGTTTTTGTTGAACAGGAGTTGTGTGACTTAGCAGTGTCGAAGTACCTAGGTAGGGGATGGAAAGTCAAGTACACACCGTGTAGTCATTGTACACGTCGTCTAGTCTTGTTTTTCAAATTTTGAATGCCTTCTTACTCTTGTTCCCTTTATGGTTCTTTCATTTTCAGTCTTGTAAATATTGAATCTAAAGCGTGTTTTTGACCTTGTAGTGTCATGACGCCTAGACGACCGCACGTTGTTCGCCCCGACAGTGGTTATGATTATACTCCAGAGATGGTGGGCCATGGGCTACCAATGGATCAACCAGTAGTGCCAGATGTGGCGACAGTGGTTATACCGGACACAGGCGCGAATGCGCAGTTCTGTGAAGGATTTATGTAGTTCATTCAGACCTTTCAGGGAGCACCGTCGGCTTCCACATCCATGGAAGATCTAACACGTATCTTTCAGCAGCATGATCCACCTACGTTTTTAGGGGATGGCATACCACAGGCTGCGAAGTCTTGGATGGGGTCGATGCAGACTATTTTCGAGCATCTTGAGATGCCTCCAGGGCGGAGGGTCAAGCTCGCGACATATATGCTCTGTGATTCCGCCAAGAGGTGGTGGGATGTTACCACCCAGACAGAGCATCACAGGGACATGGCATGGGAGGATTTTCAGGTAGTCTTCTATGACTTCTTTTTCCCGTAGACGCTGAGGGAAGATAGAGCTTGAGGGTTCATGAATCTGTAGTAGGGCGCTATGTCAGTGATGGATTACTCTTATCGTTTTATAGAGCTTCAGAATTTTGCACCCGTGCTGGTGGGTGATGAGATGTTGAGAGCTAGGCACTTTGAGGATGGTCTCTGTTATGACATCTGGGCGCTGGTGAATGTTTTCATGTTGCCTTCAGTACATGCTATTGTGAACCAGGCACTGATTACGGAGAGGAACCTACCAGAATATAGTGGTGTGGGCAAGGGTGGTTCATCACCAGTTACTGGTACAATTTCTATTGGCAAGAGGAAGAGACAGATGTACTTCTCTCAGGGTGGCAGTACCAGTCAGAAGAATGCTTCAGGTGGCCATGTTATGTGTTACCAGTGTGGTAGAGAGGGGGAAAAGAGACTGCAGTGTCCACGTGATCCAGTAGAGTGCCGAGCTTGCGGAATGATGGGTCATCTGCAGCGCTTTTGCAGGGTGTTTCTACCAGTGGCTAGTGAGAGGGGTTCCGTGTAGACTCTGTGAGTGGGAGCAGGACCAGCATCTTCATACCAGTCAGGTAACTGGAATACGTCATGGCGTGTAGGCAGAGATGGTGGTCGTGGCCGTGGTATCCAAGCTCGAGGATCTCAGAGGCAGCAGGGTGGGACAGCTTAGGGTAGTCAGGCTGTGTCGCAGGGCCGCGGTACTAGGTAGGCATATGCAATGCAACAGACCCAGCAAGAGCAGGATCCCGGACCTTCTACAGTCAGAGGTACTATCCTAGTAGCTTCTGACTTATCTTCATTACTTCTTGATATTGTTTCTACTCATAGTTTCATATCTGTACCCTTTGTGGAGAGCCTTGGGCTCTATGTTTCTTCTTCTTCTGATATCATGACGCTAGACACTCCATTGGTGACTAGGATGGCTGGTGTGCATCAGTGCAAGGAGTACCCCCTTGAGGTTGTGGGTGTCACTTCCTTTGGGACCTCTATGTCTTGGAGATGGAGAATTATTATTTGATACTCGGGATGGACTGGTTGGTTCCCTATCGAGCCATTGTAGACTGCTATCGTCGCAGGGTGCGTTTCACGTCACCAGAGGGCGGAGAGCTTCTATACAAGGGTGAATGGGATGTTGAGGCGAGTCGAGCTAGACTAGAGAATCATGGGTGAGGTGGAGTCACAACCCATATTTCTAGCTTATATCTGGATGATCAGGGGACTTGTCAGATAGATTTCCCTCTGGTGGTTGATCATTTCAGGGATGTCTTCCTGGAAAACTTTTCAGGTCTACCTCCAGAGCGAGAGGTGGATTTCGCTATTGAGCTGTTTCTAGGGGCATCAACGGTGTCCATTCCTCCTTATAGTATGGCTACACCTGAGTTGCAGGAGCTCAAGAGGCAGTTAGAGGAGTTACAGGAAAAGGGTTTTATCCGAACTGGTACATCTCCTTGGGGTTTGCCTGTCCTTTTCGCGAAGAAGGCGGACGGTACCCGCAGACTTTGTGTGGATTATCGGGAGCTGAACCAGTTGACGGTTACGAACCAATATCCCTTGCTGAGGATTGATGATATTTTTGATCAACTTCGTGGAGAATGAGTGTTCTCGAAGATTGACTTGGGATCCGGATATAATTAGTTGCACGTGAGACCATAAGATATACCGATTACAACATTTTGGAGCAGATATGGACTGTACGAGTACATGGTTATGCTGTTCAGAATCACGAATGCACCAGCAATTTTCAAGGCTCTGATGAATTGTGTGTTCCATCCTTATCTGGATTCTTTTCTGGTAGCATTCGTGGACAACCTCTTGGTGTACTCTCACACTCGACATGACCATGCCACCCATCATGAGATCATATTGAGTACATTGAGAGAGCATCAGCTATATGCTAAGCTCTCAAAGTGACACTTTTTGATGGACCAAATTCACTTTCTAGGTCATGTCATCTCAGAAGTAGGAGTTGCAATAGACCTAGAGAAGGTGAGAGTAGTAGTTTTCTAGGATAATCCTAAGAACGTGTTTGAGATACAGAGTTTCTTAGGGCTGGCTAGTTACTACAGATGCTTCATCCAGGACTTCTCCCACTTAGAAGCACCGTTGACAGGTTTGACTAAGAAGGGTGTGAAGTTCGTTTGGTCAGAAGCGTGCGATACAAACATTCAGGATCTGAATGCAAGGTTGACATCATCACCAGTCCTGATAGTTCCAGAGCAAGGGAAGATCTATATAGTTTACTATGACACATCATGTATTGGGCTGGGAGTAGTGTTGATGCAGGGCGATTGAGTTGTTGTGTATGGGTCTCGGTAGTTGAGGCCACATGAGAGTAATTACCTGACACACGATCTCGAGTTGGCTGCAGTTGTTCATGCATTGTGCTGTTGGAGGCATTATCTATTGGGTGAACATTTTGTGGTTTTCACCGACCAAAAAAGTCTCAAGTATATTTTTACTCAACGTGACTTGAATCTGAGGAAAAGAAGGTGGGTCGAGTACCTGCAGTCCTTTGATTTTGAGCTTGCCTATACACCTGGTAAATGTAATGCAGTAGCTGATGCACTAAGTAAGAAGACTCAGATACAGCTTGTGCAAGAGGCCAGTGGTGAGTGGAAGCTTATGGCTTTGTTCTCTGAGATGCATTGGGAGGTGCATAACAGTCAGGGGAAAACTTATCTTTCATCTTCAGTGGTGACTTATACTCTCCTGGATGGATTGAAGATGAGACAACTATCTGATTCAAAAGGCCTAGTCCTACGGGAGTCGGTGGCAAGTGAGGACCCTCCTCCTTGTTGGATGGTAGGCAATGATGAAATTCTGTGTTTCCAGGGATGATTGTGGGTTCCAGGGGATATATGCGAGGAGATGGGGTGGGAGGTTCATGCTTCATGTTGGTTAGTTCATCCCGGGGTTACCAAGATGTACCATGACATGAGACGTCAGTACTGGTGGCCAGGTATGAAGAGAGATGTAGCTGGTTTTGTTACGAGGTGCTCCACCTGTCCGCAGGTGAAGGCAGAGCATCAGAGGGCAGCCAGACTATTATAGCACTTACCCATTCCGCAGTAGAAATGGGATGATGTATGGATGGACTTCGTGATTGGTTTGCCGGGGACACCTTGAGGAAATGATTATGTGTGGGTTGTTGTGGAGAGACTCATGAAGGTAGCTCACTTATTTCAGATCAAGGAGACCTTCAGTGTTGACGAGCTCAGAAATATGTATAACCGAGATATCATACATCTTCATGGGGTCCCTCTTTCTATCATTTCAGATAGGGATGCCCGTTTTACATCTCATTTCTGGAAGAGTATTCAGAGGTCACTTGGTACATAGTTGCTTCTTAGCACATCTCACCACCCTCAGACTAATGGCCAGTCAGAGCGTACGATACCGGTGCTTGAGGACATGCTGGGTGCATGTGTCCTAGACTTTGGGGGCTCTTGGGAGAAGCCCATACCCCTAGTCGAGTTTGCTTATAATAATAATTTCCAGGAAACCATTGAGATGGAACCTTACGAGGCTTTATATGGTAGGCCATGTCGATCACCCTTGTGCTGGTTAGAGGCAGGTGAAGCAGCATTACTAGGACCATGTCTCGTGCATGAGACATCAGAGTAGGTCCAATTAATTCAGATGCATATGGATACAGCACAGTCTCGTCAGAAGTCTTATGCTTATCAACGTAGACGACCTGTGGATTTCTTGGTCGGGGATCCGGGTTTCATGAGTGTTTCGCCTAGGATGGGACACAGGCAGATCATGAGACAGGGTAAACTTTCACCGAGGTATGTGGGGCCATTTGATATTCTAGAGAGAGTCGGGCGGGTTGACTATCAATTGCAGTTACCGCAGTGGAACCGAGCCATGCACGACGTCTTCCATGTATCTCTGTTGCATCTATATCATTTAGACCCATCTAACACCTTTCAGCCAAAGGAGGTTCAGCTTCAGTTTGATGCATCCTTTGAGGAGAATCCAATTCATATCATTGACAGGAGCATGAAGGTTCTCCGAGGCCGGTCATTTCCTCTCGTACGAGTGCTATGGAAACATGGCCGAGTGCATGACGAAACCTGGGAGAGGGAGACGAAAGTACGTGCTCAGTGTCCAGAGTTGTTCACAACTATATCTTCACCACCCTTGGAAGGGTAATTCGGGGACAAATTTATTTAAGGGGGGAATTTTGTAAGAACCCGGTTCTTATTTTTGAGATACGAGTTCTTTATTTTCCCTTTTCCTTAAGTGTTTTTGAGAATGTAAGGAAAATGGAGAAAATTACAAAATTTTGAAAGTACACGCAGTGTACTTTTCCACACGCCGTGTACGTTTGGCCGTGTGGGATGAGTACACGGGGCGTGTGGCCATGTCGGCGATGAAGGGTGTAGGAACCGAATACACGTCGTGTAGTGGTCCTTTACACGCCATGTAGTCAGTTGGCATGCGAATAGTAAGGCGGTGGCCAGCTGTGCGACAACACACACCGTGTACTCATGAAGACGCGCCATGTAGTCATGTCGGTAGGTGAACAGTGCCATGATGGTGGGATGCCGTCAGAGGAACGGTTAAAAAAATGGAAAGTACACGCTGTGTACTTGTAAATACACACAGTGAACTTTGTGTTTTCACTTAAAATGGGTAGTAGCATCCCCCGTTCATAGGGAAGGCTTAGAATGGGAAGATTTCTTGGGATAGGATGACCGAAGCTTCGAGGATCCACGGAGCGCACGTCTGGAATCCGTTTCCGCCTCGGATGATCTCGTTGGAACCGCACGGCTAAGAGATTCCTTCTCCTGGTGTGTCTCTTGCCAATTCTTTCCCTAGTGGGACATATTTACGTTTGAATGGGTTTTCTCTAAACATAGATATTCATTGTTCTTAGATGATTCGGGGGTCGACGTTCGCGTATAATGTTCGTTGGCGTTTAAGGTAGTTGGCTTGGTGTTTAGTTTTCTAACTGTCGTGTGTTTTTGTGTGTTTTGAGCTACGAACCCATATTTGAGGTGTCGTGTGGCTTAGGCCATGGTTATTTTAAATTCCTTGAATTGTACAAGTAATTGAATGTGATATTAAAATGTTTTTTGGGATCAGTGCTTGGATCCAGGACCACCCCGGGGGTGCGTTCCTCTGTTTAGCCGTTTGGCTACGATACCCACGGTTATGCCTTTAAAGTAATGAACGTAAAATTGTCTTGAGAGGAATTACTTGTGAATGTTTCTTTAAATTTTGGGCATGGCCCGGTTACTTGTGCCTGAGGGCAGTGTTTTACTTAGCCTGTGGGCATTTTTTTCTTAGCCCGAGGGCAGTTGTTATCCTAGCCTGAGGGAATCTTCTTCCGTGCCTGAGGGCAGTTGATTCTGTGCCTGTGGACGACACTTCTTATGACCAAGGGAAATATCCGTATGTCTGTGGGAAGATTCTTGTGTGGGATACTCTTTAAATGAGGGTAGGAGTTTACGTGTCTGAGGACATTAGCTGTTTATTTAGAATATTCACTATGGGGATATTTTAAATTAAATGATTAAATGGATATTAAAATGGAAATATAATTGGTTAAGTTAGTTACTTTTAGTACTGCTTACTTTATTTTATTTTACTACTTCACACTATTGTTGCATGATTTACACACAGTTGAGAACGGACCTTTGGTGGGTGCATATTGGGAATTTATTTTTCACACCCTATTTGGGTCATGCTTTTCGGCCCAAATAGATTATGTTTCTGTAGGTGTAGATAAGTGCAAGGGTCCTTATTCATGTAATTTATTGCTACTGGGGTGTAGGATAGCATGGGTCTGAGCATTGGCTCTCGATGTCGCTAGCTGTTCTGTTTGGCTTTTCTGTACCTGTACATCAGCTGTATTTTATTGCAGTGTAACATGTTCTGGCTCTTTTATAGAATAGTGACATGCTGCATTTTCATATATATATATGACTGCTGGTTTTTATTTTTGTTATCAGTTATCTATTTCAGTTATATAGATTTTTGCTGCTTCCGCTGTTGTTGTATGATTTTCCTTTTATTCCACCACGCTACACTTGATAAATGAGGGCATAGTTTCCCTACTATCAAACCTGGGCCCTCGCTGCTAGTTGGCAGCCTCTGGCGTTTGGGGAAATGCGCTTGAGGTCATGTGGAGAACCGGGTTCAGGGCACCCGTTGCGTGGCACCTGGAACCGGGACGTTACATAGAGTGCCTGGAATGAATTTCTTAACTTTTGTTTGGGTACGTTCATTAAACGTGCGAGTGGATTTTTATATCTTTTGAACCGGTGCTCGGAATTGAAATCTGAGGGCACTGTTGAACTTTCAGCGCCGTTATTTGATTAAGGAGACTTTCATCTCGATGACAGATGGTCATGGGTGAATGGTAGTTTTTTGGTTTTTCTTGAAACAATAATATAAAAATAAAAGTGTGTGACATTTTATTTTTATTTGCAACACCCATGTGGGTGTTGGGAGGTGGGGTCCACTAGAACTAAAAATTCATGTGGATGTTGAGAAGTGGGGACCACCAGATCTTAACCTCCTAGGAGAGGTTATGGTGGTGGGAACCACCCAAACCTAACCTCTCATGAGAGGTATGGTGGTGGGGACCACCCGAGGCCTAAACCTCTTGAACTCCCCTCATTATGGAGAAAAAACGCTCAACCCCCCTCATTAATGTGGAGGATCCTCTTGGCTTTCTCCAGATTAATTATTCCAACACACATGCGTTTAATATGCCAACCTAGTTAATTGATTAGGCTAATTTGAATTTGTGCCAATGAACTAAATAGAGAACTTAATATTTTATTCTAGGAATCTTTGGTGGAATTGGGAGGAAGGAGCTCTTGGGAGAATGCTCTTCAACGAAGAACTCATTCTTCCGTGAAGAACGTTCCACCGATGAAGAACACTCCGCCAAAGAAGAATGTCGACCCCCTTTGACCTTCTTCTTTGGGAATTCTTCCGATGTGGGACGTCCCCATCTAGGGTAAATCAATGACTGTACTACCTTCGTGCGCTAGAGTCATCAAGAGAATGAGGTAGGGGTTTATTTATTATCACTTCCCATGTTCTTCCATTTTAATTATTTTGCGGGATTTGGGAATAGAGTTTGGTGAGGGTTGTGGGAGATGATGTTTTAAAATATCTTCTGTTCACATTCATGCTTCGTTCTTTGTGAAACGCTTACTATCACTCTAAACACAGATGGTGCGGGCCAAACAAACATGGCCTGACCCCTCTATTGTTCTTCTTTGATGTGTTCAATGAAATGGAGGAATTTGACAAAGGTGACAAAGAAAATAGCACCACCACCCGCTTTTTCCATGACTCGCGCCTCCCCGCAGCACTTCGCCATCCCGGCCTAGTGGGCCCTATGCTCGGCTGATCCACCCACGTTTGGACTGAGCCGTTGTGCCACCCCGGGCCAAACCCCCTCACCACACCACCGCCGTGCTGAGCCGCTGCACCATCGCTATGCCGAGCCTCCTTGTGGATCTTCCTTTCCGAGCCGTCGCGCCGCCTCCGTGCCGATCCGCCGCACTACCGCCGTTACTATCCGCCGCGCCACCCGGCCAAACCCCCCCCCCCCCACTCGCCACACCACCATCATTCCAAGACCCCACACTTTCGTCGTCCGCCCTGCCAAACCGTCACACCGTCATCCACCGAGCCGCACTGCTGTCCAGGCTGAGCCGAGTAGCCACCACCGTCAGGCCCTCATTGCGGCCCTCCGATCCACCCTTGTTGTGGGATTCTGAGGCTCCCCGAGTCGACCCAGCCCATGGCCGAGCCACCCTCGTGGAACCCTCTGAGGCCGCGCTGCCTCCACAGCCCCTCGCTTCCATCGGGTCGAACCCAACGGGCCTGGCCAAACCCAACGGGTCCGGCCGGGTCGACCTGGGCCCACTATGACCCCTTTAATTCTTTTGGCCATTACATTGGCACCAGACATCCGTTCGATGAACCGTCAGCGGTGTTGTGAAACTTGGAGATATTTGGTCCCTTTGAGTGATACTACAATGAGTTTTGGATTGATATGGGTAATGGTTAGGTTGGATTGAGCACGAATCCAATCGGGCCCCTGAGACTAAAAGGCTAATAACTCACAGACCGATCATCTGATTGACGCGTCAAATGTTACATTGAGATCTCTATAACATAGAAGACCTTTTAGATACTTCCTCATGGAACTTCGTGGAAGTTGGAGTATCAAACAATAGCTTGTGGAGTGGATCCTTCTGAAGATGAACGATCTTGGTGCAGGAACCTAGTAGCTGGCTGAGACATGATGACTGCTGACCATTTTGACTTGGAGTGACTCAACTGGACCAGTGGGGAGTGCCTTGGTGACACGGAAGACCCATGGTGGAGAGTGACTTGGTGACGCGGTATACCCAATGTACTCGATAGGAGGAGTACCTCAGTAGGCCATGATGGGGAGATACTCTATGTGACGAGGAATACCTATGGTGGGGAGCGCATTGGTGATGCGGCATACCCACAGTACTCAACGGAAGAAGTACATCAACAGTCCAAGTTTATTGAGAAGTTCCACTATGTGATGTAGAAGGCCCACTGTACTCGAGATAGGAGGAGTTCTCCAACAGTTGAGGGTTCGAAATGATAATTGTTACTACCCCTAAAATAAATCATGGTGTGAGTTGAGTCAGAATCTCTATGTTTTTCCTCATGATTGAGATGGATTACATGATAACATAGGTACATGTATGCGCATATACCTAAGTAAGGTTATCAGTTGATTTTATGATTTTTTCTGTATCCTTGTTGTATTTTGTGAGTCCTAGAGGTTCTCGGAGTTCTTACTGAGTATCGTTACACCCACCTCTGCACGAGCTATGCACTCACCTTATTGTGTTGCATGCAAACGATAGAAAGTGCCGACTGAGGCTGGGAGTACTAGGACTGGACCGTACCTAATGGTGGAACTTATGACGTGTCAGTACACAGAAGAGACGAAAGAATTAAGAGTACTGAGTAGGCGATCTCTACCAACCCTTCAGGTAGGAACCTCAGAGGATGACAAGCAGTTGACTTTCCCTTTTCTTCAGTTTTGTTGTATCACAGTTGTACTTATACTTTCTAATTGTGTATGAATTCTGGTCCCTTTTACTTTTATCACTCTATTGTTATACAGTTTACTTGGTGTTTTTTATCTAGTTGTGTGCTTTCTTGTGTTTGTGTTTATTGGTTATAAAGGCAATGCCTTCCAAGTTTTAGGGAACTACACCTTTGGTTCTAGTCTCTAGCCCCTGGCCTATGGAAGGCGGGCGTGGGGTAGTCACGCTACGGGCCCCGGGGGATGGGTCGTGATAGTTTTAATTACTACCCATATCCATCTTGTAGGATTAAACAAGTTCCTACCAACATGGGATCAAGATAAAAAATGAAGAGATAAAGTTGAAACCATGATTCACCCCCCTCTCAGGGTGGTCTAGGGTCCTTCAATGAGGTCATGGAGAGGTAGTTTGTGTTGGGTGAATCATTGGTGGAATGACATTGGTTGAATGGTCATGAAATGATTTTTCACCTCTGGGTCAT
Source organism: Viscum album (assembly GCA_963277665.1). Taxonomy (NCBI): domain Eukaryota; kingdom Viridiplantae; phylum Streptophyta; class Magnoliopsida; order Santalales; family Viscaceae; genus Viscum; species Viscum album. The sequence goes on along the minus strand of OY728119.1, from coordinate 1,870,532,017 downwards.
GGAAGTAATATATCTCAGGACATGTTGAAAAGGATGGAAGTACCATTATAAGACCATAACAATGTTAGTCGAGGGTAAATCCGTACAATTGAATCAATAAACAATAATGAAATAAAAAGGGAGATGACACGAGACTTTGTCCTGCATTATGATATATTACAAATAAAGAAGTTATATTACACAGTACGTGTTCATTGGTTTTTTGTCACTACTTTGACTGTTCATATCTTTTTAAGGGCTATGACGGGTTGTAAGATCCAACTCTTGGCCTATGAATACTATTTACTACTATCGAGATAAGGGCCTAGAGTGCCACACACAATATCGTATTCGAGATTCATCCATATTCACTTGAATATGAGATTTGGACATGGGGGCCCCACCACTGGGGTCCGGGTTTTTTCCAAGGATAAAATATCACCAATTCAATAAATCAATTGATATTATTCGAGTTTAGAATAGTGAGAATGAAATTTATTTATTATTTTTATTTACATGTTATAATGTATATACATGAAAAATATTAATTGAAGAAGATTAAAAATATTCAAGGTTTAATTAATATTTATGGTAATGATGAGTCGAGTTAAATACTCATTTATTATCTCATGATATTTTAATATATTAAAAGATAGTGATAATAACAATTTTCATGTCTCAGATTAGTAGTCTTAAAATGTCATTGATAGTGAGTTAAGTATTCGGGGTCGGTAGGGCTATACTGGGTATTTTAATTAAACAATATAAATAGAATATGACGGGGTTTTGCTATGTACTATTCATGGAGATTATCTCCCCTCTCCTCTCTCCCATGATCGAGAGAGAGATGCTCTGGAAGCAAGGATCTTGGATTGAGCTCTCTCACAGGTATCGCTAATGAAAGGATGTAGTGATCATTGGAGCGTCGAAGGTGACATCAGAATTCCGCGCTAGCACCGAAATTATGGTGAATATTGATTCTTTGGATTATTGAAGTCCATGTAGATGATCTATAGGTTTTCAATGTCAAATTCTTTGAGCAGAAACCGCCAACAATGAGAACATGTCATGCGTGAAATCAGATTAAAAATGGGTATTTTACGGTTTATTTTTGTGCGTAAAACTCTTCACATGCGGTCTTTGGTTAAAACCAGACTGCTATTCACAGACATCAACAAGTTTATGTCAATCTTCACTGGAAAAATTTTAAAATATCTCCTATTTGGGGATTCCACTACATGCCCAGTTTCTTCACGTGGTATCAAAGCGACGTGTGATAATTTTAAATCAATTAAAAAATTAAATTTTGAAATTATATTAATTAATTAATTATTTGTTAGTTTTAAAATTATATTATTTAATGAGGAGTGAACAATGTTAATATATTGAACTAAAAAAATAGGGTGAATTTTTTTAATTCAATTAAATGACCTCAGATATTTTTCAATTCCAGTTTAATTTTTATTCTATATTTAGTTTATATACATGAGTTAATTCATATATTGGTTATGAGCCATGGACCTACTATTGTATGTTTGGTGCTTCAATTTAATTAATTAATTTAATTATTACAATTTGGTTTATAATAATTATTTCAATTAAATAAAAGATGATGTGTTTATCGTCTCAAGTGTCATTATATGTATAAGGGCATGAACACCCATTCTCATAGTTGTATTTTATGCCCAGAGACCCCCTATCCTGCGTGTGAGTTCAATTTTATAATGACGAGATGAGGTATGAAACACTTCATGCTATGTAACGGTAATGTACTGAACATGAGTTAGATGAAATGGATGAGAAGATGTTTCTATTCAAGTTTCTAGCCACGTGACTAAAGGTATTATACCAAGGGTCTCAGTTTGTTCATTATTCACTCAACTGATTAACCATTAAAACTGGATTGTGATAAGGTGTTCATTTTGTTTTTCATGGTTTATTATTTTTGTTCATGTGTAGTTTATTGCGCGATCACATAGTATAATAATAAACTAGCAGACAAGATAAAATGAACTTGTGATGCGATGAACTTTCTATTTCTTGCATGATCAGATGTTTCTGCAATCGCATAGTACGTGCTTATAAAACTAGAAAATGATATCTTTCGTCACATGAAAAATAATAAAATCCTCAAAGATATATCAACTCATAACATCCTTCAATCATTCAAATTTGGACAAAACTGGTTGTTTGAGGTGCTAATCATGCCATAGATAAGGGTGCCTCTTACTACCAGGGAGTCATTATAAGAATGTTGGGAAAAATTAACTAATGTTATAGTAATGTTTAGCAATATATAACTTGATTCCATTTTAGAGGAAATTGTTTTGTAAATCATGTTCTGATTTTAGAAGCTGGGACTTCACTCAACAGATCAAGGAACAACAGGTTAAAGCGATTGTCCATCCAAAATCACACCTTGAAACCTCCAATTAGCGGAGTAGCCATAGCTTATTGACAATGAGAGGTGGTTTTGGGATCCATTCCACTATAATACTCTAGCGATATAGTATTCTGATTCTAGTAAAGAGGGTTCATAGAATCTGATAAAAAAGTGGGAGACAGTTAATTAATTATCTAATCAAAATGTGTTAACCGGTAATCATGATAAATGAGCTAATTTGATCAAATTAATTTTTTGTAGTAAAATGGAAAATTATAACACAAATTTAAACTACAATAAAATTTGTACAATGTAAATGTACTCACTAACATGAGTATCCATGAATAGTATAGGCACGTGTGCATTGTATTATGATATAAGAAACTCAGGGTTCTAGTGTCCCCAACACTGTTAAATTACGTCAAGAAGTGAGGGAGAAACTGCATACAGTAGACTAATGTACCAAGAATATGATAATTATATCTTTATTCTTTCATCACTGTTTGTTGTCAGTTGTGGGGACTACACCAATACATGGATGATATAAACATGTAGTCTCATCTCCAAGATGTTTTCAAGGAGAAAGAGAAGAAATGATATGAATGAGGTGACGTTACACCAGCATGTGTAAATTGAATGATGGATCATGATATTTAAATTGAACAATTTATCATTTCATTTTCACCACATTACTTAAGTATTGTTTTAAGTTAAAAAAAGAACAAGTATTGAGTGAACTCTACCTTACTAATTTCGATAGGGTTCTCCAGGATAATAAGAATAGAAAATATAATTTCATCTTTCATTGTTTTTATGAATAAATTTAAAGACATGGATAAATGGCCAAAAGGAATGTAATTCCAATGAAACATTCACAACGTCGTTTAATTAATGAGGTATTGAAAAAAGTAGTTTGAATAGCATATTATAAAATAATACTATGGATGTTTAAATAAAATTAACTACATTAAAGAAGTAGGTTACACACTTTTTCATCCAGAATATTAATCAATTATTATGTTTTAGTTTTACTACATGGGTAATAAATACAATATGTTGGTGACATATATGTATTCTAATATGGTAAACAATTAATTATATAAACCTCACTAGAAGTCATGTGTATTCTCCAAGTGGTTGTGAAAGGGTGATAACTCGGTTAGTGGTGAGAATTACATGACTTATTTAATTTCCAAGTGAATGATTCATGTTGAACTATTATTGTGTATAAACAAAAAAATTTATATCATGTATCCTTGGAAAGAAGGAGAGATTCTTCCAAATTTTGGAATGATTTTTTTTGGTAAACTCAATCACTAGTTCAGTGATACATGAATCATAGGTAATGAGTGATGAATATAACTGTAAGAGTTATACCTAGTAGTGACAAGATAATTATTTTTCAAGTAATACTAAAATTAAACGTCATGAATATACCAAGTATGGTATTTAGGATAAGTAAAACTAAATACTTTTGGTATTATCAACATCATTAGTTTGGACAAAGGAGCATTTATAAATAATGGATTTTGACAATGGTTTTGGAAATAGTTCAAAAATTAAGCATGAACTATTTTGAGTTTAAGCTAGATGTATATAAAATTCATAAGATTTATTTATGTAATTAAGGAATAATAATGTGATGTATATGCATAGTCATGAGATATGTGTTTCTTTCAGTTGGGATACCGAAAAATTTCTTGACCAGACATTCATCAATCATGATAATGTAGCATGGGATAATTCATAAATGCACATTACCTTATCGACATCGCAACATTGATGTTAATGATGAGGATTGATGATGAATTCCTATACATTAACATTGTTCAACAAATGTAGCATGGAGTAATTCTTAAATGTAGATTTTATACATCAAATTAATGATGTAATTAATATCAATTTTACAACTTGTAAAAACTTCTATTGTATTTTATGAAATGATTTACCAATAAAGGTGATATCTAATAACCATATGCCAACTATAATGAAAAATTAATATCACACGAGTTATAGTATAATGTAAATCCATTAGGTCATAATGACATGTGTTGGGATGAAAATAGTTAGTTCAGGGGAAAATAAACTTCCATTAAGATGAAAACAATGTGAATTTAATGTAAATTTTCCTAACAATTTCTTAGGTTGTTACATAAATCCCTAAGATAGAAAATTAGGAAGTCATGTAATATACTATAATTCTATATAAGGGTCCACATATCTATTAGAGATAATGGGATATATATTGACTTGTTATTTTTCAATGTTTATATGCACAAACATTTGTCATAGGAACTAGTTCCATAAGCGCACGTGGAATAGAATATGTTCTAGTGACACATACTGCTTAGGAAGGATAAAACCATGGTGATTTTTTTTATATTTTCTATGGTCGGTGATCTATTATTCAATGTGAATAATATTTCCAACATGTTAGTAGTGTATGGAAATTATCTAAGATTGAAAAGATAAACTAAAATTGAATTAATGGATTCCATGTATCAAAGTGAAAAGGGGATTTTTATTTTGAAGAATTCAATGGGCATTTAAGTGAGTTGATACATGGGTGGTACATGCATAGTACCAATAAGGATTGATTGGTTTATCTGAGTCATTATGGAAAAATCCGTAAGAATTTTACTTATCTAAGCAAATATTTATAAACACATTTTTTATCATTTGATGTCACGACCACCAATCATGGATGTTGTATATATGATGCAATCATAATGGGATGGTCACGTCACAAAATGCTAAAAATGGTTGCAAGTTACTGAAATCTGGTTTAGGATTACTCTAATAAACATGATCATAGAATATAAATTTGAAAAAATAGATTTATATGTGACTATGAGAGGTTAGGGGGAGCATCAATGTATTCCAAGAAAAGTATGTTTGGAAACATATGAAAAAAAGGCATTGTTCTTCAAGTTATTTAAGACCAAAATGAAAGTTATTATCTATTGATTGATGTAATGTAGAAAACTATGTTCTAGGGGATAGGATCTACTGAGGTAGATCTATAGGTTGGTTGGTATTATTCAATCAAACATATAGTGGCATTGTATTGAAAAATAAAAGTTGGAATAATTCAATAGAAGAATTTTTTCTTATGTCATAGGGAATAATCTCTTCAGGTTGACATGTTTGAGATATGGGAGGCGATAAACATGATATGTTAAAGACATACGTCAAAGTGGTGGATTAATCATGTTTTCGATGATATTTACAAGAAAAAATATTGCCAAGGTATATTTTATAGTAGGAAAATACCAGCTATATCCAAGAGAACTATGAGGGGCGTAGTCAGAACTATCTAATTGTACTTCCGAAAGTACAAAATATATGTACCTGGTAAGTGGATAAGAATGGATACTGGTTTTTTGGGATAAAAACTACTCTTCCATAGATCAAAGTGATCTACTATCATAGTTAGTCTAAATAAGATGAGCGATTGAATCTCATATCATCCAGTGGTGGCCATATCCACAAAGAACAAGTACGTTTCAGCTTCTAAGGTAGCTAAGAATTATATAAATGAAACAATCTATTCCAATTCATGGAATCAAACCTAGTAAGTGAAGTTTTATTATTATTTAAATTATGATATTCAAACTAGTGAAGATGTCATGTTTTGACAACAGATATGTGGGATATACTCATGATACAATCTCTTAAGAAGTTGTACTCAACAAGGAAATATCGCAATAGCAGAATATCCACAAAGTTGATCTATGGGAGGCCCAGTAGCTAAAGACATTACGCAATAGAAACATTATATGTATCATGTGAGTAGCTAACAAGTTTGGTTAGCATGTTGGATCTAGTGCATTTGGGATTGTTTAAATAGTGGGTGCCCTAGATCCAACTATTTAGGGATTTTTATTATCATATCATGCATATAGTAAGTTATACATGATGTCATCTTATTATTATAGTGTATACTTTTCTGCATCCACTATTGAAATGGTAATATCCAATGGTTAATTATCGTATCAAGAGGTTATAGAAGATCCTAGGATATAATGAGAACCTTGAGATACCATGACTAAAATCTTAAATATATGTTATATGGTCTAGATACATCTTTTTAATAAGACACGGTAGATGTTTTAGTCTCAGGTGCGGGGAAATCATAATCATTGATACTTCTTCTCATGAAGTTCACACTTGGTGATCTCTAGTAGGGTGATAATGAGGATTGACCCGCCAATAAGAACACCATAGGATATGGGTGTCATTATATGTTCTTATCTACAGCCATGTTTAATGATATCCCGATTTGAGACAATTACCAAAGTATGTCATTTTATTTTATACTTTGATGAAAGATGAAAACCATGGCAATGATGTCATGACCCATCCTTGGGGCTCGTTTCGTGAATACCCCAACCCACCTTCCATAGGCCAAGGATTGACAACTAGCACCAAACGCGTAATCCTGATAAAAAGGGAAGAAATTGGCTTTAATAAGTAAAAAACAACAATAGAGTACGCAACTAGAAGTAATCACTAAGTAAATATCTATACAAAAGGAAGTGCTGAAAGGAAAGGGGGTCGGAAATACAATCCCACCAGTAAAGTACAAACAACTGAAAAGCTTGTACAAATGCCGAAAGTTAAAACAACAACTACTTAGTCGTCCTCTAGGAATCCCACATGAAGGGTGGGTACATATGGCCTCCTCAGTACCCCAAGTCCTTCCGTTTGATCCGTGTACATCTCGCCAAGTGGTCCACCTCTGGGTACCGTCTAGATATACGACTCTCTACCTCGATCAGTGTTGTTTGTCATCTGCAACAAAAACAGCGAAGTGCAGGCATAGCCCGTGCAAGGGTGAGTATAACGATACTCAGTAGGGACCTGGAGACCCTCTATGGTCTCCCAGTATCCAGGAAATATAAACAACATAAGAAAGATACATTCACAAAGTATCAACTAACCTTAATTAAGTATATACCCATACATATACCTATGTTACCAATCACAGTTCGACTCCAAGTCTCGAGCCCAAGCACAACCCAGTCCACACATGAAATAAGGTCAAACACATTGATGATAATGATTGAAATACAAGACTCATCTCACACAGTTATACATATTTCGTAGAGTGATAGAGATGATTAGATGGAGTCCCTGATTCATCTAAGCTGTCAGGCCCACATAGGATACAGGACCAGCTAAGCTGTCGGACCCACAGAGGATATAGGACCAGCTATTCTATCGGACCCACACTAGATACAGGAACAGAAGTCAGAACTGTCGAACCCATGGAAGATTCAGGTACAGAAGTCATCACTATCGAACCCACGAAGGATTCTGGTACAAAGGTCATCACTGTCAAACCCACATAGGATTCTAGTACAGAAGTCATCACTGACGAACACAAGTAGGATTTCGGTACTGTAGTCATCACTGACGAACCCACATAGGATTCTGGTACAGTAGTCGTCGTAGCCATCTCTAGAGTTCCCGCACACAGCACACTCGATTCCGAGAGGTTACACTCCTCGAGTCAAGTGTTAATACATCAACTATCACTAAATCTCGAGTTGATATATCCCGTAGTTCCGTCTCATCAAAAGGAACCCAACGCGACAGACGATGCGTCAATCGGACACCCGGTCTTAGAGTTATTGGAATTTCCGTTCTAGGGGCCCGGTTGGATTTACACTCGATCCAAACCCAACCGTTTTCCAAATTTGTCTAAAACACACATAGAGAATCAAAAAGGGATGGGTTATTCTTGGGGGTACCGACGCCGCAGACGGCGCGTCATTCGGACGCACGGTCTCGAAGATATTCTCATTTAATCGAAGTCGGGTCTGAGTCGTTAAGCCCAGTGTGTTGTGGCGGGTCTGACCCAGCTGGGGGTTCGGCCTGGCCTGGTTTGGCGGGTCCGACCTGGTTAGGGGGTCCGCCTGGCCTGGTTTGGTGGGAATGACCCGGCTGGGGGGTCGGCCCGTCCCGTGGGGGCGCGGCCCACCTGCGGACCCGGCCCGCACTGTGGGCCGGTCCAGTTCACCCGGCTTCTCCAAGCAGCGCCGCCTCTCCCCAGCCCAGATGGTTTTAGACGGCTCACGCGGCCCATGTAGGGGGCCGCGGTTCTTTACATGCGGCCCCTGCGGGCGCCGAGGTTTTCCTGCCCGACCGACACGTGGGCGGCTGGTTCGCCCAGCAGAGCGGCCTGTGGAAAGCGGGTCACAGTCTTCTCCACGTGGTGCTTGCTGGCGCCGTGGATCTCCAGCACAGTCGGCAGGCGGCCGTCCAGTTCGGTTCGGCCGAGTGGCCCGCATATGCGGGCCACGTCCTCCACCTCTATGCAGAGCCTGTGGGAACCACGGTTTCACCAACGGGCTGGCTAGCTGGTCGTCCTATAGTTCGGGTGGCCCTAGTGGCTTCCAGACCCTCCACGCAGCTGGCACGCGGCCGCCGCCACCTCCGGTCGCCAGTGCCTCTTCTATTCGTCGTGGCCTACATGGTCGGTATAACGACCCATACTTTACATACATTGTTAATACTTCAAAATTGAAGCATACTTATTACAACATATAACAAAACCACGAAAGGACCGTATAGGTATAGTGTCTTTAGAAACTAGGAAACATAAACAACTGGTTCATAAAGCGTCTAGACCGTCTCCCATTTATTTCATCATATGTATAGTCCCTTTTGTAATATCTTACTTAATAACCTTCTTCCTGACTTGGGGAAAGAAAACATACAAAAGGGTGAGCTCAAATGCTCAATATGGGTAAACAAAATAAATATCAATCAAATCATATTCATAAGAACATAACTTTTGGAAATTTTAACCTGCAAAAGAGAGCATAATTTCATAACATGGGATAAATCATAGTAGTGAAATGGAATCCCAATAATCATAACATAAAACATGAAACTTTTTGGCATACACACATAATCATAGAGAATAATTTCTTATTAGTCAAGACTCATTGCCAAGACTATCTTTGTGGACAAAGTCCCTTTCTGAAACGAGTTCATTCCTCATTTCAGTCCTGTTTCACTGAACCGGTATAACCTACCGTTCCAGCCATGTCTATCTCATGAGATATAAAATCTTTACCCAATTCATTGGAGGGAGATATAGGTCCCACCCATCTCATAATTATACCATTCTTATGTGTTCCACAAAATCATAAACCATACATCATAGCATAACCCATTTAATAAAAATGGGATTCTTAAACATTGTGACATCATAAAACAATTCATATAAGATAAAGGAATTCATAAATATAATTCCATCACAACATAATCAAATCAATGTAATAATAGGTATAAAAATATAACCCTTTATTATCTTAGATGTAAAATAATTTTGATAAAACACTTGAACTCCATTCTTGAGGAAAATATCCTTTTAACTTCAAAAACACTTTTAATTTCTTAAAATATCATAAAATTATAACTAAAATAAGTTGATTAAAAATAAACTTGAAAACTTATAAGGGAAGATTCTTGGAAATAATGTTTTAAAAATCCATTCATGTCGTATAAGTTAAAAGAAAACATTCTTCTCGTACTTTTGTCGGGAAAGTCAAAAAATACCTCGTACGAAAAAAGACCAAAGATTCCTTTCATATCTTTTACTAAAAACTCACCGAAGGGTATATTTTGATATAATATTTTGTATAAGGATATAAATATTACATATTGGGGAAACATGGATGTGGATGATAAAATACACCCCATTAAATACCAATGTATAAACAATCTTGGATAAAAATGAGATTGTGATATTTCCCTTACCTTAGGTCCGATATGCTTTGTACATGTCTGAACCTCCTGTATAATGATTTAAATAATGTTAATGACTTATTAAAGAATCATACTTATTTTTATGATATCATATATTGTCATATTCTTAGCTTCTTAGTAGTAATATTTCATTGTTACTTGTTATTTGGGTGTTTATAACTTTTTGTTCTTATGCGTGTTTTGTCGAATAAATTCTTATTCTTCTATTTAGGTTATAGATACCTCATTTCCAGAATGGTATTAGTGTAATATATATCATATTAATTCATTCAATTCATTTATATAATCATTATGAAATGAAGATCATGTAGAACGAGTCACATCACATCGTGGAGACGGTATTCCGTACGTACGCACGAGTGATGATATCATTCCTATGATCATGGAATTGTATTGGAGTGTATGTATACTATTTCAGAATAAGTATAACTTTATAATAGTCATATATAGTCATTATTTATGCCATTATACCCATCCATGTAAGGTGGTGGTGGAAAATAGATTACACCACGGCGTGGAGACGGTATTTCGTACGTACGCACGCGTGGTGATTTCTTTTTCCGTAGGATGGATAGATGGTGAAATAGGGTTGTTTCATACGTATAATAACATATATGTATGTGAGTGATACTGATGATATTACTTCATAATGAAACAACTATATAAGTAGAAGTGGAAGAAGAAATAAAGATGAAAGAATCGGTAACGGACATTACCTCTTCTTTGAAGTGATTCTTTGAGACCTCCTTTTAGGGCACTAAAATAGGTCATTGAAGAAGACCAGAACCTCTAGGATGTTTCTAGGGAAGTGGAGAGAAGAATTTGGCAGGGTTTGGCCGAGCTTGAAGGCTCAAAGTGGTGTGAGGAAGAGGGGGAGGAGGTGCCCTTTTATAAGGGAGGAGAGGGTCACCTTTGGAATAACTAATAATATTATTTTATTATAAAGTCAAATTCGGTTTTTAATAGATCCAAATTGATATATGTAGAAGATAAGGTGTTTAGGGGTCTAAATCCTCTCATCGAATAGAATTTAGACAAGTTTAGGTATCAATTTTAACCTTATCATTTAGATTTAACTTTATGTTAGATAATTTAACTTTTACCGTGTCTTCTTGTTTTCTTATACTATAAGGTTAATAAACTTACTATATCAAGCCAAACGAACCCAAGTTGTTTATTATTAATATATATAACCTTATCTAAGTCCTTTGGTCTAACCTTAGATTTTTAGGAATAAAATAAAAATTAATAATACAATATTTTTTTTAAAAACTATTTTATGTCAATTTTGACACTATTTAGTAATTTATTTTTGTGAAAATCCTAACAGAATTAATAGTTCGAACCAAGTTAATTAAATCAATACTAACATGTCATATTAACCTAGAAAATTAGTGTAATTCATAAAAAGTCTCAAATTACACTTATTTGGGTATTTATAACATCAATTATGTCAATATTTCATTAATAAGATAATTACTGCATCATCGTTGTGTCATAAATAATTTAACTTATTTAATGTCTAAAAATTACAAATAAAATACCATTATGTAGGAAATATTGTTATCTTTCTAATGAATATTTATAGTCGAATTTATCTTATGTATAACCCCATATTAAAAATGATTTACTTATTAAACATTGATTTTAACTATTTAACCTTTCTTTTAATAAATTAATAATAAATGTCCTAATCTAATCCAAGTGGGCCTAAATGGTCACATGTTATTCCTAATGTTGTTTTTGGTCGAATTACACTTGTCCAATAGAATTAGGAAATGTGTTAGTGTAATAATAATATCATTTTTACCCCTAATTACCCTATTTACTTTTAATCGTGGTAATCAAAAGTAAAAAGTCACTATTCACCAAAAATTATTTTCATCTCATTGAACCACATTTTAGTCCTTGATATTAATCGTGTCTCTCGGATTTTCGAAATTCCACTCACAGAAGCGGTAAAATTATGTTTTATGAGAAATTCAGTTTTTTTAACTACCACTTAGTGGTTTCACTATTCATCAAAAGTTGAATGTTTTCAGAAAAATACCAAAATTTTACCCTAGGCTAATTTCGACATTCCGAATCCAAAAATGAAGTCCATTTTGAAAAATAAAAATTATAAAATTTCAAAAAGTGGTTATTACTATTCATAACGGCTAGTTTTAATAATATTTTAATAACATATCGTTGTTTAGTGGAAATCAGTATTGCGTACGATGCAAGCTATCGAGGAAGGTCGCGATTGCGTGTAAAGAAAGCCAAGCTAGTGTTGTGTGTAGTAAAAGATTCCTTTGATGATTTATATAATATAAAAACAAAATATTTCACATAAAAGTATCGGGTGTTACATTCTACCCCCCTTAAAATGAATTTCGCCCTCGAAATTCGTCACTTTGTAACAAACAGATGAGGATACCTATCCCTCATCATATCCTGAAGCTCCCATGTAGCTTTTTCTAATTGGTGGTTCCTCCAAAAAACTTTCACCAATCGAGTGGTCTTGTTTCGTAGGAATTTTTCGCTACGATCCAGAATCTCTATCGGTTATTCTTCATAAGAAAGATCTTGCTCCTGCGGTACAACTTCTGAGCTAAGTACATGTGAAGGATCAGGTATGTACTTTCTCAGGAGAGATACATGGAACACATCGTGAACTTGAGAGAGATTCGGTGGAAGCGCCAATCGGTAAGCTACCTTCCCAACACGATCCAGTATTTCGAAAGGACCGATATATCAAGGGCTCAACTTCCCCTTCTTTCCAAATCTCATGACCCTCGTCCAGGGAGATATTCGTAAGAACACTTTATCACCCACTTCAAACTCTATGTCTTTTCTTCGGTTGTCGGCATAACTTTTCTGTCGACTCTAAGCTTCTCTTATGTGTTGTTGAATAGATCTGAATTTTTTGCCATTTCATCAATGAGATCAGGTCCTAATAGATTTCTTTCCCCAACTTCATCCCAGCAAGTTGGAGTCCTGCATTTATTTCCATAGAGAGCTTCATAAGGAGCCATCTGAATACTGGAGTGAAAGCTATTATTATAAGAAAATTCCACCAAAGGTAGGTGTTGATCCCAACCACCTTTGAAATCCATAGAGCAAGCTATCAACATATCTTCTAGAGTTTGAATTGTTCTCTCAGACTGACCGTCTGTCTGAGGATGATAAGCAGTGCTGAAACTCAAATCTGTATCCAGAGTATGTTGAAGACTTCGCTAGATCTTCGAGGTAAATCTCGGATCCTGATCAGATATAATAGAAATTGGTACTCCATGCAATCTTACCACTTCCTTTGCATATATCCTGGAAAGCTGATCCAGAGAGAAATCCTCTTTAATAGAAATGAAGTGTGCAGACTTTGTAAGACGATCAACTATGACCCAGATAGCATTATTGCCTTTGGATGTTTTAGGAAGTCCTGTGACAAAGTCCATAGTTATGTTTTACCGTTTCCATTCGGGTATGGGTAATGGTTGTAACATCCCCTTAGACTTCTGTCTCTCAGCTTTAACGTGCTGACAAACCAAGCATCGAGAGACATATTCAGCAACATCTCTTTTCATTCCATCCCACTAGAAGTACTCTTTCAGGTCCCTATACATCTTCGTGCTTCCAGGATGAATAGATAATGAAGAACTATGAGCCTCATCCAGCAGCTCCTTTAATTCGGGGATGGGAGGAACACAAACCCGATTCCTGAACATTATTGTCCCATCACAAACAAGGTTGAATTCAGGAACATTTCTCACCTTCTTTTGTAACTCGACATCTTCTTTCTGTGCCTCTTTAATCTTCACATGTATAGATGGTTGAACATTCATTTTGGAAAGATACGATTTTCCCATTTCATTATAACTCCAAGATCCACCCTTTGTATATCCATAAATATTGGATCTTTTGTGATCCTCATCATGGATAAACTGGCATGGTCTTGTCGACTTAATGTATCTGCCACCTTGTTTGCTTTCCCAGGGTGGTAATGGATTGAGCAGTCATAATCCTTAATAATCTCCAACTATCTTATTTGATGCATATGCAGATCCTTTTGTTTTAAAATATACTTTAAACTTTTATGATCATTATAAATGTCACACCTTTCTCCATAAAGATAATTCCTCCAAATCTTTAATGCAAAGATTACTGCAGCTAACTTCAAATCGTGTGTTGGGTAATTTTGCTCATGGATTTTCAACTGTCGTGAGGCATAAGCTATCACCATATCATTTTGCATAAGAACACACCCCAATCCCTTCTTGGATGCATCACTATAGATCACAATCCTTTCTCCACTACAAGGTAGGGTGAGCACAGGTGCACTGGATAACCTTCTTTTCAACTCATTGAAATTATCTTCACATTCTTCCATCCAGACAAACTTAACTCCTTTCCGAGTCAACTTGGTGAGTGGATTAGATAATCTTGAAAAATCATTCCCAAAACGTCAATAATATCTAGCCAAACCAAGAAAACTTCGGATCTCAGTTACTGTTGTTGGTCTCGACCATCTTTCGATAACCTATATTTTTGCTGGATCCACAGATATCCCCTCTTTTGAGATTATGTGACCCAAAAATGAAACTTTTTGAAGCCAAAATTCACACTTGGTAAAATTGGCATAAAGCTTCTCCTTTCTCAGGGTCTTCAATATAATTCTCAAGTGATCTTCATGTTCTTCATTGCTCTTTAAATAGACAAGAATATCGTCTATAAATACTACCACAAATTGATCAAGATAGTCTCTAAATACACTATTCATCAGATCCATGAAGATAGCAGGGGCATTAGTAAGACCAAATGGCATCACTATAAATTCATAGTGTCCATACCTTGTACGGAAAGCCGTCTTTGGTATATCCTCCCTTTTAACCCTTGATTGATGATACCCTGAACGAAGATCAATCTTGGAAAAGTATTGAGCTCCGCATAGTAGGTCAAATAAGTCATCAATGCGTGGGAGAGGATATTTGTTCTTGATAGTGATCTTGTTAAGTTCTCGATAATCAATGCAGAGCCTCATTGATCAATCTTTCTTCTTAACAAATAGAACAGGAGCTCCCCAAGGTGACACACTAGGGCGTATGAATCCCTTATCAAGATTCTCTTGGACTTGCTTCTTCAATTCCTGCAACTCAATTGGGGCCATTCTATAAGGTGTCTTTGAAATAGGCAAAGCACCCGATACGAGTTCTATTGAAAACTCAACTTCACGATTCGGTGGAAGACCCGGTAATTCCTCCGAAAAGACATCATCAAACTCCCATAAAATGGGAATATTCTTAATCGTGAGTTTCTCACCAACCATTTGAGATAAATAACCTTCATTTAGTTGAATCAAGACCCATAAAATGGAAGAAATTTCCACTGGAAGGTTATGTTCATCCTTGCATTGATAGACGATCATAGATTGATCTGGAATATGAAATGTGACTTCCCTTATTTGGAAATTGATATGAGATCCATGTAGAGAAAGCCAATACATGCCAAGAATCACATCAAATTCCACTATAGGAAGGATCACAAGATTTGCAGGAAGCACTTTCCCACAAACATCAATCGGAGAAGAATTATAAACTTTTGTTGCGACTATTGTGCCATTAGGTGTTGTCACAGCTAACTCAACATCTAATTGTTGAGGTAATACGGTGATACACTTAGAAAATTCTTCATATATAAAAGTGTGGGTGGATACAGAATCAAATAAAACATTTTCTACTTTAGAGTGGATGGTAAGTGTACCTTTCACCACATCGTTTTCGTACTCCACATCACTGATAGAAATTGCATGTGACTTTCCTTTGTCTTTAGCCTTAAGAGTTTGTTGACGTCAACCATCATCATCAACCCTTGGATTAGGGAATTTATTGGCATAATGTCCCATCTCCTTCCACTTGAAACATTGAAGTGTAGTAGGTTCATTCTGTGTATCCCTTCCTTTGTTTTCATCACTAGACATCTTCTTCCCATCATCGCGGCATTAAAATGCCCGATGACCTTCCTTTCCACATTTGAAACATTTACTTGTCCCTTTAAGACAACTACTTCCATGTTTCTTTCCACACATTCAGAATAAGGGAAATCTCATCTTCTTTTCAATGTGCTCTTTAGATTTTCCTTTGAATTCCATTTTCCTCTTCTTATTAAACCCATATGACTGATGGGTTACTCCAATCTCCATCTCAACATTGAGAGCACATCGAACGACTTCCTCGTAGCTATTGAAGTCCCTTATGGATAAGGCCCTTCGAAGACTTGGTTTTATGCCACTAAAGAATCGATCGATCTTACTCTCAGGTTGGATAATAATACCAGAGGCATACCTTGAAAGTCTTGTAAAATTTGCTTCATAAGTACCAACAGATTCATCATCCTTTTTCATCATTTCCAGAAACTCTTTCTCCATCTTTGTTCAGAGAATAAGAGGGAAGTACTTATTGAAAAATATGTTCTTGAACTCGTCCCATTCCATGGACTCAATTTCATCCCTTTGCCTTATATTCTTAATAAGATTTAATCATTGATCAGCATCACCTTCCAAACGATACACTGCTAATATGACTTTATCATGCTAAGAACATTTAAGAACTGAAAATATCTTTTTAGTAGTACTAATAAATTGTTCAGCAACTAATGGATCAGTAGACCCGCTGAATAAAGGTGGGCGCTGTCTCATGAAGGATTCAACAGAATGTTGCTCCTTCCTTTGCTCGTTTGGAAGTCCTGCATGATTCATAGCTTGAGAAAGTTGTGTGAGCATGGATACAAGATTTTTCATTCCAACTCCCATAACGTTTGGTTGCTCAGGGGGACAATCATTGCATTGCCCGTCGCATTCCGCATTAACACGGTTCCTTCGGGTTCTAGCCATTGACTAAATCCAAGAAGAATAGTGTGAGTAACACTAATTATAATAGGAAAACCACATAATCAAGAATAAAATTTCACACTTAAGGTCTTATCCTAGGTTATTCATTTCCATTTATAAAACACAATGATTGTGTTCTATGCTTATACTTATCCTTAGGGTTCTTACTAAGGCTTTAGCATCCTAGTTTCCAAAGGTTGACTATACCTTTCCTCTGATACCAACTATAATGACCCATACTTTACATACATTGTTAATACTTCAAAATTGAAGCATACTTATTACAACATATAACAAAACCACGAAAGGACTGTATAGGTATAGTGTCTTTAGAAACTAGGAAACATAAACAACTGGTTCATAAAGCGTCTAGACTATCTCCCATTTATTTCGTCACATCTAAAGTCCCTTTTGGCATATCTTACTTAATAACATTCTTCCTGACCTGGGGAAAGAAAACATACAAAAGGGTGATCTCAAATGCTCTATAAGGGTAAACAAAAGAAATATCAATCACATCATATTCATAAGAACATAACTTTTGGAAATCTTAACCTGAAAAAGAGAGCATAATTTCATAACATGGGATAAATCATAGTAGTGAAATGGAATCCCAATAATCATAACATAAAACATTAAACTTTGTGTCATACACAAATAATCATAGATAATCATTTCTTATTAGTCATGACTCATTTCCAATACTATCTTAGTGGACAAAGTCCCTTTCTGAACCGAGTTTGTTCCTCATTTCATTCCTGTTTCACTGAACCGGTATAACCTACCATTCCAGCCATGTCTATCTCATGAGATATAAAATCTTTACCCAATCCATTTGAGGGAGATATAGGTCCCACCCATCTCATAATGATACCATTCTTATGTGTTCCACAAAATCATAAACCATACATCATAGCATAACCCATGTAATAAAAATGGGATTCTTAAACATTGTGACATCATAAAACAATTCATATAAGATAAAGGAATTCATAAAAATAATTCCATCACAACATAATCAAATCAATGTAATAATAGGTATAAAAACATAACCCTTTATTATCTTATATGGAAAATAATTTTGATAAAACACTTGAACTCCATTCTTGAGGAAAATATCCTTTCTACTTCAAAAACACTTTTCATTTCTTAACATGTCATAAAATTATAAATAAAAGAAGATGAATAAAAATAAACATGAAATATTATAAAGTAAGCTTCTTGGAAATAATGTTTTAAAAATCCATTCATGTCGTATAAGTTAAAAGAAAACATTCTTCTCGTACTTTTGTCGGAAAAGTCAAAAAATACCTCGCACGAAAAACGACAAAAGATTCCTTTCATATATTTTACTAAAAAATAACCGAAGGGAAAAATTTGATATACACTATTGTAGAAGGATATAAATATTACATATTGGGGAAACATGGATGTGGATGATAAAATACACCCCAGTAAATACCAAAGTATAAACAATCTCGGATAAAAATGAGATTGCGATATTTCACTTACCTTAGGTTTGATATGATTTGTACGTGTACGAACCTCTTGTATAATGATTTAAATAATGTTATTGACTTATTACAGAATCATAATTATTTTTATGATATCATATATGGTCATATTCTTAGCTTCTCAGTAGTAATATTTCATTGCTACTTGTTATTCGGGTGTTTATAACTTTTTGTTCTTATGCGTGTTTTGTCGAATAAATTCTTATTATTATCTTTAGGTTATAGATACCTCATTTACAGAATGGTATTAGTGTAATATATATCATATTCATTCATTCAATTCATTTATATAATCATTATGAAATGAAGATCATGTAGAACGAGTCGCATCACATCGTGGAGACGGTATTCCGTACGTACGCACGAGTGATGATATCGTTCCTATGATCATGGAATTGTATTGGAGTGTATGTATACTATTTAAGAATAATTATAATTTTATAATAGTCATATATAGTCATTATTTACACCATTATACCCATCCACGTAAGGTGGCGGTGGAAAATAGGTTACACCACGACGTGGAGACGGTATTCCGTACGTACACACGCGCGGTGATTTCTTTTTCCATATGATGGATAGATGGTGAAATAGGGTTGTTTCATACTTATAAAAACATATCAGTATGTTAGTGATACTGATGTTATTACTTCATAATGAAAAAACTAAATAACAAGAAGTGGAAGTAGAAATAAAGATGAATGAATCGGTAACGGATATTACCTCTTCTTTGAAGTGCTTCTTTGAGACCTCCTTTTAGGGCACTAAAATAGGTCTTTGAAGAAGACCAGAACCTCTAGGATGTTTCTAGGGAAGTGGAGAGAAGAAATTGTCAGGGGTTGGCCGAGCTTGAAGGCTCAAAGTGGTGTGAGGAAGAGCGGGAGGATGTGCCCTTTTATTAGGGAGGAGAGGGGCAGCTTTGGAATAACTAAAAATATTATTTTATTTTAAAGTCAAAGTAGGTTTTTAATAGCTCCAAATTGATATATTTCGAAGGTAAGGTTGGTAGGGGTAGAAACCCTCTCATACAATAGAATTTAGACAAGTTTAGGTATCAATTTTTACCTTATCATTTAGATTTAACATTAAGTTAGATAATTTATCTTTTACCGTGTCATCTTGTTTTCTTATACTATAAGGTTAATAAACTTACAATATCAAGCCAAACGAACCCCAAGTTGTTTATTATTAACATATATAACCTTATCTAAGTCATTTTGACGATCCATAGATTTTTAGGAATAAAATAACAATTAATAATATAATATTAGTTTTAAAAACTATTTTATGTCAATTTTGACACTATTTAGTAATTGATTATTGTAAAAATCATAACAGAATGATTAGTTTGAAAAAAGTTAATTAAATAAATAATAACATGTCATATTAACCTAGAAAAATAGTTTAATTCATAAAAAGTCTCAAATTACATTTATTTGGGTATTTATAACATCAATTATGTCAATATTTCATTAATAAGATAATTACTGCATCATCGTTGTGTCATAAATAAATTAAAATATTTTATATCTAAAAATTACAAATAAAATACCATTATTTAGGAAATATTTTTAGATTTCTAATGAATATTTATAGTCTAATTTATCTTATGTATAACCCCATATTAAAAATGATTTACTTATTAAACTTTGATTTTAACTATTTAACCCTTCTTTATATAAATTAATAATAAATGTCCTATTCTAATCCAAGTGGGCCTAAATGGTCATATTTTATTCCTAAGATTGTTTTTGGTCGAATTACACTTGTCCAATAGAATTAGGACATGTGTTAGGGTAATAATAATATCATTTTTACCCCTAATTACCCTATTTACTTTTAACCGTGGTAAATAAAAGTAAAAAGTTACTATTCACCAAAAAATATTTTCATCTCATTGAACCACATTTTAGTCCTTGATATTAACCGTGTCTCTCGGATTTTCGAAATTCCACTCACAGAAGCGGTAAAATTAAGTTTTATGAAAAATTCAGTTTTTTTAACTACCACTTAGTGGTTTCACCATTCATCAAAAATTGAAAGTTTTCAGAAAAATACCAAAATTTCACCCTATGCTAATTTCGACATTCCGAATCCAAAAATGAAGTCCATTTTGAAAAATAAAAATTATGAAATTTCAAAAGGTGGTTATTTCTATTCATAATGGCTAATTTTAATAATATTTTAATATCATGTCGTTGTTTAGTGAATCTCAGTATTGCGTACGACGCAAGCTATCGAGGAAGGTCGCGATTGTGTGTAAAGAAAGCCAAGCTACTGTTGTGTGTAGTAAAAGATTACTTTGATGATTTATATAACATAAAAACAAAATATTTCACATAAAAGTCTCAGGTGTTACAGCCGGGGTCCCCTTCCTTCGGCGCAGTGCAATAGAATTATGGCCTACTGGCTCTGCCTCCGTCATCAACATAAACAAGGTTCAACAGAGGGACGTCGAGCTGTGTTTGTTCGGCCCGCGCCCTCCGCATTAGGTGATAACGACTTGGTCACTGTCAACCAAAAACAAACGTTGAAAAATGAGGATATAATTCATACATTTAAATTAATCAAATCCCCATACCATGCAACCAATGATCGCTTGATAGTGTCGCAGAAACACGACGTCATTACGTTGACGTAGTATGAGGAAGAGAGGTACTCGTCGTTTGGCGGATGGGCGTTCGAGGGTGATGAAGTCAAAGATGATGGCGGCGTTCCTCGTGGGTGTCACTTCCCTTTCCTTGCCTTGGTTGAAGAAGGAATAAGACAACATTGATTATCGGTGGAAGAAGAGTTCTTCGCAATCATCGCGGAGTGGATGAAGTTCTACAGAGGATTCTCCCAAGATCTCTTCCCAATTCTCCCAACAAATCCCAAATTATGCCAAATCCAACCATAATAATATAACACATCTTATTATGTTGGCATAATGAATTCAAAATAATTCAAACACACAAATTAATTAATTATGTCATTAATTTATTGTGTTGGAATCATTATGGGGAGGTGTAAAGGCTCAACTATAAATTGGAAGCTCAAGAGTTAAAGGGGGGTTGAAGGGGAGTTAAGGAGTTTGATGTTCGTGTAGGCCCCAGCCATTAACATCCTCCCAAGGGAGGTTATGTGAGGGTGGCCCCACCACCGAACTCCCTTTGGAGGTTTTAACTACCCTCCAAATAAAAATATGTAACACATATTTTTATTTAAATTTTATTTAGAAACCTCAAAATTGACTTCCGCCCTCGATAAAACACAACTATGGTAAATGTATCCTTAAGAGAAAAATCAGCACTGTGAGTTCATCAGTGTCCTTAGATTTACATTCCATGCACCAGTTCAAAATATATAAAACCCCTCACATATTTTTATTGAATGTAACCGAAAAAACATCAGAAATTTATTCTGGGCACACCGGGCATCGAAATTAGGCGCCGTCCGAAACCACGGAATCATAAAATTCCCATGTATTTAAGAAAAAACTTCCATCGGATTTATGGGTCTTTACATTCAACCCTCCATAGGGATTTACGTCACTATTAGCTACATCACACACTAAGGGAACAAATGGGGGTACTGAGCATGCATCTAAGCCTCTCACTCCCATGTGCTCTCCTAGAGGTTCCCGTGCTGCCTGCGAATGCGCACCAGAGGAATCGATCGTCCACATAGGACCTGATCCTGTAGATCCACAATCTCCACAAGAACGTCCATGAATGTAGCCTCATCATAAATTTCCAGCTCCCCATAGTCGATTATGTGGGACGGGTCATGCACGTATCTCCTCAGCTGAGATACGTGGAAGACGTCGTGCACCCGGTACAACAGAGGTGGAAGTGCAAGGTGGTAAGTCATCTCACCTACTCTGCTGAGGACCTGAAATGGTCCGATTAATCACAGAGATAATTTTATACCTCTGCCAAAACTCCATAGACCTCGTCGAGGTGAGACCCATAAGAAGACATGGTTTCCATCCTTGAACTCCAGTGGTCTCTGTCTCCTATCAGCGTAGGTATTCTGTCTACTATGTACAGTCTTCATCTTTTCCTAGATGATCTGCACCTTCTCTGTCATAGCCTGTACCATCTCTGGTCCTACAAGTGTTGACTCCATGGGGTCAGTCCAACACAGTGGTGATCTGAAAGGTCGGCCATACAATGACTCATAAGGTGACATCCCGATGGTGGAGTGATAGCTATTGTTGTACGCAAACTCCACCAAAGGTAAGTGATCCTCCCAACTGCGAAAAAGTCAAGGACGCATGAATGGAGAATTTCCTTGAGAGTCTGAATGGTCCCCTCAGTCTGACCATCTGTCTAAGGTTGTTAGGAGGTGCTCAAGCAAAGCTGCATCCCAAAAGCCTCTAACAACCCCTTCCATACCTGGGAAGTGAAACGAGCATCTCGATCGGAAACGATCGTCAATGGAACCCTATGAAGTCGTACCATATCCTATATGTAGAGGCATCCCAAGCTCTCTTCCGAGCCCTTCTCTATGATCAGTATGAAGTGGGTCGACTTGGTGAGTCGGTTGACAATCACTTAGATTGAGTCATATCCTCTAGATGTACGCGGTAGTACCGTCACAAAATACATGGATATTCCGTCCCACTTCCACTCTGGAATCTCTAAGGGCTGAACCAAGCCGGATGGGACCTGGTGCTCCACCTTCACATGTTGAAAAGTGTGGCAGCGAGAGAGAAACTCTGCTACTGCCTTCTTCATACCTAGCCCCTAGTGCTATCGTCTGAGGTCCCGATACATATTTTCCACTCCTAGATGTACCTTTAGAGGTTATGTGTGGAACTCCCTCAACACATCCTCCTGTAGTGAAACATGTACCATGGTACATCCTCTGAAGAGGATGACGTGATGCCCACCTTCAGAAAACCCATCAGGTGTCTGCCCTGAGGTTATCTGAGCACGTCGCGTCTCACAGTCAATGTCCCCATGATGTGCCTCTCTGACTCACTAAAGAAGTAGAGGAGTGACTATGAGAGACTACAGAAAGGCTGCTCCATCTCTATCCACAAAGGAAATATGCATTGCAGCCAGCTGCTCTGTTGCCTCTCCTAGAAGATGAATGTCTGATCTCTTGCTTAGAGAATCTACTACAAGGTTACCCTTCCTATTAGTATAGACTATCTTGAAGTCATAGTCCTAAAGGAACTCGATCCAATGCCGCTATCTCAGGTTCAAGTCCTTTTGGGAGAAGATATACCCGAGACTCTGGTGTTCAGAGTAGACTGCAAAATGTTCGCCCATAAGACAGTGTCGCCACATCCTTAAGGTGAAGACCATTGCTGCTAACTCCAGGTCATGGGTAGCGTAGTTCTTCTCATGATGCCTCAACTTCCAAGAACCATATGCAATCACTTCTCACTCCTGCATCAGGACACAACTGAGTCCTATACCTGATGCATCGTAATAGACTATGTACCTAACACCCTCCTCTGGTAGCCTTAAGATGGGTGCACTAGTCAGCCTCTACCTTACCTCCTAAAAGCTCTGTCGGCATCTCTCCGAGAACATGAAGGGTTTCCCCTTCTTTTTCAAGGCTGATAGTGGTTTTGCAAATCTGGAGAAGTCTGGAATGATCTTTCGGTAGTATCCATCCAAAGCAGAAGACCCTTCCCCCTTTGGGGGGTAATCCTAGAAACATCTATTGAAAAGATATCCCCATGTATTGTTAATTCTATTTGGAACTAAAAAATCAGAGTTCCTTCTTCCATGAGTGTATGGATGGACGATTCAAGAGTGATCAGATGTACCCTCCTATGGATGAGTTTAACATGTGCTAACAGGGTTTCCTTTTTCACCGACAAAGTAAATCCTCATCCCAACGTTGTAGATAAACCACAACCTTTTTGCCTAATACAATCAATCTGTGTATGAACTGTGGTTGCCCAGTCCATAGCCAAACTAAAATCATAAGGCCTCGACGCTACCACCAAGAGGTTCCAACCGAAACTCTCACCTCAACGGTCAAATCACACCGTCGTCGAATGTTTGATTATCAGGTATCCTCCCAAAGGTATCTCCAGACATGAGGGTCAAGTCAATGGCTTAACCGGAAACTCTAATTCTGGGACAAGATTCGTGGAAGGAAGGAATGATTCGTATCTATGTATATTGATACGACAGCTATTAGTAGACACATATCATACCTCAAATAATTCCTAGCTTCATTGGGTCACACTCCATGACCGCATACAACTACTCTCTTTCAGTGACCTCTAGCTCCCTGAGCCTGACAGGGACTACATGGTGGGTGGTTGTAACATGTAAAAATGTTCACCACCTCATGCTTCTCTCCTAGCTCTGATTCCACGTCTTCTTCCCTACAGATTCATCTATCCTTACACCTTCCTCTTCTCAAAACATTTTACAAGCTCAAGTCTCTAAGACTGGCGCTTGTTTCATGCTTTCCAATTACTAACATTCACTGGCCGTATCCGCTCAACCAATGAACATTCAAACATAAGGGTTTTCTCTAGCACCCAAACATAAGTAGGAATGAATAGAGGAAAATGTGATGGCTCAGACATCTTTAAAAAAACCTCGTATAGAGGTCCAAGCTCTAAAGCATTGATCGTATCATATTCATCGAGTACCAGGAATGATTGGTATGCCTTGATGAATACTCAGCTACCGAAACGTCATCCTGCCGAAGCTATATAAGCACTAGAAAACTCTCAAACACCTCCTCAAGACATTCCTCAGTCGCCAGTGGGTCGGGATCGCCTCAGAACTTGAGGGTTATCTAGTTCTGAAACACATGTTAGGCACTAAGCCTACAAGTGTCCTCTACCGGTACCGATGGTAGTGTCTACTGACCAACATGCATTGATATAGTTGGCACACTTCCAAAAGGTACCATCTCAGAAAAAAGTCCAAGTACAGAAACTTCATCATTATGAGGAACATCCTCATGGTCACTCAATGAAAACGATTAGTAGATAATATCAACATCTGCTCTACTAGTGTCTCAACTAGGTATAAAACTCCAGTAATCGCCTCCATCACATCCTCAACTTCCTAGGAATCTGTCTCGCCTCAAAACCTTGGAGGCCTCTACTACTAGAGCTCGTGCAACGCGCTCAGTCGGCATGCACCATCCTTCAATGCGGCTTGTGGCATCTTCTGCCCAATGGGTGGTGGTGCTGCTGGTACACCACCTGAAGGTTCCAACATACTAAAAGGGACCTAAACCAGAGCCTCGTCGCTTAGTGGGCCATCATCGTGTACTCTCTCGGAAACCCTAGATGGCTATCTACGCAGCGACATCTTGATAAGGAACAGATGCGTCACAGTCAATAAGTTATACCTAGTAAGCTGACTCAAAGTGTTCACATAGAAGACTCTTGAAAACACACTCACAATCAATGTTTTCATACACTGAGTCAGAAATCAGATGTTAGGGTCCTCGTGTATTAATACGTCAGCCGCCGCACCAACACTGGACTCCCTGGACTGAGAACCACACTCAATACTCGTAACACTATTTCTTCAAAGTAAGATAGATCAGAGTCCTATGTTCTACTATAGAACTGACTCTTCTGATACTGATTTGTCATGACCCACCCTCAGGGCCCATTCTGTGACTACCCCAAGCCCACTTTCCATAGGCCAGGGGCTGTAGACTAGAACCAAAGGCGTAATCCCAATAAAAAGTAAAGGCATTTCCTTTAATAAGTAAACAAAAAAACAGAGTATGAAACTAGAAGTAAATACTAAGTAAAACTATATACAAAAGAAAGTACTGAAAGGAAAGGGGGCCAGAAATACATGCCCAATAGTAATGTACAAACAACTGAAAAGCTATTACAACTTTAGAAAGGTAAAACAAGAACTACCGAGTCATCCTCTGTGAATCCCACCTGAAGGGTGGGTATATATGGCCTCCTCAGTAACCCAGGTCTATCTGTTTGCTCCATGTACATCTTTCCAGGCGGTCCACCTCCGTGTACCATCCAGCTCTACAACTCTCTACCTCGATCAGTGTTGTCCTTTTTCTACAACCAACACAATGAAGTGCAGGCGTAGCCCATTCTGGGATGAGTATAACAATACTTAGTAGGGACCCCGAGACCCCCGAAGGTCTCCTAGAATCCACGAAGGATAAACCAAAGAAGAAAGATATATTCATGAAGTATCAACCGAACCTACTTAGGTATATGCCCATACATATACCTAAGTTATCAATCACAGTTCAGCTCCAACTCTCGAACCCAAGCACAACACAGTCCACAGATGAAGTAAAGTCAATCACATTGATGATAATGATTCAAAGACAAGACTCATCTCACACAGTTATACATATTTCGTAGAGTGATAAAGATGATCAGATGTAGTCACTGATTCATCTAAGCTGTCGGAAGCACACAGGATACAGGACCAGCTAAGCTGTCGGACCCACACAGGATACAAGACCAGCTATTCTGTCGGACCCACACAGGATATAAGAACTAAAATCAGAACTGTCGAACCCACAGAGGATTCTGGTACATAATTCATCACTATCGAACCCATGGAGGATTCTAGTACAGAAGTCATCACTGTCGAACCCATGAAGGATTCTAGTACAGAATTCGTCACTAATGAACCCACGTAGGATACCGGAACAGTAGTCCTCACTGACTAACCCACAGAGGATTCCAGTACAGCAGTCGTCGCAGCCAGCTCTAGGGTTCCTGCGCACATCACGCTCGATTCTGGGAGGGTCCGCTACTCAAGTCAACTATCGATATATCAACTATCATGAAGTCTCGAGTTGATGTACCCCGTAGATCCGTTTCATCAAAAGGAACCCAATGTGGTAGATGGCGCGTCAATCAAATGCACGGTCTAATAGTTATTGGCATTTTGGTTCTAGGGGGCCGGTTGGATTTACACTCGATCCAAACCCATCCGTTTTCCAAATTTGTTCAAAAATAACTTAGAGTATCGTAAATGGACTGATTCGTCACGGGGGTCCCAGCGCTACAGATGGCACGTCGTTCGGACGCGCGGTCCCGAAGATATTCACATTTAAGCGAAGTTGGGCCCGACCCGTCAAGCCCAGTGAGCTGTGGCGGGTCGACCCGACCCGGCTGGGGGGTCGGCCCGACCCGGTTTGGCAGGTCTAACTCGAATGGGGGGTTGGACTAGCTCGGTGGGGCATGACCCACCTACGAACCCGGACCACACTGCGGGCCGGTCCGGTTCGCCCGGTGGCGCCAAGCAGTACCGCCTCTTCCCTGCCTGGCCGACCGTAGCCGGCCGGTCCTGCCCCGCGCATGAGACCCATGCACTGGGCCGTGGTTCTTCCCACATGCCGCCTACAGGCACCAAGGTTTTCCAGCCCGGCAGGCAGGAGGCAGGCCAATTTTCCCAGCAGAGCGGCCCGCGGAAAAGCGGCCCGCGGTCTTCTCAGCGCATCACCTGCGTGCGCCGCAGATCTCCAGCCCGGCCGACAGGCGGCTAGCTGGTTCAGGTCGGCCAAGTGTCTTGCGGACATGGGACGCGTCCTCTACCTCCATGTGGTGCCTACAAGTGCCGCAGTTTCTCCAATGGGCTGACCGATCATCCTGCGGTCCGTGCAACCCGAGTGGTCGCCAGACCCTCCAGACGGTTGGCGCATGGCCGCCACTGCGCCGCCACCTCCGGTCGCCAGTGCCTCTTCTGTTCGCCATGGACCACATGGTCACGACCCCATTAATTCAGTGTGGTGTGACTACACCACTCCCTACCAGCTCCACCTCCTTCGTCTATAGCAACGTGGTTCAACGGAGGGACGTCGGGCCATGTTTGTTCAGCCCACGCCCTCCGCATTAGGTGATAAAAACTTGGTCACCATCAACCAAAAACAAACGTCGACGAATGAGGACATAATTCATACATTAAGATTAATCAAATACCCCTACCTCGCAACTGTATATCACTTCATAGTGTCGCAGAATGACGGCGTCATTACGTTGACGTTGGAAGAGGAAGAGAGGTACTCATCGTTTGGCAGACGAGCATTCATGGGTGACGAATTCGAAGACAACGTCGACATTCCTCGTGGGTGTCACTTCCCTTTCCTTTCCTTGGTTGATGAAGGAAGAAGATGATGTTGATTATCAGTGGAAAAAATGTTCTTCGCAATCTTCGCGGAGAGGATGAAGTTCTCCAAATGATCCTCCCAACAGTTCTTCCCAATTCTCCCAACAAAGCCAAAATTAAGCCAACTCCTTCCATAATAATATAA
The DNA here is from genome assembly GCA_963277665.1 of Viscum album. NCBI lineage: Eukaryota > Viridiplantae > Streptophyta > Magnoliopsida > Santalales > Viscaceae > Viscum > Viscum album. Next base: position 1,870,503,267 of record OY728119.1, on the reverse strand, counting down.
CACATCTTATTATGTTGGAATAATGAATTCAAAATAACTCAAACACATAAATTAATTAATTAAGTCATTAATTAATTATGTTGGCACCATTAAGGGGGAGGTGGAAAGGCTCCACCATAAATTGGATGCTCAAGAGTTAAGGGGGGGTTCAAGGGGAGTTGAAGAGTTTGATGTTCGTGTGGGCCCTCCCCATTAACATCCTCCCAAGGGAGGTTATGTGCGGGTTTCCCCACCACCAACATCCCTTTGAAGGTTTTCAATTCCATAAAAAAAAATATGCAACACATATTTTTATTTATATATTTTTAAGAACCCCAAAATTAACTTCCGCTCTCTATAAAACTCAACTGTGGTAAATTTCTCCTTAAGCAAATACCGGTGCTGCGAGTTCATCGGTGTCCTCATATTTCAATTCCGAGCACTGGTTCAAAAGATATAAAATCCCACACATATGTTTACTGAATATACTGGAACAAAACTTCCGAAATTGATTCCTAGCACACCGGGACTTTGAATTAGGCGCCGTAAAAAACTGCGGACTCATAAAATTATCATGTATTTAAAAAAAAAATCCACAGGATTTTTGGGTCTTTAAAAATGAAATCGTGTCGAGTTAGTTTGTGTTGGGTTTGTCATTAGTGGCATGGAATTGGTTGAATGGTTAGGAAATGATTTTTCAATTCCAGGTCATGGAAGTAATATATATTATGACATGATGATAAAGATGGAAGTACCTTTATAAGACCATAGACATGGAAGTCGAGGGTAAATCCATCATGTTAAATCAAAATCAATAAGGAATGAAAAGGGTGATGAAACGAGAGTGCATCTGGCATTATGAGATATTACCTAAAAAGAGATTATATTACATAGTACATGTTCGTAGGTTGGTTTTCAATTCTGTTAAAATCCTTACCTCTTCAGAGGCCATGATGGGTTACTAGATCCCGCTCTTGGCCTATGAATACTATTCACCACTGTCGAGATAAGGGCCTAAAGGGTCATAGTAAATATCATATTTGAGAATATTCCCTATTCAATTTAATAAGACATTTGGACATGGTGGGCCACACCACTAGGGTCTAGGTTTTTTCGAAGGATAAATGTCCACCGATGAAATAAATAAATTAATATTATTTCAGTTTAGAATAATGGCTTTTGAATTTATTTTTTAATTGTATTTATATGTTTTAATGTAAATACTTGAAAAATATTAATTGATTAATCTTAAAAATATTCAAGGTTCAATTAATATTTATGGGAATGAAGATTTGAGTTTATGAATCATTTATTATCACGTAATATTTTAATATATTACAAAAGAGTGATAATAATAATTTTCATGACTCAGATTAGTAGTCATAAAGTGTCATTGATAGTGTGTTATGTATTCGAAGCTGGTGAGTCTATTCCGAGTATTTTAATTAAAAAATATAAATAGAAGAGGAGGGGATTTTTAGAAGTTCTATTCATGTGGATTCTCTCTCCACTCCTCTATCCCATGACCTAGAGATAGATTATTAGGATTTGAGGAGCTCAGATCAATCTCTCTCTCAGGCATCGCCAAGGAAGTGATGTGGTGATCTTTGGAGCATCGAAGGCATCATTGGAATTCTATGCTATCTCCTATATGATGATGAATAGTGATCCTTGATATTTATTGAAGGGCATGTGGATGATCTAGTGGAGTTCACCATTAGATTTTTCAAGCAGTGATTGCCAAAGATGAGTAGACATAGTACGTGACTTCAGATTAAAACTAGGTATTTTTATAGTTATTTTGGTGCTTACTACTCTTTATGTATGGTCCTCGGCTAAAACCGAGTTTCTATGAACCGATACAGACATGTTTAAGTCGATATTTAGTGGAAAAATATTAAAATCCCACCTCTTTGGGGCTACAGTTTCACGCTCAGTTTCTTCAGCTTTCTCATCTTTATCAAGGTTTATTTATCTTGTTATACCTTATTATATTAAATTATTAATGATAGGGTATGATTTCCAATCTCCCCCATACAACCCTAATTATGTAAAAATTATGATAAACCCCTGTATCCCTCATTAATCCCTCAAATTTACACCCATTACCATGCCGAAGTTTTATAAAAATCCTTTCCATTAACTTTTTATTCATTCTTATTTTTTATTGTGTTCCTTATTTTTCTAATTAAAAATGTGTGGACATCCTTAATTTCCTCAATTATAGCCCACCTATTTTCCAATGGATAAGAGAACCATTTCCCTCTCTTCAACCAATTTTATAAATTTTTATGTGATGTCGTTAGGATGCTTAATTTTCACCACAATTATCCATGACAAACCAACTGTGTAGTGAATACCATACCCACTTCCTATCAAGGTTTTTCTATTTTATGCAGATATAACTTTTTTATTGGGTAATTACATGTATTTATTCCACTGTCCTTATTCATGGAATATATTATGAAGATGAATGAATCCATGTTTTATGATATATGTGGAAAATATAAGCATGAGAATGAAATGAAAGTGATGGATGTGCCAAGAATTATATAGTGCTCCAATGCATTGGGTGATGTTTAGTATCATAATATGTAATGTTGAGATAGGGGTTTACCTAATTCCATTATGGGACTTTTTATGCCATGATGTCTTGGCAGTTAACCTTGACCTATGTTAATTATTTAGTGTTTATGTTATTTTCACATTTCCCATGTTATGATTATCACTCTATATCATTCCTTATCATTCATGTTTCATTATCCCTCATTGATATTCCTTTTCTAACATGTATTTTTATAATAATGTTATTCCATATTTATTCACTTACTAAGATTTATGGATCACCCCTTTTTTATGTATTTCCCAATGTTATCCAATAAATATTAAAGCTTAAGCATGTTAAATATGTGTTCAATAAATATTTTGTTTTTTATGTTTAAAGTTGTAATGAAATATACATAATTCTCAATGAAACTAGAGTTCTCAATCCATCAGGTTTTATGAAGTTTAAATTTATGTAATTACATATTGTCTTAATGTTTCATAAAGATAAGGGTTGTTATATAAGATATCAGAGTAAAAGTACATTTATTTTGGGGATTAGGATTAGAAAACTCTGACAAAATCCTTAGATAAAATAATATTTATAAGAATACATCCCTAAAATTTTGGTGAGTATAGATTATTAGTTTTATCAAGAAAATACAACATGTATTAATACAAGGTGTTCTGAGCCTCACTCTAGGTAACCTGATACATGACAACATGCCTTACTCTGAACCTAGTTTGACACTCCCATAGGATATGAATAGATAATTAATAAGAACATTATTAATAAATATTACAGGAATAAAAAAATAACATAAGAGTATATTTTAGGAAATATATCATGGATAAAAACTAATGAAACCTTTAAATCCATAAATTAAGGAAATACCTATTAGTTGTAGGTTATCCTTTAAATTTCACTAAATTCTAATTTGTGTGTGTAAAATTTAATGATAATAATACTCAATTTTAATTTTATTATATCCAATGGATGGAAATGAGAGGAATCAGTTAATTAATCAATGTGATGAGAAATGTGATGAATATCCCAATGAGATGCCCAACCGGATAAAAGCAGGAACCACACACTTCATGATGATACCCTCTTAGATGATAAAGGTTTTGAAAAGAATACCAGATAAGTAGAAGAATCTAAATCATCCCAAAAGATAACATGACACAATCAAGTGCTTTATGTGTTAATGGAAACCAAAATTCAATGGATCATCAGATCTTTTAATCCTAAAACATTGGATCGTATTCATTGAGAAGATCTTCTCCATCCATTAGTGCTTCGATCAAGAGAAGGTTATTTTTTCTATTTATCTTATTGATGGTGAAGCTTATCTATGGTGGAAATTGATAAAAAATATGAAGCCTTAGGAATATATATAAGAAATGGTGTGGATGGATTTATGAAAAAAAAAATTGATATATATTTTCCCCAAACAATTTGAATTAAAATTGAAAGGGATTTCCTTTCCCTCAAGAAAAATGAAGATTAATATATCATGGTGTTTGAGGAAAACATCACAAGGATTTTAAGGTACACCTCTAGCATTTTCATTACACCTGAATTCATATTTGACCACTTCTTTGGTAGGATAAAACCAAAACTTTGGAAATCCATATAAATCTGTTACTTTAATATATTTGAGTAAATTGTACGATGTGCCCTCAATGTAGAAATGGAAATCGAAGAATCTCAGGGGAATTATAGAGATAATAAGAAGAGAGTGGAGAAAAGTTATATCTGTGTGATAGAGAGATCTAATACTGTTATGAAATTTCATCATCCCACTTTCCAAAGGTGTGTAATGAAGCACCCCAGATATTACTTGAAGGGGATGATGAAATTCTTTCGGTGTAGGTAGAAATGGTACCTAGCCAGTGATTTATGATAGGATAAATCTGCTACTATGAAGGAGGAAAGGGATGCTCCAGTTAACCCACATCACATTGTTCATTTCTACAACTCCACGAACCATGGTATTTTTTAAACCAATGCACTATGAAAATGGTTTTCAGAGACAAAAAAAATTCGCCATGGTAGAAAGGGAGATCTTTTTCCATCACTACTACCAAAGTAAACCCCAACAATGAAGTGGTGACAGGTGTGATAGTTATTAATTGAAGAATAGAAAACATACATTTTGATTCTGGTGGTACAAATTCCTTTATATCATGAAATTTATTTATAACTATTCACTAACCAAAAAAAATCATGGATGTAGAGATGTCAATGAAAAGGGAAAATGTCAAAATTATTGCATCCATAGTATATAACTCTTCCATTATCAATGTTTATGGGAATAATTTCCAATCACACATTTTAATACTCTGTTTTTTCTATATTTATTAAATTATATGCATGGAATGGATTTCCCAATATAGAGACAACATAGATTTTTTTGAGAAGGAAATCACTCTCTGTATTGTGAATTAACCCATGATTCTATACATGTGTATGGAGGATGATGAATAATCTTTAGAACCATCTTATTAAGAATGGATATTAATACCCTTTGGAGAAGCATAACTAGCTCAAATGATTGAGTGAAATTAAATAACCACCTATGAATACATGACCACTGTGATGGAAAACGCTAATTTGTTCAATGAGTAATTTCACGGTCTTCCTCTTAAAAATGATGTTGAATTCTAGATCATGCTTTTACCAAGGGAATTACCATTATCCGAGAATCTGTATAGAATGGATGTGGTTCATCTTTAGAAGCTGAGGAAATAACTATATGAGAATCGAGATAAAGGTTCCATACGCCCAAGTTCTTCTCTATGGGGTGCATAAGTACTCTTTATCAAAATGAAGGACGGGTCAATGAACCTTTGCATCAATTATCGTAATCTCAATAAGATCATGATTAATAACAAGTATTATCTTCCTCTGATTAACGTCTTGTTTGATCAGATACATGGAACAGAATACTTTTCCAAGGTGGATCTTTGGTTCGTATATTACCATGTTAGGGTGAAGAAGTATGATAACCCCAAGATTGAGGTATAAGAAATATGAATTCATATTAATGCCTTTTGGACCCACTAATGATCCAAGAATCATCATAGACATTATTAACAGATTGTATAGTGATTATGACAAAAAGGATTTGGTAGTTTCTATAGATGATAGACTATTATACTCTAAAACAAAAAATGAGCATAAAGAACATTTTATTACTATGATAAAGACCTTGTGAAGTGGAAATAATTATTCCAAGTACAGAAAATTTGAGTTCTGGTTGAATGATGTATCTTTCTTAGATAATATCATCAAAAGAAATGGGTTATCTATATACACTTGAAATAAAAAAAATTATGAATGGTTGAGCCCAACATCTAGGACCTATATCTATAGATTCTTTAGTTTTTCAATGTATTATCGCCGATTTGTGAGAATTTTTTTGTGATTTTCAAACCATTTTACAAATCTGACCCAGAAGGGAGTAATGTTTTCTGTGAATGATTAATGTGAAAAAAGTTTCAAGGAGTCGAAAAAGAGGCTTACCATTGCACATATTCTCACACATCCCACAATTAAAGACATTTTTGTTGTATTTTGTGATGCTCCGATGAAGGGTATGGGCTGTGTGTTTTTCAAAATTGAAAAATTCATTTCCTAAGCTTCATGGTTGTTGAATGTTCATGAAAACAAGTACCTGATGCATGATATGGTTTTGGATAAAGTGATTATAAATTTAAAAATTGGACAAGAGTATTTATTTGCAGTGAAATGTAAAATATATATGGATCCCAAAATCCTCAAGTATATATTCACACAAAAGAGCTGAATATTTACCAATTAAGATGGTTAGTGTTAATCAAAGACTATGACTTCTCTATTAACCACCATCTTGGGAATGCGAATAAAGTATAAGATTATCTAAGCCTATTGAATTTTTCAATTCAATATTTGATGAGAATTGAAATGGATAAGATCTTCTTAGATTTGGAAAGTATTTTCATGTGAATCATAAAGGAAGGAACATCATCAATCCTTTAACAAATCCTTTTCCAAAAACCTTTTTTGGAGAGGTTCAAGGATTCTAAAATAGTTGATGTGGGAATTTAGTAGAATGTAAAAGCTATAAGAAAAGGGAAATCCTTGGAGTTTAATGTTAATGATGATGGGTGTTGTGAGATTTGGTTCAGGAATATGTGTACCTTCAAATCCTTAGTCATAGAAGAAGTTTTTAGATAATGAAAATAGATCAAACTTCATCATCCACCTAGAAAGCTCAAAGATGTATTCAGTTCTTTGAGAACACTATTAGTGAGACAATATTAAGAATGAGATCGTAGAATATACATTGAGATTTCTTGTATATAAGAAAGTGAAATCAAAAAGTAAAAATCCAAGGGGAGGACACTACGATTTCCCATACCAATATGGAAATGGGAAAACTACACTATGGAATTTACCATTGATCTTCAAAATAAATCAAGAGGGAATAATGATATATGGATTGTGGTGGATAATCTTACAAAAAGTACACATTTAATTACGATATAAGAGGAATTATAACTAGATCTACTTTCACAGATATACATTAGGGAAGTTGTTAGGATACATTGAGTACCACTATTGATTGTATCCAATCGAGATCCATGATTCACGTATATGTTCTGGAAGATTCTCCAGCAAACTATGAATAATTAGTTGAACATTATCATGGAATATCACCCTCAATTTTATGGCCAGTTTGAGCAGACTATCCATAAACATGAGGACACGGTGAGTTCATGCATAATGGACTTCTATAGAGAATGGGATTAAAATCTTCCTTAGGTTGAGTTATCTTACCACAACAATTTACACTCAATCATCCAAAGGGATCCCTATGAAGCCTTTTATGGGGAGTGGTGAAGGACAACTGCATGTTAATAAGAAGTCTAGGAATGAAAATAGCTAGGTCCTAAAATGATTAAGGAAAGGGTGGAACAAGTTAACACCATGCAACAACACATCATGTCTGCTCAAGGTCAGAAAAAGATATATGCTGAAAATCATCAACGAGACATAGAGTTTATTTTTGGAGATATTCCATTCCTCTGAATATCTCCATGGAATGAATTGATGATATTTATGAATATGGGAAATCTTGGTCCAAGATACATTGTCCCCTTCATGATACTTGATCGCATTGGAGTGGTGGCCTATCGACATGCACTACCACCTAACCAATCTCTAGTTCATTATGTATTCATTGTATCACTCTTGTGGATGTACATATCTAACCCCTTAAATGTACTAGATCTAGAGGTGGTACCCATTGGAGAATGATATTTCTTATGAGGAGCATCCAGTGAAGATCTTAGATCATAGAGACAAAGTACTAGGAAATAAGTCAATACACCTTTTCAAAGTGTAGTGGAGAAACCACATGTTTTAAGAACCAACATCGGAACCAGTAGAAGTTAGGAGACAAAATTACCCCTATATATTTTATGGGGTGGGGGTGAAATACTAACATTAAGGGAGAAAATTCTCAAGGGGATAATATTGTAAATACTAGAACTTTTATAATTTAAGTTTCACTTTATGATTTAGTTAAATGTTATATTATGTAATATGGTTATAGAAAACACGTTAACTTTCGTGATTATATATTTGGATTTAAAATACCGTTAATAATATTAATATTGTAATATAGTCATTAAATATTGATAACATGATTAATATATATAGGGTTCTTTAACAAATATAATTGACATAGGAAAAAGTAGTGATGGATTCATCTAATACGATTTTACCCTATGAATACCATTTATCTTTGATTTCAAGGGAGATCGCATCACTCATATTTTCCCTTAATCAATCCCAAGCTGAGATCCAATAACATAAGCATGAGTGAAACCATTTATGAGTGAAGATGAAGATCATTGAGATCACGACCCAAACCATATTTTCTGAATGCCCTCACAAATGTCTCACCATTGGACACCTTACACATAGGGAATATGTTAGTGTGATAAAGGGACATGTATCAAGACCATCATAATATGAATATGTATATTGTATATAAAAATAATTTTTTTTCATTTTTATAATTTTTTTTATTATGATTCAATTAAGAACAAATTGTATTTTTTGGGTAATATTCAAATTCAATTAAGGTATTTATTTTGATGGATGAAGGGATTTTGGAAAGAAATAATATATTTAATAAAATTTTATTATTATATATGTTTCATTTATTATAAATGGTCCTATAATTTTTATGATGTGAAATGTAATTTTAATAAGGGTTCAAAAACTATTATTGTCAAAACATGCCATTTTTTCAATAAACGACAAATCATATTTTGTAATTAAAATTAATATATTTAAATCGTATTTCGAAAAAACAAATATTATTATAGGATTTATAATGTTTAAATTATCCAATGGTTCATTTTTTATAATTTACATAGATAATCATATTGTTGTGTGAAAATTAAATACTTTATAAACATGCGGTGAGTTTTATGACATCATAAAGACCCAAAAATGTTATAATAAATACTTTAATAGTTTTATTCATCCAAATATATTTTTTAACCTTAAAACATGATTTTAGGTTTATTTGATTAATTTTATTATTTCTTTATGAACCCTCTATAAAATATAATGTATTTTACAGTTTTAAATTTATTTAATTAAAAATGTGACTCACCTATACATAAGAAATTTTAATATTTAAATAGTTTAGTCCCTTTAAATAATAAAATAATGAAAATCTCTAAAATTTGGAAACCAACATGGTAGAAAACCATGTGAAGGATTGTGGTTTGAATGTTTTTTGTAGATTCCAAAACGTAAATATTAAAAAAAATATCTCCACATTCATATATAAACCAAGCCAATATCCAATTTATATTTACTAAAAATACTTTTAGAAAGACCTTAAACTTCCCTTGTATCTTTATAATCCTCCCCATGTGTCCCTAAACTCTTAAGAGTCCCTTTACAATCTTTTGGTTCCGTACTATTGAGTTAAGGCATCATCTCTTTCTCACTTATACTAAAGAATTTCTTCTAGGTTATACCCAATTATTTATAATTTCTTAATGATGGGGTATATTTACCAACCTTCCCCATAATTTCATTTTTATTTGAAAATGATTACATGCCCCTTTATCTCTCATTAAGACCTCCCAAGTACACCTTTTATCATGCTGAAATTGAATAAGGGTTCTTTCATTTCTCATCTATATCAAGGTTTCTTTTTCTTGGTATGCCTTTTATTTTCTATTAATAATAATGGGGTGTAATTTAAACACTCCCTCATACTACCCATATTATGTAAAAAATATCATAGTCTCCTTTCACTCTCATTAATACCTTCCATGTACACCCATTACCATCCATAATTTCATAAGGGTTCTTTCCTTTCTCATCTTTATCAATGTTTCTTTATATTATTATGCCCTTTAATTTTAAATTACTAATGATGGGGTATGATTTTTCACCTACCCAATACATCCCTTATATTGTAAAAATTATTATAGGACCCTTTATCTCTCATTAATCCCTCCCATGTATAACCATTACCATGCCCAAATTTCGCAAGCATCCTTTCCTTTGTTTTGTTATTCAAGCCAATTTATTATAATTTGCCTTCTTTTTAAAATTCTAAATGTGTTGACATCCTTACATACCCCATTTACTGTAAAATGCTTGTAAAAATGATGAGATACCCTTTTTACTATCATCATACCATTTTATGAATTTTTATGTGATTCTGTCATTTTGCCTAATTTTCACCACGATTTTCTATGCCAATCCAATTGTGTAGTGAATAATTTACCCATTTCCAATAAATTTTGTTATTATTTATGCACATAAATGTTTTTTGGAATTACATTTATGTATTAAAATATCCCTAATCATGGAAGAAATTAAAATTATGAATGAATCCATGTTTTATAATCAATGCGGCACACGTAATCATGAGAATGAAATAAAAGTGAAGGGCGCATCCAGAATTATATAGTGCTCAAAAGTGTTGTATAATGTTTGGTATCATGATACATAATTATGGGACAAGTGTGTACCTAATTAATTTATGGTAAATTTTCATCCATGAATTCTTGTTTGTTTAGCCTTGACCTATGTTTATGATGCAGTGTTTAAAGTTGTTTCCACATTTTCCATATGTTGATTATCATGATATATAATTCCTTATTATTCATGTTCCATTACACCTCAATGATCTTCCATGTCTATCATGTAATATTATATTCATGTTATTCCATGTTTACTCCCTTACTGGGCTTTCTGGCTTACCCCTTTATTATGTATTTTCGTAGGTTATCCAATGCAGTATTAAGCTCAATCATGTTAAAGAAGTTTTCAATAAAGATGTTTTGATTCTGATTTAAAGTTTTAATGAAATGTACCAAATTCTAAAAGTCAAAATACTTATTGACCATTTGGTTCATATTAAGTGTATATTTATGTAATTATATCATTTAGTAATGCATAATAAATAGTAGGGTAATTATATTAATGTTTATAAAATTATTATAAGAAAAACCATTACATGGAGGGATTTGATTTAATTATATAAACATGTTTTAATAATAATTTATGAGGTAGATAAATAAATAAAATACAAATTCTCACTGATGAACATTGTCTCTTCTTTGGTTATTCTCCTTAGATTTGCAATAAATCCTTTATAGGATGGATTTATGTGCACAATATGGCTTCTTGGATGAGAGTAAGTTTAGAAGTTATTTTGGATGGTTTTATAAAATATTTTTTTGATATGTTTGAATAAGTGAGGGGATTGAGTGCCCTTTTATATTTGAGGATTAGTGGCATTCTTGTAAATATCAAAAAAGTATTCACTATTGGGAGGTCTCCCATAACTCATATTCCTCAAAACCTAAATAAAAATGTATTGGATGTTACACGTGGTATATAATCACCTAAAACACCAAAAAAACATAATTCCCCATTTTATTCCTTGGGTGTTATGTTTATTCAATTTTACCCATCTAATTTCAACCACAAAAACTTCTCCCTTTTTATTTAACTAGGAAATTAATATTTAATATTAAAAATAAAATGAGTTTTAGTAGATAATTTCGAAATAATTATTATGAATATTATATTGAATCTATTAAATAAAAAAACATTTTCCTATAAAATAAACTTAAAAAAACACATGTGTGGCTGAATCTGGTTTTCACCTTAAACAAAGTTATTTTTTTTAACTATTTTTAAAACAAATTATTGTAAAAAATTATGATGGAATTATTAGATATTAAAAATTATTATTATTAAAAATATAGAATTTATTATTAAATATTCAACTCACTGAATTGGTGGAATTTAATTTAAAATTAATTACACAGAGGTAATGAGGATACAAGTTTTTAATGTTAAGATGTTAAAAAGTGTGCAATGTTTTTATATGAATATTCAATATGAATTCTTTTAAAATAAACTAAAATATTATAATTTATTTTAAATTTATATATTTTTACCTTAAAATAAATTCAAAATATAATATAAGTATATAAAATTTTTTTAAAAGGAATTTTGAATTGAAATTCCGTATTTTTAACTATTCATCAAAAATTGGTGCTTCTCAGAAAAATCACAAAATTTCAACCTATTATGATTTTGGTAATTCATTTTCAATTTTTTTTAAATATATTTTCTAAAATTATGAAAATTTAATTTTAAATTATGTTCATAAAGTGGAAGTAAGCCATATTTTAGAAAAAATACTATTTTTTTGAGAAAAATTATATTACTATTAAATGATTATAATTTATTTATAAAAATTAAATTAATAATATTTTTTTATATACTATATAGTTTCATAAGTTAGTTAATTCTATTCATAACCTCCATTCCAAAATCTTGTTGATAACTATCATATTAAATAATAATATTAATAGTATATTATTGTTCACTAAAACTCGATCATTCTTGTAATCCAAGATATCTAAGAATATTATTGTTTCATCTAATGAAAACTAATCAGGGTTTTTTTGAATAATTATATCTATTTAATAAATTGAATATTTCATAAAGTATTGGGTTATTATATTCCATTATATTCTTGGTGTTTCTTGTCATACACACTATCAAATATGATGGTCATATTTTATAATTTAGGTGTGTTATGATTTATAAATAAATTTTTAATTAAATCAAAAATATATATATTACATATATATCTAGGTGTGATTGTTTTGAGAAAATCATCATACATCAGTGATTTTAGAGTTCAAACCCATTCCACCCCTTTGAGTGTTGTTACCCCTAGGCGTATTTGTGTCATAGCCGCATTTAATATCTAGTGTGAAGATAGGGATTCATTTTCTGTAAAGACCACACAATATCTACATTACCAAACCTTCATGATATTACACTATACATACTCTTATCCCTATAATATATCATAGGTTGATGTTCTCTAAACATTGTTTTCCTAAATCTAGTTACCAATGGCCCTGCTAAACATCCTTTGGTTCCAAATGTAACACACCAACTCCAATAACCTATATTCATTGGTTATCTTACTAAATTGGTAAAATATACTAGGGATCTCATCCCAATGGATGGAATATTTTAGTAGTCTTGTGTGACTAAATACATACACTATTCTCACATTACATTTGAAAACATGAAATACAACTTTAAAAGTCTAGTGAGAACCATATAATTTATTTTACTATATCCTTGAAATAATTCATAGTTCCCTTATTAGTATCCTTGGGAATGTAACACATAATAAAGGGTGATATTAGATGCTCGATAAGGAGAATTTTACAAAACAACAATCATATAATAAATAAATCATGAATAATATGGTAGAGATGAACAATAATAAAATATTTTATAGAACTAATATCATAAAATCGAAATATATCCATAGATAATATGAAAACATGAATATTCACATGAATAAAAATAACTAGTTTCATAATGATAGAGTTTATAAGTTCATATATCATAATAATATTTTCATTACATTATTCTAGGAATTATAAACTTAATGTCAAGGCCACAGTCCAAGACATCATAAATAATTGGCTAATCATACACCAAATATCTAGGATAGTTTGTCTCATAAGACCTACAGATGCATTCATAGGCTATAATTGGACACCCATTACTTACTAAAAAAAATTAATTCATTATATAAAAGGTTTTAACATTAAATACAATACAAAATTAATATATATATATACATATATTGTATTTAGGAACATTCAAATGGAAGGTCAATATTTTCATTTATAAAAAAATATGACATTTTCATCATAAAACATCCTGGTTAATATGATGGGTATTTTCATTAGAGAATATCTCTATTAAATATTACTATTTTTCAATGGATATTGACATAGATGAAAATAATTTTAAGGGACTACTAATTATTTTGAGTAGAATACCTTTTTCATTTAGAAATAAGTTATTTATAATTTAAAAAATTACAGAATATTTAGAAACCCATTTTCATTTAATAAAATCATGTAATATTATAAAGGAATATTAAAACAAATTAATATTCATGATTATGGGAAGTGGTGGTCAAGTTTTATATGTTAAAAACACATTCTTTTTTCACTATATAAAGAAATTAAAAATGTATCATATATGAATAACTTAGAATATTCAATTTTAAGGATTTGTAAATAGAGTCACTAATATTTGGAAGTTAACTTAATATATCATTGAAATTTAAGTAAGAAAAATACTTCAACAATTTTAAAAAACATAGACATTGAAGGAAAAGTTCACCGAACTAATAGGAGATAAGGTCATCTTTTCTTAAAATATGTGTCCTCAAAGTTATTTGGTTCGAAATAGAGGAAAATGAAAATAAAATAAGTGAACTCCATATAACACTAGAGGGGAATAAAATATATTATTTTTAAAAGAGAAATGTATTATAATTTCCTTTAGTGAAAATTTTAACCGTAAACAATACAAAATTAAATTGAGATTATAGAATAAACTGTTACAACTACGGTAACTTTTGAATCAAAACACCTTTAAAATAAATAAATTTAAATAAAACATTAAATATAATGAATATAAAGATAATAGTTATATAAAATATCGAATGGTTATTTTAAACATCACACAAAATAAAAAAGTGGGGAATATGGGGAATCACTCAAAAAAAGAAACTTGATAAGAGAAATCTGGAAAAATATCGTAACATTGAAGTGAGAATAAATCCATGAAGTGATTATAGTTAAAAAATGTAAATAAACATAATAAAATATTAAATAAAACAAAAAATAAATAGATCCATGTACACACATAATCATGGAATAACATAGACAGTGAATATGTAATATAACCGAATGGAAATAAATCAGTTAAGAAACCCCTTACCCTAGGTCTAACATGGAATGTACATTATTTATCTTCTATAACTTTGGAATATATTAATATTTTAATTTTTTAAGAATATTTTTCATCTATATTACCTTATTATTATTATTTTAATTTATTTAAATTTCTTATATATTTATGAAATAAGTTGTGTTCATGTCAGATGTTTCGATGATGGTTAGTTCATAATTGGGAAAAAACATCGACAGTTTGACCATGTTCAAAGTGGTCCTTGTTCCATAATCTATATAATATTAATCGTAAAATAATTTTAATTTGTATATATTAAATATAATTTCACAATCATCCATGAAAGGAAGACGTAAAAAAGGAATCACAATGCTTTGTAGAGGTGAAAATACACACATACATATACATTATCACTTTTAATGGGTGTAGGGGTAAGAACATAAGTAATATATTATATTACCATAATAATAATTATATCATTAATATAATATATATTAATTAATTCCATAATAACAACCATCCTTGTAAGGTGGTAATGAAAAATTATAACACATCCCTTTGTGGAGGTAGTGGTCCTCAGATACATATGAACAATGATTTATTCTCCATGTGATGGTAAAAGAGATAAAATAGGGTTTTACCATAGTAATAATAATATTTAAGAATAGATTAGAGACTGGTGTTATTATATCATCATGGATTAAGAATATCCAGAGGGTTTATAAGATACAATAAAATTAAAAGGCACAGTTAAGATTTATACATCTTCTTTAGAAAACCACCTTTGGCTTACACCTTAAGCCCTCTAGATTGGTATTTTGAGGATACGAGAGAATATATGTTATGTTTAAAATGTTTATGAAGTGATTTGGGAATATATACATTAAGATAAATGGGTTTTTATGTTTGAGGAAGATATGAGGGGTGTTGTCCTTATATAATAGAGGAGATGAACACCCTTAAAATTACTTAAATTATTAAATTAATATAAATTAATATTCATTTTCAAGTATAAAAAATTTAATACCCTACCCCCCTTACCTAGAGTCGGTGCATTATTTTATTACATTGGAATAATACAGGGAAGTCATGTCCCAAATGACTGATCAGTTTACCAATCTTGGAAATAGATTACATACATCAACTTCACATTACAATTTCAAACATAAAATACAACATAGATAGTTATTTGAGAACTCCATTATTCCCTTTTAGCATAACCCTACATATCAATCATAATACACATCTTGGAAATCCTAGGAAAATAAAACATAATAAAGGGGTGAGCTCAGATGCTCAGTAAGGGTAAAAAATTTAGTAGAAGATAACATAAACAATAGGCATGGTGAATAATTGAAAACACATGCCTTTACAAATAATAAACCTAAACACTCTATAGAAGAAATACGAGCTGAGTAAATAAATTCGTAATAAAACATAGTCATGGCTATTCTCATAATTGAATAACCACATGAACCATCAATATTATTTTTATAATAAGGGAATGTATAATTCCAGACATAATGAAACATTTTTTCAAGGCCACGGCCAAGACGTCTAAAATTATTAAGCCATCGGCCAAAATCATATATCAAATTGGGAATGCCTCAGCAAATTCCACATCTAATTGTCTCATGAGACCTACTGATGCACCGAGGGGCGATAGCTAGCTCCACCCATCACTTACTATGTCCAATGCATTCCTCATATGAAAAGGTTGAAACATAACTTATACATTTGTATTAAAACTAACATAAAAAATGTCAATACTTTATCCATAAACCATGAATGGTATAAAAATAACGCACCCACAATCAAACAAATCACAAAAACATCAATACAATATGGAATATTTGTATAATAAATCAACCATGATCAAGAATAATATCCCGGAAAGGATGTTGACATAATTGAAAATAATCCGTATGAATATGTGAGATAAATATCCCTTTTTCATGAAATCAATTAAAAGTCACACAATTTATAATGTAATTCTTTTAAAAGATAGATTTGAATCAAAGTGTCCCATACCACTTTGATTATTTTGAACGGAATTAACATTTTAAAAAATTCATGTCCATATAAATAAATCCTTAAAACCATTTTGAAAACATGGACATTAATAAAAAAGGTCTAGAAAAATAAATATTTAAAACATTTAAAAAGATTTTTTAGTAAAAATTACCTTTAAAAATAATCCATTTTAAAACTATTTTATGAAACATGGTCAAGGATAATAAATTTTTCCCTGTAGATACTTATGTAAAAACAACCACAGATAATAAAGAGATTGTGAAATTATCCCTTACCTAGCACATTCCTTTGGTCAATGGTATGTTTAACCTCTTGTATAATGACCATATTCTGTTAATAAATTATAAAAATACCATATTAATATTTATTATATCATACATTATTCATTTTTGACTTGAGACTACCCATTTAATAATGATTTCCATGTTAAATTAACATTTTGGGTAATATTCACTTTCTTTATCGTACATGTTTTAACTTGTAATTATTGATCGTATCATTTATATCAAGATTTAAATACTTCCAGAATATAAAAAATGATTTATATATCAAATATATTTTGAATATAAATATTTATAAGAGATAGATATATGAAATTGAAGGCACTGTTTATGGAGACGGAAGGTCGTACATACACACAAATGTTGTTTCCTTTTTCATATCGTATTGAATGGAAGTATGTGAATAAGATATTTGTATATTTATATATATATATCCAATAGAATTTTTATTTCATATATTACCTACTTATTAATAATATATATTTTTATAATCATCATTGAATGGTGAACGTGTGAATGAATCTCATCGCGTCGTGAAGACGGTAATCCGTACATACGCACGAATGACTATATCATTATATTGATGGTGAAATAGTATGTAATTGGATGTTATATCATATATAAATAATAATTAACATGATATATTTATTATTTATGTTAGTTATACTCATTATTATACCCATCCAAATAATGAAGAGTTTGAATAACAAACAACACCACGACGTGGAGACGGTAAGCCGTACGTACGCACGTATGGTGACCTGGTCCTTTATATAATTGATAGAATAATTAATATGTTTTTACCATATTTATAGTAACATAATAGTATGTAGGAGGTTATGAAGTTATTATTTTGGTATAGAAACAACAAAGAAATAGGAAGTGGAAGAAGAAAAGAACATGAAAGAGGGTGGTGAAATTATTACCTCTTCTTCAGGTGATTCTTTTTGAATTGATCAAAAGGGCTCCGTAGGATGGATTTATGATCAAATTAAGGAGTCTAGGTTGATAAAAGGGAAGTTTAGAGGATATTTTGGTAGGGTTTGGTTGAGCCAAATGGCATTGGAGGTGTGATTTTGAGAGAATGGGATGTTCCCTTTTATAAGAGTGGTGAGGGTCACTTTAGGAAAATATTAAAATATTAATTTATTATACAATCATATCCGGTTTATAATGGCCCCATGTGAATTTATTTCGATCCCTAGGTGGTTATGGGTATAAATCCTCTCAACCAGTAGGTTTTAGACAAGTTTAGGTTACCATTTTAACCATATCTTTTATATTTAACACTTCGATAAATTGTTTAACTTTTACCATGTCTTCTTTTATTCTTACACTATATGGTTAATAAACATACTATAAACTTCCAAGAGAACCTAAAGTTATTCATTATTGAAATATATAATATTATTTAAGCCCATTTTCCGAAACTTATATTTTTAAGAATATTATATAAACCAATAATTTTGTATTTGTTTTAAAAACTAATTTATGTCAATTTTGGCACTATTGTATTTTATTTTGTGAAAGTCATTACATAGTTATCAATTCGAAAAAAAATTATCTAATCAACCCTAACATGTCATATTAACCTATAATATTAGTTTAATTCATCGTAAGTCTTAATTTAAATTTATTTGGATTTTTATAATATCAATTATTTTAATATTTCATTAATAAGGTAATTATTGCATCATCATTGTGTCATAAATAAATTAAATAACTTAATGTCTAAAATTTATAAATAAAATACCATTAAGTAGGAAATAATTTTATATTTCTAATTAATATTTACAACCGAATTTATATTTTGTGTAACCCTATATAAAAAGGGTTTAGTTATTGAACTTTGAATTTATCACTTTTAACTCTTCTTTAAATAAAATAATAATAAATGTCCTAATCGAATCCAATTAGATCCAAGAGGATCATATTTTATTCCTAGGGTTGTTTATAGTCTAATTACACATATCCTTTATAATTAAGAAATGTGTTATGGTAATTATAATATAATTTTAAACCTTAATAACCCTATTTACATTTAACCGTAGTAAAAAAAGTCAAAAGTTACTATTCACCTAAAAATATTTTCAACTTATTGAAAGAAATATTAATTACTGATTTCAACCATGTCACGTAGATTTTGGAAATTAAACTCATAGAAATGGTAAAATTTTGTTTTATGCATATTTGCAAATGCTTCTAGAATGTGGCTAAAAAACGTTAAAAAGTTTAATAAAATTTTATACATCTATTTTTTTTATAAAATGACTCCAAATAATTACATTGAACATATGTAGGTAATATATATATATATTTACTTAAAATAAATTTAAATAATATAAATAATTATTTAAATATAAAGTAGGTTTTAAATAATAAGGAAGTGTCTTTCACTATTCATCAAAAATTGAATGTTTCCAGAACAATATAAAAACATTACCATAAGATAATTTTGATATTATGAATTCAAAAATGAAGTCTATTTTATCAAATTCAAAACATATTAGTTTAATTTATTAATTTAACATTATTTCTCGTTGTCAAACCCAAAAAGCGGGTTTTTAAAAAGTAAAAACTATCAAAAGATTGATAAGGGTTTATGTCAAATTTAAATGTAAAATTACTTATAATGACCTAAATTGTATTAAATGAGAAAAATATAATCTAATTATACTTCAAAAACATTCAAATTCATAATTTAACACTATAAATTATTTCGATTAAAAAGTTGTTTTCAATTAAAATTTAGTATTTTTAACTATTCATCAAAATATAAAAATTATCAGAAAAGTACCAAAAATTTATCCAAACTAAATTTTTATGTCCCACTTCTAAATGAGAAATAAATTTTATTAAATTGAATATATAAAAGTGTCAAATATTGGTTTTAAAAAAGGGTTCTCCATTAAAAGGCGGTATAATTGAATTTTTTGAAAAATACTTTATTTGAAAAAATGCATTTGTTCTTATATTATGTATAAGAAACACATAATATGGATATTAAAATAATATAGAGTATATAAGATTCAAAATGTGGTTAATACTATTCATAACTGCTTTTTTGAACAGCTAGTTTGCTAAGTTGTGGTGCCCGCGAACACTGTGTTGCGTGCATCGCAAACTATTAAATTACTTTAATGAGATAACATACTATGAAATCTTGGGGTGTTATAGTCTCTTCTCCTTCAATAAATTTTTTCCTCACAATTTGAAATTTTTCTTCGAAAGTAAATGTTTAAAAATATAACAGTTCCTTTGTGGAAAACCCACATAAGAAATTGGGTTAACAAAATCTAGTCTTAATAAGATGGAAAGGGAATAAAAAAGTCACTGCCAAATTATGATCTTTATTAAGAGAACATTGGTGTAAATTAGAGAAATATAATTCGAGGAAAATGTAAATAGTTATATGGAGTGATTGAGGTTATCAATCACAAATAAGTGTAAAATTGAGGGTCTCAAAGCCATCAATCTATGATGATTTAAAATATCATTAACTCAACAAAACATAAGGTATTTGGATAACACATTTTTGGATTTAAGATCCCGTCTATAATGTTTAAGAATTAATTTATTCATAGAATAAAATGAAAATATATATACTTTACAAGTAGATTTTCATCCTTCAACTAATTTCTACCACAAACACATCTTTCACTTTAGAAGATAATAGATTTCAAAAATATTATATTTATCCTAATCGTATAGGGTTACAAAAATAATGAATTTATAATTCATTTTTCATAATATTTAAAAAAAATACATTATACAAACCATGATATTACGTATGTGAGTGGTAGGTGATCCACCCTTGTCGCCCATCGGTTGCAGGTTCAAGTCTCGCGGCCTTGCCGGATGCGACAGGATGTCGCCCGACCTCCGGGTTGTCCTTTTTATGACAATCCAAAAATAATCTCAAGAAATG
Organism: Viscum album; assembly: GCA_963277665.1. Taxonomy (NCBI): domain Eukaryota; kingdom Viridiplantae; phylum Streptophyta; class Magnoliopsida; order Santalales; family Viscaceae; genus Viscum; species Viscum album. The sequence goes on along the minus strand of OY728119.1, from coordinate 1,870,482,158 downwards.
ATTTAACCTTAATAATAGTATCCAAAGTCAAACATAATCGATTCCAACCTTTAGACTTATCCAAAATACTTCTGTCCAAACTCACATTACAAAATTTATAAGGAAGGTAAACAAAATAAAGATATTTTTTTCCATGTAATAACATGTTACTACATTCATCATTTATTCTTTTAAAACACTATAACAACCTATCTTACCATAAAACCTTATTGATTACATTCATGCACACTTATTTCATATAGAATACTAGATATACTCCTTCTATCCAAATTTTTTTTAAACTCCGACAATGATGGAATATACAAATCATTAATCATTTTCAAGGTAGTCAAGAATATCCAATATAATTTATCCAAATCAATCAAATATTATTCCAAAATCACAACCTCAGTATCAGAACCATCTTATGCTTTATTATTCTCTCAACCATATATTTTCCAAAACAATTAACCTGTTATTGAGTCACTTTTTGTGGTTCCACACAATCTCATGTCCTTAATGAAATTTTACTATAGTACAATAATTATATACTTTATAATTCTTATAACATGTACATCATTAATACAATACTCGAATGACACAATAATTTAATAACAACATAATAACTATAATCATTCTTCTTCAACTTCGGTAGTATCATAACTTGACTATTATCCAATAACATCATTTGGGGTATACTATGATGATTTGGACATTGATTCGTGTAGTGTCACAACTCCTTGAAGATGAAGCATTGTACATTTGGAACCTTTTTCATACCCATGCAATCACATACCTGGTGTCCTTTTTCTCCGCACTTATAATAAAACTCCATTCACTAAAAGCATTTACCATGCTGATTCTTTCCACAATTATCACATATGGAAGAACCCTTTATTCCCTCTTCACTTTATCTATCTATCTCTCTTAAATCTTTTTCTTGTCTTTATTCCCTTCAAATCCATAAGACTCGGAGAATTATTTACTTATCTTATTAACACATGATACTATTTCTTCATATGATGAGAATGTGTTGGAGACTATTTCCATTTGAAATGTTGTCTTAATACCATTAATGATATGATCCTTATTAATCTTTTCGTCATGTGTATTGATGGAATTATCATTCCTTCTACTAGGAACCATATCTAAACAATGGAATAAACTAGGTTAGTTTATGAATCACAAAGCATAATTCCAAACTTGTAAAATACCTAACATAAATTGAAAATATTATTCATATAATCATAATCATAAAATGTTTTCTTTGAGGAAGGGTTTACTCCTAAATCTTTCATAATGGATTGTAATTAAAATGTGAATTATCCTAAGAATATCTCATGAGAGAGTTGTACCCAAGAGTGTTGAAAGGCGAGTTTTCATGTACCAGGATACCCTGGGTCAAGCCCAAAACTCCTTGTCAGAGTTTTCTCTCCTAGGTACATCTGTTCCAAAGTCGCCTCTACATGATTGTATCCTAACATGTATGTATTTCTTGGAAAATACACAAAATATCTACAATACCAAAATTCTAGGATGCTCTTCTGTACTAATCCTCAAATTCTATCTTAGGGTAATTTTTCTTCATCAGACTTTATCTAAATCTAGTTTCCATGGTTGTTACTAAACTTCCACCGATACAAACTATAACGCCCCAACCCCAGTTACCTTGAGTCGGTGCATTATTTTAATACATTTCCATGATATAAGGAAATCTTGTCCCGAGAGACCGATCATTTTAGCAGTCTTGGAAATATATTACATACATCAACTTAACATTACAATTTAAAACATAAAAAACGACATAGTTAGTTCTTTTCAAATGCCATTATTATCATTTATTATAACCCTACATATCAATCATGATACACTTCTTTGAAATCCTGGGAAAATAAAACATAAGAAAGGGGTGAGCTTAGATACTCAGTAAGGGTAAAAAATTTAGTGGAATATAACTTAAACAATAGGCATGGTGAATAAATGAAAACACCTATGTTTAAAAATAATAAACACAAACACTTTATGGAAAAAATATGAGATGAGTAAATAATGTTGTTGGTGGAGTGAACTGGAGGGTTCCTCGATGTTCTCTCCATTCCAGTGACGATGGTGATCTCTGACGCAGCTCCTCCCACCTTAGTGGGGGATGGGGAATCATCGTCTTAGGGGAGAGCATGGACCTTTCGACCTTTCTCCAACCCGGAGTTCCTTCCACCTTTTCTGAAAGCCTTGATAAACCCTAAAGTTCCAGATCTAATTGATGGAGTGTCGAACCTTCATATATCCTCATATGAGTTTACAGAATCCTCATCCTTGTTAAATCTCACCCTGGTGGCTCGCTTCAATCATAGTAGGCCTTCAGTTGATGACTTCAACAGATTTGTCTCCGGATCTTGGGGTCTCCATGAAAGAGCGGTGGTTGGCTTCCTCGAGAGTAAGAAAATCATTATTCGGTTCGAATCAGAGTGAGATCACATCCATGCTTGGTCAAGGGCTCCTCACAGATTTAATGGATCTCGATTTTTACTTTTACGTTGGTCCTTTGATCTTCATATGAATCGTGATTCACCTTCTAATGTGGTTTGGGTATGTTTCCTTTCACTTTCTTTTCCGTTTCAAAACCCTTCGGTTATTTTCATGTTGAGAAATCTGGTAGATAGATACCTCTTCTCTGATAGTCAGACCGATGCGGTTTACCATCCGGTAAATCCCTGGGCGTCCATTGAAATGGATGCATATCACATTCCTTTTGATTTCGTTTATATCATGATTGGCGAGGAATATCGATTCAAATAGAGGGTTGTTTATTAAAATTGGACTGAGTTTTGTGGCTCTTGCAAGTGATTGGGACACTCAGTTGAGGTATGCCAAAGTGGACGCCCTTCATGGTTGATGAAGGTTCGTCTTAATGGGAAATTTGCTTCTGTGATCACCAAGGATAGTTTTATAAGTAATGCTTTGGAGGATGGTGTGATGGTGGGTCTAGATTCATGAATTGCAGAGCCGGTTGATGGAGGTAGGGGATTCTATCTGCCTGGTTCAATTGTGGATGGAAATTCATCTAGGTCTCATAAAGTATATTTTGAGAATGACCAGGATCCTAGGGCTTCTGGGTTTAAGGAGAATCAGGATAATCTGATGGTTTCTTAAGTATTACAAAGGTTAGGGCAGGACTTAGAAAAACCTGCTACTTCAATGGTTAGTCTGGGTACAGAGAATATTGGGGGAGGAAGGGATTCCAGCATTGCAGAGGTGGTCACCACGACCAATGATAAGGATTCTGAAAGTCATGATCTTATGGATAAACCTTTTCTATCTTTGAGTAACAGGTTTTAAGGTCCTTCTGATGACATGTTGGCTACAGGATTAAAGAATGATGTTTTTACAAGAGTTGATAGTGGTGCGGAGGCCATGGAGGGTCAGCAAGATGGAAGTATGGGGCACGATCCAGCTTCAGTGGGTGATGAGGTCTTGGAGGTTCAGCAGGATGAATGCATGGGGCATGAAATATTTTCCAGGACTGTGGAAGACAATTGCAATGTGGTTAGGCGCTATCCTTTGGTGGAGAGTACGGATCAGAGGCTGGGGGATATCGTCGAACCCTTTGATTCTGTTTCAATGGTATGATACTACAAAGGGAATGAACGTTTTGGGATTGTTAAGGCTGATGTCGCAGGGATGGTTGGTGGTGAGAAATCCCATGAGGGTCTACAGGTTGAAGGTAGGGGGAAGGAGTTGCATTCCATGGTTGTGGAAAAATCTTCTACTATGGATAGGGATTTCCCTTTGATGGATAGTAACATTCCAGACCAGAGGCTAGGGAACAACTTTGGGTGTCTTGATTCTGTTTTGAGGGAGTGAGCCAAAATAGGAAGGGAGAGTTCTGGGGGAGGGAAAAAATGTGAGCATCCCAGTCGGCCGTTCATTCAATGATTTTGTTCAAACTGGGAATCAAATGAAGGCTACAGCGGAAGGTCCTTTGTCTGCTACACCAAGAAGAAGACCAAAAAAGGATTACTCATACCTTTCGTGGCCAATGCGGACTATATCTTTCTCTAAGTGAAAAAACGAGGTGAATTTGGCTTTTAAAAAGGGAAGTGTGGTCAAGAAGTCATCCCCAGAGCAACCCGTACTTGATCATCTTAGGGGTCAAGTTCAAAGTGAAATATTTTAGAGGCATCGATAATGGGGATTGACTACTGGAGATGATGAATCCTAAATGGGATGCGGAGATGACTATGGTTATTATGATGTTTAATTCTATGTTAGTATGTGTTTTCTGAAGTTTGTGTTTAACTTGTTTCTGTTTGTGGTTGTAAGTTGGGGTACTGGAAACCCAAAAACCGGCTTTTAAAAATGAAAAGAAATTATTTGCAGTCAATAAATAATGTCGTAATAAAACATAGTCATGCGTATTCTAGTAGTCGAATAACTATAAGAACCATTAATATTATTTTCATAATGAGGGAATGTATAATTCCAGACATTCTGAAACATTTTGTCAAGGCCTCATCCAATACATCTAAAAATGATTAAGGCCTCGTCCAAAGCAATATATCAAATTGGGAAAGGCCTCGACCAATTCCATGTCTAATTGTCTCATGAGACCTACTGATTCACCAAGGAGATATAGCGGGATCCACCCGTCACTTACGATGTCCAATACATTCCTCACATGAAAAGGTTGAAACATAACATCAACAATTGTATTAAAACTAGCATAAAAAGTCAATACTTTATCCATAAACCATAAATGGTATAAAAATAACACATCCACAGTTAAACATAGCAAAATAAAATCAATACAATATGGAATATTTTTATAATAAATCAACCTTGATCAATAATAATATCCCATAAAGGATTTTGACAAAATTAAAAAATATCAATAAAAATTTGTGAGAGAAATATCCCTTTTCCATGAAATCAATTAAAAGCCAGATAATTTATAAAGGAAGTAATTTATAAGATAGTGTTGAATCAAATTCTGCCATAACACTTTAAATCTTTTGAATGTAATTAACATTTTAAAACATTCATGTCGATATAAATAAACCATTAAAACCATTTTGAAACATGGACATTAATGAGAATGGATAAGAATAATAAATCTTTAAAACATTTAAAATGATGATTTAGTAAAAAGTCCCTTAAAAAGAGTCCATTTGAAAACACTTTTATAAAACATGGACATGTATAATAAATATGTACCAGTAGATACTTACATAAAAACAACCTCAGATAATAAAGAGATTGTAAAATTAACCCTTACATTGCACCTTCCATTGGTCAAGGGTACGTTTAACCTCTTGTATAATGATGATAGAATGTTTTTAAATTATACCAAAACCATATTCATATTTATTATATCATAAACAATTCATTTATGACTTTATACTACCCATTTAATAATGATTTCCATGTTAAATTAACATTTTGGGTAATAATAGCTTTCTTTATCATACATGTTTTAACTTGTAATTCTTGATCATATCATTTATATCATGATTTTAATACTTTGAGAATGTAAACATTGATTTATATATCATATTTATTTAGAATATAAATATTTATAATAGATGGATATATGAAATTGAAGGCACCATTTAGGGTGACGGTAGGTTGTACATACGCATAAACGATGTTTCCATTTTCATATCGTATTGAACAGAAGTAAGTGAATAAGATATATGTAAGTATATACAAATAAACACACACAAACACACACAAACATATATATATATATATCCAATAGAATTATTATGTCATATGTTACATACTTATTAATAATATATATTTTTATAATCATCATTTAGTGGTGAATGTGGGAATGAATCTCATTGCGTCGTGGAGACGGTAATCCATACATATGATCGAGAAAAAAAACATTATATTGATGGTGAAATTGCATGTAATTAGATTTTATATCATATTAATTAACATGTTATATTTATTATTGACATCAATTATACTCATTATTATACCCATACTAAAAATGGCGTGTTTGAATAACAAACTACACCACAACGTGGAGACGGTAAGCCGTACGTACCCACATATGGTGACATTGTCATTTATAGTGTGGATAGAATAATGAATATGGTTTTACCAAATTTATAGTAACATCACAGTATTAAGTAGGTACTGGAGTTATTATTTTGGTATATAAACAACAAATAATGAGGAAGTGGAAGATGAAAAAATTTGTAAGAGGGTGGTGAAATTATTACCTCTTATTCTGGTGTTTCCTTTTGAGTTGATCCAAAGGGCATCATAGGTCAGATTTAAGATAAAATTATGGTATCTAGGTTGATTTATGGTATGTTGGGAGGATATTTGGGTTGGGGTTGGTCGATCCAAATGGATTTGGAGGTGTGATTTTGATAGATGGTGAAATTCCCTTTTATAAGAGTGTTGAGGGTCACTTTAGAAAAAAAATAAAATATTAATTTATTATACAATAATTTTCGGTTTATAATGGATCCAAATAAATTTTTTAGAGCCTCATGTAGTTATGGGTATAAATAATCTAAAAACATAGGTTTTAGACATGTTTAGGTTACCATTTTATCCTTGTCTTTTAGATTTAACTCTTAGTTAAATAGATTATCTTTTACCATGTCTTCTTGTATTCATACATTATATGGTCAATAAACTTATTATAAACTTCCAAGAGAACATAAAGTGGTTCATTAATAACATAAAAAATATTATTTAATCCCCTTGGCCGAACCTTAGATTTTTAGGAATATTATATCAACCAATAATATATAATTTGTTTTAAAAACTAATTTATGTCAATTTTGACACTATTTGGTATTTAGTTTTTGTGAAAGTCATAAAAACCTTATCAATTCCAATAAAAATTATCTAATCAACCCTAACATGTCATATTAACCTATAAAATTAGTTTAGTTCATCAGATGTTTAAATTTTAATTTACTTGGATATTTATAATATAAATTATTTGAATTTTCATTAATAAGGTAATTATTGCATCATCATTGTGTCGTAAATAAATTAAGATATTTAATGTATAAAAATTATAAATAAAAAATAATTTAGTAATATATAGTTTTATTTTTCTAATGAATACTTATAGTCGAATTTATATTGTGTGTATCCCTATATAAAAAGTAGTTTAGTTATTAAACGTTGTATTTAACACTTTTAACTCATCTTTAAATAAAATAATAGTAAATGTCCTGATCTAATCCAAGTGGACAAAAGAGGATCATATTTTATTCCGAAGGTTGTTTTTAGTCTAATTACACTTATCAAATTGAATTAAGACATGTGTTACGGTAATTATAATTTCATTTTTAACCATAATTACAATATTCACTTTTAACCGCAGTAAAAAAAGTCAAAACGAACTATTCACCAAAAATTATTTTTGTCTTATTGAACCATATTTTTCATACTGATTTCAACCATGTATCTTGGATTTTGGAAATTCAACTCACAGATGCGGTAAAATTATGTTTTATGCAAATTGGCAAATTCTCCTAGAAGGTGGGTAAAAACGTTAAAAAGTTCAATAAACTTTTATTCATCTAATATTATTATAAAATGACTCCAATGAACTACATTAAACTTATATAGGAATTATATATCTATTTTGACTTAAAATAAATTTAAATAAAATAAATTATGAAATAAATAAAATGTCGGTTTTAAATAATATGTTAGTGTTTTTCAGAATTCATCAAAAAATTAATGTCTTAAAAAAATTACCAAAATTTACCCTAATCTAATTTTTATATTCTGAATTCAAAAATTAATTCTATTTTAAAAAATTCAAAACATAGAAGTTAAATTTTTTAATTTAAATTTAGTTCTCGTTGTCAAAACCAAAAAACGGGTTTAAAAAAATAAAAAATATCAAAAGATTGACATGTGTTTATGTCAAATTTAAAAATTAAATTACTTATAGTAAATTAAATTGTATTAAATGATAAATTTATAATCTAATTATACTTCCAAAACATTCAAATTCATTATTTAACACTATAAATTATTTCGATTAAAAAGTCGTTTTCAATTAAAATTTAGTATTTTTATCTATTCATCAAAATATAAAAATTATCAGAGAAGTACCAAAAATTTATCCAAACTAAATTTTTATGTCCCACTTATAAATTAGAAATAAATTTTATTAAATTGAATATATAAAAGTGTCAAATATATGTTTTAAAAAAGGGTTCTCCATTAAATGGCGGTAAAATTTCATTTTTTGAAAAATACTTTATTTATCTGAAAAAATGAATTTCTTCTTATATTATGTCTAAAAACATAGAATATGGATGTTAAAATTATATAGAGTATATAATATTAAAAATGTAGTCAATACTATTCAAAACCACTTTTGGAACGACTGATTTGGTAAGTTGTGGTGGGATTGAACTCAGTGTTGCATATATCACAAGCTATTAATATATATTAATGAGAGAACATACTATGAAATCCTGGGGTGTTACAAAAAAGTTGATATATATATATAAGAAACGGTGAATATAATTCTAATTAATATCATAATATTAAATTTAATTAACTTTATTTGAGATTTTATCCCTTATATCTTAGTTTAAACCTTACATTGACCCTTTTATTGTTTATTATGGTAATAATTTCCTTTACTATTTACTGGTAATGAAAGTTACAATAAAATAAAAAGAGAAAAATAAAATAAAAATGGTTTATATTATAGGTTAAATCCCATTAACTTGTCCAAAGATAATATTTTAATAAATTTTAAATCACTTAATAAAATATTATTTAACATAAAATACCATTGAATTCATATATAGGACAATTGACATAACTGAATTTAAATAAATATCTAGATAGAAATTAGTTTTTATATAAATCTTTAAAACATCAATAATATGTTATATTTATCTAAAACATTAATAGAAAATAACAAATCACCAAAAATATATAACTCTGTAATTTTTTGAAATCATTTACTCGATTTTAATACTATATGCACAAGTACTACGTTGGCATTGCAGAAGAATTTAATGAAATTATTTCATCAATTAAATATAAAAATAAATTATCATCATAAAAAATATTTATATTTAAAATAAAAAATTTATAACCATTCATGATTTTATTTAATCCTTTTGAAATCATAAAAGAGATATTAAAATCAAGAAAATGAAATTTAGAATTATTCTTTACCTAAAATAATGTAAAAGATTTTATAAAGAAATAATGGAACCAAAATGATTTTTGCTTCAATTATTGGATGTGAATGGTCAAACTGCACTCATAAAATATATTAAAGGTAATTTTAGGGTAATTTTAATTCCTTTTTATGTTAGTTTTAACACTTGTTAACCTAATTTATAGTTTACTATGGTGATAAATATTAATCGTGGTATATATTCATTATAACAGAAGATAAAGTTAAAATATTTACCAATTTTGAAAATTATGATTCCAAATATTTAATTTAATTTATCGAATTTATTTCTTGTAAGTGGTAGAAATTAATTTTGAAATAAACCTGCAAAAATAAATGAAATATGGTTTTCTAGAAAATGTATTCCGAAGTATAAAAATATTTTTATATAAAAAATAAAAAAATGCTGCTTGTAATGATATAAATTTTATAATATTTAATATAAATTAATTAATTAATTTTTTAAACAAATTCATAAAAAGATACATTCTAAATACATGAAAATAAATTACAATTTTCTATAAAATAATTCTTTTCAGTATTCACTCAAAAATCAACATTTAAAAAAATAACAAAAAACCATCATATGACTATCATGAAATAATGATTTAAAAATTGATTACCATTATTTAACAAAAAATTTATAAAAGTGGATAAAATTAGTTATAATATCCACACATAAAAATAATGAAATCCTTTTTTGTAGAAAACATATTTTTGAAGCATAAAATTACTTCACTCAAAATTGAGAACATATATATTATGAGTTAAATAATAAATTTTCATTATACAGAAAAATTATACATAACTTTTATAATTTATTTATATTCATACCACCAAATTAATGTATATTTTATAATATTCACAGGTTAATACTAATATTTTATTTATTTAACATAGCTCGCATAAAGGTTGGTATTCTGTGTTTAGAATGTTATCAAGTATAATATTATTTTGAACTAAACGTTTATCATGTTAAATAAGTCTTATTGATCCATAAGAATCAATATTTATTTTTAAATTTTAATGGTATAGAATTCCAATCATCAATGATAACCATTGAAATATTATTTGTAAGCGTATTTGGTTCTTTAATGTTCATCTAATAACATGGTATGACAGAGTGGAAAACAATGTATGCTGGTTCAATGATTAGTGTGTCTATTTGAGATCCTTGACATGGTTTGAGAGGTATATTATAAATTTTATTTTTCAAAATGTTATGCAACATTTTATAGAATTTTTCATGATTACTTGTAGAAAATTAATCACCAAAACTCAAAAAATGTTTTGAGATGGGTAAAAATTATGTTATAGACTTATTCTTCTTATAAGGAGGAATTGATTCAAGTTATAGATTATATAGATTATTTTATTGAGGAAAGTTAATTCCATTATTTTTGGTGCTATGGAAGGAAGAGATGATCTAATATAATAAATGAGAATGAGATTATGGGTTTTGAAGGATCAAATGACAATTATTCAATGAAGTTGAGACATTAAAACCACCTCCCAAGATCACCATGTCATGAAAATACCAAAAGCTTGTATAAAATAAATAAAAGATTGCTACATTTCAACAAGGATATCAATTACTCTTATTCAAAAATCAAAAAAGACAAATAATGATCACTAATGAATAGAAAAATGAATCTTCCCATTATGGAGTATACAAGGGTTGTATTGAATCCCCAACACTTAGGTGGGATACAACTAAAAAAGGATGTGTTAGTGACTCATGTGGAAATGGATGAAGTGAAAGATAGTTTCAATAGAAGGGACTCCAAGTTGTTCAAAAAATCAAACAACACATCTCAATGGCTTGGTTATCTATATATAGTACTTAGGATACTTCTGATCAATTATATAAATTTTCTCATATGTTATGAAATGTTTGAGTAAATTGATACAGTTAAAACACAAGTTACCATACATGAATAATTCTCTATGTGTCTAATCATTTGGATTAATAAATATAATCATAGACATTGGTATAGTATTCCAAAATTAAATCACTTTAACATTTGAATTATATTCATTTAATCATAACAATATATACAAATCGTAAATTGTGATTTTATATTTGAGAATATATATAATATGTCTTTATGATATAGCCATATCATTTTATTTTTCCAAGTAATTGTCTATGATATCTCTACATTATAGGTAATAATATTTTTAGATTATATTTTATACAATATGACATATATATTATAAAATACAACACATACCATTTATAGAAAATATGGATTCATTTATTTAGGGATTATATAAAGTAATATCTAACATTCACTAAATCCTTACATACTTCATTCCATTTCACATTATATTTTATCATATAAAATAACTCATAAAACTATATCAAAAACAGCTTTTTGATATATTTTAAAACAATTTGGAAAGATATCACTAAATTCATCATGGATCACATCCTATATAATTCCATGAGAATATCCATACAAAACACATTTGTGATAAATATTAAATTGTTTTAAGGAATATATCTATGATTAATACAACTCAATCGACATTTGGAAATTAAAAGTGTGGCCCCCTGATCCATTGTAGTTTTGAAAAAAATTATGAATTTTTGAATTCATTTATGTATTCAAATAGAGTCTTATAGATATTCATTTGTTATACTAAACGTATAAAGGGGGATATATTGATCTCCACCAAACACATGTACCTTTATACCTATGTCTACTGGTTGTATCATATACAAGCATTCTTATTCATATGATCCCTTTGTTAAGGACCTTGAGAAACCCTGAAACACGTAGTATGGAAATACTATATATCTATATATTTTCTCTCAATTTTACAATTATATATTGATCAAGTATATGAATACATCACATTTTATTCACCATTAGGTATTATCACATCCTCACCCAATAGAAAAATAAAACACATAATTTTTATGGTTCTAATTTTATAATTGTTAAATCTATCAAAATATATGGTCTGGATGATATAATCTTTATATTTGTGGAAAAATATCATACTGGTTAAAAAATTGGTGACATAATCAATAACATACCCAAATACACTGTGATTTGCTGAGATACTAGAATTATGTATGAAAGTTATCAATGTATAAAGGTTATCATGTTATGTATATTTCTAATATGAGACACAAGGAAATCCCAATATGAAATATAAAAACCTAGTTTTCTAATGTCATTTTGTATTAAAATTCATGGTGCATACATTGAAGATTATATAGCACACAAAAAACTCTTTTTTCTATATGAGTATATTCTAAATCTCTTTGCAAATTCACACTTTCCAAAACCAAAAACATTCATCAGAACATAAAATACTCCATTATGAACATCTATTAGTGAAAAGTAATAGTTTTATGTTGAGTGGTTTCTAATCATTTTACTCTTTATAATTAATTAAAAAAAATTGAAATAATGAAAAAATAGAATTTGACTTTTTTATTACATGTTATATTTTTTATTCTTAATATTATTTTATAACATAAAAACCATTTACAAGTACCCTTATTTATCATATACTGAATGATAGACCACCATATATTCTTTATGTTTATTTAATTTTTTGGATTTTATTAAACTCATAATATATCATGGTAATTTTTACCACATAATAATGTAACCATAAAATAAAACCATTTAACAAAACTATTATATGAGTTACATCTACAATGAAAACATGATTAAATAATCATGGGATCTAAAAATAATATTCCAAATGTTAAAATATTTGAACATAGTATTTAAACTTCTTAACTTCACAATATCCAATGTTTTGATCTCAATTACTTTTTTTTACCAATATTTTCTCTTTAAAATTTTACCATCATCATCATTATTTAACCATTCCATAATACATTTTTCTTGAGGTTATGTTTTAACAAAATATAACACATTACATTTCACTTTATTAATATATATATATAATTCTTCTATTATATAAAGGGATATATAGTTCATTATAGGAACTAAGTATAACTCATTACACTTAACTTATTGACATAAAAATATATTTTGTGGCATTTAGGGTCATTAACTTTGAATCATGACTCACATAATATTTTATTTACAGACTTTGTTCTTCAATTTATCATAGAAATACTACCATTGGTCTCTTTGAAACTATATTTTTTTACAATACCTAATTAAGAGTCAATAAAATTAGGAAATAAATATTTTTTCTTTTTTCTTAATATACAATGAATATACCTATTTTACATATCATATATGATATTATATGTGGTTATATTTTTATTCTAAAATGAAAATATTTTTTTATAAAATATGTCACTGATCAGTAGTGGAATTTCAATTCCTCATACATTAGAAAATATGTAGGATAAAACCCAAAACTTGTATAAAAATCCTTTCATCCTTATCTACATTTATTGAATATTAAAGAATCAATTAAATCATAAAACATGTTCTCGATATCAATAATATCATATTTTTTATAAAAAACACTTTATTAACAAAATTCTATTATCATATAAGTGAAATAAGATGAATATACACATCCTTTAAATTGATCCATATGATATCCATATAATATAGAGAAATCGACCCCATATTTTACATGACCTTTTCTTCATCATGATTATATATAGTTTTTACTTCATTAAAATAATTAAACTGAAAATCCTGATCAATTGATTCCATTTGTTTGAACTCCAATATATTTACAATAGTTATAAAATATATATTTTATATCTTGGACCTTATAAAATCAACGAATTCATTTTTTATAACACTAATACTAGAACATGGACTCTCCATGGTGTTTCCCACAAACCCTTTAATATATCATAGAAAATTCATTTTAATAGAAATATGTTCCCTATGAGATAACTCTTTTCCATTTTATAGAAAAATGTAAATATTGGATATTTCAAATTTTGTTTTCTAGGATAAATATTTACCATTCATTACTATCAAAAAAATACCAGATCCTAGATATACATTTTCATGTTTATCTATCCACAAAACAATGAGTAAATAGGCTAATATTTTATTAAAATATCAACATTATGAAAATATTTAGAACAGTGATTCTTGAATTAATTCCATGTCTTAACCATGCCTTAGAGGATTCCTTGAGTCTCTCCAAATCATTGGAACAAACCATCAGATTTTGTATATTATTTGAGTGTAGTGTACATTTATAAATATATAATCTAATTACTTTTAAACCTTAAGTTTATTAATTTATGATTCTCATAAGAATCCATATTAACTTATTGAATAACATCAATATAGAATTTTTTCCATAATAACATTTCATTAATTTTTTAATCCAATCCAAAAATCATCTTGTATTATGTTTCTCCTTTTTAAGAAGATTGATCTCAAATTCAAGATTTATGATAATGATGATGAAATTTTATCTACAAAAAAATTCTTTTATCATATGATTATCATGTTTTCTATTCTTTTAAAATAGATAATTATTTAATGTTATCCATTTGAAATATGTCTCCTTTTTTAGTCTATATAAAAATTAGTGAGAAAAGATTGATATTTTTCAATGAAAATATTATTCCTTATAATTTCATTCACCATATAGTAATTTATGTAGAAATTTATTCAAATTATATCATTTATAAATAATGGGTGTTTGAGTGGAAAACTCATTTATCAATCCATCATATCGATAAAATCAATATGTTTACACTGATACTATAAATATTAGGTTTTCTGAGGTTAACTATAACCCCCAAAAATCAAAATTGGGGAACCTATCTCTTAGGTTTTCTTTGGTTTTTAGAGGAACCCTCCATTGGAAAAACATTCATGGTTGAATAATCATAGTCTTTACAAGTGTCTAGTTTTAAAGGAATAAGACGTGTAAAGATTTTATAGGGTAATTAATCTCATCATCTTTTAATTTTTGTTTGCATTTACACAATTCCATGATTATAATTATTTTTTTTTGGAATCCAATCCTTTCATTAAAATCACAATGTTCAAACCATTTTTATGTGTTACTCTTTACAGAACTCATAGTCCATATTATAACGACAAATTAAAAACTAGCTCTACTTACATATGTCCATGCACATCCAATACATAAGGTACAAGATTCCCTTTAATGTAATGGATTAAAATAATCTAAAATATAAAATCCCAATTTAACCAATATTTATGGGAAAAATAACCAACCCCCACATTTCTTGAAAATGCATAAGCCTCTAGGACATTGTGATGTTTGACCCAAAGTACCTCCATCCAAAGATACATTACTCATATGAGACCTCAATTTTCTTCAAATTTTAAAACATGATATGTATAAACTACATTTAACATCATCATTTATTCTTATAACCTATTACAATTCAAATTTATGGTATTATAAAACTAAATCAATTATCATACCAAGCATGTAACTCTCGTGATGCATATATGAAAATTTGTAAAATAATTTTAACTATATACAAAAAATAATACATATATTCATAATAAAAAAACTATATTTATGACAAAAATTTGAAATAAAATAGATAAATTAACAATTGAAATATTTAAATATTTGATTTGTTTTTGGAAAAAATAATAAAATATTTAATTACACTTTATAACTTTTGTTAAATATAAACACATTTATATTATCTTTTTTATGGAATGTTAAAAAATATAAGATATTAAATGAAATGTAAAAATTTTATATTCTAATATTTCTATGTAAGAAAATTTACATTATCTAAATATTAGATATTTAAAAAATTTCAAACCATGATAATATTAGTTATCAAAACTCTATCTAATATGAATTAAATTATTTATGAAGTAAGACCATTAATTTAAACATTAAAAATTAATTATTATGAAAAACTAAAAATAATTGATATTTTATATTATATATTTTTATTTAATTTTTATTTTTTTTATAACATTATTAATTAATATTTTAATTCTAATATGAACATAAAATATCTAAATTTTTCGTAATGACATATGATTAGAAAAGGTATTCAATATTAACATATAATATTATGGATATTTTTTAATAAGTGATTCACAAACATTTCTAGAATATTATATTATTAAATAACTGATAAAAATTTTAGAAATTAATTTAATATCTATAAAATAATTTTATATCATTTATAAAAATTTTTTAAAAAAATTCATTCGGTTCATAAATTAAATTTCTAATGAAAAAATAAATGTTTCGTGTATATCACATTCTATTATGTCAACCATTTCGTAAGGCCTGAATAAAAAAAAATTCCACCATATTTTATGATAGATAAATCATTTTTGGGGAAACAAGATTGAAAATTGGAATATAGTTAGAATCAATATGGTTATTATGATATGATACACTTTCTTTATCACATAAAACTATAGAAATCAATAATTTTGTAAGCTAATACAATACATATACTAAAATATAATTAAAATAATTAGACGATTTAAAGTTAATGATATGATATGATTTTATATATTATTTGGAGTAGTCCAATCAAAGATTACGACATCCCATATCATATATAAAGGCATTGTTCACATTTCATACTATATTCAATGATATATAATATGACATAAACTTATTTCATTTGAAAACATGATTTCATATGGGAGAAAGTACAGTAAGGCTCTGTTACCACATATGAGTTCTAATGGATTGAAGAACGCTTATTCAAGAGATTAAAATCCTCCAAACTAGATCACCATGCTACAGAAAAACAGAAATCATGTTTAAAAGAAATTTAAATAGTTTTATTTTCACTAATGATTTTTATTGCACTCATTTTTTCTATCAAACATTCCTGGTTAATACCACAAGGGAATAATCAATGGACTCTTCCCTCTAGGGTGTATCCATCGTATGAACTGAATCACTCAATTATTAAGTGGTATATTTGTCATATCCATGGTTTTCATGTAAATTTTGTGGTAAAGGATAGAGGAAAAATATATATATAATATGGATAATCATCAAGTTGTTATTATAATAAATGAACTAAATTGATTTTCCTTCATTATATAGTCCTTGGGACACTATTGATCCTTTCGTGCATTTCCTTATACAGTATGAAATATATTAATAAATGAAAATTCATATAAATCTTATAATCATTGAGCATGATTACTCTTCAATATGTTTTATTATAAAAAACAATTATGATAACTAATTTCATAGGTAAAATATTCATTAACATTGTTTCTTTAATGATCAACTAAAATTCAATTATTCGTATGTTTCCTTATGAGATTAACATTATAATTCCACATATTCTAATACTTGTATTATAGCCTTATGGTATTTCTATAGAAAAGGATTTAGAAAAGGAAGTTTCCATGATATCCCTATATCATATCTTATGACATGTATTTAGTTTATATGGAATAAAATATATCAAATATATATTATCAATAAGACATAGACCATTTATACATCTATGTTTTCATGGATTTAGTGAATGCCTCTATTGAAAAATGTAGAGATGACGTAGAAATGGAATATTTTTTCATGGAAATTGGATCCCAATGACATTTCCTTCATATAATGTCTTATCGTGGGAAGAATTATAACACTATGGTTCAAATAGAGTTCATTTATTTATGATTTTTTAATGTTATGGGATAAAAATTTTGAACATTTAAAAAGTAAGGAGAGATTTTTTGTTTGGTGCATGGTTAGTTGTGTCATGCAAGATATCCAATGCAATGAAACATTTACTAAAGGTTTATGTATAGATAGATGAAAAATAAGTATAACAGTGTAATATAACATTGTGAAATGGATTTTTTTACCCATATATGGTTAGGACATTTATGTAGATGAATAGACTAACCATGAAATCGAACCATAAATACATAGGATTATTACACATATTTTCATTTCAAAATAAAATTTCACTCCCATAAATTCCATTGTTATATTTCAATAGTGTTATATAGTTCTGGGACATATTGAGGAAAATTTGGGCCTTATATTTCAATTAAGTTTTATTTTATTATAATAATAAATAAAATCAATGATAAATCAATGGTTTGGTTTTGATGAATTCTTCAAACCATAATTCTCTCCATGTCTCTCAATTAGTATTTGAAACTTCTATATTTTTTATAAATTGTTATTTATTTTATCAATTCATAGATGTCGATTGAAGAATTTTTTATCATGGTTAATGATTGATTGATTCATCTTGTAGGTGTGATTTGTGTATTTATGAATTTTAGATGTTATTTAAACTAAATGACTAGGTAGGTGGATCAAATATCTTCAAAAAAACATCATATGTGGTATTCATTAATATTTTTCATTAAATAATAGCTTTCATGAATTGTGTATAATTTTATATTTATATCAAAATGGTTATTTTTTACGAGATCAAAATTTGAGGTAAATTTTTTATAATTAAAATTTTTAATAAGAAAGGTAAAATTTTAATCGAAATCAACTATTTTCAATTGAGCGGGCATGATTTATCTTGGTTTTACGAAATATATTTTACAAATAAACTAATATATATGTTTTCGAATTAAAATGTGTGTATTAATGGGTTATTAATGGTTTTAATAGTTTAATTGATTTTAATTGATAATTATTATTTTTGGAATCAATTGATTTTCATAAATTCAGTCTATAAATGGTTACATGGAAATTCTTGTTTGACTATGGTTTGTGAAATTATTATTATAATTGATTGTGTTTATGCGTGATAAAAATAAATTAATGGGACATTCGGTTGAAATATCTAAATTTGATAAATAGTTATGGTTGTATTGAAGTGTGTGTGTATTATATTTAATAATATGTAAATCTATATATTTATTAATGATATAAAATAAATGTTCAAGTAGGAATAATGTTTTAGATCTCAAAAATGTCTCCGTGGAAAATAAAATTAATAATTAGGGGAATGGAAACTGTACTGAATAAAATATAAAGAGTGTCATCCAAACAACCTTTGGAATACATGCCATCCACAACATAGTTTCCCTCATTCAATGTGTGATATATCACTAAATCATGATCAATAATGATTCTGTAGTACCTTATATAATAATAAATGAACTAGTGATCAAGTTAAGCACCCTTCATTAAATTTTTCAAGTAGATACAAGACCATATCTACTTCAAGAATATTGATATTATAATGACTATAAATAATGAGGCCACTCAACATCAATACTAATTATATTAGTGGAAAATGATCCTCATAATTGAAGGTAATTAATGATATGATGAATGATCTATGCACATCTGAGATAATTCAATAACCACTCATGATACCATTGGAATAAGGTCTTTGTTTATTTAGATTTAGAGCAACACTCTGCACTGCCCATGCGAACCAGTGACCCTATGGACCAATTACATAATATATATGAATATTAATATCTCATTAGCGAAGAATTGAGATTAAATCAGACTTGATGTTTCATCACAATGAATGTTGACTTTAATTATCCATCATTGTAATTGTTGGGATAACCATGGACAAATGGTAACAGTCATTATAGTGTGAGTTATGGACATATAAAATGATTTCATTCCTTGTTAATTATATAAGGAGAAAATTATATGTAATACATGGATTTCTAATTGGATTGTGCTCTATAATCCTTATCCTGAAGAATTTATTAGTAGGGAAACTAAGAATATCCATCATAATTTTACAAACATAGATTTTACATTTGTTTATGGAATGTGATTAATTTGTGAAAATAGAGATGAAATTTTAGTTTATTAGAATAATATTTTTATGGAATAAATATTGATATATTTATTAATTTAAATTATTATTGATAATACTTCCTTAGACATACTATGTATTTCCATGGAATTTTTTTTTCATATAATGATTGGATAGATCATATTTTATTTGTTTCAAAACACCTCTTGATTTATAATGTTTTATTATCATTGAATAATAAGAAAATTATTTCAAGAACAAAAAATATTGTTTTGTTAAAATATTACAATTTTTTTACTTTGGAATTACATGTGAACTTTATAGGACAAGCATACAAGGTTGGACATGATTCTATTAAATTGAAGAAATCCTTAATCAATAGCGGTGAATCAAATATCCACATAGAATTTTTAGTAGAATAGATCATGGATAGTGGTTCAATATTTTTATTATTGATCTCATCAAGACATTATTTGGTTTTACTTAATATATTAGTTTTGTGGGGGCCTTTGTAAAATAATTTTATTCATTGTAAAAAAATTCTTACTCGGTTTTTAATTCGAAAGAGATTTACATTAGAAATAATTTTTTTTTGATTTAATAATTGAGGGTAAATAGTTAAATATAATTTCATCATCACTCAAAAATTACAGGATACCTCTATTAATCATGGTATTTTCATGATGCATGATAAAATCTATAATAAACATAGAATTATTCTTGAGTGTTAGACATTAATTTCAGCCTTCTAATCATGTGTTTTGAACTATGAGAGGATTGGGATAAGTTTTGGGGGTTTATGGTTTTGTGTTTGTGTTAGTTTCCTTTTAAAAGGTTCACTGTTTGATCATGGTTTTCAAAAATTATATTAATCTTCAAGGTGTGGAACATGGTTAAGGTGCACAGTTTTCCAAACGATACTACCTTACATGAAACACCATATGACTTACTCCAGTGTAGAAAACCAAGGTTGTCACATTTTTTGAGAAACTATGCAACTAAATAATCTGAGTTTCTTAGTAGAGGTAGTAAGACATGAATAATTGGTTCATGGCTTGGATAACCGTGTGACAAAACTGTGGCTGTAAGATTTAATTAACCAAAAAAATCATTTTTAATGGCTATTAACTACCAATTTTGACACGTTATTATTCTTAACCAAATCAGTCTCGAATACTGACATTCCATAATCTATTCATACCATTTTCATTCCCTTATAAGCTTGAATAAAGTGGATACATGGGTGTTGAGTATTGTGTATCAAGGTATGTAATCCAAAAACCTCTAATCATTAAGTTCCATTAAGATCTAACTCTTATACACTATAATTAATCACAGATATGTCATGGAATTTCTAGATCTACAGATTAAAATTCCATATAACAAGGGAATTGATGATCATTGGTAAAATCAACACCAAGATCCATAGTTTTATCAACTTTAGATTATTATACCAATATTTTTATTGATAGTTGATCTTTTTATTTATATATAATATTGTCCTTAGTTCTTAGCATGGATATACCTTACCCTTGGTCTTAGTTTTCTAAATAATGATGAATTGGGAATTGATCTAGGATTTAGTGAGGTCTTATTGGTCTCAAACATTTATCTTTAAAATAAATCCATCATTTCACCTAAGGTAGGAAGTCTATGTCATTTGCGCATGTGTATATGGGTTCCTGGAATTATTCTTTGGTCCATATTTGTATCCTCATGAGACCAATGTTGATGCTTGATTATATGTGGTTTGTGTGTCTCTATGGTACCTATACTCGATGTTTTAACATATGTGGAATGTGATAGTTAAGAATCCTTCTTGTTATAAAATGATATATGATATGTCATTTGTATCTTATATTAAATAGGTTGTTGTTATATCATTTTCAATTGACTGTGTTGGTTGATCCATATGGATTTCCCATAGAGGGGTATTTTTCATATTCTTGGTAGACATTTGCATGGGATATCCCATAAAGGGGGTTTGTCAGATGTGTTTATAGAGTATCCCATTAATGGGGCGTGTTAGGAGGTTGTTTAATGTTCCTTTCAGTATGGATCCAAAGTAAGTAGATTAGGTCGTTGAGGAACCTATATATGTATTAATCTTTTTTGATATACATTTTTTTTCTATGTTTTGTTTACTGTCTTGGAAATCACTAGTATAGCTTATTCATTTATGTTAAGAATTGTTGGTGGTGTTCTAATAAGTTTCTTACTCACACCCAACTCCACTATCTTGATGCATGTGATGATTTCTTGACAAATAATCTATGGAAATTAAAAGGGACCATGGTGGGTGGTTATGTAGTAAGATACTGGCACTGTAGGATGCACCTTGGTCATATATGTCTATTATTGTTTCGACCTAGTTTCCATTATCATGTATGTTGATCACCACCTATGAAGATCCTTTTCTTATTTTACATTGTGTTATCTGATATTCCATTCTACTATTTCATAGTTCGGTATAATATTTTTATGATACTTCTATGTAGATTTATTAATTCCATAATTTATTTCTCATTTTTTGATTCTGTTGTTATTGGATGCATTATATACACTGATGTTTACCTGGTACTAATGTCATAATATCCCCAAGTGATCTCATTTTTTGGATGTTATTCAAGAACCTCTTGTGTGTGGGGAGGCATGCATGAGTCCATGTGGAACATTATCTCAGACTCGGTGGTTTGGGTCGAGGCATTAAAAAATAATATTAGAGAACCAGTCTTACTAAATTTTTTATCACTTTATTTATGAAATGGTAGACAACATATAGGATGGTTTAGACACTTATAGGGGAACTATGTAAGTTCTTGGCCATTACTGCATTGGGGACCTTTGAATTTCCATAGAAATGGGAACTGATGTTCCTTTTAATCAATGTTTCCTTGATATCATTCACTTTTTGTTATGAACATGATCTTATATATTAATTTTTAGGTTCTGTTCTATGTTCATCAATCATTTTTAGTCACATAGGATCACATGACATAAGTTTTTTTCATGAATTAGATTGTGCCCATATAATTAATTTCTATTTAAAATTATGATATGATGTTTTATTAAATTAATTATTTCATTTTTTTTGAACCTAAGGATTTTATGCATTAATTTATATATATAGTTTTTACCAATGTTCATGTATTGGAGGCTATACATGAGTCTTTATTTGTTCTTAGGGGGTTATGACTTTATTTGGTGGGTAGCCTCTCTTGCTAAACCATGTTGTAAAACCTTGTGTGATTGAATGTGATCTATTTTTAGTCTTCTTATTTCGATGTCGGATTTCACTAAATGATTTTTCGGGAATTTTAGAAAACACTTCCTTATAAACATCTTGTGAATCCACTTATCCCAACTATTTTTTAAGAGGCAGCTATTGAGCACAATTTCATGGTTTCTCTATAGTCTCACGTAATAGGTTCAATCCATTTAATAATCATCCATCTCATACCCATTCAAGAAGGGGGAACCCATAGGGGTGGTTTTAGGATGCTCGACTCTACTCATGACTTTCAACTATCTCATCTCCAAGCCTTACAGGTTATTATAGGCCCCCAAGATGCAAAGGATTGGGTTCTAGTCATCGATAGGATCTCAGACCTTTTAGAGACCATGGAGGATTATAAGGTAAATTGAGCAATTTTTTGTTTAATGGAACAACTAGAAGGTGGTGGTATGTTATGCTTCATGCTGCTATACATGAAGGGATTCCATGGGAGACCTTCAAGAACCGCTAATTTGAGGAATTATTCTATGATTTAAAAAAGATTGAAAATTTCAAAATATTTTATGTGTATCCAAAATGGGATGATAATAGTGTTCTCTTATTTAGATTGATTCTCTGATTTGATTCACTTTTCTCCTATTCAAGTTGGGGATGAGGTGATGATAGCCTGAAATATTGAGATTGGTCTTTATCTGGAGTAAACACACTAACTCAAGAGTTGTGACCTAACAATATTTGTTTCATTTCTTTATAAGGATCTTATTACAAAGAATGGAATTGAGTAAGATAGATATATATGTCTTATTCCTAATAGCGGTGGTTTAATTAGTCACTTTTCCTCTGTAGTCCCTCTTGATTTTTTTTGTAGGAGAAAGAAAAGGAACCAAGAGAAAAGACACTAGGGTGGTCGTTGATAGTCATTGTGGGGAATATGTTTTTGAATCCCACTATGAGATATGGATCTAATTAGTGTCATAACTATGGGTGCAAGGGACATTACCTCATGGAATATCCTATTTATCTGAATACTTTTCATTGGTATGGAAAACCATTCACCTAAAGTGGTTTTTTGATATGGAATCAAAGATACACATAGAAAAGTCATTGTATGGTTGGAGTGGTGGACATCGAAAGTAGGTGTAGACCCCACAAGATTTAGTGAATCAGGTGACTCATGAGCCTATGGCAAATAATAGAGACATTTCTGGTTGGGATAATGCTGTTAATCAAGAATCAGTCAAAGGTGGAGAGAGACCTTTGATAGTTCATGGTACATTTAAAATTTATTCTACACTATCTGTTTATTTCCTTTATACAGGAATATCCCACTCATTCATATCAACTCATGTTATTATTACGTTATACATACCAGTTAGGTGCTCATCTAAGTTTTTATATATCAATACACACCTAGGATGGTATGTGGATGATATTAAAATATATGCAGAATGTCTTATTTGATTTTCTTGATTCATGAATGTGTGGTGACGGGTTTAGATATGATCCTTGGAATGGAATGGTTTTCCATCTACCATGATCATATCTATTTTTATCAAATACAATTGAGTTTTATATTGCCTAAAGGGTATAAGTTCAAGTTGACTATTGAGTGGTATGTCGAGTCATGACGAGTTGGATAAAACCAAATTATGGAGAACTATTTTTATCATAGGTGGTTAGTGCGATCCTTATAGTGGAATATAAAATGATCAACTTCTATTTTCCAACTATTGTAGACCAATTCTATGATGTCTTTCTAGAGGATTTCTTATAGTTATCTCCAAATAACAGAGTTAAATTTGATATCGATTTCATTCGCAGTTCATTAACTATATCGCTTCCACCATATCTCATGGCACTAGCTAAGATAAAACAACTCATTGCACTGCTTGAAGATATTGAATCTAAAGTACTCATAAAACTAAGAACATTCCCTTACGGTGATCTTGTTTTTTTCACTAAGAAGGTGGAGTCTAGTCTTCTACTTTGTGTATAATACAGTAACTTGAATCAAATCACTCTAAAAAACATGCACCCATTCTCAATTATTGATGACTTGTTTGATCAACATAGGGTATCTCGAGGGTTTTCAATGATAGATCAATGTTTCAGCTACCATAATCTTTAGTAGAAGGGAAAAATATTCCAAATAAATTATTTATGAGTACATATGGGTTTTATAATTATCTGTTTATATCTTTTGGACTAATGAATTATCCAACTATGTTCATGGATCTCATAAAAATTACCGTTCAGCAATACTTGGAATCATTTTTCATTTTGTTCATTGATGACATCATGAAATATTCCATGTCAATGGAATCACATGATAGAATCCTTGAAATCATATTGAGTATGATTCAAGCTCATCAACTTAACTCAAATTTATCAAAGTAAAACTTTTGGATATAAGAGGCTCACTTTCTGGGACATGTGTTTTCTAAAATAATAATATTGTTTTATCTAGAGAAGGTAGATTTAGTTATATCTTGGTGATGACTGAGGAAATTTTTTTATATTAAAAGTTTCATTGGATTTCATAGGTACTATAAGAGGTTCATTCAGGACTTTTCTCACCTAACAGTTTCTATAACAACACTTACTAAGAAGGGATCAAATTTTTATTGGATTGAACGATCTGAAAAGGCCATATTAGATTTGAATAAGTGTTTGACATCATCTTTAATTGTAATTATTCCTATTCTTAGAGTTGGGTATGTAGATTATTATGATGCATCTAACATTAGTTTGGGTGATATTTTGATGCAGGGTGATAAGGTGGCTACATACAGGTCTCATCATATATGGTACCATGAGAAAAACATCCCTTGTCACAAATTTGAATGGGAATCTGTGATTGATGAATTTTAATGTTGGAAATACTACCTCATTAGAGAAGTATTGTTCATTTATAACAACCATAAGGGTCTAACATATATTTTACCTTGTCTGAACTAAATCTCAATCCAATGTAAGGGGTATAATATTTAAATATGTTCAAAATTATGATTGATTATTCATTGGGGAAAGGAAATAATGTTGAAGATTATCTAAAAATGAATACACATGAATTCTGTGAGTGGACATCAAGATCAGATAAAAATCTTTTTGATTTTCTAGAATATTGTTGAGTGGGAGTAATTGAGGATTGATGGGTCGTGAAATTTTCAACCTTAGTGATCATTTACAAATTAGTAGACAAATTTAAGGATTCAATCTAGAATGTTTTTTGAATCATTATAGGTCAATGATTAATTACTTAATTTTAAGGTGGAACATAGATTTACGTAGTGTGCTTCTAGTTTATAAATGGGTATTGGTTTGTTATTCTATAAGGGAAGAGTTGATGAGAGACATCTATGATTCATAGTGGGAAGTTCAACCATGATCAAAAAACATTTATCATGATGTCAAATGGAAATTTTGGTACCCTATCATGAAAAGAGTCATTATATGATTTGTATCTCATTTTCAGAAATTTCATAATATTAAAGTTGAGTATTAGAGTCATTGAGGGTTTCTCCAACCAATTCATGTACCTGTATGGAAGTGGGATGAGGTAAATATGGATATTGTGATAGGGTTTCCTAGGTACACAAGAGTTTTAAATACCTTGTACGATGTAGTGAATCAGTTTATCAAGGTTTCTCACTTAATAATTATATGAGAGAATAACTTAGTGTATGGTCTTGGAAATCCCTACATTTGGGTGATCAATCATTTTCATGTAGTTACTTTGAGTTTGCTATCTAATAGAGACACCTATTTCACATGGAGATTTTGGAATGTATTATCTAATTAAATGGGGACACTGTTGATGTTGAGTAAATATTTCCATGCACAAACAAGCATACAGTCAGAGAGAATGATCTAGACATTAGAGGATATTATTCTAGAATGTGTTCAAGAATTTTAGAGGATCTTATAATGATCACCTGTCTTGTATTGAGTTTTCCTATAAAAACATCTTACATTGTTCAATTTAGGTATCTCTATATGAGGATCTTTATTGATATCCATGTGTTGTTCCACTATAATGTTCTGAGGTGGGTGAATATTCATTTTTTGGGCCTATTATGGTTTAGGATACATCATAGAGGGAATTTCAATTCAAAACATGACTGGTTGTAGATCAAAATAGGTATATATTATATTCAAATATGAGGATATGACCATTATAGAGAATTGAGGGTAACAAAATTTTATTGTGGGTGTCCCATCAATTTTGGGATAGGAATATGAGGAAACATGAGAATTTAT
The DNA here is from genome assembly GCA_963277665.1 of Viscum album. Taxonomy (NCBI): domain Eukaryota; kingdom Viridiplantae; phylum Streptophyta; class Magnoliopsida; order Santalales; family Viscaceae; genus Viscum; species Viscum album. The sequence goes on along the minus strand of OY728119.1, from coordinate 1,870,454,840 downwards.
CACTATATTATTTTTGGATATTTTAAATCATCCAATGTATTGTGATGGTGGACTATAGGTTAGATATTCATCTATGGTACCAAGGTATGATGAATGTGTCCCATGTGTCTTAACTTTAGAAGTACAAGCATGATTGTGTGTATGTGTCTGACTGTGGGGATATTAATATGGATTTGGATGTATATATTATAGATATACCTATTCATATTATATTTTGAAGTTATAATGTTCTATGAGGGAATACAGTTCCTCATTTTGTAGTCTTAAGGAAGAACAATATGACTCAATAATAGATATGGGACCTGTAGGAAAACATTCGGGCATAGTGGCAGGAGTTATATGAGAATGATTAAAAGATTTAATTATCAAAAATGACAAGTCCTTATAGTGAGAGATAATAACATCATAATATTTATTTAGGGGTTTTATTCATTAATTTCAATTGTTAATTTTTTTTGAACTAATAGTTTATAGGGAAGAGTTTTGTGGTTTTCGAGTTTGTGTTGGGGTGTTTTGGTGTCCTTTCTAAATGATCAAGGTTTGGGAATAATTGTGACACATACATTTTATACATATATATTACATCTAAATTGATGAATATTCTTTCATTTTACAAAAACATACATGAGAAATATAATATTTTAGTGTCTTTAGTGAATATACACAAAATAATCATATTTCTTGAAATATATCAAAAATATAACAAAATGATCTTCCCTATTTAGTATTATTCTTTGAAATACCCATCTTATAACCTTTAATCATAACTAGGTGAACGTAAGAATAATAAATGGTTAGTTCAGATATTTATAAAGGTCATACATGAGTGATATCAATTGATGATCAAATGAAATCATATGGTAAGAATAAGGGTATGAGATCATGATTATAACGTAAAAATTTAATACCCAATATATCATGGACCATAAGCAAGATTCATGGAATAAAACACTATCCATTAACAAATGAATTATAATATTGGGAAATCATCATTACTCCACCTTGAACCATAGGTTCATGTCATAATATAGTGGATCCATCATATGTATGGAAAACATTTCAATTTTTATAGATCAAGCATCAACACCTATTTCCATAGTGGATCAAGCACATCATCTTTTTTACCATAACCTATTAGGTGCATAGGATTGTTTCACAAAGCGCATCAAGTACATCGACTTATTTCCCATAATTATTTGATGAGATATAAAAACAACCTAATTTATTAGAGGGATATATAATTCCAGTCTCACCCACCACATAATGGAAAATATACAAATTTACTCCCTAAGAACATTAAAAATTCATCATATCGTTGTATCATAACCCATGCCAACAAAATGGGTTTCATAAAAATTTCATCAATCCAACATAGCACAACCCATGGAATGTGTGCTATAAACATATCATCATTTTAATCATAAACAATTTATAGAAATTATAATTATTGTACAATTATGTTATATCCTTAGTAAAAAAATAGTAAATTTTAATGTTTTTTTTGTCATTGATGAATATAAATTCCAAAAAATTATCATTACAAGAATTCCTAAATAAAATACCCAATCGAGTTTGAAAATCAAATTTTAAAATCTAAAATATTTTCAAAAGATAAATAAAAAATTTGGTTTTAAAATAAACTAGGGAACATGTAATGGATGATTTAAGTCATTGATTGGTTATCATGTTAGGAAATATCTTTCATGTCACACACATTAAAACAAATAATCCATTCACAATTTTAGTAAATGTAAAAAGAATATTTTCTGAAAAAAACAACAATATTCCTTTTATACCATTTTTTTAAATTAAATCATGGGTAAGAATGTAATTAAAAATTTATTATATAATATTGATCACTTTATTAAAAACATTTTTACTCAATATAGACAGACAAGAAAATAGAATTTTCAACCCAAGGGGGAAATGTAGTTAGTTTTTATTAAAAACATAATTTTGGTATCTTGAGTACATAAAGAGATGAAAATCAATGTAAAACATTTAATGTTTCATAAATAACCATAGGATAAGAATATACATGATGTTCTGGATAGGTAGATAAAAAAAATTCGGCATCATTGGAAAAATCAATAATAATCTCGACAAATAATGATACTACGACATAAAATCCATACCACTTTGATTCCATTTGAATCATAACATCCAAGATATAAATAAACATATATGGATATTTAAATCCACTTATATTTCATAAAAATAATCAAAAAGCACATTCATGGGCATTATACACACAACATAAATAAAACCATGAGTGAAAATGTAATGTGTCTCGAAGAATTAAAAGTGACATGATTTCTTTACCTCAATCCTCAACATCATTTATACATGTTAGAAACTCCTATATAATAAATATGTTGGTACTATACATATATTATAGATCCATAAACATATGTATCATAGCATATATGATTTATATATAACATTTTTTTGGTAATTTGGTCTTTATACATTTATCATAGTTTCATCATCTATGTAATTTAATAATTATATATATAACATATATATTCATTATATACATATTCAAATTCATCTGTAAAATATATAGATAAAAAATTAACAACATTGTTCATGGAGACGGTAGGTCATACGTTGACATGAATATTATTTCCATTTTTCATAAAAAAATGGAACGAAATAAAGGTTATTATTAATTCACATTTATGTAATAATTTTTATATCATATATATCGTATATATTCATTAAATATATCCATACTAACATCCATGTCTAATGAAAACAAAAAACATATCACATCACTTCATGGACTGGGTTGTCTACACGTACGCTTAAGTGATGTTATTATTTTCAATGGATTAGAAGTTAAGAAGTATTATATAATATTACAATTAATTATTTATAATGACTTCATATTTATCATACATAAAAATTAAATCTATTATTATATCCTTTCATGAAAGGCGGTGATGGAAAATAGAATTACATCGGTTCACGAGGTGGTATTCTACCGTGCATATTCTCAATGGTTTCGTTTCTCATTTAATGGTAAAAGGAGTTGGATATATGATATTTAATTAATATAATAAAAAATAATTATATCTAATATAATAGTGTTATTATTTCTTCATAACTGAATAATATTTCATGTTGGTGGAATAAAAAATAAAAAAAAATGCTCGGTTAGGAATGATGCCTCTTCTTCGAACAACTTATTTGGCTTACAGAAGAATTCATCCTAGAATGGTTTAACAATTAAAATAAATATTATAGGATGTGATAATATAATAATGAAATGGATTATTTAAGGTATTGTATGAAGAAAAAGTATTTTTTTGTGTGAAGAGAAAAGGAGAGGTGGTCCTCTTTTATATGTGGGGAGAGAGGAAACACAAAGAATTTTTTAACAGAATAAAGTATAAACACATTTTAAACGCACTAAAAGGATAAAAATTGGTCATTTACAATCTTTATATGATATAAAGTATTAATATTTCCATAAAATAAAAAATTATAAATTTTTTTATGTTCCTTTTATCTATTAATACTTTAGTTTAACCCCATGGTAATCCCATTTTAACCCTATCATCAGTAATTAGATTCAACTATTTTTGCTATTCATTATAACAAAAAATGAAGTTGTACTTATTAACTAATATTAATTAGTATGATTCCAACAATGGAATCCTTTTTTCCCATTTCAATTCACATACGTAGTATAATTTAAATTAAAATTAAACCCATTGGTGTGATAAAAATGTGGTATTCCAATGACTTTTTTTCAAAATTATTTGATGTTATTATATCATAGTTATCATAATATTGATTCCAATTAAATAAATTTGATTATAATAATTGAATAGAACTATTTTTATTTTTAAAACCGTTATAATTCAAAATTTTACTTTTAAAATCATTAATAAAATATAATTTTTAACAAAAATCAATTTTTTTCTATATTTATGGAATAATTAAACATGTCCTAAAATTCTAAAAAAGTCACTCTATGAAATTTTTTACATGTTGATTTTAAAAATTATGCTCATTTTTCAAATAATGTTTCTAAAATTGTAAAAATGTTATTTTATTATTTGTTCACAAAAAATAATAAAAATGATTCTTAAGATAAAATATATTTTTGAAGCATATGAATACTTTAATAATTATTACATAATTATTTATTAAAATATTTTAGTTATCTAAAACCATTCAACATTATTTAAAAAATATGTCTATTCATATTAATATCTCCATGATTAATGGTTAGGTCAAAATGATTTTTTAAATAATGATATTAATATTATATTGTGGTTTTTTAAACATGGTATTGTGTGTAACATAAGATATTAAAGAAATTAAATTTATTTTCAAAACATATTTCAGAAAAAAAAAAATAAGTGGGTTATTTTATAACCCCATTAAAATTAACATTTCCTTGGAAATTAAATCAGTCTGATACAAATAACATAGCATATTTCTACCTCATCGTATCCACAGGTTGTGATGTAGCTTCATCAAATTGGTGGCTTCACCATAGAACATTGACCACGTGAGGGGTCCAGATTCGTATCAATTTATCTCTATGATCCATAATCTCCGTAGGTTAGTCCTCATAAAAATTATCATGATCTAGTGGTAAGAACATTGAGTTCAGTACTTGTGAGGGATCAATTACGTACATCTTTGTGTGAGATATATGGAACATAACATGAACTTGATAGAGGTTCAGGGGAAAAGGAAATTGATAACTATAACCAATACTAGATGAAGAATCTTAAAGGGGATAATATAGCCAGGGCTCAGATTTCCATTCTTATTTAATCTTATAATATTATCCCATATAGAAATTCATAAAAACACCTTCTTACAAACATAAAATTCTAGATCACATTGGAAATTTACAACATAACTATTTTGTCAACTGTGAGTTTTCTTGATGTGTTGCTAAATGGATCTAAATTTCCCTTTTCATTTTATCAACTAGCACATGTCACAATATCATTCATTATCCAACATCATTCCTGAACATTACAGTTATGTACTTATTTCCATAGAGGTAATATAAATGATCCATCATAATTCTTAAGTGAAATCCATTGTTATAAGAAAACATGACTAGAGGATGGTGTTGATACCAAAAAAATTAAAATTCATAGAATAAGATATTAGTATATAATCTAGGTTTTGAATTGTTCTCTATGAATTTAAATGTTTATAAGGATGAAAAGAAATTCAAAAACTCAATCTTGTATCAATAGGTTATTGAGGACTTCACCAAAAAAATCAAGGTAAACTGCATATCCTAATCAGATACAATAGAATGTTGTGCTCCATAAAACCTTACCTCTTACTTAATATATTTTCTGTTAATCTAATAAAGAGAGAAATTATCTTTGATAGTAATTATATGTGCTAAATTAATATGGAAGTTTACTAAAACCCATGGAGAATTATAGCATTTAGATGTTTTTGAGGAGTCCAATGGAAAAGTCCACAGTGATTTTTCCTCATTTATATTATTGTCTCATGTCATAATAGAATTATTTATCCAACTAAATCCTAGAAAAAATAGATATAAACTAGATTCCATTGATTAATTAATCCTGAACTATCATAATTCTATATTTAAATATATTGTTATAAAAAAAATAAACAAAAAAAGGTACTTATATTAACCAATTTTTAAATCTATAGAACAAGATACCATCATATACTATAGGTTATTGATTTTTCTCTCAGTCTGATAATCTATATAAGGACGATAAGCAGTGATGAATCCCAATTATGTATCAAGAAATTTGTGGATGTTTTACTATAGCATTGAGGTAAACCTCAAAACGTGATCTGATATAATTTAATGTGATACTCCATGAAACATTACCACTTCCTTAAAATATATTCTAGAAAATTTATCAAGATATAAATCCTATTTCATAGAAAATAATTGTGTTGACTTCATAAGGCAGACATTTATAACCCATATAGAATTATGTCATTTAGATGGTTTGGGGAGTCCAATGAAAATTTCCATATTGATGTTTCCACATTTCCATTCTGATATGAGTATTGGTTGTAACATCCACTTATAATTTTGTCCCTACACTATAAATTACTAACTTACTGAGCACTGATTTACATACTAAAAAATATCTATCTTCTTATTTTACCCATATAAATTAATCTTTCAGATCTCCATAAATCTGTGTACTTGCATTGTAAATAGTGATTGAAAACCCATGAGCATTATCTAGTATCTCCTTCTAATTTGTTATGAAACAAACAAATACATGGTTCTTGAACCATATCATTCCACCATAATCAAATTTATACTCAAAAAAATTATATCCATATTATTTTTATCCGCATGTTATTTATGTTGCTCTTTAATATTTACATGGATACATTCTTAAACAATCATTTTAGAAAGAATTGAATTTTCCTCATCCAAAAATATCTATAGATCGATCCTTTATAAATCCATAAATATTGGATCTGTTGTGATACTAATCATATATAAGATAGAATGATCCTTTGGACTAAAGGAACCATCAATATTTTTTTATTTCCTAGGGTGGTAATGCATTGAGAATTCATAATCATTAATCAGTTCTAACTATCTTCATTGGCACATATTCAACTCATTTTGTGTGAATATACACATAAAAATATTATGATCATTCTATATATCATACCTATCATGGTAAATATATTTCTTCAATATATCTATTTCAAAAATACCCCACCTAACTCTAAATCCTTAGTTGTGTACTATTTCTTATGTACCATCAATTTTTGTGAGGAATAAGCTATAACCATGTCATTTTTCAGGCGAACGCATCACAATCCCTTATCTAATGCATCACTGGTGATTAAATAACCTTCTACGCTATATGGTAATGTATCCATAGGTGAAATAACTATCCTTTTCTTTAATTCCTTCAAAATTTCCTTACATTGGTTTGTCCAAAAGAACTTAGATACCTTCTGAGTTAACATTGTGAGTGTATTAGAGAGTCATAAGTAATTATCTAAAAAATATCAATGCAATCCATCCAAACCAAAAATATATTAGATCTTACTCATAGTGGATGGTTTTGGATAATGTTCAATATCCTCTATCTTGGATGGTTCCATCGATATACCCTCCCATGATATTATATGAACAAAAAATGAAACATTCAGTAATCAAAATCCACACTTTTTTAAAATTTTCATTTAGCTTCTCTTTCCTTATGGTATTTTTTACAATCCTTATGTGATATTCATTCTATTACAAACTATTTTAAAATATATGGAATTCATCTATAATTACTACCACAGATTGATCAATGTAATCTCTATAGAATCCATTAATTAAATAATTAATTATTTTAGGGGAATTAGTAAGACCCAATAGAATCACTATATATTCATGATACCCATAAATTATACAGAGTTTTTTATTGGGAATATAATCATATTTGAACCTTAATTTATGATATATAGAATGAAGGTCTATACTGGAAAATTATTCATCTCTACAAAGTTTATCAAACGAGTCATCAATACTGGGTAAAATATACTTGTTCTTGATGATGATCTTTTTGAGTTCGTGATAGTCAATGCAGAGATGCATAGATCAATATTTCTTTCTAAAAAAGAATAGTTTAACCCCTTGGTTACACACCTACCTGAATAAATACTTTTTAAATATTCTTCTATAGTTTTATATTTAATTCCTATAACTCAACTGGGTAAATTCTATAAGGAGTATTTGAAATTGGTACAACACCATGTATGAGTTCTATTGGAAACTCAACTTCACAATTCAGCGGAATATTTGGAAAGGTTTCCAAAAATACATCAAAAACTGTCACACAATGAGTGTATCTTTGATATTGAGTTTCTCCCCAACAATATAATATAAGAACACCCTTTTAAATATAATCAATACCCATAAAATGGATATGATTTCCCCTAATTTCACATTTATCATCACATTGATAGATGATCATATCCTAGTTTGTAAAATATATCGTGACTTAACATCCTCAAAATATGATTTGTGAATTATTTAGTGAAATAAAATTCATTTATAAGATAACATAAAATTCAACCAAAGGAAGAATAACAATATTTTTAAGAATGATATTCCTATAAACTTCATACAGAGAAGAATCATAGACTTGTGATATGATCATTATAACATTAGGGGTTTTCACTAAAAATTCAATGTCTAATCATTAGGGTATAATTTTAATACCCTTAAAAAATTATCCATATATAAAACAGTGGAAATATCATGATTTAAATTAGACATTATCAGTTTTATAGGGGATGGTAAATGTACCTTTCACCATATTATTGTCATAACCCTCACAAGAAATAGTGATAACATGATATTTCCCTTTGTCTCTCATCTTAAGAGGTTGTTGACTTTGATCATCATAATTAACATTTAGAGTTAATTTTTAGGTAGCATAATACCCATGAACCATTCATTTGAATCATTGGATCATGGGTGGATCATTAGTGGGCATCTTATTATCTTATATATCATTTATCAATCCATTAATTGTATTTCTACATTCATGGGATTTGTGATCCACCCTTCAACATTTAGAGAACCTACCAGTTCAATTCAAGAAGTTACATTGATATTTCTTCCCACATTCATGGAACATAAATGGCCACAATTTATTTCCACTTTGTGATTTAATCGATTTTTCATGACACTTTATTTTTAAATTATTATCAAATCCATTTAAATTGTGGGAATCTCAAATTTTAATTTCTACCTTGTGTGCACATACAAAAATTTATCCATATGTACTAAATTTTTTAACAGAAAACCCCTTTCAGAAAAATGGTTTTAGGACACCAATGAATCGATCAATGATACCTTCAGTATGAATGATAATATCATACATGTACCTCAAATGTATTGTAAAATTTTCCTCATAGGTACCAAAGGATTCATCGTCCTTCTACTTCATCTTAATAAATTTCATCACCATTTTCATACGAGGAATTGGAGTAAAGTACTTATTCAAAAAATAACCTCTTAAACTCATCCCTCTATATGGAGTCCATTTCTTATTATTTCCTTTTATTCTTAATAAAACTCAGGTATTGATCTGATTCACCATTATAATTATAGATACATAGGATGAATTTTTAATTCTATAAATAATAGAGAAATAAAATATTTTTTCAATGGTACAAATTTATTTCATATAAATTATTGGATTACTGTAACCACTGAAATATGATGGGAATTATATCATAAAGAACTCAAACAAATGTTTTCCTCTCACTATCTCATTCAGAAGATCAACTTCATTCATATCTTGATAAATTTGTCGTAAAATATAAATTATATTTTTCATCATGACTCCCATAACATTTGGTTTATTATTATGAAAATCATTGAATTTTTTATCAAAATATTCATTAACATGGTTCCTTTTGTTTCCATCCATTCACGAAAACAAAAAATCCTAGTGTGAGAAACAATAACCAATGTGGGAAAATTCCTAATCATGAAAAAACATTTATAAGATGAATAAATCATGACACATTCTTTTAAATCTTTGACACCTAAGGGTTCACATAGTGTATTCGTGTTCATCATTAAATTAAATCCATCATATGATTTTGGAATGTGTTTTTGTATTTACAAAACATATCCTCAGGGAGGTTTAAATTATGTGTGAAGTAAGGAACATTTTCATGCACCAAGTGATGATTGAGTTGAATATCAATAAACCAATTTGAGAGTTATTACCCCTAGGTACAACTATTCAAGAAGCACATCCTCTTGAAGTATCCAAATAGGGATGAAATTTATTGGAAACCACTCTCTATAACCATCCCCAAAATTTTAATATATTTTTCTATACAAAGACTTATTCATAGACTCTTACCAAGGGTTATCAATAACGTTTTTTCATAATAATTACAATGATTACCTAAATATATACTCCAATACCAACTATATTTAATTTCACTTTACATTCATAGATATAATGTCTAAATAGATGAATATTACATTTCATTTTAGAAAAACATGTATTAGGACCATTGACCTTGTAGACTGGATACACAATCCTCTTATTAAACCAAAGATATTCAACATATCCCACAATGATATTTCAATTTAGTAATCTTCATAAAAATACCCTATGTAAAACATTTCTTTATAACCTCTGGAAGGGAACAAAAAAAAGTGTGATATCAGATGCTTAGTATGGGTGAACATGGGTGATATTAGTCAATGATCATATGAAATAATAAGGTAAGTATAAGGGTATGTGATCATGAATATAATTTAATATTTTTTACCCAATATACCATAGAAAATAATCATGGTCCAAGGAATAAAACATTATAATTTCGAAAGACATAAATTATAAGAGTTAAAACTACCATAACTCTATCATTAACTATAAGTTCATGTCATATTAGTATGGAACCATCATAAGTACTGAAAAAAAATTCATATCTCAAGGTTAAATACTGAGGCCATAAAATCAGAATTCATCATGAGTCGTCAATTTTTTACTATAGTAGATCAATTACATTTTCTTTTTCCCAAAATTGATCAAGCACATCATCTTGTTCCATATAACATATCAAGAACAACAATTTTTTTTATAATTATCTCATGAGATATAAAAATTTACCTAATACACTAGAGGGATATATGATTTTGGGCACACCTGTCACATAATGAAACTATACATATGTTTTCAATAAGATCATTGAACATTTATCCTATCGTAATATCATAATATGCACGAAAAATGGGTTTTATAATCATTTCATCAATCCAGCATAGCATAACCCATGAAAAAAGTGGGTTTTATAAACAAGTCATCATCATAATCATAAACTATCTATAGAATGAATAAGTATGGTATAATTGGATAATATCTATTGTAAAACATATACAAAAAAATAGGTTGTTGTTGTTGATAAATTGAAATACCAGAAAATATCATTAAAACATTCCTGATGAAAACACTTTTTGCACTTTGAAAATCACTTTTTAAAATGTAAAAATTTCTAAAATATTAGAGAAAACATTTAATTTTTCAATAATATTGAAAACATGTAAAGTAATATTTAAATCATTTATCAGTCATGATGGTAAGAAATACCATTCCTTCCATACACCTTAAAAAAATATTCCTTTTACTGTTTTGGTAAAAGTTAAAAGAACCTTATACATAAAATAACAATAATATTCGTTTTAAAAATGAAAATAGTTAAAAGGGTAAACATTTATTTAAAAAAAATTGGTGAATTGTAAACTCTTTTGTTTTTTTTTTGAAATCATTGATATGGAAGAAAAAGGATTTTCAATTGAAAGGAGAAATACAGTCGGTTTTCCCTTAAAACTGCCTTTTGTTCTCTTGTGTATATAAAAAGATGAAAATGAAATTAAAAGATATAATTTAAAATAATAATCATAGTATAATAAAATAAATGTCATTATTGATAGAATGATCATAAATTAAGTCATCATAAGATTAATAAAAATCAATATTGATAAACAATGAGATAGTAACATAAAACATTTACCACCTTGGTAACTTTTGAATCATAATTCCCAATGAAATAATTTGATAAGACCTATCCTCATTAAACAATAATTCATAATTTATTTTATAATAATACACATAATATAATACATAATATCAATAAGTCAAATTTATTTTGGTAATTAGGTATATTACATAGGACCTTAAAATAGGGGGTATATCAGAAATATAGAAAAATTATTTTATAATTTTCCCACATTTTTAAAACATCATTGGATATCCTATGGATATACATAATAAATCAGAGAGATATAAATACAAGTAAGGGAATATAAAAATGAAAAAATTAAAATTGTGTTACATGTTAGACAATAGAAATTTTAATGGGAAATTAAAGTGGTGAGAATTGTAAACATGAACAACGAGACATGAAATATCATGATTTCAAAACGCTAACATGGGAATGTAGAAAAAGATTTAAACATGAATTCATAAGTAGACGTCAATTAAAAACCCAGAAATAATAATAGAAAGTGCTCAGGATAACCTCTCGTGCAATGTACATACATTATCATTAGACTAAAACATTACCCAATGCATTAGAGTGCTATCTAGGATCACCCATTATAATCATTTCATGTACACGAATTAGTGTTCCACACAGATCATATAACATAAGAACATATTTCATCTCATTTAATCCCATTATTTTGTATTGTAGGTTACACACATGGGATTCCCAAATGAATTAATTATAGGTACCATTAGGTAAATATCATTGAGTGTAAATGTGTATCAGTGTACACCAAATAAATGTTTGGCATTGAAAATCGTAGTGAAATTTTTACAGCACAATGATAGTGCATAAAGATTCATAAAATTGTTAAATGAGAGATAAATAGGTCCCTAATCCCTTGAAATTTAAAAGTTATAGTAATATGGTTATGTAAAAACATTATAAAACAAGAAAATTCGGTATTTAATAGGCACAAGAAAAGGAGGATTCTTGAATAAAAACATGGCATGGAAAAATCATATGATAATTATAGCAGCATAACGAGGATACATTGTGAATAATACAATGTATTAATGAGAGTTAAATGGGATGGAAATTCCTCCTCTATCTCTCTTGGCCCACTCTTGAGAGAGATCCTCTCATACTAGGGATTCTTTATGCTGGTGTCGGAGTATCCATCATCAGCCACTACTTCTATCTGCTCTTATTTTCCTTCTTGTAGCTTAACCTTCAGTTATCTTTACTACAGCCTTGTTTTTTCAATTATCTTTAAATAAACATTAAATATTCTCCATCACGCTAGATTCCATTAAGGGATAGGAATAACGGTAAGCAAGACCGATTGGGAGGTGTTGGTGGATGCATGCAATAACGCTCATTTGATCTTCTTAGTTCAGGGTTCCATAGTTCATTCTTCTAGGGTATCATCCATAGTCCCATATTTACCATCTTTCAGTGGTTCTTTAAACAGTTATTCATAAATACCTTTGTTCTAGTTTCCCTTAGTGTATTCATCCCATTTTCCTACTTCTTGTCCCATGAAAAAATAGTTTCTCCATTTCCCCTTCTCTGTCACTCCTTCCTAGCTTGGCCTCCCTATCATTTACATCCTTCCAGGTCGGTCATGTGTGATGGTTTCCATGGAGGTTTTGGGATGCATTTTGGGATCAATATGAGTTTATGGTTGTTTGGAATAGTGGTTTATTTCTAAATTTTTTATATCATTGCGATTTTCTCATATGATGATTGATATGGTTCTCTCTCTTTTGTGGATGGTGACTTTTAGTTGTGACAATGGATATGAAAATGGGGAATGTTTATTATTCACATATTTTTCAATTTTTTTCACAATGTTATGAGTAATTTGTTTTTTCATATCTTGTTTTTTGTTATGTTTTTTCCTGGTTATGACAGAAACCAGTCATGTTTGACATGACGGTAGTGTGATTGCCTAATGACCTGAGACATTGATGAATATGATGTTTAGAGGTTTTGTGGCAGTGGTGGTGGTGTCTGATGAAGTTGATGTTATAAAACATCCCAACTAACTTCTCTAGTGATGGGTAATGAACTTATGATGACACTGATGGTGGCAGAAGTCATCGGCGTGACCATCTATCTTAGATTGATGTCTCTGTATGATGGATGGTGGTTTATGGATTGATGTGTGTAAGCACGTGGATCGAGGTAGATATTGGTGGTATTTTTGAATTTTATTTTAGAAATTTTAATTTTATAATTTTTTATTTTAAATGTGGTTTTTAGTGGTTTATGTGAATATGGGATAATTTTGAACAAGTGTCTCTCTATGTATAGTACCCACTAAACAAAAAGGGGCTATTTAAAAATTCAAAAAAATAGATTGTGAAAAATGAGAGGGAAATGTGTAAATCAAATATTGGAAATCATAAGGTATGTAATATGGATGTGTATAATCTTATCCTATCAATATTAATTCAAAGACAATGTTTATTACAAAAATAAGGTTCTTAAATCAAGAGGAGAACGATAGGATCCCTTATCTTTAGAGAGTGATTCCAAATGTTTTGGAGGATCTTCATGGGAGATTTGAGGAAAATTAGGAGGACTCTAAATAGTTGATAGAAGATTAATTCTATTCTAAAAGGGTTTTTAGTAAATTTTAATTGTATCTTGGGTGGGATTATATAAAAAAAAGTTAGGTGATTTCTTTATTATTTCCCAAACATAGGTTTTGGACTCTATATAATAATTTAATAAAATCCACAAAACATCCAATGATTTTTACCATGGTTTATACCAAAGAGGTGCAGATTAATTTATTTTACACATTTAAGGTCCTAAATTAATAAAATATTACCCTTGGTGAGGTGGGAGTGAGTCATGTTTATGAAGAATTAATTTTAAAACTGTAAAATATAATATAGATTTTGGAGGATTAATAAAGGATTTATAAAATTACTCAATGAACCTAAAAATTACATTATTTGAAAGGTGAAACATATATTTGGTAGTGGATACATTTAATATAATTTATTAAATTAATTTTAGGTTAATATTATGTTACCATACAAAACATATGTGTCTACCGAGTTTATGTTTTACTAAAAAAACGATTATCTCAACATAATTATAAAAAATTAATTGATGGATAAATTTAAAAGGTTGATTGAAAAAATAATATATATTTTATGAAAATATTTTTCTAAATATGTGATTTTTTACATTTAAAAAATTATTAAACATTTATTGATAAATTTTGGGTTTTTGACAATATCAGTTTTAATTCCCTTATAAAAACTACATTTTGATTAATAAAAATCATATTATCATGTATAATTAATAAAAAATATATTTAATTGTTTTATTTAATTTAATAATCACATATTTTAGTAATTCATAAAAAAAGAACGCCTTAATTGAAATTTCTTATTACACAAATATACAATTTATGTTTTATCAAATAAAAATAAAAACCATTTATTAGATAAAAAAATAAGTAGAAAATATAAACATTATTCAATTGAAAATATAACTTACATATTTATATTATTAGGGTCTTTATATATAACAATTTGTTACAGTAGAAAACGATCTCAGGGTAATGTGTATGATGGTGAGATATTCATGTGGTGGTTTGACGTACATGGTTTGGGTCATGATCTCAGTGATCTTGATCTTCTCCCATAAAAGGTTTTTCATGTGATTTAGTTGTTGGCTCTCAACATGGGCTTCATCAAGGTAAAATAACATTGATGTTATATCCCTTAAAATCTATGGAAAGTGGCCTTCATATGGTATGATCTTTCTAGTTGAGTCAATTTCTTCTTTAATTTGTGTTCATTGGATTTAACATAACCCTATATTTATACCAATCATATAATCACTATTAAACAAATATGTTATCAAAATTTATGATGATTAATGGTATTATATATCTCGGAGATCATAATAAAAATATATAATTTCGTGTTTTCCATAATGATATAATGTCATTTAACTCAATAACTATGGGAATTAAATTTACAAATTTATTGGTTGTTACAGTCTTTCCTCCTTCAAAAATTTTACCAAAAAAAATTTTATATCACATACTAAAGTAGATGAGGTTAATTTTGTTTCATCACATCTTTCGGTTCCCACATCACTTCTTAAAAATTGTGATTTCTCTATAGCACTTTGACCATGTATATTGTTTTGTTCTATGTAACACTATATCTATGATATAATATCTTTATAGGATACTCTTCATATGAATGATCGTTCCCCTATAGTACCACCTCATGATTCAGAACCTATATGGGGTCTCATATGTACTTCTTTAAGAGAGATACATGGAACCCACCATGTACTTGAGATAGGTAAGGTGGGAGTTATATTAAATAGTTAATCTCTCTGATGCGATTGAGGATCTCAAAGGTACCTATGTATGTTGGACTATGAATTCCCTTATTCCAAAATATCATAATTATATTCCATGGAGGTATGTGGAGGCAAAACAAGTCTCTAAACTCAAACTCCATGTCTCATCGATGACTGTCATCATTCCTCTTCTACCGACTATATGTAGCCCTATGGTACTGCATAATGGTATTTACATTTTCCATAATTTCATTTACCATTTCAGAACCCATCAGTGTGTGTTCCCCAACTATATCCCAACATGTATGTGGTTTACACCACTTACCATAAATGTCTTCATATGGATCTATTTGGATTTTTGAGTAAAAACTATTATTGTTTGAGAACATGGATAGACAAAGATATTGATCCCAACCACCTTTAAAGTCAATGGAGTGTAATAATAACATGTCCTTGATTTTCAAGATAGTATTGATTGATTAGCCATCTGTTTGAGGGAGATAACTCATGTGGAATCTCAAATCAATATTTAGATCATGTTAGAGACTCTTCCTAAACATATAGTTAAATCATGGATCATGATCAAATAAAATTTCTATTGTGGTTTCATACATCCTCACCACATCTTTAAGATTTATCCTTGAACATTGATTTAGTGAGAAGTAATCATTTATTGCAATATAGTTATTATCATTTCAAATTCAATCCACTATAAACCATTTAGAATTATTTCCTCTTGATGTATTCAAAAGATGACTAACAATTTCCCTGGAAATGTTTTTATATTACCATGTAGGTATAGGTAATTATTGAATCATCCCATTAGATATTTTATTTTTATCTTTTACTTGATGATAAACATGGAACCATGATGTATATTCTACAATATCCTTCTTTATAATGTCCCATTAATAGGTTTCAGGGATATCTCAATAAATATTCAAGCTCCCTAGATGGATGGAGAATGTTGAGCTTTGTGCATCATCCAACATTTATTTCTTTAACACGAGATTTGATGTTACACATATTTATGACCCAAATATTTAATCTCTATTAATTCATTACTCTAATGATTTCCCTTTTATAAATGATAGCACCTTATTTTGAATTTCGACATCATCTCATTGAGATTCCTTTTTAATCTCTATAAGGTGTGGTTGAGATATCATTTGTGAAATTATTGATGATGTTCTTTATTTTATTATTATCATTTCCATCATTTTCCAATTCTCATCAATGATAATATTTTTGTATCCTATATAAATAAAGGGTATTATAATTTATTTTCTTTCCCATATTGGTAGTGGATTGAGTAGACATAGTCTTTAGTCATCAAAAAATATCTTCAATGGAAAATATTCAACTCATTTGGAGTGAATATATACTAGAGTTTCTTATGATACAAATATATTTCAATTTTCATTCCAAAGGGATAATTACACCAGAAAAAAGAAGATTACTGCCCCCAATTACAAAAAATGCTTTGGGTATTTCTTTCCATAAAAGTTCAATTCCCTTAAGGCTTAGGATTTTACTTTTTCATTATTTATTACTACACCACCCATTCCTTTCTTCAAAGAATTGTTTTATATCATGAATAGTCCCCCACTTGTCTGAAGTATAATTATAGGTGTAGTGGTAAGCCTTTTTCATCTCCTTGAATCTCTCTTTACATTCATTATTCAGAAAAAAAACATTACTCCCTTCTGAGTTTTCTTGGTTAGAGGGTTTTACAATCAGGATAAAGTTCTCACAAAATGTTGATAATACCCATACAGTCCAAGGAAACTATAAATATCTATAAAATATGTCTGAATTATCTATCCTTAAATTACTTTTTCCTTCCAAGGGTACACAGTTATCCCCTTACTTGTGATAGTATACCCAATAATAGTAATCCATTCAAACAGATATCACATTTGTTGTACATTTCATAAATCATCACCTTTCATAAGGTATTTTGAAAAGATCTCATATACTACTCCTGATACTATTTTATTTTATAGTATATTAGAACTGCATCCATAAAGACAACCACAAATTTATCAAGGTAATATATAAATACTCTATTTATCATCTCCATTAATATTTTGGGAGGATTAGTATCTACTAATGTAATTGCTATGAACTAATGGTTCTTGTACCTTGTGTGGAAAGCATTCATAGAGATATCATCCTTATTTTACTTTAATTGATAATACCCCAACAAAAGATCCACCTTGGAGATTTATTGGGATCCACATGGATGATCAAAAATATCATCAATCAATGGCATACGATACTTGTTAATTATCATGATATTGTTGAGTTCAAGATAATAAATTACAAGGCACATTCACCCATATTTTTTTTGATGAAGAGGACTAGTGTAACCGAAGGTGAAGCACTTAGAAATATGAACCCTTTATCCATATTCACCAATAATTGTTTTTTCTAATCTTCAGAAGTGCCACAACATATATATTCTATATGGAGTCTTGGATATTGGAAGACCCACATGTATTTTCTTGATTGAAATGTTGACCACACGTCTAGGAGGATGACATGTAAATTCTTCAAGAAACACATTATCTTATTTACACACAAGGGGAATGTATTTAAAGATGATATTTTTTGTATACTCAATAATTTTATATACATGAAGTTGTTTGTAGGGAAATAATATCCATGATTAAGATATTGGTGCTAATGAAAATTATACCACCTTCTTAAACATTTATATAATTGGAGGATGATTCATGATAAAGTGACTGGTTTGCTTCTAATGAAAACTTATGTTTAATATATATAAGTAAATACCATATATACCAATAATTACATAAAATTATAATAAAGA
Source organism: Viscum album (assembly GCA_963277665.1). NCBI lineage: Eukaryota > Viridiplantae > Streptophyta > Magnoliopsida > Santalales > Viscaceae > Viscum > Viscum album. The sequence goes on along the minus strand of OY728119.1, from coordinate 1,870,436,146 downwards.
TATTTTCACATGGTTCACTAGGAATTCATGTACCCAAATATTTATAGGTGTGGAATTATATACATTGAATGAAACAATTTCTCCATTTTTTTCAATGATATCTATACATCCATGAATTTTAGTTGTTTTTTAATTGTTTATCTAAATTTGTTTGATATGAAATAATGTGTATAATAGGTATAAAAAATTATAGTCACTATTTTTGAATGAATATATATTCTACTTTTAAGACTACATTTTCGTGATCCACCTTACTAGTTGTTACGGTATAACATATCCATTGCTTCTTTGGTTTTTTTAAAATGATTTTCTCTAATAACTATTGGCTTAGAGAAGAGGTTCACATATTGTCTTTATTACTTGGAGTTGAAACATTGGACAATAGGTTGAGTGTTGACTAGATAATTCCTCCCTTCCATTATATTGGTGTGGTTCACCCATTGTAAATCACTATCTAGGACCCATTCATTTATTCACCTAAAGCATTTCATCACTCCCTTCAAGAATGTTTTGGGATGCTTCTTCCCACACTTTCAATAAGTGGGATGTTTGAATTTCTTACCAATACTATATTTCTTCATTATACAGATTGAATTAAACTCAACTTATCATTTCTTATCCCCATGATATCCTTTAAATTCAGTGATCATTATTTCCTCTTTGAGCGAGCAATGGGAAATTTCCGAATAGTTTTCAAATTTCAGAATCTATAGTGCATTTCGTAGACTTGGTATTATCCCAAAAAATAAGCGGTAAACCATGAATTTAGGTGTAATGTCAAATCCAAAGGAATATAATACATGTCTTGTGATAATTTCCTCATAGAACCCAATGTATACAAAATATTGTTTTTTGAGGGAAAGGAAATATCTTTATATTTTTCATTAGATAGTGTGAGGAAAATAATTGTCAATAAAATATGAAATTACATCCACCCATTTCTCCAATCTCTTCCATAAGATTTATTTTCTTAATCAATATCCACCAATTTTTAGCTTCTCCCTCCATATGATAAACAACTAGTATAACCTTCTCTTTCTCATAACCTTGATGGATGGATGATATCTCATAAATAGTGTTGATTCATTTTTCCATGATTAAGGGATCTGATGATCCATTGAAAGTCATAGGCCTTTATCATATAAAGGTATCAATTGTAGATTTTTCTTTTATAGGGATATTTGGATATTACTCCTAATTCATTTTACTAATAATAACATGAGTCAAATGAGAGAGTATAATCATAATTTTTATGATTTCTTCTTCCATTGGGTTTGGCATCTCATTTGGGAACTCATAAAATTTCACTTCATGCTTATTGTATAATTGATTCATCCTATTTCTAACCATTGGATAAAATAAAGAAAAAATAGGTATACAAATTTTTAAACTATTAAACATATAAATTGGAATCAAATAAAATTAAATGGTTAACATATAAAAGACATTTTTTCATTAACTAATGAATTTATATGCATCAATATATGTTACCCATGATCTAATTTATAACGCCCCGACCCCCAGTTACCCAAAGTCGGTGCATTATTACATAACATTGGCATGATCACCAGAAAATCATGTCCTAAAAGACTGATCTGTTTAGTATTATTGATAACAAGATTCATAAATAAGTTAAACATTACAACTTGAAAATAAATACAACACTAAATTATTTTAATAGAATCATCCAAGCCTCCTAGATTATTCCTGCAAGTCAATCATAACTAACTTATTCATATCCTGGGAAAATGAACCATAAGAAAGGGGTGAGCTCAAACACACAGTAAGGGTAAGAAAGGCAGCGGACGTTAACATAAATATTAATCATGGTGAATAATTGAAAACACATGGCTTTACCAATAATAAACATTTACACTTTTATGGAAACAATATGAGTTGAGTAAATAATTCCATAATCAAAAATAATCATGGGAATGCTACTAGTTTAATGACCACATGAACCATCAATATTATTTTCATAATGATGGAGTCTATAATGCCAGACATTCTGAAACATTTTATTAAGGCCTCAGTCAAGAATTATAAAAATGATTAAGGCCTAGACCCAAACCATATATCAAATTGAGAAAGGCCTCGACCAATTCCATGTCTAGTTGTCTCATGAGACCTACCGATGCATCAAGGAGCTATAGAAGGCTCCACCCTTCAATTACTAAGTCCAATACATTCCTCATATGAAAAGGATGAAATATAACATTAACATTAGTATTAAAACTAGCATATGAAATGTCAATACATTAACCATAAACCATGAATGGTATAAAAATAACACATCCACAGTAAAACATATCTCAAAACCTTCAATACCATATGGAATATTTTTATCATAATGAATCGACTTCAAACAAGTATAAAATCTATCAATGGATATTGACATAGATGAAATCAAAACTATTTGAGAGAAATATATATTAATTTTTTTGAAATCATTTAAAGTTACATAACTATAAAATAAAACATTTATTTGGAAAATATCCTTATAATCATGTAAGGGAAGCTTTGAAGATGTTATAACGGCAGATAATATCATCATTCTCATTTTTTATTTTCCGAAAACTTTTACATAAAAGTGAGAAACCATGCATTATAGAATAAAAAACTTCAAATGTTGTAAGAGATAGACGTGCCATTGATGTCTAATTTAAGTATGTTATATACTCTATTCCTAAATAATTTAAAATGGATACCATTTACCTCTAAGGCCAGATCATCCTTGATAAGGTCTTCAAACCAATAGGCCATCTTGTCCCATGTCTAAATGTACTTCTCCAATATAATATTCTCCACATTGAAACCTCTTATTAGAATGCAATCTTGCTTGTCAAACCACTCTGACTGCACCTTATTAGTGTTCACCCGAATCATTCGCTCAGACATCTTAGTCGCATCCTCTTTTGAGGCATTGATCAGAAACGAATCCTCCAACATTTATTCTTCGGATTGAATAATAATTCCCCACATCTCCCTATTTCCAACAGCTTAAAGCCAACCAGATTCCCCTCTAGGAGGCAGGTTCAGCACCACCAAGACTTCCTGCGTTTTCTTTAAATCCTCTGAGATAACTCCTTCCTTGGCCTTCTCCTTTTTGAGGATCTGGTCTCTATAGGTTGGGGTATGTATGAGTAGTCCATGCATCCCTTCGAATTGTGTCCTTTAATCAGGATACACATCCCTGAGTCTGGATTCCCTCTTTGGTCCTTCCTTCTCCTCAGACTGGGTAGCGCTTTACACTGGATTTCAATTGCACTACCTTCTGAAATATTATAAGACCCATCACTATACTCTCCCATTTGGAGTCTCTGATCTTCATTACGGTTCTCTTCCCAAGCCGTATTGTGGCCCTGATCTAGCCCTTCACTGGATAAACCTTCAAAATGGTTAACAGGCTCAATATCTGGGATTTTCTTTAGCATGATGTGGACCCCGTCCCCTGCAATCTACAATTCATGACCATTTCCAGAAGTTGCTTCACCCTCACTTGCCTCATAATAAGCCTTTGCATGACCAAGTCGCCCTAACATCATCTCTTGAGACCCCTCGCTTCGAGAATGAACAACCTACACATAAGAAGATGCCTTGGAATTAGCGGTATTCTACTAAAAAGTTTCTGAATTCCACACCTCATATGGAAGATAATATATGAACATGTCGTATAAGATAAAAAAACATTCTTACCTTAATTTTGTCAAAATGTTCATAAAGTACCCTATTTGGAAATTGACTGAAATAATCCTTTCAAAACATATAAGTCCTCATAAGGGTATAAAAAAATTTAACCCATTGTCCAGAAAATAGTAAAAATGTTTTGAAATACATTTTTAGGAGACATGGATGTGGATGATAAAGAGGTACCAGTAGATACTTAGGTAAAAGCAACCTCGGAAAATAAAGGGATTAGAGAATTAACCATTAACATGTACTTTTACTTGGTCGAGGGTAGGTTATCCTCCTGTATAATGGTGAAATAATTGTTATTAAATTATACAAGAACTATATACATTAATATTATATCATATATGAACTTTTAAAATTTCTTTGTCAATAATATTTTTGTATTATCGTTGTTTCGGGTGTTAACTGATTCATTTTCCTTTATATGATTTGTTACGTAAGTAATGTCTATTATGGATAGGATGTATATTATTAATATTCATAATGATATTATGTCTTTAAACAATATTTTTAATCATCAAATGAAAATTTGTCTTGAATGGATATGATGGGGAATGAATCTCATCATGTTCGTGGTGACGGCAATCTGTACGTATGCACGAGCAAAAATATCATTCTTTTGAGATTCAAATCATATATAATTGGATGTTATATCATATATATAGAATCATTATCACGTTATATTTATTATTTACATCAATTATACTTCATTATTATACCCATCCAAATAATAATGTATTGAATAACAACTACACCACAACGTGGAGACGGTAAGCCGTACATACGCACGTATGGTGACAGGTCGTTCAATGGATGGATATAATAATTAATATGGTTATACCATATTTATAATGACATCATAGTATATATAATATACTGGAGTTATTATTTTAGAATTGAAACGAAAAGGAAGGAAGAAGTGGAAGAAGAAAATACTTGAAAGAGGTGATGAACTATTTACCTCTTCTTCAGGTTCTTCCTTTTGATTTGATCAAAATGAAACCTTAGGATGACATTATGACTAAAGGAAGGCCTCTAGGATGAAGGGAGGAAATTTTATATGAAATTGTAGTAGGGTTTGGTCGAGAAAAAAGGCTGTTGAGGTGAGAATTTGAGGGAAGGGGGAGTGCCATTTTATAAGAGGAGTGAAAGGCACCATAAGAAAAAGATTGAAATATTACTCTATAATAAATTCATTTTCGGTTTATAATGTCTCTAAAATTATTTATTTTGATTATAAGGAGGGTATAGGCCGAAATAATATCAACCAATAAGTTTTAGATAAGTTTAGGTCCCCATTTTAACCTTAACATTTTGATATAACTCTTAGTTAAATAGTTTGACATTTACAACGTCTCATTGTATTTTTTGTATTATGTGGTTAATAAACTTACTATAACAAGCCAATAGAACCCCAAGTGGTTAATTATTAATATATTTGACCTTATATAAGTCATTTGGACCAAACATATATTTTTAGGAATATTATATCAATTAATAATATAATATTTGTTTTAAAAATTCTTTTATGTCAATTTTGACAATATTTGGTATTTTGTTTTTCCTAAATTCATAACAACATTATTACTTAAAAAATTCATTTAATAAACTATAACATGTCATATTAACCTATAAAATTAATTTAGTTCATAAAAATTCTCAAATTACCTTTTTTTTCTGTATTTATAATATAAATTATTTTAATATTTCATTAATAAGGTAATTACAACATCATCATTGTGTCATAAATAAATTAAATTATTTAATATATAAAAATTATAAAAAAATTACCATTATTTATGAAATTATTTTATCTTTATAATTAAAATTTATAGTCAAATTTATCTTATGTATAAATCAATATTAAAAATGGTTTAGTTAATAAACATTGATTTTAACACTTTTAACTCTTCTTTGAATTAAATAATAATAAATGTCCTAATCTAATCCATGTTTTCTTAAAAGATAATATTTTATTATTAAGGTTGTTATTGGTAGAATTAATCTTATAAAATAGAAATAGTACATGTGTTAGGGTAATAATAATATCATTTCTTCTTTTAATTACCCTATTTAATTTTAACAGTGTTAAATAAAAGTCAAAAGTTACTATTCACAAAAAATTATTTATATCTTATTGAACCAAATTTTATTTATTGATATCAACCATGTCTCTAGGAGTTTTTAAATTAAATTCATAGAAGTGATAGAATTATGTTTTATGAAAACTTTCAAACACTCTAAGGAGGTGGGTAAAAGATGGTAAAAAGTTCGATAAATTATATATATATATGAAATTATTATAAACTGACTCCAATGAATTACATTGAACTTATATAGGTATTATGTATCTATATTGACCTAATATAAATTTAAATAAAATTAATAATTATTTAAATAAAATGTCGGTATTAAACCATAACTAACTGTTTTCACTATTCATCAAAAATTAAAAGTTTTCAGAAAAATACCAAAAATTCACCATAAAATAATTTCGATATTCCGAATTTAAAAATGAAGTCCATTTTGAGAAATAAAATACAAAAAATTTCAAAAAGAGGGTATTACTATTCATAACGGCTTGTTTTATTGGACGTAGTGTGTTAGAATCTCGAAGTTGCGTACAATGAAAGTTATTGCACTATTCAAAGTGAAACGTACCGTAGAATCTTGGGGTGTTACATTCTACCATATTTAAATAATTTCATCCTCTAAATTTTTAGAATATTACGGCATAAAAATATTTGGGTGGTTCTTCATCATTAGTTCCTCAGGTTCCCATGTTGCCTCTTCCATTTTATGGTTTCTCCATAGAACTTTTACCAGACGAGTCGTCTGGTTTCTCAACACTTATTCTCTTGTATCATTAATCTTGACAGGCTCCTCGCAATAAGACAAATCAGGTTCCAGTAATAATTTCTCATTGGTGAGCACATGCATTGGGTCATGCATGTATTTTCTCAACCATGATATGTGGAAGACATTGAGAACCTTAGAGAGACTACGAGACATTGCCAAAGGGTAAGCTACAACACAAATTCGTTCTAGAATTTCAAACATTCTAATGTACCTAGGACTTAATTTACCCTTCTTACCAAATTGTATAAATCCCTTCCATGAAGATACCTTCAAGAAAACATGATCTCCTACATGAAATTTGAAATCCTTCCTTTAGTTATCAGCATATCTATTCTACCTACATTGAGGTGTTTTGATGTGGGTTTGGATAACCTTCACCTTCTCCACCATTTCTTACACAGCTTTTGGGCCTACGAGTTTTCTTTCACCAACACCATCCCAACTGGTTGGGGTACGACATCTGTTTTACATATAATGCTTAATATGGTGCCACCTGAATACTTCAATGGATGCTACTGTTATAGGAAAATTCTACCAGAGGAAAATATTGATCCCACATACCTTTAAATTCAAGTGAGATAGATATCAACATGTCTCTTAAGGTTTGAATAGTCATTTCTGATTGCCCATCAGTTTGATGGTGGTAGACAGTGCTCAAATGAAGTTCATTATCCCAGGCATTCTAAATACATTTAATGAATCTTGATGTAAAACGTGGATCATGATCAGAAATAATCGATAGGGGTACTCCATGAAGTCTTATAACTTCAATAATATACAGTCTTGCTAAACGTTCAAGTGGTAAATCTTCTCTTATAGCAAGAAAACCTGGTATCCTAGTAAGACGATCAACAATGACCCATATTGCATCGTTCCTTCTAGGAGTCTTTGGTAGTCCCATGAAAAATTCCAGCGAAATATTATCCCATTTTTACTCAGGTATGGGAAGAGATTGCATAAATCCTCCCGGCTGTTGCCTTCCAGCTTTAACTTGTTGACAAACCATACATCTTAACTCAAAATCAGTAATCTCCCTCTTCATGTTGTCCCACCAAAAATTTTCCTTCAAATCACAATACATCTTGGTTCTCCCATTGTGTAGAGAAAAATTGGAGCTATGAGCTTCATTTAACAATTCTCTTTTCAGATAAGGTATATCGGGAACACAAAGTCTCTTCCCAAATTTCAAAATTCCATCTTTATATATAATTTCACTCAATCTCCCATCATTCACAGCTTTAATTTTCTTTTAAAATTCCTCATCAACAGTCGGAGAAATCTTTATCCTTTCTTGTAAATATGGTTTGGAAACCATTTAAAAAATCATTGATGTTTCACCTTCCATGGTTATTCCTATATCAATCTTTACTAAATCCATGAAAATAAGATCCCTTTAAATTATAATCTTGTAAAAACGTCCATGATCCTTTTTACTCAAAGCATATTCCACCTTATTTTCCTTCCCAAGGTGGTAGTGTATCGTGCAATCATAATCATTGAGTAGTTCAAGCCATCTCCTTTTCCTCATGTTGAGTTCCTTCTGAGAGAAAATACACTTCAAACTCTTGTGATCAATATAAATCTCACATTGTGTACACTAGAGATAGTGTCTCCAAATCTTTAAATCAAAGATTAAAGTTGCAAACTCAAGATCATGATTAGGATAGTTTTGCTCATAAATTTTCAAATGTCGTGATGCATAGTCAATAACGTTATCATTCCGTATAAGGACACAACCATGTACTTTTTGGAGGAATCACTATAAATAACAGACTCATCATTCCCCGATGGTAGATTCATGATAGAATCATTGACTAATCTTCTCTTCAGTTCTTTGAAACATTCTTCACACTCTTTTATCCAAAAAAAATTATCCACTTTACGTGTGAGCTTTGGTAATGGGTTATCCAATCGGGAAACATTCTAGACAAAACGTCTATAATAACCTGTAAAACCAATAAAACTGCATACCTCAATTATAATTCTTCGTGTTGGCCATTCTTGGATTTCCTTTGTCCTAGAAAGTTCAACCGAGATTCCATCCTTAGAGACAATATAGCCAAGAAAAGAAATCTCCTAAAGTGAAAAATCACACTTGCTAAACATCCCATATAATTCATTGCATATGAGGTCTTTCAAAATAGTGTGCAAGTGATTTTCATGATCTTCATACGTTTTAAAGTATACTAGGATGTCATCAATAAATACCACTGCAAAGTCATCAAGATATTCCTTGATTTTTTTTTCATTAGATCCGTGAAAACATAGGGTGCATTAGTCTACCCAAAAGGCATTACTGTAAACTCGTAATGCCCATACCTGGTTAGAAATGTTGTTTTTGTATTTTTATCCTTCCTCCCACAGAACTGATGATATCCATATCAAAGTTCAATCTTTGAAAAATATTGAGCTCCATGAAGTTGGTCGAATAAATCATCAATGCGAGGTAGGGGATACTTGTTCATTGTTGTTATATCATTGATCTCCCTGTAGTCAATGCATAATCTCATAGATATATATTTCATCTTAACAAAAATAATAGGGGCTCCCCATGGAGAAACACTAGGGAGAATAAATCCCTTATTACTCAATTCCTCTAGTTGTTTCTTTAGTTCCACTAATTCCACTGTGGCCATTCTATAAGTGGAATTCGATATGGGTCTTTAACTAGGAATTAAATCAATGGAAATCTCAATTTCTCATTCTGGAGGATGTCCATGTAAATCCTCTAGAAACACATCAAAATATTCTTGTACAATAGGTACTTACTCTATTTGAACATTCTTTTCCTCACCCAAAGTTATTTCATTCTCTTCCTCCCCAAAAATTGAATTTAGTTGAGCTACTGGGGGTGGATCTAGATAAGAATGAGGCGGGGGTGTTTCTTCTATAAAGATAAGGTACTTATTATCATCATCAAAAATTGTAACATCATTCTTTTTATAATAAATTGTCATATCATTGCCCTAAATGCAGTCCATTCTGATGATTGTATCAAATTTAGTCATGGGTATGATGATGAGATCAGCTGATAAAAACAATTTATATTCCCTAATGGGAACTAATTCACAAAACTTCATTGCAATGATACTACCCATAAGAGTTTTTATTGAAATATCCCTTGTTAAATAAAATTGAAAATATCTACTTTTCATAGTAAACTGGGAATATATGCAATAATGCAATGATAAAGAATCAAATAATGCATTGGATAAACTTGAAGAAACCATTAAATTACCACCCACTACGTCTTTCAGAGCTTCAAACATAGCAGTAGTGATCACATAAGATTGGACTTGATCTCTTGGCCTTTTCTAAGGTATGTTTCCCTGACGATTAGGATATTCATTTTTATAATGCCCCATCTATCTGCAATTGTAGCATTGAATATTGGTAGAATATTTCTTTCCCTTACAATCAAAATCCTGATGGCCTTTCTATCCACATTTATAGCATACTTCGTTTCCTTTTAGATAGGCACTAGGGTGATTCACTCCAAAACGATCACAGCATGGAAATTCAATTCATCCCTTATTCCCTATTTCCTTATTTCCTTTCCCAGAGTGTTCAATAGATCTCTTATTCTCTTATTTTGATTTAATGTCGTAAGACATAGATAATTCATCTTCTGTCTTGATATCACATGAGAAAATATCTTTTATGATGAGAAGGATTGCGATACTAATGCTCAATGGAGAAATGTTTTTAACCCATAAAAGAAATAGTCAATCTTAATTCTTGGATTACGTATATAATCTGCATCATGCCATGCAAATCTTGTAAAGTTAGCCTCATACTTTGCAACATTCTCATCCTCCTTTTGCCTCAGACTCAGTAATTGTATTTCCATATCCTCTTGATGGTCCCGAGGAAAGTATTTTTCTATGAAAAGTTATTTAAACTCCATCCATTCCATACTAGACACTTATTCATCTTCTTTTGTGTTTTGAATCAATGACCACCACTGATCAGCATCTTCAGTGAGGTGATAAACTTTCTTGAAAACATTTTCCCTTTTTCTACTCCCCAATGTGTGAAATATTTTCCCTAAGTAATTTATCCATTTCACTACCACTAATGGATTTGTAATCCCATAGAATGTTGGAGGTTGTTTCCTCATGAACCAGTATAACATAGATCCTCCGCGTTGTGGATCAGAGGGATCCATATGGGTAAGGTTATTATTAGTAACCTGAGTGAGTTGTCTGAGTATGGTGATAAGCTGATCAGCACCAGTTGAATCACCAGCTCTGCTATAATTATCTTGAGTAGTACAAAAATACCTACATGTATTACGTGCGCTGATATGGTTTCAATTTCTTCCACTAGGCTCCATTTCTAAACAATGGAATAAATTATATTAGTTTATGAATCACAATATAGAAATCCAAACTTGTAAAACACTTAACATAAATTGAATAGTTTTTTGATATAATCTATAATCATAAAAACGTTTTTTTAGGATGTATATTATCCTAAATTCTTCATAATTGTATGTAAATAAAATGATAATTATTCTAAGCATATCCCATGGGAGTTTTTTAACCAAGAGTACAGCAAGGCCCGTTGTTGTGCACCAGTTCTTTTTTGAGTCTAGCTCAAAGCTGTGATTTTGGGTTTTACCCCTAGGTACATCTATGCTAGAGCCGCCTCTAACAACTCATATCCAGACATGGATTTATTGCATGGAAAACTCACAAAATCTCTAAATCACCAAAATTCTAAGAAGTACTTCCATACTAATCCTTAGAGTCTATCTTAGGGCTATGTGCTCTAATCAGATTTTATCTAAATAATGTTTCCAAGGTTTGTACTAAACATCCTCTGATACCATAAGTAACGCCTAGACCCCAGTTACCCAGAGTCAATTCATTATTACATAAAATTGGCATTATCACAAGGGAATCATGCCCCGAAAGACTGGTCATTTTAGTATTATTGGAAACAAGATTCATACAAAAGTTAAACTTTACAACTTTTAAAAAAAATAAAACACTAATTTATTCCATTAGAAACATCCAAGCCTCCTAGATTATTCCTGCAAGTCACTCATAACTAAATTCTTCATATCCTAGTAAAATGAAACAAAAGAAAGGGGTGAACTCAAACGCTTAGTAAGGGTAAGCAATACAGCGGAAGATAACATAAATATTAAGTGTGGTGAATAATTGAAAACACATGCCTTTAACAATAATAAACAATGAACACTTTTATGGTAGGAATATGAGCTATGTAAATAATTCCATAATAAAACATAATCATGGGTATTCTAATAGTCAAAATACCACATGAACCATCAATATTATTTTAATAATGAGGGAATTTTTAATGCAGGACATTCTAAAACATTTTTTCAAGGCCTCGGCCAAGACCTCTAAAAATGATTAAGTCCTCGACCAAAACCATATATAAAAATCAAAAAGGCCTCAGAAAATTCCACTTCTAGTTGTCTCATGAGACCTACCGATGCATCGGGGATCTATAGAGGTCTCCACCCATCACTTACTAAGTCCAATACATTCCTCATAAGAGAAGGTTGAAATATAACATAAACATTCGTATTGAAACTATCATACGAAATATAAATACTTTAACCATAAACCATTATTGGTATAAAAATAACACAACCACTTTCAAAAATATCTCAATACCTTCAATACAATATGGAATATTTGTATCATAATGAATTGACTTCAAACAAGTATAAAATCCATCAATGGATGTTGACATATATGAAATCAAAACTATTTGAGAGAAATATCTATTTTCTTTTTTGAAATCATTTAAAGTTACATAATTATAAAAGAAAATATTTATTTTGAAAATATCTTTATAATCTTGTAAGGAAAGCTTTGACGATGTTATAATGGCTGAGAATAACTGCACCCTCCATATATGTTAAAGAAAAAAATCTTACCTTAATTTTGTTGAAAATTTCGAAAAGTACCTTGTTTGGAAAACGACTGAAAGATTCCTTTCAAAACATATAAGTTCAAATAAGTGTATAAATTACTTTGAACCATTGTTTATTAAATAGTAAATATGTTTTGAAATAAAGTTTTAAGAATGATGGATGTGGATGATAAAGAGGTCCCAGTAGATACTTACATAAAAACAACTGTGGATAATAAAGAGATTATAGAATTTTTCTTTTCCATGTAATTTACTTGGTTGAGGGTTGGTTAACCTCAATTATAATGGTAAAATAATTGTTATTAAATTCTACAAGAACCATATACATTAATATGATATCATATATAATCTTTTAATGTTTCTTTGTTAATAATATTTTAGTATTATTGTCATTTCAGGTGTTAACTGATTCATTTTCCTTTATATACATTGTTCTGTAAGTAATTATTGTTATGGATAGGATGTATATTATTAATGTTCATAATAATATTAAGTATTTAAACATTATTTTTAATCATAAAATGAAAATTACTCTTAAATGGATACGATGGGGAATGATTCTCATCGTGTTCGTGGAGAGGGTAATCTGTACATACGCAAGAGCGACAATAACATTATTTTTATTTTAAAATCATATATAATTGGATGTTATATCATATATACAGAATACTTATCATGTTATATTTATTATTTAAATCAATTATACATCAATATTATACCCATCCAAATAATATTGTATTGAGTAACAACTATACCACAATGTGGAGACAATAAGCCGTACACACGCACATATGTTGACATGTCATTAAAAGGATGGATAGATTAATGAATATGGTTGTACTGTATTTATAATAACATCACAATTTATAGTAGATACTAGAGATATTATTTTATAATGGAAAAAAAGGAAAGAATAAGTGGAAGAAGAAAAAACTTAAAAGAGGTGATGAAATATTTACCTCTTCTTCGGGTTCTTCCTTTTGATTTGATCAAAATGGATCAGTAGGTTAGCTTTCTGACTAAAGTAATGACTCTAGGATGAAGGTATGACATTTGAGTGGATATTTCGGTAGGGTTTGTTTGAGACAAAAGTCTTTTTAGCTGTGAATTTTAGAGAAGGAAAAGTTCCCTTTTATAATTGGAGTCAGGGTCACCTTTGGAAAAGATTGAAATACTATTTTATAATAAACTCATTTTCGGTTTCTAATGGCTCCAAAATTATTTATTTAGAGGATAAGGTGTGTATGGATATAAAACCACTCAACCAATAGGTTTTATTCAAGTTTTGGTCACCATTTTAACCTTATCATTTAGATTTAACTCTTAGTTAAATAGTTTGACATTTACCATGTCATTTTGTATTTTTATATTATATATCTAATATACTTACTATAACAAGCCAAGATAACCCCAATTGGTTCATTATTAATATATATAACCTTATCTAAGTAATTTTTCCAAACCATATATTTTTTGGAATATTATATCAATTAATAATATAATATTTGTTTTAAAAACTGTTTTATGTCAATTTTGACACTATATGGTTTTTTTTCCTAAATTTATAACAACATTATTGCTTAAAAAAATCATTTAATCAACCCTAAAATTTTATATTAACCTAAAAATTATTTTAATTCATAAAATGTCTCAAATTACCTTTATTTGTGTATTTATAATATCAATAATTTTAATATTTCATTAATAAGGTAATTTTTGCATCGTCATTGTGTCATAAATAAAATAATATATTTAAATTATAAAAATTATAAATAAAATAAAATTATGTAGAAAATTTGTTTATCTTTCTAATGAATATTTATTGTAGAATTTATCTTATCTATATCCCTATATTAAGAATGTTTTATATATTAAACTTTTATTTTTATCAATTATAACTCTTCTTTGAATTAAATAATAACAAATGTCCTAATCTAATCCTAGTGGACCTAAAAGATCATATGTTATTCCTAAGGTTTTTTTGGTCAAATTACACTTATCAAATAGAATTAGGACATGTGTTTGGCTAATAATAATATCATTTGTACCCCTAATTATCGTATTTACTTTTAACCATGGTAAATAAAATTCAAAAGTTACTAGTCTCCTGAACCAAATTTTACTTACTGATATCAGCCGTGTCTCTCATATTTTTGAAATTCAATTCACAGAAGTGGTAAAATTATGTTTTAGGAAAATTTTCAAATTCTCCTAGGAGGTGAGTAAAAGACGGTAAAAAGTTCGATAAATTTTTTATATATCAAAAATTATTATAACCTGACTCTAATGAATTACATTAAACATATATATGTATTACTTATCTATTTTGACCTACAAAAAATTTAAATAAAATAAATAATTATTTAAATAAAAATATGGTTTTAAACTACAAATCAGTGTTCTTCACTATTCATCAAAATTGAAAGTTTTTAGAAAAATACCAAAAATTCACCGTAAGTTAATTTTGATATTATGAATCCTAAAATGAAGTCCATTTTAAAAAATAAAATTTTTAAAATTTCAAATAGTGGGTATTACTATTTTTAATGCCTATTTTTATTAGTTGAGTGGTGTTAGAATCTTGAAGTTGCGTACAATGCAAGCTATTGAATTATTCAAATAAAAACGTACCGTAGTAGCATGGGGTGTTAAATAATTTTTTTACATATTTAACAAAGAATGATTAGTATTGAGCTTGTAAATTTACCTTGTCATATACATGGGTCTTTGTTTCGTTTTGGTTTCGAAATGCCCAATGGTTCCGTATCCGATGATGGACGGACCTACTTTCCAAAGGCAGGCGTTCGCTGGATGGTCTGGCCAGCGATGCTTAAGAACTCACATTGGTCGATAGGATGAGAAGTCAGGCTCATCGCACCATTTTGTGGGGGGGGGAATTATTGCATGTTCCGGGACTCCCTTATAGATTTAAGACGTATTCATATGTTCACTACTAGAAAAGGGGGCAGTGGAGCCCCCCAGACTCGGGCGACCGCCATTGGCGGTCGCTATAGCTTACCATTAGCGACCGCCAATGGCGGTCGCTAACCTGCATAAAAAAATTTGGGTGGTTTCTGTGCCCCCCCCCCCCCCCCCCGCGCCCTCGATCTCCCTCCGCCCTAACCCCCTCCCTCCCTCGCCGCGCTCCCTCGCCGCCCTCCCCTCCCCCGCCGCCCGGCCTCCCCTGCCGCCCGGCCTCCCCCGCCGCCCGGCCTCCCCCGCCGCCCGGCCTCCCCCGCCGCCTGCCCTCCCCCGCCGCCCGGCCTCCCCCGCCGCCCGGCCTCCCCCGCCGCCTGCCCTCCCCCGCCGCCTGCCATCCGGCCGCCGCCCTCCGGCCTCTCGGCCCTCCCCCCCCCCCACCCCGGACGGCACCCGCACCCCGGACAGCCCCCGGCGCGCACTCCGGACCGCCCCCCGCACCCCGGACGCCTCCCCGCTCCCCGGACATCACCCCCCCCCCCCCCCCCGCACTCCGGACCGCCCCCCGCACCCCGGACGCCTCCCCGCACCCCGGACAACCCCCCCTGCACTCGGACACCCCCCTCCGAACCCGGACAGCCCCCCCGCACCCCGGACAGCCCCCCCCCCCCCCCCCCCGCACTCGGACACCCCCCTCCGAACCCGGACAGCCCCCCCGCACACCGGACACCCCACCCCGCACCCCCGACAGCCCCCCTGCACCACAGACATCCCCCCCTCCCTCGCACCCCAGACACCCCCGCACCCCAAACACCCCTGCCCGCACCCCTGACAGGCCCCCGACACCCCGGACACCCCTCCCCGCACCTCGGACAGCCCCCCCCCCCCCCCGACCCCGGACACCCCCCCCCCCTCGCTGCCCGTCCCCCGTCCCCTCACCGCCCCCTCTCCTCTAGCTCCCCGCCGCCGCCGCCGCCGCCCATCCCCTCCCTTGCCGCACCGCCTTTGGCTCCGGCTCCCCTTCGCTGCCTCCTCTCCCTCGCAGCACCGCCTTCGGCTCCCCTCCCTTTCAGGTTTGTAGCTCAATCAGGTAACATGAGCTTTCAGTTACATTATTATTTTATCAATGGTTCATAAACAAATGGTTAATATTTATTTTGAATATTGTTGATTTGAAAAATGTAAATGTAATAAGTATTGTGTAAATGTTTGTTATACAAATATTATTATGGATAAGAGTTGGATTGATCTTCCAAATCGAACGTCTAGAGAATATTTCAATGGCATTATGCAGTTTATTGACTTCACGAGAGGATTTGAAAGTGACTATATTAGTTTTCCATGTAGAAAATGTGCTAACAGATATCAATTCACACGAGATACTATGAGGGAGCACCTTTTCTTTAATGGATTTCTGAAAAATTATAAGAGTTGGACTCGTCATGGAGAAGAATATGTTCGTTTTCAAAATACAGATGCAGCTCAGATGGATGTTGATGCAAGGATGACTGATCCAATGCATGAAATGCTTACTGAAATGGTACGTGGGTTTGCTCCTGAAGGCATTGACATCCAGAATCTTGAGACCGGTGAGATAAATCTTCGCTCTGGTGCAGATCGTGATTCGAGGAGGTTTTATGAAGTACTTGATGATGCGAAAACAGAATTATATCCTGGATGTACTTCTTACAATAAACTGTCGTTTATCGTAGAGTTGTTGCATTTGAAGACTTTGAATAATTGGTCAGACACATCATTCGACATGCTTTTGGTTTTATTGAAAAAAGTTCTTCCTGTCGACGCTAAGATTCCTGAGTCGTATTACTATGCTCGTAAGTTGACAGAGAACTTAGGTTTTACATATGAGACTATAGATGCATGTGCAAACAACTGTATGTTGTTTAGAAATGAAACTGCTCATTTGGATATCTGTACGGTTTGTGGCGCTTCCAGGTGGAAAGAGAACAGGGGAAATAAGACTCATCAAAGTCAGATTGCGGTATAGGGGAAACCGATTGCTGTAAAGCAAATGCGTTACTTTCCCCTTAAACCGAGGTTGAAAAGATTTTTTATGTCATCTAAAGTTTCTAATTTAATGAGATGGAATGCAGAAAGAGTTCATGAAAGTGACATGTTAACCCACCCGGCAGTCTCTCATGCATGGAAGGATTTTGATAAGAGACATCCCGACTTTGCTAAAGATGTTCGTAATGTCCGATTGGGATTGGCCGTAGATGGTTTCAATCCATTCAAGTCTATGGTTGGTGCAACTCATAGCACATGGCCCGTGGTGTTGGTTCCATATAATCTTCCTCCGTGGCTTTTTATGAAGCAACAATTTATATTACTTTCCACTCTTATTGATGGACCTAAAAGTCCGGGGGATAAGATTGATGTTTACCTTCAGCCATTGATTGATGAGTTGAATGAATTTTGGGGCGATGGTGTGATGACTTATGACTGCGAAACGAATGAAATGTTCAAACTGCATGCTGCTTTATTGTGGACAATCAATGACTTCCCAGCTTATGCAAATTTATCAGGCTGGAGTACGAAAGGGGAATTTGCTTGCCCTTGTTGCAATAAAAGTAAAAAATCTGTATGGCTTAAACATTCCAAAAAATGGGCATACATGGGTCACAGGCGTTTTCTCCCTCCCCAGCACAGGTTCAGAAAGGACAGAGTGGCATTTGATGGTTCTAGAGAGTTCAGCCCAGCACCAAAGATCCTGACAGGAGTCGAAATGTTATCGCAAGTTGAGGAAGAAAACATTCGCACGGTATATGAAATTTAGGATTTGGTGTCTCCTCCAGTACGTAATATTCGTGCTGCGGGTAGGCAGCGCAGTCACAATTGGAAAAAGAAAAGTATTTTTTATAGTCTTCCATATTGGAAAACTAACATGTTGAAGCATAATTTGGATGTCATGCACATTGAAAAAAATGTTTGTGATAACATATTGTGGACCATTTTAGGTGTCAGTGGAAAGTCAAAGGACCATGTTAATGCACGCCGTGATTTGGAAGAAACGGGTTTAAGGAAACAGTTGCATTTATAGTTAGCTGAGGGAAACAAGGCATATATGCCTGCTGCACAGTATTCGATGACTACAGAGGAGAAAGAGACATTTCTTTCCATTTTGAAGATGGTCAAGGTGCCTGATGGTTACTCTTCTAATATTTCAAAGTGTGTGAATCTGACGAGCAAGACATTGCAAGGGTTGAAAAGTCATGATAATCACATATTACTTCAGAAGTTGATTCCAATCGCAATTTGTGATTGTTTATCCCCCAATTTTGTTCAGCCCTTGATTGAGATGAGTAATTTTTTTAGACAGTTTTGTTTAAGAAATCAACGAATGAGTGATTTAAAAAGTTTTCAGGACCGAATTGTACTTACGCTTTGTCACTTTGAGAAACTTTTCCCCCCCTCATTTTTCGATGTTATGGTCCACTTAACAGTGCACCTAACTGATGAAGTAATGGCTGCTGGTCCAGTGCAATTCAGGTGGATGTATCCTATTGAACGGTATTTGAGTACATTGAAAAGATTTGTACGCAACAGAGCTCATCCAGAGGCTTCAATAGCCAATGGTTATTTGATGGATGAGTGTACTACCTTTTGTGCAGAATATCTTACGGATGTTGAAACAAAATTAGATAAGCCCTCACGGATTCATGATGGTCCAGTTGGAGAAGGAACCACATTTGATATGGACAACATCGAGTGGATACAAGCACATCGATATATCTTGTTCAATACTCCATCAGTTGCACCATTAATGCAGTAAGTATCTTATCAATGTGCTTGTATAACTTTTACATGTTTTCTTTGCATAAGTTGATCTTTTAAACATCGCGTAATCATTTGCAGGAAACACATTAATGAGATAAAAGAAGAGATGCATCGTGCGACTGAGTTGCAAATTCAACAATCTCATTATGCGGCATTTCATGATTGGTTCAAGGATTATGTATGTATAAATTGATTTTCATTATGAGTGAAGTATTAAACTAATTCTTTCTGCATATATCAGTATTGATTTTTATAAATTATGTATGTTTGTAAGCTGAGGGAGTTAGGGGACCCCACGCTACCTGAAGTATTTATCCAACTGGCTGAGGGTCCATCTATAACGGCTCGTCGTTATAAAGCTATTGATGCTAATGGTTTTCGATTTCGCATTAAAGATGTTAACGACAAACGAGCAACACAAAACAGTGGAATCGGTTGTCCCTTTTTCGATTCTGGTTATTACTATGGTCAATTGATGGACATCATTGAAGTTTTATACACACACAGTTTGAAGTACATATTGTTAAAGTGTAATTGGGTTGATCCAGTGCGTGGATGTAAAGTCGATCAATATCAGTTTTCATTGGTGAATTTTAACTATATGTTATACAGAAATAATGAACGAGTTGAGAATGAACCTTTCATCTTGACATCACAAGCGGAACAAGTATTCTTCGTTACTTTGCCTTCGGATCCAAGTTGGCAAGTTGTTGGCAAAATGTCTCGGCGAGGAGTGTTTTTATTTGAAGAAGATGAACCCGAGACTGTTCCGTTTGTTTACCAACAACTTGATCAACATACCGTAGTTCAACTTGAAGAAGATATTTATTGGGTCAGAGCGGCTGTTGAAGGAGAAACGGTCGATTTGCATGCTTAATGAAAGGTATAATTGTTTTCCCGCTATTCAGTAGAATGTCCTAGGATATCATAAATTATCTAATCATTTTATAAATCCTTATAAGTTTTAATCCTCACTTTTGTAAGTTAATTCAGTCATAAATATTTAGGTTGATTAACTTTCTGATTTTTTAAAATTCATTTACAACTAATTATTCAATCCATTTTCTGTTTGATTAACAGTTGTACAAGTTTGATTTATTAAGAACAATCCAGTTTATCTTTTAAACACTTTGGACTCATTACTGATATTTTGTATGACTGCAGACATGTCAGGGGAAGAGGCAGAAAATCCACATCATCCATCTGAGGCATCTACGTCTCAGGGTCGAGGTATGTTTGAATGTCATTGTCTATATTTTTTATGTAATTGACATATATATATATAACATTTGTCAATTTATATATAAAATTGTTTTCAACAGGATCAGACTCGGCTGCTTCTTCCTCTCGCAGGAGAGGCCCTGGTCATGGCATATTAGCATGGAATTCCGACATGACGATAGATGTTTCATTTGATGAGGTATTTCATCCCGTGGGACGGAATGCCCCGACATTTATTCGTCAGCTGGGTCATATCATACGTGACCCACATCGATTTCCATTGACCACGCGTGATTGGGCTTCTATACCTCAGGACACATTAGATCGTCTATGGAGGGAGGTTCAGGTAAGAAAATAATTTTACATTATTTTCTATTTATAAATAATACTAATATGTTTGATTATTTTCATTATAGAAAAATTTGAAAGTATGCCCTGAAGAGTTTCGGCCCGTGTGTATGAGAAAATGCCGTAAGCTGTGGAAAGATTATAAAGGCAAAGTGAAGAGGGACCACTGGGTACCAAATGTGGGTGCCCTTGACATTTTGGAAAAAGTCCGGAGAGGTGTCCTCCCGGCTCAGTGGCGTGACTTGGTTGCATATTGGTCTACTAAGGGTGTTTCGGTTTGTATATTAATTATTTTTCTGTATATATATTTTCAAGAATATGTGATTTGTTTGAAATTTGAATGAATTGAATGTAGGAGGTGTCAACACGCCATTCGGAGAATCGAGCGTTGCAGGGACCAGCTCACAGGCTCGGGACTCGTCACGTGTCTCAGATCCGACATGAGGTATATATTATTCATTTTTTAATTTATTAATTAATATGGTTTTGTGTTTATATTCTTTTAATATACAATTGCGAGGGAAAGGAGTAGCAACTGATAAAATGTCGGTGTGGATAAGGACTCGTGATCGCAATGATCCAGAGGTTGCAGCATTGATAATAAGTGTCTGTACATACCAATAATTACATAAATCTTTATATTAACATATATATGTTTATATATATTTAAATATTTCACAGGATCAATTTGAAGCTGAGTTAGAACATCTGCCAGAGGACCAGCGACAGCTTCCCATGCGACGGGATGAGATCTTTCATCGCATTATTGGTCGGGACGGGCATGGCTATTGTTTGACCTATGGAGCAGGGATTCCTCGTTCTGTAGTGTCACGCGCTGTGGTTGTCGGTCCTGCTGTTCCTCATATGACACAGCAGATGTCAGATTTTGAGGCACGGTTGCGCGCTTCCGAGGAGACAAATGCGCAATTGACAGCTGAGGTTAGAGCACTGCGGGAATATGTGCGTCGAGCTGATGGTACAGGGGATCATACGACGTAGGTATATACTATATTTATTTATTTAATTTAAATTAATTTTGTTATTAAAATATTTATAATGTTTATTTGTTGTAGGCACCTGGCCCACCAGAAGAAGGTAGCAGTGATGGCAACGCGTGACGCACCATATATTCACGAGATATGTTTTTTGTTTTTACTAGTAGGGTTGACATTGATCTACTGTATTTATTCATTTAAGTAATGCATTATTACCATCCATGGTGGTCTTTTAAATATTTTATACACATATTGAGTTTTTGATCAGATAATCTTGAATGATTCTACATTTGAAAAAGTCGAACTAATTCCAACAGATCAATAAATCTGATATTATAGATTATGTATTATCCAATATATTTTCTATAAATTTCTGTATGGTATCGATAAAAGAAATATGTATTAACTAGATGTTATCACTTTTATTTTTCACTTTTGTAATCAATGGGATGGCCTTTGCACCCCCGGAGAGCCCCCCGCACCCCCTTACAGCCCCCCGCACCCCCGTACAGCCCCCCGTACCCCCGTACAGCCCCCCCCGCACCCCCGTACAGCCCCCCCCCCCCCCCCCCGCACCCCCGTACAGCCCCCCGCACCCCCGTACAACCCCCCGCACCCCCGTACAGCCCCCCGCCACCCCCGTACAGCCCCCCCCCCCCCGCACCCCTGTACAGCCCTCTGCACCCCCCCCCCCCCCCCGCACCCCCGTACAGCCCCTCGTACCCCCGTACTGCCCCCCGCCACCCCCGTACAGCCCCCGTCACGCCCGTACAGCCCCCCACACCCCCGTACAGCCCCCCCCCCCCCCCCCGCACCCCCGTACTGCCCCCCGCCACCCCCGTACAGCCCCCCGCCACCCCCCGTACTGCCCCCCCCCCCCCCACACCCCCGTACAGCCCCCCCCCCCCCCCCCCCGCACCCCCGTACTGCCCCCCGCCACCCCCGTACAGCCCCCCGCACCCCTGTACAGCCCCCCGCACCCCCGTACACCCCCCCCCCCCCGCACCCCCGTACAGCCCCCCGCACCCCCGTACACCCCCCCCCCCCCCCGCACCCCCGTACAGCCCCCCGCACCCCCGTACAGCCCCCTCGCACCCCCGTACTGCCCCCTGCCACCCCCGTACAGGCCCCAGCCACCCCCGTACAGCCCCCCGCACCCCCGTACAGCCCCCCCCCACCCCCCCCACACCCCCGTACAGCCCCCCGCACCCCCGTACAGCCCCCCCGCACCCCCGTACAACCCCCCGCACACCCGTACTGCCCCCCGCCACCCCCGTACAGCCCCCCGCCACCCCCGTACAGCCCCCCGCCACCCCCGTACAGCCCCCCGACACCCCCGTACAGCCCCCCGACACCCCCGTACAACCCCCCGCACCCCCGTACAGCCCCCCGCCACCCCCGTACAGCCCCCCGCACCCCCGTACAAGCCCCCGATTGTGTCTGTTTCAGCAGCGCGGCGCGCGTTGAAATGGCGCGTTGGGGGGTCAAAACCACCCGAACGACGTCCGAATGCCACGAAACCATACGACAACATCCGGGGCGTGAATTGTGAAATGGTCGGCTAGACGACACCTAATTCGGAGGTGCCGTGTGACCGCGGCGGCCGGAAACGCGTTTCCGGCGCCATTAAACACCAAAACGGTGTGCGGCGGTCCAATTCGGAGCAAACATGCTCCGAACGACCTGAAACCACACGGGAACGATAGAAATATTATTCCTGAGACGCAGGAGAAGGCCGCACATCCATCTAACGTGCGGTGCGCGCGGCACGTCCGATTGTGTCATTTTCAGCAGCGCGGCGCGCGCTGAAATGGCGCGTTGGGGGGTCAAAACCACCCGAACGACCTCCGAATGCCACGAAACCATACGACAACATCCGGGGCGTGAATTGTGAAATGGTCGGCCAGACAGCACCTCATTCGGAGGTGCCGTGTGACCGCGGCAGCCGGAAACGCGTTTCTGGCGCCATAAAACACCAAAACGGTGTGCGGCAGTCCCATTCAGATCAAACGTGCTCCGAACGACTTGAAACCGCACGGGAATGATAGAAATATTATTCCTGAGATGTAGGAGGAGGCCGCACATCCATCGAACGTGCGGTGCGCGCGACACGTCCGATTGTGTCGTTTTCAGCAGCGCGTCGCGCGTTGAAATGGCGCGTTGGGGGGTCAAAACCACCCAAACGACGTCCGAATGCCACGAAACCATACGACAACATCTGGGGCGTGAATTGTGAAATGGTCGGCCAGACGGCACCTCATTCGGAGGTGCCGTGTGACCGCGGCGGCCGGAAACGCGTTTCCGGCGCCATTAAACACCAAAACGGCGTGCGGCGGTCCAATTCGGAGCAAACGTGCTCCGAACGACCTGAAACTGCACAGGAAAGATAGAAATATTATTTCTGAGATGCAGGAGGAGGCCGCACCTCCATCGGACGTGCGGTACGCGCGGCACGTCCGATTGTGTCGTTTTCAGCAGCGCGACGCGCGCTGAAATGGCGCGTTGGAGGGTCAAAACCACCCGAACGACCTCCGAATGCCACGAAACCGTACGACAACATCCGGGGCGTGAATTGTGAAATGGTCGGCCAGACAGCACCTCATTCGGAGGTGCCGTGTGACCGCGGCGGCCAGAAACGCGTTTCCGGCGCCATTAAACACCAAAACGCCGTGCGGCGGTCCAATTCAGTGCAAACATGCTCCGAACGACCTGAAACCGCATGGGAACGATAGATATATTATTCCTGAGATGCAGGAGGAGGCCGCACGTCCATCGGAGGTGCGGTGCGCGCGGCACGTCTGATTGTGTCGTTTTCAGCAGCGCGGCGCGCGCTGAAATGGCGCGTTGGGAGGTCAAAACCACCCGATCGACGTCCGAATGCCACGAAACCGTACGAAAACATCCGGGGCGTGAATTGTGAAATGGTCGGCCAGACGGCACCTCATTCGGAGGTGCCGTGTGACCGCGGCGGCCGGAAACGTGTTTCCGGCGCCATTAAACACCAAAACGGCTTGCGACGGTCCAATTCGGAGCAAACGTGCTCCGAACGACCTGAAACCGCACAAGAATGATAGAAATATTATTCTGAGATGCAGGAGGAGTCCGCACGTCCATCGGACGTGCGTTGCGCGCGGCACGTCCGATTGTGTCGTTTTCAGCAGCGCGGTGCGCGCTGAAATGGCGCGTTGGGGGGTCAAAACCACCCGAACGACCTCCGAATGCCACGAAACCGTACGACAACATCCGGGCCTGAATTGTGAAATTGTCGGCTAGACGGAACCTCATTCGGAGGTGCCATGTGACCGCGGCGGCTGGAAACGCGTTTCCGGCGCCATTAAACACCAAAACGGCGTGCGGCGGTCCAATTCGGAGCAAACGTGCTCCGAACGACCTGAAACCGCACGGGAATGATAGAAATATTATTCCTGAGATGCAGGAGGAGGCCGCATGTCCATCGGACGTGCGGTGCGCGCGGCACATCCGATTGTGTCGTTTTCAGCAGCGCGGCGCTCGCTGAAATGGCGCGTTGGGGGGTCAAAACCACCCGAACGACGTCCGAATGCCACGAAACCGTACGACAACATCCGGGGCGTGAATTTTGAAATGGTCGGCCAGAAGGCACCTCATTCGGAGGTGCTGTGTGACCGCGGCAGCCTGAAACGCGTTTCCGGCGCCACAAAACACCAAAACGGCGTGCGGCGGTCCCATTCGGAGCAAACGTGCTCCGAACGACCTGAAACCGCACGGGAACGATAGAAATATTATTCCTGAGATGCAGGAGGAGGCCGCACGTCCGATTGTGTCGTTTTCACCAGCGCGGCGCGCGCTGAAATGGCACGTTGGGGGGTCAAAACCACCCGAACGACCTCCGAATGCCACAAAACCGTACGACAACATCCGGGGCGTGAATTTTGAATGGTCGGCCAGACGGCACCTCATTCGGAGGTGCCGTGTGACCGCGGCGGCCGGAAACGTGTTTCCGGCGCCATTAAACACCAAAACGGCGTGCGGCGGTCCAATTCGGAGCAAACGTGCTCCGAACGACCTGCAACCGCACGGGAACGATAGAAATATTATTCCTGAGATGCAGGAGAAGGCCGCACGTCCATCGGACGTGAGGTGCGCGCGGCACGTCCGATTGTGTCGTTTTCAGCAGCGCGGCGCGCGCTGAAATGGCGCGTTGGGGGGTCAAAACCACCCGAACGACCTTCGAATGCCACGAAACCGTACGACAAAATCCGAGGCATGAATTGTGAAATGGTCGGCCAGACGGCACCTCATTCGGAGGTGCCGTGTGACCGCGGCGGCCTGAAACGCGTTTCCGGCGCCATTAAACACCAAAACGGCGTGCGGCGATCCCATTCGGAGCAAACGTGCTCCGAACGACCTGAAACCGCACGGGAACGATAGAAATATTATTCCTGAGATGCAGGAGGAGGCCGCACGTCCATCGGACGTGCGGTGCGCGCGGCACGTCCGATTGTGTCATTTTCAGCAGCGCGGCGCTCGCTGAAATGGCGCGTTGGGGGGTCAATACCACCCGAACAACCTCCGAATGCCACGAAACCGTACGACAACATCCGGGGCGTAAATTGTGAAATGGTTGGCCAGACGGCACCTCATTCGGAGGTGCCATGTGACCGCGGCGGCCGAAAACGCGTTTCCGGCGCCACTAAACACCAAAACGGCGTGCGGCGGTCCAATTCGGAGAAAACGTGCTCCGAACGACCTGAAATCGCACGGGAACGATAGAAATATTATTCCTGAGATGCAGGAGGAGGCCACACGTCCATCGGACGTGCGGTGCGCGCGGCACGTCCGATTGTGTCGTTTTCAGCAGCGCGGCGCGCGCTGAAATGGCGCGTTGGGGGGTCAAAACCACCCGAACGACGTTCAAATGCCACGAAACCGTACGAAAACATCCAGGGCGTGAATTGTGAAATTGTAGGCCAGACGGCACCTCATTCGGAGGTGCCGTGTGACCGCGGCGGCCGGAAACGCGTTTCCGGCGCCATAAAACACCAAAACGGCGTGCGGCGGTCCCATTCGGAGCAAACGTGCTCCGAACGACCTGAAACCGCATGCGAACGATAGAAATATTATTCCTGAGAAGCAGGATGAGGTCGCACGTCCATCGGACGTGCAGTGCGCGCGACACGTCCGATTGTGTCGTTTTTAGCAGCGCGGCGCGCGCTGAAATGGCGCGTTGGGGGGTCAAAACCACCCGAACGACCTCCGAATGCCACGAAACCGTACGACAACATCCGAGGCGTGAATTGTGAAATGGTCGGCCAGACGTCACCTCATTCGGAGGTGCCGTGTGACCGCGGCGGCCAGAAACGCGTTTCCGGCGCCATTAAACACCAAAACGGCGTGCGGCGGTCCAATTCGGAACAAACGTGCTCCGAACGACCTGAAACCGCACGGGAACGATAGAAATATTATTCCTGAGACGCAGGAGGTGGTCGCACGTCCATCGGACGTGCGGTGCGTGTGGCACGTCCGATTGTGTCGTTTTCAGCAGCGCGGCGCGCGCTGAAATGGCGCGTTGGGGGGTCAAAACCACCCGAACGACCTCCGAATGCCACGAAACCGTACGACAACATCCGGGGCATGAATTTTGAAATGGTTGGACAGACAGAACCTCATTCAAGGGTCCCGTGTGACCGCGGCGGCCGGAAAACGCGTTTCCGGCGCCATTAAACACCAAAACGGCGTGCAGCGGTCCAATTCGGAGCAAACGTGCTACGAATGACCTGAAACCGCACGGGAACGATAGAAATATTATTCCTGAGATGCAGGAGGAGGCCGCACGTCCATCGGACGTGCGGTGCGCGTGGCACGTCCGATTGTGTCGTTTTCAGCAGCGCGGCACGCGCTGAAATGGCGCGTTGGGGGGTCAAACCACCCGAACGACGTCCGAATGCCACGAAACCGTACGACAACATCCGGGGCGTGAATTGTGAAATGGTCGGCCAGACGACACCTCATTCGGAGGTGCCGTGTGACCGCGGCAGCCAGAAACGTGTTTCCGGCGCCATAAAACACCAAAACGGCGTGCGGCGGTCCCATTCGGAGCAAAGGTGCTCCGAACGACCTGAAATGAGATTATTTCTTGAATCGAAGTTTTTAAATTATTATAGCACAATGATTTGATATTATATATATATTAAATATATATTAAAACATTTAAAATATTATATATATATATATATATATTTAGAATATTGTATTTAATAGTATATATATGAATATTTATATATATATATAAATATATATATATATTTATTTATTTATATTCAATTCAATAAAAAAATTTAATTTTTTTTTTTTAGAATAGCGACCGCCATAGGCGGTCGCTATAGTGTGCCCGGCAGAGGACCTTCAGCGACCGCCTGGCGGTCGCTCAAGGCCGATCTGCCGGCCCGCTTTAGCGACCGCCAATGGCGGTCGCTATAGGGTTCCCGGCAGAAGGCCTTCAGCGACCGCCAGGCGGTCGCTCAAGGCCTCTAGCGACAAGGCAACAGCGACCGCCAATGGCGGTCGCTAATAGCCTTATTTACAGTAGTGGTTCGAGAATCTTTGGTTTATACGCAAACATAGTATCCATGGATTTAACCTTGGTGGGCAATGGTCAACTGGACGTAGGGGTTCAGAATCATTTATGCCTGATGCTTACCATCCCTCATTGGATTAATGACCCCAAAGAGTTGGAACTCGCTTGAGGCGGCACTAGGAGTGGCACAGATCGACCGATTGTTGTGATTGAACCTCCGGGAGGCTTCCTACATACCCTTCTTAGGAGGCCGGGATCAATGTCCTCGTTGTTCGGATATACAGTTTAACGTCATGCAGTACGGGGCATAAAGTTTAACGTCGTGCTGGACAAGGGTGAAACTCGACATGAAGAAACGACCGAGTGCTGGGCTTGAACATCATAGAATCTTCTTACGTACCACGCCTTGACATGGATCAAAGTCCTTGTAGTTCTCTTTGGCATGGGACTTACGCTCTGGGGAAGCCCGAGATGACGGATTAGGGATTACACTCTGAGGAGTCCCATAAGGGGGTGTCATGGTTGATGCTTTCTCTAAGCCCAAGTGAGTCATGCTCAGTGTGAGAAACAAGAGGCCTCAGGGACCAGAGGATCACGTTGTGAAAGGTGCGTCCGTGAGAAGTGGAGTAAGTATTACACGTGGAGCGGTCCAGGGTGATGAATTGGGGCTTACACTCTGAGGAGGCCCAGAAGGTCGGGGCTTACTCCGAGACGGACGCCCGAGGAGAAAAATCCTAGCGGGAGAGGGAAAGGGGGTGTCATGGTCGATGCTTACTCTAAGCCCATGTCAGTCATGCTCGGTGTGAGAAATAAGAGGCAGTAGGTACCATAGGATCACGTCGTGAAAGGTGCGTCCATGAGAAGTGGAGTGGGGCTTACGCGTGGAGCGGCCCATGGTGATGAATTGAGGCTTACACTCTAAGGAGGCCCAGAAGGTTGGGGTTATTCTGAGACGGATGCTCGGGGTGACAAATCCCAATGGAAGAGGGAAAGGGGGTGATCTTGTACCCATATCCTCTCTTTCAGTGCACGAGGGCCTCCTTCTGATGGCTATTTTACCATCTTTGATGAATACTCAACAAATTGAGGGGTAGAAAGGGGATTCCCGAGCTCAGACTCCACATTACCGTCGAAATTTGAACCCAGCAATGATTTGGGAATCTGCTCAAGGGTCGGGGAAACCCCTTTGCCCCTATTTACCATGGGTATGTGAACTCAAAATGGCACACTGATGCGCCTGAAAGTTACACCACGTAGATCAGGTGGCTATGGTGGAGGCCTCAGCTCAGGGCCGATGAATATTCCAAAGAGGGAGTCATGGAGGAATTGGCTAGATCAGAAGGATTTTACCTGACTCTAGAAATAAGATCACCGAAGTATTTGGTGAGCCACCGAGAGGTATGGTTGGTGGCGCCCTTTGTGTGGGGAAGTTCCACGCGGCTGGAGAAGCCGTCCGCGAACTAGGGTTGTTCGCGACTTTAGGTTCAATCCGTGAACCAGGGTGGTTCGCGGCTTCGGGTTCAATCCCTGAACCAGGGTGGTTCGCGGCTTCGGGTTCAATCAAAGAACTAGGGTGGTTCGCGGATGGTCTCAAGCGGGCAGCGGCGGCCAAGGGCGGCGCTGATCGAAAGCTCGTCGGTCGGGGCATCGCCCGCGTAGGAGAGTGCTACGCGGTATGCCAGATGGGAAAAGAGGCATAAACTCCCTGGTCCGAGGGGAAGTCATCCGTGGAGGGGGTATGGTTTGAGGTTCTCCTTTTTCATTATTTTAGGTTCTCGGTTCACCATGTTATTTTGCATTAACCAATTCATTATTAATTCATATAACTGCTATGGTTCGCGGATGGGGATTTCACTGTTTGCGAAATCTGAAGCCTTCCTTCAACCGATCACCTTCCGAATCTCCAATCCCTTCGAATCTGATTCCAATTTTCCGATCCCTTTCTCCTTCCACCCGAGTCTCCTTTTATAGAGTGGGGAAAGGGATGTATCTGTGTCCATGCAGCACCTTTTGAGGAGGCCCATTACCAAATACCCGGTTCACAGCTGACTTGGTCAATCCGCGATTCGCAGTGGGTATTGAATACTTCCCCCCCTTCCGCGAGGAAAACTCTGGGAGTGTTCCATGGCTATGGAGGGTTCCGCCTCTATTCTGTGATCGACAGTGGGAGCGGCTTGAACCAGTCGACGCGGTCTGCAATTGGGGCGGTTCATGACGGTTAACTGAAATGGCGCCCATCCTGCCTTGCAACCGCAGAGGCTCTCCGCCTCCATTTCGCGAATGACAATGGTTCGCGGAGGGGGTTCCTCATGGTTCCTAGCCATGTTGCACTTCCATGGGACCGGTTCGCGGACCGGTCCTTTCTTTGATTATTTTCCCCAATTCGTTTGGGGATTTGGGTACAATTCCCTTTGCGTATTTTTTAGGACCCTACAAATTCCCCCATCGGAATGGGGTCCGATCGGAACGAAGAGGAAGACATTCCGATGAAAAGTGGTCATAAAACAAAGATGGTTTTCTTTAGAAAGGTGGACATGGTAGGGGACCATTCCTATAAATATGGGGAGCCCTTCACTTGTCCATTACGGAATTCTTCGTGAAACCTGAGCTCCTTCGCCTCCGCGTGTTTGCTCCTTTGTGAAGTGCATCGTCTGCGAACTGGAAAGAATCCTCCGCGAACCATTCCTTCATCGCGGTCGCCTTCACCCATGAACCAAAGTCCCAACCGTGAACCATTAATCTTAACTAATTAAAAACTAAGCGATGATGGGCTGTGGAGGAACTTGCTTCACGGCTTCGATGCTCCGCGGACTAAAAATCTCCTGAACTTTTAAAAAGTATATGAGCTTCCGAATAATCTCAGGATTGAAATTCTGTGGAGCGACTTGGTTCGTGGTTTCCTAGCCAACGCTCCACAGGTCGGGGCTTCACGGACTGATTTCACGAAGGGCTGGTTCGCGGGATGACGTCATTGAGAACCATCCTCCAAGGCCTCCTTGAGGATTTTGATTATGAAGGCTCCTTAACCATTCATTTGGCCATTTTTTTGTCTAGACTTTTATTCCGGACTAAAATATTGTTGGCTCTCATTGGGTAAGGAGAAAATATGGTTCCCACTCATTCTACGCCGAGGCCTGCTGCAGAGACCCTCTTAACAGGATCAGAGAGACGTTCAGCTATGATTCATAGAGCGGATGCCATCAAAGAAGATCCATGTCGGTCCATCATTCCTGATGATGGTGTATTGAAGAACCTACTCTCTCATGAGCTTCTGAATTATCCATTATAAAACCGGCTTCGGCTCTACGGCTTCAGTCATCAGGATGGCGTCCCTATTCACCCAACTTTCTCGGACCTCCCATCTCATTTCCCAGAAGCGCCGTCAAAATTAATTCAGGGAAACCATAACCAATCCGGGGAGATAATTTCTGATTTTGGTCTATTAGACACATTTATTTTGAGGGTCTCTGTCTGGACCCAAAGTGATCAGTGCACTGAAGAATTTTCTCAGAAAGATGTCTATAAGGACTACCCTTCTATTATCAACCTTGCTCAAAGGGATCCTAATGCGGGGTGGGTTCCCAGGTGGGATATTTGGCCTGATAGGCTCTTCTCAAATGATTGGGCATGGGCTTTCTGGGTCCATCATCATTTTAGAGAGTCTCCTGATTCACTGGAGGTGGTCAATCTATACTCCATAGTGTGGGCGTCCCAATTTGCTATTTACCCACCATCTCCAATCCTACCCGACCTGTTCATCCGCTGGTGTTCAAGTATAATACTTTCCACCTTTCCCATAGTGAATTCGGCATTAGTTTGTAGAACATATACCAGATAAGAGGGCTGCCGATTTTTGGCGAGATGTATGATGAATTTTTTCCCACTCCCGACATATGGGACGACGTTGAACATGTGCCTTTATTGTCGAAGGAGCTACTGGCCATGGCGGAGCAGTCACTGGGTCAGGCCTTGCATGGTCTCTCGATTATTCTTTATTGCACTTGGATAGGGTTATTTCTGAACACCACTGGTCCTACGCCGAAGATTAAGCATCCCAGGACTCATCCTTCCCAATAGTCACAAACCATTCAAGGTTCTTACTGGGCGGTTCTGGAAGTAGGATACTACCTTTCATGGGGTTACGAGGTGCGCCCTGGTGTGTCACCTATGCTCTGGTTGGCCGGTCTGTTTTCTATGATTTTTATTGGATGGATATTTCTTTCCCGGGATGTTAACCTAGGTGTTCGGGCCTACACTTTGATGATGGCGGCTGAGTTAGAAGAGGGCCACTTGGTGAGTTTAGTCGTGCCCACTTTGGCCCGTATCTATGAGCTACTGAGCCACATGCAGGTGGGCAGGTCACCCTAACGTCTAAGCGGGCCATTTCAATTTTTGTATGGCTGGGTGGCAGATCATTGTCGCTGTTATGAATATCGTCACAACATGGCCATCCTGCTCCCGACCTTTCGGCCTACCCGACTAGATATAGCCAGAGTTCTCTTGAAGTCTCTCAACTCTAGTGAAGTCCTCGATCTTATGAGCGACTTATCCCAGTTCATCTTCACTCTCTACACCACCCCTTCTGGCGTCTTAGTTGACAACCGCTGGGGGAGCCTGGAGGAGCGCTCTTACATGATCTCCCTGCGGGCTGAGTTTCTGTCCGCACAGATTGACAGGGTTTCTCTATGCGAGCTTTATGTCCCGTATCACTTTTCCCACCAGTTCAGGTGCATGAAAGTCCAAGTTTCCCTTCCCCCTTCTCATGATCAAGGACTGCATCCAGCCATACATCGTCAGTGGTGGTTGATGCTGACATGGGATGGATCTGACGCAAGCATTCCCCTTCCTGATACGGGTGCTGCTGTCGGACTTTCCATGGAGTATGCAAAAACATGGGTGAAATACTATCCTAATGGGATCCTAGGGAAGGTTGTCCAGCAGGTTCCCAAATAAAGTGGTATGGTGGCTGCCGCATCCACTCCACCTTCCTTATTAGTTATAAGGGAGGGCCGACTAATGGCTTGTTGATCAAAGAAACTCAGAGAACGTTCTTTTCCCAACCCTGCGGTGACTGCGGTTTAGAAAAATTCATCCTTCTTGTGCGTGGATGAGGAAGACCCTATGGTTTCAGGTCCCAGTGAGACCATCCCGGAGGTTTCTCCAGTCGATACCGGGCTTAACAAATTGGTCCCCAAGCCTGAACCGGGGATAGAGGCTCCAGACATTCCAGCTTCAGAGTCAACTTCTAGTGAGAACACGTCCGCACGGGATGCCATGCCAGAATTTGTTCTCGTGTTGTCCAGCGAGGATACCAAAGATCATTGTACCATGGCGGACCATTGGGTAGTGTGCAGGTGGGCCTGGCCCCGAATCTGTGAAATCATCACTGAAACCCCCTTAGCCGAAATGGTAACTAAAACTGAAGCACTTCGTCAGCTCTTCCTGGGTTTGGGGCCAGGTGGCTTTGACTATTAGCAGTTCCATTCTCTTGCTTGCCAAGTTTTCATGGCCCGCGAAGAAGCTGTCACTAATGAATGCAAGCTTTCTCACCTTGAGACCACTCATTTTGGGGCCCAATCCTTGGAGGAAACCACAACAAAGCTCCATCAACTGATATCATGGGAGGCGATCTCTCGAGATCAGGCGGCCATCCTATCCTCTGAGTTGCATGAATGCGAAGAACATGCCGTGATGATGAGGGATCAGTTATCGGCTATGACTGGTCATCTTGAAGTTACCAGAAAAGGGATCAACGATCTCCAAACCACAGTAGAGCATATTCGTCCAGTGGATGAGGTTGAAACCAGGGAGAAGGAAGTGTTGGAAAAATCCTACAATGACCTTCGCCGCGCGGTCGCTGATCGGGTGGGGAGAGCAAGTCAGTATCCTTTATAACTATCAGAGCTACTTTTGTATCCCCTATTTTACTTACCCCTATGACCCCTTTTTTTCTTTTTTTTTTGTGTGAATTAGAGACCTCGTCTTGTATACGTCCTCCCTTTTTTTGATCGAACGAAACACCGTCTCTGTCAATCACTCGTTGCAGTGGAATTTTATTGTTACTTAGAACAATTGTTGTAAAAATAACAATTCACTGAATCAGAACTAATCATAACACAAGAAAACAAGCTCTAATTTTTTCCTGGACCATGGGATCGAGCGAGCGTAGTCTTACTATTCTTAGGGTCTTATAAGAAAACCCTAAAAACTTTTTGTCTTTTCTTCTTTTAATGCCCTGATTTTTCCTGGTCCCATTTGGTATAGACCCAGCAAGTATAACCTGGCTTTTTCTTAGGTCTCCCTTTTCAAGTTTTCGGCCTAACAGGATTTGCACCTCTTTCTTTTGTAAGTGGTTTAAAGTCCCGCCGTCAAGACTATCACTAGTTATGATTTAGGTCAAACAGCTTTGACCAAATATGGTGGGGCGAGGGCTTCAATGGGGTTAAACTGATTAAAAGATGTCTTAATACCCATCAGACACACGTGGGGGGGGGGAACATGTTTGAATTTGAGCGGCATGTAGGGCATGTCTCAAGGAATGGAATCCTTGTCAGCGTACAGAGGTAGGAAGAGCATTGCCTAAGGAAAACATACCTTTGGTAGACGGGCCAGTGGTGATCAATATGCAGAGCTGCTGAAGGCATGGTATGCATAGTCATTCAACGGTGTCATTAAGTCAAATACTTATCCATTTCAGATGGCCAGGGGACTTCATGGAAGTATTGATTATGGAAACCACAATGGGTGGCTTTGAAATTATAAAAACCACCAGTGGTGGCTCAAAAAGGGTATGTGGCGTCAGGAAGGTTTTGAGAACATATGCATTAATTAGTGGTGTGCTCGGGAGACCACATTCCTACACATTTAGTTAACATAAGGATGGTTGAATCTTGACGCAGTTTAAAGTCATGAAGCTGGGATATCATCTAGAATGGAACGGATTCTCCTGGTTCTCAGTAATCTCGTCAAAGATGTTCCGCCGCATTCAGGTAGGATTGTGGAAGAGGTTGGTAAACTGTACCTTAGAGGGTTTCCGAATTCCAAGATAGAAATGGGGGCTCAGAGGCCAAGAGTCGTACAGAGAGAAACATTGCCTAATGAAATCTTGCCTTTGGTAGACGGGCCAGGGGCGATCAATATGCAGAGCCGCTTAGGGAATGGTATGCATAGTCATACAATGGTGTCCTTAAGTCAAAGACTATCCTTTTCTGATAGCTGAGAAACTTCAGGGAAGTTGAGATTTGGGACCACCAGGGGTGGCTTATGAGATTTCGGATTTTTGTGAGTACAGAGTATGGATTATGATGAGAGGGTTCCTAAATACGAGGGAAATATCTAGACTAAACTTCCTGAGAATGGGTGAAGTAATTCTTTCTCACGCTAGTGTGAGGCTGTGGTTCATGCAGGTCTGACCCGTGCACTGAAAGACGAATAAAATCCTCTGTTTCTCATTGAACCCATGACAAGTATGACCGTGTAGTTTATCGTCATGTGGTTGGGACATAATCCGTGCCGTTTAGCGTCATGCAGCAAGGACGATAGGAATTTTTGAAGGTTGTTGTGTAGTTTAACATCATGCTGTGAGGTCAGGGGGAATTTTTTTAAGCCAGTGAAAATGCTTGCGGTTGGAGGCATTTCCTTGGATGGTTAATGCTTTTCCAATGTAGTTTCGTGCCAAGAAGCCATGATATCTCATGCAGTTTAACGTCATGCGGCGAGGATGTAGGTGAAAAGGCTTCTCTTTATCGGAATATAACTGGGCTTGAATACCTTAACATGCCCCAGATGTGGGGGGGGGGGTTAATTGGTGTAAATCATGGTTCCGGGGCTTCTTGGATCAGGAGAGGTGATATGGGGGATCTGAGGCTGGTAAGCGTACGGAGCAAGGAAGAGCATCGCCTGTGGAAATCTTTCCTTTGGTAGACGGGCCAGGGGCTATCAATATGCAGATCCTCTGAGGGATTGGTATGCATAGTCATAAAAATGTGTCCACGTGTCGATGAATTTCCACTTCCGATGGCCATGAATTGTTATGAGGATCCGCAATTATCCAGGCCACGAAGTCTGACATTTGGTATGAGAATTTCTAAACATGTTGGGGATATCCATCCCTGGTTGCTTGTTGAGTTTCAAAGGGACCCCTTTATTGATATTTTCTCTCTCTTCTTTTGCGTGGGGGTGTTCCTTCATTCCATGCAGTTTAACATCATGCAGTAAGGACGAAGTACTCCTAGTTTATCGGTCATAGAGCTTAGTCCATTAGGTGACTATTGCTGTAGTCACTCGAAGGATAACTGAGTCAACATGTTCTGATATAATTGGAACAAGGTGGGGGATAATTGTTGTAAACTGCAACTTTGAGTTTTCCTGGATCAAGAGGTGTGGTGTGGGGGCTCTGAGTCCGGTAGGCGTACGGAGCTAGGAAGAGTACTGCCCGAGGAATTCTTGCCTTTGATGGACGAGCCAGGGGCTATCATTATGCAGAGCCGCTGAGGGAATGGTATGCATAGTCATACAAAGGTGTCCCTGGGTCGATAACTTTCCAGTTCTGATGGCCATGAATGATTATGAAAATCCACCATTGCTCATAGTGAAGAGTTCGACACGTGGGGATAATGGTGTCCGGGTATACAAGAAACGTCGTCACTGTAATTGTCCGTTGAGTCAAAGTAGCCTAGTCCTGGCTTTATGTTTTTCGATGCAGGTTTCTATGTGAACCACTGATAGACACATAGTCTAGCCAGATAGGGATACCCTGGAAACACCTAGATGTGAAAATAAGAATGAATTTGTAAACCACTTCTCCATAAAATTTCGGACCATGAGGTATGGTATGGGCGCTCTGACGCTGGTAAGCGTACTGAGCTGGGAAGAGTGTCTCCTGTGAAAATATTTCCTCTGGTAAATGAGCGAGGGGATATCATTATGCAGATATTCTGAGGACATGGTATGCATAGTCATGCAATGGTGACCATGGGTCGATGGCTTTCCACTTTTGATGGCCATGAATGGTTATGAAGATCCATAATTATCCAGGTCGTGGATTCTGATGTATTGATAGGATGCATCAAAATGTGTAATGAGTATCTCCATATCGTATCGCCATGTGTCTTGGGTGGGTCGCAATGAAGTCCATGTAGTTTGATGTCATACGGTGAGGATGATGTTCGTGCAGTTTAATGTCATGCAGTGAGGACGAAGATATACACCCTGTGCAGGTATGGTATGTACACAGGGGAAGGGGTAATTTTTAACATCATTGTCCATGCAGTTTAATGTCATGTGGTAAGGATGATAAGTACACCCCGTGTCGGTCTGGTTCGCACACAGGGGGAAAGGGAATTATTTTTGTTTATTCAGGGGGTTGGGCTATGACTAGGGATCCTGGCATCACTACGTATC
Source organism: Viscum album (assembly GCA_963277665.1). Classification (NCBI taxonomy): domain Eukaryota; kingdom Viridiplantae; phylum Streptophyta; class Magnoliopsida; order Santalales; family Viscaceae; genus Viscum; species Viscum album. Next base: position 1,870,398,445 of record OY728119.1, on the reverse strand, counting down.
CTGCGGGGGTAGGAATCAAGCCATACATAGTTCTCTAGAAGAAGTACACCTCGTGCAAGTCTGGTCCATATACGAGGGAAAGAAGGCATTTTTTATCTTTTATTCAGGGGGTAGGGCCAGGACTAGGGATCCTGGTGTCGCTACGTATCCTACGAGGGAAGGAATCAAGCCGTACGTAGTTATCTGGAATCCATGCATTTTTAATGTCATGCGGTGAGGACGAAGTCCATATAGATTAACATAATGTGGTTAGGACGAGGGGTATTATTAGATTCTATGCAGTTTAATTTCATGTGGTGAGGACTACATACTCTTAGTTTAAGGTCATAGAGTTTGGACCGTTGGGAGTTTGGCAGTTTAACGTCATACAGCTCAGACGATGAGAACACCCCATGTAGGTCTGATCCATACACGGGGGGAGGGGAATTATTCACTCTTGTTATCCGTGTAGTTTAGCGTCGTGCGGTAAATATGGACTCCATGCAGTTTAACGTCATGCGGTGCGGACGTGAATATATCCTGTGCAGGTCTGGTCTGTACATGGGGGAATGGGAATTTTTCTTTTTCTTTTTGAGGTGGCAGGGCCAGGGTGTGGAATTTTGGCGTCACTACGTATCCTGTGAGGGAAGTAATCAGGCCTCATGTAGTTCTCTGAATGATGATACACGCTATGCAGGTCTGGTCCATACACAGGGGAAGAGGGTGTTTTTAAATCACCTTGTCCGTGTAGTATAATGTCATGCTGTGAGGATGGACTCCATGTAGTTTAACATCATGTGGTGAGGATAGAATACTCTTAGTTTAAGGTCATAGAGTTTGGACCGTTAGGTGCTTGGCAGTTTAACGTCATGCTGCTCGGACGATGAGTAAATGTCATTTTTTTTCATCTGTGCAGTTTATCATCATGCGGTAAGGACGAACTCCATGAAGTTTAACGTCATGCGGTGAGGACATAGTAATTCTTGGTCTCTATGCGAAATACTTCTTCATAAATCTCACGTTGGTAGGAGCCATGGTGAATTGCCCGTCCATGGAGATCATGGCATATGCTCCATTGGGGTAGACCTTGTGTACAACATATGGTCCCTTCCACTTGGGATCCAGCCTTGGAGGCTTCTTTCCTGATATCATTGGGGTCCGAAGGACCATCACTAATTCTACATCCAAGAAAGACCGGCGACAGACCTTTTTGTTGAAGACTCGTACGATCCAGTTCTGGTACACTTCCAGGTGGTGCAGAGTGTGCATCCACTTCTCGTCTAGCTGTTCCAATTCACCTAGCCACTTTTATCACTACAAATCATCATATAATTGATCACAGATGGAAACACGGAGTGAGGGATGTTAGAGTTCAATGGTTAGGACCGCCTTTGTGTCGTACACCAATGAGTATGGGGTAGATCGATTTACGGTGCGTATTGTGGTTCGATAAGCCCACAATTCCTGGAGGAGTTTATCCGGAAATTAATTCCTGTCTTTGTCCACCATTTTCTGGAGGATGTTGGACATGGTCTTGTTGAAAGGTTATATCTGTCCTTTGGCCACTGCATGGTAGTGGGATGAGTGGTTAACCTTGATACCATACTCGTGGTATAGCATTTCCAACTCAGTAGAGTAGAAATTGGGTCAGTTTTCTGTCTGTATAGTATGAGGGACACCAAATCCTATGATGATATTGGTCTTCATGATGCTGAAAATATTTTGTGCCCCAACTTCCTTGAGGGGTATGACTTCTAGCCATTTGGAAAAGAAGTTGGTTATTGTGATGATATACTTCAACAGTTTGGCCACGGTGGGAGGATATGGTCCCACGACGTCCATCCCCCAGACGGAAAACAGCCAGAGGTACTTAGCATGATGATGTAACTTCGAGGGATGGTGTATGAAGTTGGCATGAATCTGGCATGAGTGCCATTTTGTGGTAAAATGCTCGTAGTGTTGTGCCACTATGGGTGAGTAGTACCCAAGCATTCAAACCTGATGGGAATTCTTGGTCCCCGGTTGATGTGATCCACACACTCCTGCATGTACTTCAGTCATGAAGACAATTGTTTCTTCTCCGTCAATGCATCTGAGGAGCACTCCATCGAGGCCTCATTTGTAGAGGACCTCTTGCTGACCCTCACTTCCATATAGGACAAAATTGATTTCCCTTCTCTGTACTTGCTCTCGTTCAGCCCTGTCTGATGGAAGTTCTCCCCGTTGAAGGTAGTTCGCGATGGGGATCATCTAGCTAGTGGAAGGAGAAAATGGATCAGGGAAAGGGCTGACTTTGTGGATCTCTTCCATCATATCTTGAACAAATTTTAATACCATTCGATGGTGAACAATACTGATGACCGTTTCATCCCAGTCTGGATCGGCTAGGGTTGTGGCAGTGTTGGCTAATGCATCAGCCTGAGCATTCTGGGACCAGTGAATATAAGTCAATGTTGGTTCTGTGGATAACTCAGCCATTAGACCTCGGACATGGTCAAACAAGGGGATCAGCTCCTCCTTTTTAATATCATAGTCACCATTGACTTTTTTGATGACCAGTTATGAGTCGCCTTTAAGCTTAAGGTGTTGTATTTGTGCCGGGAGTGCGAGCTCCAGGCCTGCAATGAGGGTGTGATATTCCGCTTCATTGTTTGTACATCCCTCTGACATGAGGAAGGAATATGGAAGAACCTCCTTTTATGGGGACACGAGTATTATCCCCAGACCCACTTTGTTGAATCTGGGGTCCTCCATCCTCCTCCCGGTGGGGCTTCGAGACGTGCCTTCAAAGTACATTTCCCATGCTGGGAACTCCTCTTGAACCGAGAAGATATCTTCATCAAGTAGTACAGCATCCAGCGTAGTGGTCCCTGTTGAAGGGTTCTCTTCCAAAAATTCTATTAATGGCTGGCCCTTGATGGATTTTTGAGGCACGAACCAGATGTCGAATTGTTGCAGGATGACCGTCCATCGGGATAGGCATCCGGTTAGCATCGGGTGACTGGGGATGTACTTGAGTGGGTTACTCCATGAGATCAAATGGACCTAATGATGCTTCCGAAAATGTCTCATCTTTTGAACCTCAAAAACCAAGGCCAGACAGCTCTGCTCGATATTTGAGTTTTGAGTCTCAGCATCAATCATGATTCGACTGAGGTAATAGAGACTATTTTTGCTGCCAGTGTCATTCTTCTATGCGAGGAAGGATCCTAATGACCATTCTAGGGCCGTCACATATAGAATGAGAGGCCTTTCTCCGACCGGGGGCATGAGAACCGGTGGGCTTAAGAGGAACTTCTTCATGTTGTCAAACACCTCTTGGTAGTCATTCGTCCATTGGTACGTGACCCCCTTCTTCATTAACCTGGTGAAAGGAAAACATTTTCCTGCCAGGTTGGCTATGAACCGCCTAATATAGGCTAGGTGTCCTTGGAATCCCCTCAGCTCAGTGAGATTTCGAGGAGGTGGAAGGATCAGGATAGACTTCATCTTCTCATGGTCGACTTCGATACTAGGATGGCATACGATGAAGCCAAGGAATTTCCCTGAGGTAACCCCAAAGGCGCATTTCAAGGGGTTCATCTTCAAGCTATGTTGTCGGAGCTTGTTGAAGACGGTCTCAAGGTCCGACAGGTGGTCCGAGCGCTATCTGTACTTGACCACTAGGTCATCGACATAACATTCCACAAATTTTCCTATGAATGGCTTAAATATCCAATGCATGGCACACTAATACGTGGCGCCAACATTCTTGAGACCAAAGGGAATACCCCTATAACAGAATACCCATTGAGGGGCCCTGAAGGAAGTGGCTTCTTCATCTTCTCGGGCCATCCAAATTTGATTATATCCAGAATATCCGTCCATGAAGCATAGAGCCTTGTACCCACCCGTCGCATAGATTAACAACTCAGTGATCGGAACCGGGAAGTCATCTTTCGGACAATGCTGATTGAGATGTATGAATTCAATGCAGACGCGGATTTTTCCATTCTTTTTCATGACTGGGAAGATATTGGCAAACCAAATGGGGTACTGGACCTCTCTAATGAAGCCTTCTTTAATGAGATTATCAACTTCAGCCTCAATTTTGGCGGCGTGTGAGGGGCGTGTCCTTCTAGCGGCCTATTTGTAGCCTCGGTGGTCATCTGGAAGACCCAGGTGATGCGTCACTACCTCGGGATCGAGTCCTATCATTTCTATGTAATTCCTTGCAAAAACATCCCAATGTTGCCTTAGGAGGGAGTTTTATACCTTGTGTTCCTTGGGAGATGTGGTCGCGCTAATGAGTGTGGGCCTCGGGTCTTCTTCGGTACCCAGGTTTATTTCCCTGAGCTCATCTACAATGGTGGAGATACCCTCCTCTAATGCGGGAGGTGCATCTCTGAGATCTTCCCCCTCTTCTTCCACCAAGTCCTCATATTCTTGATCTAACGAGGAGATAGTTTCCGGACTAAGCCTTCGAGGGTTTTAGGGAGAGGCATCGTGGGCATCCCTACTTGAGAATTTGTCCCAAAATCGTAGGTTGGTAGACGTTCATGCATTGTCGTTCTCAGCCATTGTGGATGGAGTCATGAGGACATCTAAATGCCTGTCTGGATTTGAACTCCTACTCTCAACACGGTTGAAGGTAAGGACATAATCTCTGCCAAGCTACCCGAGGGGGTCATCGGGGACCATTTCCAGGCCATTTGGAGCGGGGATCCAGTCGACGCCATTGACCAAAGGATTCTTATTCTTTTGCTCAAAGAACCTGGGGTCGATGTAATGTGACTTGGAGAGCTCGAAAGGGGCCTTGTCAGCATGAAACATCCCACTTTGTCCATTGAAGCAGTACTTGATACACTGGTGGTAGGATGAAGGAACGACCATGTGCTTATATACCCATGGCCTTCCCAGCATGGAATTGAATGTTGTGATCTTCTAGACAACCATGAATTCTGTGTTGGCTACCAGGTCACCAAAAAGGGTCTTTAGATTAATCTGTCCCACTAGTTTCTGCTCACTCTTGTCGTAACCTAACAATGTTGTGGATGAGGGAATTAGATCGTCCTCACTATAGCCCAACATACGGAGTGTCCGTAGTGGAAGGAGGTTAACTCCAGAGCCGTTTTCTATAAAGAATTTTCGGATCTCAATACCATTAAGTGTGCCAGACACATATAGTGGTCTGATCTATCCTTGCATGATGGAATCTTCGTCCGGATCGGTGAAGGAAATCACGGCATTTCATTCAGCCGGGCCAACCTCTGTACGGTAAATATTGGCGGCAGCTACCTCGGCTTGAATTTCCTGGGGGCTGATAAAAGCTTCGATAAGCACCTATTTAAGGTTGGATGAAAAACCTAGGGCATCTAGGATTGACAACTTGGCTGGTACTAATGCCAGCTGCATAAGGATGTCGTATTTTTGCTCCAGCGGTCGATGCTTCTACATTGGCGGGAGAGTCTTAGCGGGTGCTTTGGGAGCTGCAGCATTCGATGAGAAGGGACCGGCCGCGGGGACGGATGTCGATGGTGTTCCCGCATTTTGAGGACTTAGACCAGCCAGTCTTTATGTGGGCACTAGGTGACTAGAAACTTCCTCCTCCTCTAGTGGGTATCGTAGAACAATAGGGCCAGAGTGGCTGTTTGTGTAAGTAGAGGGGCATTCCCTCTCTTGTTGGGTCCCTTTGAAGGGCTCTCCCATGGATTTAGACAATATTGATGGTCTGGGCCGTGGTCCAACCGTATGTTTGCTTTCGGCCGTGGCTATGCCTCCCCTGGTATCCTATGCCTCTGCGATTCCTCCTCCTGGTTCCTCATGTAGGGAACTCGGGTTCGTAATCATACCCTTTGTCAGGGAATGATTCGATGAGATGGATGATGTTGATAGAACTAAAGATTGGCTCTTCATCCTCTGACAGATCAACCTGGTCGGTTGTCTCTGATGGTGTCGTTTGGTGGGTTGGTGCCCCTGGTGCCAAATTTGAGGGCATGAAATCTGCCAGGTTCGGGACTAACTTTAGCCCCATCGCGGACTACTCTTCTTGTGATTGTTTGCTCCTTCGGCTCCGTCTAGATGGCTGGCTCGTGGAGGGTTGTGAGGCTGATGTTTTCGACTATGTGGCTTCAGGGGCTATTGGTGGAAACACCAGCTGCTATAGTTGAGCTCGGAGTATGCCCTGGGCTCGGTTGATAGTCTTCTGAGTCATCTGGTTTTCAAATTTCTACCCCTGCTTGCTGGTGACAGTCTTCCACCCCACCTTCTTTTCAGAGTCGGTGGTAGAGATACATGTCACATGTGTTGGGGGTGGCCCCAGCTCGACCTGTCCAGAGTCTACCATCCTCTACAGAAGGTCTTTGAAGATGAAGCATTCTCGGATACTGTGCCCTAACATCCAGTGGTAGGGGCAATAATCTGTCCTATCATCGCGACCGACCTCTTCCGGTCTCCTCGACTCCGGAAGGCGGAGCAAGTTGAAATTCATAGTGGCAATGAAGTAGCCACGAATTTATCGTCTCGGAACAAGTATACTTTTTGTCTTCGTTACTCAAAATGGTCCTGCTTCGGTCCTCTCTGATCATCCCATTTAGGCGGGGATGACCGCTGATATATAGGGGGCCCTTGACAATTTGGTGGTGGCCTGAGCAGTGGAGTGAGCACAGGGGCCGTCTTGAGTGTGACTGCAGACGCTTCATCTCTAGGGGCCCTTTTTTTCGGAGCCTGCGAGGCTATTCGGGACTTTGAATTAGTCCGTTGCAGGGAGTCCTCAATTCTCTGGGAAATGACCGAGAGATAGCGGAAGCTAGTGGTGCACTCCACTGGTATGAGCAGTGTTCGCAGCTCATCACCGTGATTATCGATGCATATGGATAGCATCTCATCTTGAGGCATTTGTGTGTTCAGAGAATAGGGCAGACCTTTCCATCGGGCGATGAAATATGAAACCCTATCATTCTCCCTCTTCTTGCAGTTCATGAGATCGATGAACATTGTTTTAGGCAGCATTGAGTGTAAGTAGAACATGAACTGCTGCCGGAGGTCCTCCTAGCTCATTATCGACTGGGCCGGAAGACTCGTATACCAGAAGAAGGAGGATCCTTGCAAGGTCCATATGGTGCATCTGAGTTTCACTACTTCTTGTTATTCCGGAGTCCCCGTCATAGGGTCTCAATATGATGCGTAGTGTATCAAATGCTGCTATGGATCACCTGATCCATTGAAGATGGGGAATACAGGGATCCCAAAATTGGGTGGAGGTGGTGTGTTGGTCACCCAATCTGAGTAGTTTTTCCGCTCCGGCTTTATCAGAGCACGTCGACCTTCCATCGCTTCCAATCGAGCTGTTAGTTCCTTGATGGTGTTGGTGAGACCTTGGTTTACATCCTGTTGGGCCCAGTCTTGGGCAGGCGTAGACGGAGGCATTTCCTAAGGATCCGGATTGGCCGGCACCAGGGGTGTGTGTGCCGTTTGTGGAACCTTCAGAGGGTTCAGGTGTACTCGCTCCAGTTTCTTCCTGAGTGGAGGGATGTCTTGATATTCATTTGAATCTACGTTTAGGTAGTTGGATGAACCCGGAACCTCATTGGGCAGGAGCCCTGACCGTGCTTAATTTTCCATGGAAAGCCTTAGCCTTTGAGGTGCACTTTTTGGGAGTGCATGAAGTGTCTCTTCATGGGACGCACTTTCAATAAAGCAGTTCCTCTGGAGCAGCTCGACTTTAAGTCGCCTCAATTCTTTCATCTCTTCTTCCTATCGAGAGAACCACACTTTGAGCATGAGTGTATCATTTTTTCAAGGGAAGGACATGAGTTATGGGGAACTGTTCCTTTGTTGTTGTACTTGTTGGAAGCTCGCTGGGCAGGCGGAGGGAGGTTAGCTGGAGGGGCGGCCATATTTAAGGTGGCCCTCTAGTTCCGGGTGTGCACAACTGGGGGTTCGTTTTGAGTCACAGCCTAGCCGGAACCGTCATATCCCGATCCGTCCGTATTTTCATTTTCCCCGGTTTCACCCATGTGGTTTTCCTCTATGAAGTTGAAGAATGCATATCACGGGGTGGAGGGGACGTTATCCTCTAAATAGGAAGAGGACCTCCTGCGTCTTTTGTTGGCCTTCCCTTTTATGTCCTGGTATTTCTTTCGGACTTCTTGACGAAGGGTAACGTGGAGAGTTCTTTGATGCAACCTTACGGTGTGCATTCATCTCAGAGGGGATGATGATTCAAATTATGGGATAGGACGAGAACATCCTCTTCTGACTGTCCTCCCTATATGAGAGAACACTGATTCTTGTGGCGGATGTTATTGTTGAGGGGGTAATAATACCCCCAGCCCTGAGGGCTGGGTTGGCTCCATTCCCTAGACGTTGAGTCTCTTCCCTGATTTATTGTTCTTACGAGGGCATTTGTTGTTAAAAATTCACCCAAACCTGCATTCTGGGGTTGACCCTAGATTGCGGCAGTGGCTGCGGCTATCGCGACTTTCCTGATCTCGCGTGCCCCCATCCGGGGGTGAACATGATCTGGTGCCGAATTCACATAGATAGCAGTCCCTTCTGTGGAGGCAGGAAGAGATCATTGATTAGCATCTCTTAGGTGAGAGGGATGTTGTATTCTCTCGGTGGACTGATTCAGGAGTTCTTGGATGGCTTGTTCCTGCCCGGCCTGATGATTTTGGGACTTACTCAAGGCCCGACTCTGTTGGGTGTGTTTCCTTTCCTGAATAGTGGGTCCACTCGATTTCCGTCTTGATGTGATGACATTGCAAGACACCAAGCCGAATAGGTTCTTCTGGGAGGGAATCAGAGTGAAATGCAGAGCTCCATGTTCTCCCCAGCCCCTGATATAGACTCCCGTTGGAGCATCACCGATGAGGCGGCGCAGTCGGTGCAGTGTACGGAGGAAGGCTATATCCATGTTTCCTTTACGCCTCTCAGGTCGTTGTTTCCATCTCGAGGAAAGGGCCTCAAGGTCAATGTAACGCAGGTGGTCCCCTATCATCATGAAGTGGTATACATACCTGTTATAGGGCAGGAAGCTCGATTTCAGCTAGCGGAGGGTCTTCCATATATTATGGTGGATTTCGTGCATGCATTCTTCCGACAATTCTCTGGGTATGTTGTACTGAGAGGTGGCAGTGGGCCAAAACATAACTGGTATATCATCCCTAGCCAGTCGTTTCCTTAGGTGCAACATATCAGCATACTCCTCTGCCAGTGATTCCTCTACCTGGTCAGCCCAACTAAGGCTCTCAATATAGTCAGAAACAGTGGGACCGGTAGGTGTCGAATTGTCTTGTGGGCGATTCTGAGGTGGTTCAGAATATGAACACAGCCCTGGAATGGCTTCTGATCAATGAAGGGCGTCGTTAGAGACAAGCTGAGAATATGACATGCTCGATCTCGTCCTTCTAAGTGCCTCGACATACGAGGGCCTTTCGGTTCTTGACTTGGCAGGAGGAGGACCTTCCTGTTGAAATAGTATGTCATCACGGGGAGGACCTTCGCAATGACGACTATAATGGTGAGGAATACCATTACTGCTTTATGCTTCACTGCATAGAGGACTTTTGCAGTGCACACCCTAGGGAGGACCTCCAAGGCATGTTGCAGCAAGGGGAGGACCTTCTGGCATCGTAGGATTGTTACGGGGAGGACCTTCGCAACAACTGCCATCATGGTGAGGATGACCATCATGGAATGATGTTCGACGCACATCCTGGGGAGGACCTTCAGGACACACCGCAACAAGGGGAGGACCTTCTTGTTTCTTGGGGCCATTGCGGGGAGAACCATCGCAATGGCATCCATGGTGGCGAGGACTACCATCACAGCTGCGGCAATGTCGAGGACTACCATTACTGCTGCCGCAGAGAGAATATCTGTGGGATACATCATGAGATGGGACTCCATCATGTAGCACAACGAGGTGAGGGCCTTCTCGTTTCTCGACATCTCTACGAGGAGGAACTCCATTATCAGGGTGGCGAGGACTACCACCGTGACATGATTCCAGGCTGCGTGGAGTTCCGTTACAGCATAACCCCTGGGGAGGACCTTCAGGGGAGGACACGACATGGGGAGGGCCTTCTTGTCGTGATTAGACGTCACTACGGGGAGGTCCTCCATAGTTGCGACTATGATAGCGAGGACTAACATCATAATCTGTGGTCCCACTACATGGAGAGTGATTGCAGTGTATACCCCGGGGAGGAGCTTTAGGGTGGAGCTCAGAAAGTGGATGACCTTCTTGCTGCATGACCTTCTGGTCACGTGGAGTTTTTCCGTGACTCGCATAAAGAGAGACGATCTTGCTACCAATCGTTATATGCCTGCGGGGGAGGCCCCCACTGGTGCTCTGGGGAGGACCCTCAGAGCTGCTGGTAGTGATATTATGGGGAGGACCTTCGCAACTGCTACTGCCACTCCCATAATATGGTAATGGGTGGGCAGGGTATCAAGCTTTTGATGCGTTCTTAGTGGCATCCGAAACCCCAGCTTCCAGAAGAGTGGAGTCATGAAACTTCTCTTTATTTTATGGCTGCCTTAGGCGCGTTTGGGGCGCTCTTTTGCAGGAAGCGGGGACTGTCTGCTGTTGACAACGGCCTAAACATTTGGGTCCCTATCTAATTGGGTCACGTGATTCTACTGGGATATGCTGATAAACATGTTGACTTTTAGCAGGGATATATGCCTGCTCTGGATCATCCACTGTGATGGACGGGTGTCCCCCAGTTGGAACAAGTGAAGGTGCTCGATCTGGTTTCCCTTGAATCGCGGAATATAGTCGCCAACCCTCCTGGGCAGAAGTAGGGATGCAGATCTGCTCCAAGGCGGCTATCTCGTCTCTTATATGAATCGCCTCAATTGGGGAGACGGGCTCACGAGCCCGAGTCCTTGTTGTTTCCGCTGATGCGATTACATTCTGGAAAGTTTGCAAGATATGATCTGGGATCGATACCTGCTCCTCCATCATTTCCAGGATATGAAGAGAGACATCTTTGGCTGGAACAGGTGTGAAGGACAATTTCGGTATCATTGTAGGAATATCCTACTCTGGTCCTCCAGTGGTTAGTGGGTACTGAAAATTCTCCTGTGTTGAGGCAGGTGAACGAATCTTCTCATGTACCGAGATACGCCGGTTTATCTCCCCGTTTTCCGCCACTTCGGGGTGGCAGACTTTACTTGCATCCATAGGGAGCTGGCCCTGTATATATTGGTTTCCCACCGTATTGAGTTAGTGGCCTTTGTTGGTGGGGAGACGTGCCCGCCTATGAATTGCCGCTATATCTGGGTAGCGGGATTTGCTGATCGCTGTCGTACTCGGATGGCGGGTGTCAGAGGAAACTTCCAGGAGCTGGTCCTGCAGGTGCCGGGTCGCCACCACGTCAGGTTGGTGGGCTTCACAACCCTGGGCAGGGAGAGGTTCTTGCCTGTTAAGTGTGGTCCTGCATGAGAAATGGGCTTGATGGAGCTCGGTGGGAATGCGTACCGACTTGTATGAGGCCGCCATGTCTGGATGGTGGGCCCAGGAGGAGCGAACAGATGTAGGTGCCTCTTTGTGGTATGTCTCTGTGACTAGGCGGTGAAGCTCCTCAGGGACTTGGGTGATGACTGATCCCGGATTGTACGTCTGCCGCCCTCTTCGGGTGGCCCGAGGGGCCGGAGCTCGAGGAGTGTGTGCCTGAATCATCGGGGAGACATCCTCCTCGGCGTGAGGATGTTGGGTCGCGGCGTGACCGCGATGACGTCTGCTGGCAGGGTCCTTGGAGCATAACCCCCATTTGGTGGGGATGAAGTCATCAACGTCGATCCCATCCACCTCCCTAAGATAAGGGAGGTACGCATTGTCCCGTTCTAGGGATAGACTCCCAAAACAGTTGGAGACAACGATAGGGGCTGTCTGGATCCGCCTTTTCGGCTGGTACCGGGCAGGCGAACGGCGAGTTCTGGCGGATTGGAGGGCGTGCATGGCTGCCTCCACCATTGGGAGAGTACCGTTCAAAGGGTACTCTCAGATCAGCGCATCCGAGACCCAACATTGAAGATGATGGGTGGGTGACAGGGTCCTCCGTAGGTTAGGAAATCTGGTCATTGCGTTGTTGGAAGCACTCACGTGTGAGTTCCTTTGCGATTCCATTGGATTGAAGGGAGTTCTGAAAGTGGTACCTGAAAAACATTTTAGCAAATACAAAAGAAAACCCGTCAAAGCCGCATCTCATATTCCCATGCGTAGTTAATGACCTTGCTTGGACCTCTTTTAGAGCATGAGGGGGCATAGGGTGGGATTAGGATAAACTCGTCATGTTTGGTTAAATATTCACATCGGTTCAAAATTTTTTGTTTCGTTTCGGTTTATAAACGCCCTACGGTTCCGTATACAATGATGGACGGACCTGCTTTCCAATGGCCGGCATTCACTGGATGGTCTGTCCAGAGATCCTTATGAACTCAAATTGGTCAAGATGATGGGAAGTTGGGCTCATCACACCCTTTTTCAGGGGGAAATTATTTCCTGTTCTGAGACTCTATTATAGATTTAAGACGTATTCATATGTTCATGAATCTTTGGTTTATACCCAAAAATAGCATCCATGGATTTAACCTTGGTGGGAAATGGTCAACTGGAAGTAGGGGTTTAGAAATATTTATACTCGAGGATTACCTTCCCTTATTGGATTACTGACCTCGAACAGTTGGAAATTGCTTGAGGCTACACAAGGAGTGGCCTGAATCGATTGATTGTTGGGATTGAACCTCAGGGAGGCTTCCTACGTACCCTTCTTATGAGGTAGGGATCAAATTTCATGTATTTCAGATATAAAGTTTAACGTCATGGTGGACGGGGCATATAGTTTAACGTCGTGCTGGAAGAGGGTGGAACTCGACGTGAAGAAATGACCGAGTGGTGGGCATGAACCTCATAGAGGCTTCCTACGTACCACACCTTGACATGGATCAAATTCCCTGTAGTTCGCTTTGGCATGGGACTTATGCTCTGGGGCAGCCCGAGATGACGGATTGGGGCTTACACTCTGAGGAGGCCCATAAGGGGGTGTCTTGGTCGATTCTTATTCTAAGCCCATGTGAGTCATGCTCGGTGTGAGAAACAAAAGGCTGCAGGGACTAGAGGATCACGTCGCGAAAGGTGCGTTCGTAAGATGTGGATTGGGGCTTACACGTGGAGAAGCCCAGGGTGATGAATTGGGGCTTACACTCTGAGGAGGCCGAGATGGTCGGGGCTTAATCCGGGATGGACGCCCGGGGTGACAAAGCCTGGTGGGAGAGGGAAATGGGGTGTCATGGTCGATGCTTACTTTAAACCCACGTGAGTCATGCTCGGTGTGAGAAATAAGAGGCAGCAGGGACCAGAGGATCACGTCGTGAAAGGTGTGTCCATGAGAAGTGGAGTGGGGCTTACGCATGGAGTGTCCCAGGGTGATGAAATGGGGATTACACTCTGAGGAGGCCCAAAAGGTTGGGTCTTACTCTGAGACAGACGCCCGGGGTGACAAAGCCTAGTGGGAGAGGCAACGGGGGTGCTCAGGTGCCCATATCATCTCTTGCAGTGCATAAGGGCTTCCTTATGATTGATATTTTCCCATATTTGAGGAATCATCAACAAGTGGAGGGGAAGACAGAAGATTCCCGAGATCAGACTCCACATTACCATGGGAATGGGAACCCAGGAATGCTTCTGGAATCTACTCAAGGGTTGTGGCAACCCCTTTACCCCTCTTTATCGTTGGTATGTGAACTCAAAATGGCGTGCTGATGCACCAGAAAGATACACCACGCGGATCTGGTGGTTCTAGTGGAGGCCTCAACTCGGGGCCGTTGAATAGGCCAATAATGGAGTCGCGGAGGACTTGGCTGGATCGGAAGGATTTTACCTAACTCCAGAAATGAGAACACCAAAGTATTTGGCGAGCCACCGAGAGGTATGGGTGGTGGCGCCCTTCGCATGGAGAAGTTCCACGCGGTTGGAGAAGCCATCCACGGACCAGGGTGGTTTGCGGACTGATTTGCGTCCCGCGAACTAGGGTGGTTCACGACTTCAGGTTCAATCTGCGAACCAGGGTGGTTCGTAGCTTCGGGTTCAATCCGCGAACCAGGGTGGTTCGCGGCTTGGGGTTCAATCCACGAACTAGGGTAGTTCGTAGATTCGGGTTCAATCCGCGAACCAGGGTGGTTCCCGGATGGTTCCAGGTGGGTAGCGGAGGCCAAGGGCAGCGCCAATCGGAGGCTCATCAGTCAGGGCTTCACCCGTGTAAGAGAGTATTACGCGTTACGCCAGATGGGAAAAGAGGCCTACGCTCCCTGGTCCATGGTGAAGTCATCCGCGGAGGGGGTATGGTTCACGATTCACCTTTTTTTTATTTTAGGTTCTCGGTTCACAAAGTTATTATGAATTTTCAAATTCCTTTTTAATACATATACCTTATGTGTTTCGCGGATGGGGATTTCGCTGTTTGAGAAATATGAGGCCTTCCTTCAACCGATCTCCTTCCAAATCTCCAATCCCTCCAAATCCGATTCTAGTTTTTCGATACCTTTCTCCTTCTCCCTGAGTCTCCTTTTATAAGTGGGGAAAGGTATGTATCTGTGTCCATGAGGCAACTTTTACGGAGGCCCATAACCAAACACCAGGTTCACACCTGACTTGGTCAATCTGTGATTCGCGGTGGGTATTGAATGCTTCCCCCCCTTCTGCGAGGAGAACTCAAGGAGTGCTCTGCGGCAGTGGCGGGTTACTCCTCAATTCCACGAGTGAAAATGGGTGCGGCTTGAACCGGTCGACGCGGTCTGTGATCTGGACAGTTCGTGACAGTGAACCAGACTGGCTCCCATCCTGCCTCGCGACTGCAGAGGCTCTCCGCCTCCATTTTTCAAACGACAATGGTTCGCGGAGGGGGTTCCTCGTGGTGCCTAGCCATGTTGCACTTCCATGGGACCGGTTCACAGACATGTCCTTTCTTTGATTATTTTCCCCAATTTTTTGGAGGATTTGGGTAAAATTACCTTTTCGTATTTTTTAGGACCATACAGTCTTCTAAACTAGTTTTCCAATAAGGCCCATTTTCATGAACTAGTTTCTGATCATGTTTAGAAAAATATTGAATTTTGGGTGTTACCTCTAGGTAGATCTATGACAGATCTACATCAACTTATAATATCCAAAAGGGATGATTTTACTTAGAAACCACGTATTATATACTTTTAAAAAAAATCAAATATGCCTTATTATGATTACTGTTATACCTAAAGCCTTATGTGGACTTTCCTTATCCTAATACCAAAAATAACTAAACTTTATGATAACACAAACTATGACAACCCTTGTCTTTATTTGACATTAATTCATCATATATTAAATAAGAATTCACATAATAAAATCTGAAATATTGATATGTCTAGTGTATTTGGGTAATTAGTTACATTACATAACAACTTAAAATAGGGGTACATTGACTAAATTGAAAACTTACTCAACATGCACTTAATTTTCCACCATTCTTAAAACTTCATTGGATAACTTGGGTTCATACATTAGAGATGGGTGAGCTTTAAAGACCATTAAGGTAATAAAAAATTGAAAAAAAAGAAGGTATTAAATTTTAAAGAATAGTAATTTTAGTGGGACATAAAATGGGTAAAAATTATAAACATGAACTACATGGAATGAAATAACATGATAACATAAAGGAAACATTGGAATGTGGAAACAACTTTGAACATGACATAATATGTATAATTCAATGTTAAAAACCATGAAATCCTAACATAATGATATTAGTACAAACTCCCATTCACCAAAAATGTATTCTCATGAGTCTAAAAAGATACTCAATGCATTGGCTTATTATTTGAGCGCACCCAACATAAAAATTTCATGTACAAGGATAAGTGTATCTCACTTATCAGATAGCATAAGAACATTTTCCAAAACATTTAATCCCATAATTAAAAAATATGGGATACATACATCAGATTCCACAATAAACTAATTATAGGTACAACTAGTTGAATACCCTTGAGTATAAAAGGTTTTTAGTAAAGATAAATAAGAGTTTGTTTGGTTTATATATGAAAATAGGGGGGTTTTCTTTATTTCATCACCAACATAGGTTTTAGGCTCAATATAATAATAAAATCAAAACCAAAAACATTATATCAATTTTTTCACACGGCTTCTTCCAAATAAGAGTGTTTTTATTTACATTTCATGTATAATGGTATAAATTAATAAAATAGTACCATTGGTGATGGGTAAATGATTCATGATTATAAAGATTTGATTGTAAAACATTAAAATATAATATAGGTTTTGTAGGATTCGTAAAGGATTTATAAAATTACTAAAATAACCTTAAATTTACATTAGTTTAAAGTAAAAACATATATTTTTTCATGTATACCTTTTATAGAATTCATCGCATCACTTTTGGGTCATTATTATGTCGTGATACACACTATATATTTATAGCGTATTTAAATTATGAAAAATTAATCATTTGATAATTTTAAAGTGTTTACCCCAAAAATAATATTTATTTTATCAAAATAATTTTCTAAATATTATAATCATTATTTTTAAATTAATAATTGAAATTTATTGAGAAATGTGGGTTTTTTTGACAAATTCATTTTTAAAACCCTTAAAAACTTACATTTGACTTCATAAAAAATATAATATCATTTATATTAAATAAAAAATATTTTATTTTATTGTATTATTAAAATATAAATTATTTTTATGATTAATGAATTCAATAAAAAGTAAAATCGTAATTGAAATTTCATATTACACAAAATTAAAATTTGTGTTTGGTCATATCAGAAAAAATGAAATATTAATATGAAATAAAAATAATCATTGTTATATTGAAAATATATTATAAATATTTATATGTTTTGGGACTTGGTACATATACCTTTATTACACCAGCAAACACACTATGGGTAAGGTGCATGATGGTGATATTTTCATGTGGTTATTCGATATACATGTTTTGGGTCATGATCTCAATGCGATTTAACTTCTCCCATAAATGGTTTTGATTGTGCTTTAGTTTCTGTATATTTTACTAGGCTTAGTAAAGGTCAATGCCTAGTGATTCTACCACCCTCAAAATCTCTAATAAATTACCTTTGTATGGTATAGTCCTATTTTTTAGATCATTTCATTTTTTTTCTTGTGTCAATTAGATTTATCATAACCATATATTTACACTAATCAATTGATCACTATTGAATTTATATTTATCAATGTTTATGATGCTTAAAATTATTTCAAATCTAGTAATGTATAATAAAACCAATTAAGTGGCAGTGTTTTCTATGACCATAATAGAAAATTTAATTTAATGAAGAAAGGGATTTTATTTATAAATTTTTGGGTCATTGAAAAGAAAGAAACAAGAATGGAAATTAAATTACATTTAATTTTCATAATGATATTCAAAAAATAAATTCATGAGAATTATAAAACCCACATAAAATAATCATGTGGTGAATATGGCATGTGTCTCACATAAATAAAAGTTACATGAAAATATCGTACCTCATGTATCGACCTCCATAGTACATGTTAGATCATCCAATAAAATAAATATTGATTTATTAAACATTTATTCTTGAACCATATTCAGATTATTCATACCATATATGATTTACTTATATCATTTTATCTCTTTTTTATTAAAAATTAATTATTTAAATCTCTATTTCATGAAATAGCTTCTTTGTTTTTCCTGAATGTTTTGGTTTGGTAGTTTTTCTTCATTTTAATTTGATGATTGTATAATAATATACATAATGTGAATAAATATATAAATATAAAATATATTCATTATATAAATATTTAGAATCATTCACAAAATATATATATTGAAAAATAGATTACACAGTACATGATGATGGGAGGTCGTACATACCCATGAACCTTGTTTCCATTTTTCTAGACGGCTAGAATGAAAGGAAGGTAAATATTAATTAAACCATAAACAATAATTATTATATCATAGATATATTACATATACAATATATATATATATATATTACCATTCATTTTTAAATAAAATAAAAAACATATCACATCACTTTCAGGAGGTGGTAGTCCACACGTATGCAAAAATGACAATATCGTTTTTCAATGCATTGAATGAAAATAAGATAAATAATAAATATTTATTTAAAAAGTATAATTATTCAATAAATATAATATATAAACATTAAATACATCATTATTTATGTTCATGGGAGGTATGGATGGAAATCAAATTACATCAGTACGCAAGGTAGTAGTCTTCCATACACAAAATTAACTGTTTTATTTCCCAATTTATTGAAGAGGAGATGGGTATAGGATATTACATTAACATGAGAAAATAAATTTATATAGAATAAAATTTCCTTATTATTTTAGTATAATTTAATAATATTTTAATGAGGTTGAATAAGAAATATATAAAAAATGTTCAATTGAGAATGATTCCTCTTCTTCAGATCCCTTTAGGTCTGTTTTGAAATCCTTCCTTGAAGAATTTTCTAATAAAAATAAGGAAACTGTGACATGGTATGAGAATTAAGGAATTTATTTGGTAAGGTATTTGTAGAACCAAAATTCATTTAGATGTTTTAAGGGGAGATGATAGGGGGTGTTATTTTATAATAGATGGAGAGGACACAATTGGATTTGTTTGAAAAGAATAAAGTATACCCACATTTATTACACAAAAAAAAAGTTACAAATGGAAAATTACAAAAAAAAATATGGTATAAGTTATAAATATTTATTTAAAATATAAATTATACATTTTTTGTTCATTTTAATAATTATCTTTTTAGTTTAACACACTAGTAAACATGTTTTGACCTAAACGATGGTAATTATTTTTTTAACATTTTTACTATAAATTATGACAAAAAATTAATCCAACATTGTGAAAAATTAATAATTGTTGTGTTTAAATATAATTAATCCGTTTTAAAAAAATTAATTCATATATGTGTTCAAATTTAATTTAAAATTAAAACAACTGACTTAACGAAAAAATATGTTTTCCAAGAAAAAGTTTTCTTATGTATAAGTTGTATTTATAACAAAATTGAATATAAGATTGACTATTATGCCATAAATTGGTCTTATAATAACATAATTGTACTAATTATACTTTTAAAATCACCCTAAAATAAAATTATACTCATAGATTCTTTAAACTGAAAGAAATGTTTTCATAAAAATAGTTTTTCCCACAATTCATCAAACCTTTAACCGTTTTAGAAAATTCCCAAAAATTCACTCAAAGAGAATTTTGAAATTTTAATTTCAAAAATGATGTTAATTTTCTCAAATAATTAATTATATAAGGGTAAAATAATAAATTATTATTTTTTCATTAAAATTATAAAAATCATTTTTGAGAAAAACTGTATTTTTAAATCATATAAAGACTATACAAAACAATAAGTATATATTTATATATATATATATTATTTATCTAAAACCATAGTAATTATTTTTAAAAATATTATTATTATTCATATTTTTGTGTCTAATAGTTTTGTTATAATGGTAATGTTTAAATGATAATATAAATAGTATTTTGTGGTTTAATAAAACTATTCATTGAGTGTAATGTAAGCTATCCATGAAATTAAATTTATTTGAATAAATATATATTTCATTAAAATTAACTGTGTTATAGAAATATTTTTCTGAAAAAATATTGATCATCAAGGATAGGGTATTTCTAGTGGAAGATGCTTAGGGTGGTGGTGTATGGTTTACCAAACAACACAGCCTCTGATGAAAACCCATGTGACACGCACTAGTGGATAAATGAAAGGTTTCATATTAGATTGAAAACCTATGTGAACAAAGTGTATGAGTTTCCCCATAGAGGTAGTAAGCCTCACATGGTTAGGAAATAGTTCTACAAACTATGCAACCAAACCATTTGTGTGTGTCTTAATTATGTAAAAATGAATTCTAATATCCATTAACCACATATTTTTTTATCATTATTTCCACAACATGAATTCCACTTGAATATTGAGACTCGATAGTAAATATTAAATATTATCCATCCATTTAAAACTTGAATTATAATGATCCAAGAGAGTTAATGACCGATAATAAATGAATGTGATCCGTGAACCACAATTAATTCCGTTCATTTTACATCCACATATTTTTCCATGAAATGAATCATATACCTGTAATTCAGTTTCCAGATCTATAGATTATGATGTCATCTAATATGTTATTTTTTGAATATAAATTGAATCATTACATGAATCAATATTTTTAACATATGTGCACCTTTGTTTATAGACAATCATTGGCAGAAGAGCACCCCTTGTATGTGTAATCATGTCCCACCTTTTGGTTGTGGATTATACATACCCTTGATCCAATTTTTTATAATTTATGATTAATTTGGAATGGTTATAGTTTTAGTGTACTGAAATTTGACATTCGCATTGACCCATTCCATTGAAACATCATTGAACCTATGGAATGAATTCTTTGTCATTAGCTTATGATTATACATGTTCATAGAATTATATTTTTCATGCATTTTTATCCCCATGATACCTATGTTGATGCTTGATTACATGTGGTGTGCATGTGTATCTTGGTGAAACTTGCTCTTGATGTTTTCTCATATATTAAATGTGATGGTTATGAATCTTTCTTGAGATGACATGATGTTTTCTGTTTCATTGATATATTTTTATTTCATGTTTTTTTCCTTTATCTTTTAAACAATAGTGTTCATGTTAATCTATATAGAATTCCCTACAAGAGGGACATGTCAGCCACTTGGTCGATCTCTGCATGGGTTATCCCTTCATGGAGATGTTTCACTCATGTTTTTGAAATTTTTCATCGAGGTGGATGTATTGGCATTTGGTCAATATTCCTCTCTCTATGGATCTACATCATGTTGAGTTTGTCTCTATAGATCTATTCTATATGATGTGTTTGTGTGATATAAATGTGGTTTATCTATGTTCTATTTACACTTATGGAATGTGCATGTATATCTTATGAACTTATATTATTGTTTATTGGTGGTGTACTATTTAGTTTCATTCCCAGATAGTACTCATGCATCTTAGTGTTTATGTAAATTTTAGGAAAATAGATTTGATTAATGGAAAAAGGACATATAGTGGGTGGTTCTGAAAGTTGGTAAAGAGGACGTGGATGTTGGAGGATGAACATTGGTTATATTTATTTTAATATTTCAGCTTATTTAACATTATCTCATACGATAACCCACCACCTTTTAGGATAATTTTCTATTTTATGATTGTGTGACCTAACATTACAATCTATTATTGCATGGTTTGGTACATTATGTGTATTCTACTACTCTGATGAATTATTTATTTTATTCATTATTTTTAAAAAACATTATTTTATTTTTATCAATTATTTTATATACTATGACCTTTACCAAGTATATAGAGAATAGAATCCCCATATAATACCTTTGTCCCTCACTCGTTGTTGAAAACCTATTGTGTATGGGGAGGCACGTGTGAGGTTTTGTGGAAGTCTGCCACAGACTGAATGGTTCAGATTGAGACATTATAACATCCTTGTCATGGTTCTTGATATTTTTACTCATAGGATATGGTGTTACAAATAGGGATCATTCTCTTATAATAACAATATAGTGTGTACCCGTATTTACAATAGCGATCCTTCAGTTTTCGAATGGGTTTTTACTGAACATATTTTTACGAGTTCACACTAAATATGATATTCATTTAATCATGTTTATAAAATTATTTATTATCTTAATTTTACTTATATAGTTTAGTTAAAACATTCATTCAATGAAAATAAAATTATCTCAACTAAGGATAATGATACACATATAGTGGCAATTCCATATTAACCAATTCTATGGGAGTGGTGTTGGAGGATTCATGTGGAAGAATTTGTCAACATTTTGTTTATAAAAAAAATATACAAATTATATTCCATTTTTTAAATTAAACACAAATTTTTTTGAATTTATAGACACATTTATATGAAAAACATTAATAAAATAAAATTAATGATCATATTTTTAAATTGGTTAATGTTTTATAGTTGTAATTTTTACAAAAATGATAATAAATATATTATTTTATGATAATTTTTTTATAAAATTATATCTAAAATTTAATTGCTTATTTAAAATTACACATTAAAAAATATTAACAAATAGGAGAATGTACATTCATTTGTCCACCAAATATGATAGTTATTGTAATTAAACAACCCGTTTGATTTTTTATCATTCATACTATTTTATTTTCAGTAAATATGTTTTAATTTTTTTTTAATATAATCATATTAAATATTATATTTTTAAAAATTTAAATTATAGGGTCTATGTAAAACCACATATACTCTTTCTTAATGTAAAATGATGTGATATTATTGAAATTTTTTTTTGGCACGTCCATATACAATATATGATCATTTTAAAGATTTTAGTCATCAGTTATTCAGTTATTTTATTTGTCACATTATTAGTAGAATTCACATATTTCATATAAATATAATTCACCACATAACCTTATGGAGATGAGTATAAATTTCAATGTACATGTTTTATTTCATGACTCATATTAAAAGAATAATTTATCTCAAAATAATTGGAATATTTTTGAATAACAGTTCACTAGTAAAAATATATTATGTTTGAAACCATTTATGACATTGATTATTTTTATTAACATTACAATCTCAATAATTTATAAAATTAAATTAATTTTTCTTTTTATTATACAATAAAGGTAATTTAA
Source organism: Viscum album (assembly GCA_963277665.1). NCBI lineage: Eukaryota > Viridiplantae > Streptophyta > Magnoliopsida > Santalales > Viscaceae > Viscum > Viscum album. The sequence goes on along the minus strand of OY728119.1, from coordinate 1,870,375,672 downwards.
AAAGCATCGTCCACATATACTTACCTAATAAGTACTACATAATATATCCTAAACATGTTTTTTCCACTTTTCAAAATCACTCTTAAAAAAAATAAATACTTAATGTTTCTCTCTCTCAAAAAATCCATAAAACTTCTATAATCATAAATTTTATTATTCCACTTATTTCCCACCATTTCTATCTGTGTGGTTGGTCTTTTTCTATCATGTCTTTTTTGCTTGTATTTATGTCTTTTATTTTAATAATAAGTGATGTTATAAAAGATTTATATTTTCACTATTTATGAATAAAATATTATAACATGATTTAACTAGAGAGCACAATTTTTTATACTAAACATATAAATAATAAAAGATTATTAAACATTAATATTTACCCATATGAAATGGGAATATGCATGAAATCATTTTTTCCCATTTCCATATATTCCATATTCACTTTTCATGAAATAAACAATCCTACATTTATAATTGTAACAAATATACTCAATGGGAGTAATAGTTTGAATAAAATTAATATACACACACAACTTAATTGTATTTTTTAGTAAGACTTGAAATATTCATGTTTCTTCAATAAAAAAGTTCTTCTCCTTCTATTATAATTAGTAACATCTTCACTCCTCCCAATTATACTACTTATAATTGGAGAGTAGTTTAGACAAAATTATAAAAAAAATTCTATTACAATCACATTTGTTAACATATTCTTTTGGTTCAAAATTAGTTAATTTTTTTCAAATATAGTTATTCATCATATAACAAATAAAAATTAAACTAATATTTTAGCTAAATTTTATTTTCCTAGAATAAAATATTATATTCATTAGAAGATATACTACATTATAACTATAAAAACATATAATCCCATTTATATTTATCAAAATATTTTATAAAATTATTTAAACCTATCATTTACTTGTTATTTGTTGTAATGGAAAAATATTTATCTAATGTAGTAGGTAATGTAAATATATTCTATAATTATAAAACTTAACTCATTTTAGTATCACTCATAGTGTAAATATACCTTTCTATAATTTTTATACTATAAAAATAATTTTTTAAATTATTGGAAACACATATTTATAATGGAATCCCTTCTATAACTAAAAATATCATCTTTTTGTTTCCCATCATGTATATTAACACCATATTCATCACCTCATAGTTATTTCTCCCATAATGTTCTAATCTTATAATAAAACAAACCATATGAATTATTTTATTATTATTGGAAATCATTTCATATAATAAACTTACTAATTAATATTATATATCCCCAAACCAAAATACACAAATTTATTACATCATTATACATGATTATCCACTATAAATCATAAAAAATCACTCCCTTAAAACCCAATGGTTTTTTTCTTCAGATATTATATATATATAAGATAAAAGGTACATATATTCAATAAAATATGTTAAAATTGATTCCATTATTGGCATACAATATGTAGTATCATACTTTGTTTACTATGAAATAGAAATCACAATAATAGTGATCTCAGGTTCATAGTTTGGGGAAAAAATATCAATTGAATTAACATTGGTGATTATAAAAAGGATATAAAAGATAAATGAATGAAAAAAATATTAATATGTGACCATAATCATAAAATAATTTTAATTAGAGTAAGACCTATGAAAAATATGATGAATCATAAAATAGAGGTGTTTTAAAACATAGAAGTGTAATTTATTCATAATCATAAAAAGCAATGATTTCTTCATGGTTAACCACTATGATATTCAAATCATGGTGGAATAGGATAGAGACCAATGCTCCATAAAATACTAAACTATGTTAACCACATATTTATAATAAAAATTATTATCAAGAGATAAATATTGTTACCTATTTAATTTGATGGATATATAATTCTCCTTCCACCAATCACATTATGATAAATCATACATATGTGTTAAACATAAACTTTTTTTTAAAGGATGGGGTCGAAGCCTCAAATTATTATTAATGAAATGGCCTATTTAGTGTGGATAGTGGGAGACCCATTACATAGCCCGAAGGCCCAATGAGAAGTAGCCGGATTACAAGACCTGAAAGCCCAATTTTTGTCCCAAAGGACCCCTTGGTGAACAGTACTGCTATAGTACCTACGCTACTACAGTTCATGCTATAGTACAACCACCGCTATAGTACCTACTAATGTTCTTCTTCTTCTACAGTTTCGCCACTACTACAGTACTGCTATAGTACCATAAATTCATCCCTACCCGGATTTGATTCTTGGGTCTTTTGGATTCCAATAAAGATCCTGTACCACTTGGGTATAGGCTCGTTGGTTGTGTAACACAAAAACAAGAAAACATCCATAACTCATTAATTACATAATTTGTGAATTAAAATGGTTTAAAAAAATCCCAACACAAAAAAAAATCATCCAAATAATAATATGGATGATTTCTTGATTGAATATCCCAATTTATATCATACGAAACATGAATGTATTATAACATATAATTTGGTTTACATTTTTAAAATATTATTCAGTAAATGTTATTAAATTTTGTAAAAATAAATTTGGAATATTCTATTAATTTTAATATTTGTTTTAAATCAATGAAAATTTTAATAAAATTATTTTAAAAAATAATGAAAAATGATATAAAAAAATAACATGAGTACTTAAATTATAATATTCATTAAAAAAACTAGTGAGATTTATATGATAAAATAGCCAAAAAAATACCCCCCTCACACCATGATAAATATTCAAAACCCTGTATAAATAGAACAATAGAAATAATAGAGTTATAAGTATGTAAATATATTACATTAATGAAACAATATTTAATTTAAGGACATCGATGAAAAATATTCAATCCTAAAAATAGTGATAAATAATATGTCCCATTCAAATATCTTAATCAATGAAGTAGGAATAAATAATAATATATTGGTAAAAATACATATAAATTCTCAATATAAACAGTGTATATGGAAAATGTGGATTTACATTTATTGCATAAAAAATTCTCCAAAATATAATTTGGACATAGATAATCTAAATTTTGAATGAATAGGAGATAATCTAGATAATATTACTCTCAACTTCTAAGAATTCTCTCCATACAACTATATAATAAATATACCCCAATTAATAACCTTTTTCATAAACATATTAATTTTGATTAACATTAATATTAATAAACCATATATATTTATTAATTATACTCTCATTAGTTTGAGATTATTTTTGTCATTAGGATTTAAGAATTTTGATTATTGTGTACTTGTTTTTATATGGAGGTGTCAATTAACATACACAATTAAAAATTACATGTTATTGATAATAGTAATTTTTATTAATAATAATATTAAAATTATTTAAATATTATAATGAATATATTATTGAAGGTAGGAATAAGGTTCATAACAACTACATTAATGTTGTTCACATTTCAGTTAACTTAACTAATAATAAATTGTTACATTGTAATTGTCATTCATTTGAGTATCACTATTTTAGAAACATAATCATAATACTAATTTTATTATTAATATGTTATAAAAACATTTTTCAGGATTTCATACACATCTAGGATGAAAATGATGAATATGGAATATCGTTGTTTTGGTAGGTGGTTGAACCGACCCAAAAAAAGACATTTGTATTCAAAATGGTTAATATGGTTAAAAAGTTATATTATTATAATTTAATTATAACAAAACTATAATGATGTTAATAATATTTTTTTGTGGGGTAATAATATTAAACAATATTGAAGATGAGGATATAAATAGAAAAAGTATAATTAAACATGTTACTAACTTTGGTGAAATCACTCCTTCCTATAACACCATCACCCATAATGAAGGATTATAACTCCTTATTGTGACCAATAGAACTAAAAAAGGAGATAGGAATGTAATGGAGGATATTTTAAATATTATTAATGAGGAAATGAAATTATATTTTTTTTCTTAAATTCTTAATTGATGGGTAGTTTTAATGACTAGTTTGAGTGAATATTTCTAATTTATCAATTTTTAATGATTATAAAATGTCATTTTAGAAATAAAATTGGATAATATGTGGAAAAAATATATGATATAAATTCCACTCATTGAAAATATTTCATGATTTTATGATTCATATTCTTATATATATAATTTTGAATAGTTTAAATTTTATTGAATTAATTCATTATTACCCCTATTGACATATTTTTCAACTAAAGAAGAAACAGGGCCACTTTTATAATTTTGATATTCAGATTCCAAACATAACAACCATTATATAAAAATGAACTTAAAAATTTGGTAAAATTTAATTTTAATTATTTTTTTAGTAATTCAAAAAATATATTTTTTTCATGAGTGAAAGAAAATTCTTATTTAATGAATGATTATATTTTACATAGTATCATTATTTTTTTGTTTAATTACTATTGAATATTTCGTACCCAAATTTAATTTATGATTCAATAACATATTCATTTCCATAAAAGGGTTATATTTTAATTAACAAAATTTCAATATAACCGTTAACTACATGTAATCCCCATATATATGATGGGATTATATCAAATGACTATATATTTTTCATATGTCCCATTTCTATTCCAACATATAAATATATTAATTTCCCCAAAATTAATTAATCATAACCCTTAATTTAGCTCAATATATTTATCATATTTATAATGTTTTTAATACTATCTAGATATATCATTAAATACATAAAATTAATGGGATATCAAAATAATAATTATTGAAATAATTTTGTATTTGTATTTTCATATTTATTGTTAGATTTATAATTTTTTAAATTATGTTTTATCTAGATATCAAATAATATATTATTATTATTTTCATCTAATATTAAAATATTATTCTACAATTAAGTAAGAAAACATTCATTTTATTTTATTGTTTCATTATGTGAAATCTATTCAAAAAAATAAATTCGTCAAAGGGAATTTAACAAAAAAATATGGGGTGTCGTATTATCCAGAATTTTTTCAAAAAATACCCTGAAATTTTATTGATTTGATGGAAAAAAATTCTGAACCTTTATCTAAATACATATTTTGGTTTCCACATTACTTCCTCAAATATATAATTCTTTTGGATAACATTAATTAGGTTAGTGGTCAGGTTTAATGATACATTGACTCTATGATTCATGATATCTATTGGATGTTTCTCATGGGAGATATCATATTCCAAATATATAATCTCCGAGATCAATACAAGAAATAGATCAGGATTATTGTATTAAACCATATTTTTTATAATCTATACCTAAATTATTTATGATTTTTCATGTTTGGGTCCCTTCATTAAGGTAAAATGGTAAAATTTACCCTAGCATTTGACCTCAAATTTTTTTGATAGCTACATTTTACATGGAATGTATCATTTATCCATATGTTAAATATTGGTCGTAATTTAATTATATTTTAAATTTAAGGGATAAATAAAATAATATTTGTAACTCATTGAGTGTTTTTCAACCATGATTAAAAATATTATTTGTGTCTCCTACTCAATTTATTTAACATAACCCAATGTGAACTCGTTATTGGGTGTTTGAGTATTCCTTAATCCACCACCATTTGGTATATTTTTAGTTATTTTTAATTGAGTTTGATTTTATATCTATTATTATAAAATTGAGGATTACTAAAGATTCACATGATTGGATAGATTCAACTTTTATTGGAGGAAAAAATGGTGGTGGAGGTGATGATGGTGTTCATGGAATTATATAATAGTTTTTTTGGGCATTTTGTAACTTGTCAGAATACACAACGTGTAGTATCTTCTCAAATGTTTTGTAACCCTCAATATATATTTTTAATAGGGTCATTAAATTCCACACATTTATATACTCAAAATATTAATCATGCTACTCAGAGTTAGTGTTTATAGGGCTTATACATTGTTTTCAATATCACATGTTGTGTGACATTTCACCATATGTCAGGTATATTAGAACCAATTAATTAACCATGTAAACTTGTGCATGCCATGTCATGAAGCTATACCTATACATCATGGGACTCTTTAAAAATCATGTATAATGGTTGGGGTATATTATTATGTATATGTTTTACCCCAAAATTGACCACATAATACCAATACACCATGTATCCTAATGAGATTTCATGTACTGTATAATTGGTGAGTTCCTTCGATGTGTTTTTGGGTGTACATTCCATCAACGTGGAGTAGTACTAAATGAAATATATTGCGATTTCATGCTATGTAATATAGTATATTATATATACCTTATTAAAATTATACACCTGTGGTTATCTGAATCCATACATTTCATGTCCCATAATTGACACACCATGTATATTGGCTCAAGATGAGTTTAATGACATCAATACATAAGGAGAATTTATGACAAATCAATATGTTTTCTAACCACTTGGACACACTACATATATCGATATTTACTATATTCATCATGATTAAATTCCTGATTATTAGTTAGAGATGTATGAGTTTTCATTATAGAGTATTTCTCCACAAATATTTGGATATAATAATCCTTTTGGTTAACTGAGGATTCTTTATAAGTGTTTTGGGTCGTCAATTATCATAGATTTTATAGATGATATCCAAATTGCTACAGTTTTTTTATATTATACATAGAATCCATCTAATCCTCTTTTTTAAGGGGATTTTCCTCTAGGTGTGGTGTTAATATACCCCCTTTGTGTCCAACTCTCAATTGAGGGAAGTCCCCCATATAATATATTTATTTATTAATCCCTCATGTGTCAGGGTGGGGACCTATATCCATAGTGTTAGGATATCAAGGGTGTGGTCCTACATCCATGTAGTTAGATAATCCCATATATGTAAGTTCACATTTCCATATACCTGGAGTTATCACTCCCCTATGTTTTAGGTAGAGGTCCTCCATTAGGGTTAGGTACATCATCTATCTACACACATATACCTCAATGAGGCACACCCCCACTATAGTTTTAGAAGTAGTATTTAAGCTATTATTATTTAGTATTTTTTTCGTCATGGTTCTTATGAAGTATAATCACATGTGTATTCCTTTAGGATACTAGTTTTATATCGAGATTTTGTGGCTACCTTAAAAGACATTTTTTCAACTAGACTGTTCACTTTTAGTGCTGAATGTTTTACCATAACCAATTTATAAATGGTTTCTTGTGTTATATGATCCATCATGGGGCTAATATTTGAATATATTTATTCTTTAAATTACGCGGGGTGCTTTAAATTTTGATCATATCTAGTCCTTTAGGATACATATTGTTACCCCATGGTCTTTGGTATTAACATGATTTATTTCTATATAATTTCATTTTTTATTAAAAAAGAATCTATATATATCCTTATACTCACCTCAATATGGTCTTTATTCCCACATGGGTTTTATAAATGAATAAATCACACATTTTGAGGATGATAATGGATATAGTGGATTTGGAGAGTTATTTTATAGTATGTCATTATGGTTCATGTTGGAGATGACTAATAATATTTTTCATTCATAGAGTTTATGTGGTGAGGATGATTCATCCATTCCTAGAGATAACTACGCATGGAGTTTGAATTTACTACATTTTTTATATTCTATTTTAATTATAAATTATTGGATTTATACATGTCTATTGATATCTCATCATTACATTGTATACATTTGAATTGGTATATATATTTTCTTATTTTTTAAATATTATTTTACATTATAAATGAAATAACGTTGTATGATATTGTAGGCTTATTTATTACTAGTATGTTATGCCTTACTGGTGTTAGTCACTAGCCCCTAGCCTACAAGAGTTCAGGCTATGGAGGTATACTCATCCCAGGTGGGTTCCCAATGGGTATAGTAATGTCAGAATCAGATCATAGTATTTCAAGTCTTAGGGACAATGTTTGGATTTCATTTTCATATAAGTATTTTTTGGGAATTAGGGAACCAATACATAAAGGAACTTCAGTTTGGTTATTAAACCGGGGAATCTAGTGGTGATGTATTGGCTGATATATCATTTCCCTAGGAATCTTATAACCTACATGTCAACTCAAAACACTAAGACATCACTTGTCAGTTAAAGGTTGGTAGATGAATCACATCGTGGTTACACATGAACTTTTATAATCTTTTATATTTCACCTCACCCAAATATTCTACTATTAAACCGTGGTTTAATCTTATATATAATGGGATTCTTACCATATAAAGTTCTCTATTATGCATATGCATGGCTATGGTATCCCTAATCTAGTGTTTGGGTCACCTAACACTGATCAATTGGATGATGATGTGTTTATTAAGGGACTTATTGTTAGTTAACACTATCCCATGAGTAGTTGGAATATTTTCAGTTAATTTCACTAATGCATATTTTCCTTACAGAGAAAATAATAGATCCCATTAATCTATATAAGTTCTATATATTAGTATATTTTACAGTGTGACTTCATGTGTTTGATTCCTCAAGTTGTTTTGATGCGATCATGGTCATTATAAAGTATAGGATTGGTTGGATTTTTATTTTTACAAAAATTTTATGGTTTCCAAATCTACTTACCAGATAGTCCCTCTTAGATTTTATATTACCTTTGCGATGAATTGAATAAATTCTTAACATTAATATAAACAGATGATGGTAAAGTCTTACACTAATTGGAGTTCAAGATTATACTCAGGGAGCCTTATTAATTGATATTATATATGGATATACATAAATGTTTGTTCGATCCTTATTTTAGGGAAGAATAATTTTTAACACGATCATTGCAGTGGTTATATCCCCCCTATGAAAAATTCTATAGTGATATCTATGAACTAAGGAGTTCGATAAGGGACTCTAGTATGAGTTTTGAGATTGGGGTTATACCTATTCTTTATTACAGATCTATATAAAAAATCTAGAGTGGGTTTTTAGTTGATGTGTTTTAAAATGCTATGCACCCTTAATTTTGGGAGAAATCATTAAATCCTTAAAAATATCCAAATTAGTGCCCCATATGGAACCCCATGTAAATTATATTTGTAATATTGCTTGATACCTTACTTAAAAATTCAATAAAATCAATGAGATAATAATAATATGGTATTTAATGGTGTAAAAATATCTTCAAATGAAGGATGCACTGGGCCATCTCATTTTTCCAGATTCATGAAATCCCCATCAGACCTAGATTGTTAATATTTAGACATTAAATGATTGATTGCAACACATGGATTTAAATAGGCATATTCCGATGAGATATAATGTATGATATGTGTCTTATTAATGGATAATATTACTCCTAAATGTAGGAGAGATCCATTTTTCTCATCCAACATTGTCCTTTGGGGGTTGGTGATTCCAATATATCTCCATATCAGAACTTTACGGGTATATGAAATTACTAATGGTGGAGATATTATCATATCAAGAAATGAGAACTATGGTGTAGTAGTTACTTGTACGGGTTTCTGAACTCATTAATTTTATGCTAGTGAATATCGTAGGGTATCCCACATCACTTTTTCTATTTTTATATCATCTTTCTCAATGGATATACTAATATTTTATATTATTATTCATAAAGAATAAATAATATTATGAGGATAATGTATAATAGGTCGAACTATTGGGTATCTTTTTTAATGGGATCATTATAAAATTTTGCACCTATGGTTTCTAATGGTGAAGCAATGGTCTTGTTGGTAATATCATAGCTTTGTGACAATGGAGTTATGTGAGTATCATTTTGTAAAAAGTAGGGTTTTCAAAGAAATCCAAATGATTTTATTCGATGTAAAAATTTCAATGATATAATTATGAGACAAATGGATTATTTTAGTTCCCCATATGGATTCAACAATCAGTTGAACTAAAATTGTGGGTGATCATAAATGGAATTTAGTGGTTGTATTTCACCCTCTTTTAGGAAACTAGTTATTTTTTAGAACATCATTGTGTGGATTTAGAGTTTCTTAAATCCTTAATTTAGGAAATGAAAATAAATAGGGTGGGGTAGTGACTCATATACATTATTATCATGATCATGAAGGCTTATTAGAATAATTTATAATAGTGATATGGTAACATTTAACGCCACTTACCTAAATTTTTGTGATAAAATGATATTTTTTTGAGCTGAGTATTCAACTCTATTATTGTTATTTTTCATTGGATATATTGTTTTAAATTCTCCAATTACAATGATCACCTTCACATATCTATCAAGGTGATACACCTTGTATCAAAGCATAAATTTTGGGGTTACATAATGTAATCCCTTAAAGTTGGAGAGCACACCATCATTCATTATGATTGAATAGTGATGTATTGTAATGTCTCAATATAGGTCATGTGATATGTGGTTATGAACTAGGTTCTCTTAGAGAGTTTGAGTATATGGTGTTGTAAGACTAGACAAGTAATAGTTTTTAATATGTGAATATTTCAAATATGAAGGGAAGGTTTTTTTATTTGGGTAATCGATATAGTCACATGTGTTTAAAAGGTGTTATATCGGGGAATGAATAATTTTTTTTAAAAAAAGTTAGCTGAATGGTTACGAATTCCATCTTTATATTTCGGATGAATAGGTCACCAATGATTTTTATCTATTTTCATGGTTATTTTTATAGATGATTACATGTCTTTATATTCCCATTATTTTTCTTTAGAATATAATAACCAGATACTACCCCGGTGATGATTAGCAGTGGATATATGTATCCAGTGAATCAGTGGTGATTTTTCTATTTATACTCATGAATTTTTTATTACTCAATTAAGGTTGGAGTGGAGTACACTCAGAGGCATTTTCCTTGATATTGATCCTTTTTATAGAAAAAGGATAATGTAATATTATTTTTTCTTTTTTCTATGTTAATGAGTGAAATATTTAAAGAAATTTCTTCAATGAATAATTTTTAGAATAATCATGTAATATGAGTTTATTTACATTCATAAGTCCTTACTCGGACAGAAATGATAGATTATTATGTGTACCCAGGGTATGTTTCCTACGTAGATGATTCTCATGTTTTAGTAGGTAAGGGATGATTAAGGGTGAATTGGGTATGAGTTATGGTGGTATGTATTCATTGTGAGGTTGTTCAAGGATCTTTTGATTATCATCTAGGGTTGTTTCCTTTTTTAGGATTAAACATTTTAATGGTGGGGATAATGAAATGAATCAATATCTTGTTAAGAATGATTTAAATGATTTTATAAATGTGAAGATCAAGTGTAACTTCCCAAACATTTAGTTTAAAATTATAATAATCTTAATAGCTTTCCTAATACATAACAACTATTTTTTATTGAATTATGATATACTATAGAAAATAATATTATCAAAATGTGACTATTATAACATAGTAGTTAAATCAAAGGGTATAAATATGAATAAATTAGTTAAGAAATAAATGTAAAATTTTAATAGTCAATACTAATGTTTTGATTAATTCATAGGAAATAAGTACTCATTTTTTAGTGAATCCATTTTATGCTTGAAAAATGCATTTTTCTACAATTAATATTTAATTGTATTTTCTGTGTGGAAATTAAAATTAATTTATGTCACGTTTATAAATTTTATTTTATTATATTAACATAATTTTTAAATAATCATACCAAAACTAATGTAGGGTGAAATTTGGGGCTTGTTCTGAAATGATTTATTTTTTTAGTGAATGAAAAAAAAATATTTAAATACTCCTATTTCATTTCATTAAATCTATTAATTTAAAATAATAATGATATTATATATTTTTTATTAAAGTGAAGTATGAATACATTTATTTCTACTAATCAAATTATTCCCATTTGAATAAAAAATATTCCTGATTTAGAGATAAATTATTTTTTATTCATAAAAGAACTTTTTTTATAAAAATTGTTTTTCATTGAATTTTATAAATTTATTTAAAATAAATATATTCCATATATAAAGATTTAATATTGATAAATGTATACCATTTTTGAAATTATGAGGTTTAAATTTGGTAAATATTTCACTTTTATTTTTTGTGATTAGATATAGTAACAGTGGAAAAAAATAGTTTTCACATTGGTTAGGGTAAAATGAATAAAATAGTGTTAAAATATTACAAAACTCTAAATTTCAATAAAAAACTATCCATTATTTAATTTAATGGGATCAATTCGACCATATCCATCCAAATTATGAATATATGGCATTTTTGATCCATTTTACCATGATAGTGATGTTTATATTATTTTAGGAAAAAAATCCAAAATTGAACCCTCTAACATTAAATTTATTTCATATATTCACATAGGGAAAATGATATATTATGAAAGAATATAAATGTTTTTTTAACATGATTAATTATATTTTTAATTTTTTAATTTTTTTAATAGTTTAATAAATACATTAAAAACATGCACGACACTAATATAGTAATTGTGGAAGCAATTGAAAACTCAATATAAATGATTTCATAAAAATTAAATATAACAATATTTGTATGGAATATGGTGTAACATGAATATTTTGGTTAAAATTAATGAATATTTTTTTAATGATATTATATTTTAATCAATTTTTATCTTAATTTTTTAAAATTTGAATTAAATGAATACTCTCAAAAATGAAATTAATGATATTTGATAAAAAAAATAATATTATTGTAATTTTTTAAAAAAATAGTAAATATATTAAAATGATAAAATTAGAATGATAAGTGGATGAAAATATTTTCCATTCTCATTTTAGGATCCAATTTTTAGCTTATAATCATAATTATAACCCTTTATGATTAAAAAAGTTGTTGTCATGGTTTAGGTCAAAATTGATTTACTCTGGGATAATGTAAAATGATAAGGGTTAAAATGAACAATAAAAATTATTAAACTTAATTGGTTAGTTTAATTAATACATTAACCTTATAAACTGCTAATATGTGTCGTTTTGGATCCATTTTTCCAAGAATTTTGCATAAGAATATTTGAAAGATTTGAAAAAATAATGTGTTCCACTCACGTCATTTATAAATTGGAACCTACTTCCATGACCCATCCCCCGAGGCCTGTATTGGGAATACCCCAAGACCGTTTTCCATAGGCCATGGGCTGGCGACTAGCAGTAAAGGTGTAAATCACTAAACTGGGAAGGCATTTTGTTTATAACTGTAAACAAACACATCAGAGTACACAACTGAAAGCAAAACACTAAGTAAAACTGTATACAAAAGAAGTGTTGGAAAGTAAAAGGGGCTGGAAATACAAGCCGAATAGGAAAGTACAAGTACAACTGAAAATCAAGTAAAATTGAAGTAAAGTAAAGCAGCTACTGGGTCATCCTCCGGGGTTCCTACCTGATGGCTAGGTACAGATGGCCTCCTCATCACTCTACGTCCGCTCATCTCCTCCGTGTACTGTCACACCGAGTGGTCCACCTCTTGGTACCGTCTAGTCCTACTACTCTCTACCTTAGTCAGTGATGTATGTCGTCTACAACCAACACAATGAGGTGCGGGCATATCCTGTGAAGGGGAGAGTATAACGAGACTGAGTATGGACCCTGAGACCCTCAAGGTCTCACAAAATCCAACAAGGATAAACCACAAAGTATGAAATCAATTGATAAACATTACTTAGGTATATGCCCATACATATAACTAAGTTATCTAGTAACCCATCTCAATTATGAGGAAAACACAGAAGTCATTGACTTAGCTCAATCAGTATTTAATTCTAGGGGTAGTATCAATCTGAACCGTCGGCTGCTGGAGAACTCCTTCTCTATCGAGTACAGTGAGCCTGCCGCGTCACACAGAGGCACTTCCCACTAACATGGACTGATGAAGTAATCCTCTATTGAGTACCACAGATCTTCTGTGCTCACACAGAGGCACTCCCCACTGTGGGTCTGATGCGCTCACACAAAGGCTCTCCCCATCGTAGCCTGATGAGGTACTCCACGTGTCGAGTACAGTGGGTCTACCGTGCTCACATAGAGGAGCTCCCAACTGTGGGTCTGCCGTGCTCACACAAAGGTGCTGCCCACTGGGCTAGTCGAATCACTCCGAGTCAAATCGATCAGTAGTCATCATGTCTTAACCAACTACAAGGTTCCCACACAAACGTCTGATCGTCTCTGGAAGGCCTGTCCCACAAGCTACTGGTTGATACTCCAACTGTCATGAAGTCCCACATAGAAGTATCTCAAAGGTATGCCACGTCATACGGGTCTCAATGCAACAGACAACCCGTCAACCAGACGCCCGGTCTGTTAGTAATTAGCATTTTAGTCTCGGGGGCCCGGTTAGATTCATGTACGATCCAACCTAACCGTATCTCAACTATACCTCGAACTCCACTAGGGTATTCTCAAAGGAAAGACTTCACTCCATGAATACTGGCACCGCTGACGGTTCGTCAAATGGACGTCCAGTGCCAAAGATATGGCCCAAGAAGGTAAGGGGGTTGGAAATGGGCCTAGAATCTGTCCGATCTGGTTGTACCGACTCAGCCCAACCCAGTCTGGGCCGACTTACTGGGTCTGGCCCAGCCCGTTGGGTGGGTCATCCCATTAAGTTCATCCTGGTCCGTTGGGCCCGGCCCAGCGGACTGTGAGGGATGTTCAGCCCAGATGTTGCCACATAGGCGGCTCGGCCTGAAGGCTGGGGCCAGTTCGGCGAGCTCCGTGAGGGGCACGAGCTGGCCGTGGGCAGAGTGTACGAGGCGCGGGCTGGTCGTGAGAAGAGCGTGTGGGGAATGGGTAGGCCGGTTAGACACCGGGCAGGCCGCGGGTGTGTCGAGTAGGGCACGGAAGGGGCCGGCCAGGCCGCGGGGGAGCCAGGTAGGTCGCGGGGGCGCTGGTAGGGCTCCGATATAGCTTCGAGGGTGCCGGTAGGGCACCAGAATGGGCGCGGGGGCATTGGGTAGGGCACGACAGCATCCAGGCAGGCTGTGAGGGCGCCAGAAGGGAACATGGTAGGGCATGAGGGCCGTAGGAAGGCGGGTCATGTGCTGGGCTGGGCACCGGGAGGCCGCAGACAGGCAGGCTGCATACCGGGGAGGGCGTCGGGAGGCCGCGGGCAGGCGGGCCGCGCGCTAGGCAGGGCACCAGGAGGCTGCGGGTAGGTGGGGCGGGCGCCACTCGGGCTGGCAGTGTTCAACCAGAAGCATCGGTGCGCCACGAGGGGGGGAAGCATGATTCGTGGATGGCGCAGGTAGCAGGACCTTCGTCTCTGCTGCCTTCGTCATCATAGCCTCATCGACGTGTCGTAGAACGCCACAATAAGAGAGAAAATGACAGAGGATTTCGGGCCATGTTAGGTTGGCCCGCACCCTCCCTATTTAGGAAGGTATAATTTGGCTCATCATGAGAAGAATATGATCATTAATACGTCCGCATCAGTCCCATTTTAACTTTTGAAGAATGTAAGAAAATGGGTACAACATCAACAATTAATAAACCCCCTACCTTTGATTCATCGGTCGTCGTTCGTTGACATCATGAAAAGATGGTTGTCAATCCTTGGTAGACGAACACGTCCGACGTCGAAGGAGTCCAAGGATGAAGGTCGGAGGGGGTCGTTCTTCACAGTCGAAGGCGTCCCTCATCTGCGTTCTTTCTCGGGAGAGTGTTCTTCTCCGAAAGAGCATTCTTCGCGGAAGAGTGGTCTTCGTTTGAGAGAGTTCTCTCTTCTCCCAAGCTCTACCGAAATAAAGTTGCCCACCAAATGAAATAATAGATCGTGTGTTATTTTGTTGGCACAATGATTTCAAAATGGAGAAATAAATGATAAGGCTCCACCTAATTAATTCTTGAGGTTATCACCTTTAATTAAATGCATTTGGTCAACAATTAAAGAGGTGGATTTGTCCTAATAAATAAGGGGAGTTGTAGAGTTTCCCCACCTTAAATGGGGGGGGGGGGTTCTAAGGGGTTACAGTCCCGGG
Organism: Viscum album; assembly: GCA_963277665.1. Taxonomy (NCBI): domain Eukaryota; kingdom Viridiplantae; phylum Streptophyta; class Magnoliopsida; order Santalales; family Viscaceae; genus Viscum; species Viscum album. The sequence goes on along the minus strand of OY728119.1, from coordinate 1,870,359,754 downwards.
TGGTCCCCACCAAAATTATCCTCCCATGGGAGGTTATGGTTTCTACCACCATAACCTCTCATGGGAGGTTTGGCTGTGGTGGCCCCCACCTCCAACCTCCACTTGGAGGTTTTAACCAACAAGAAAAAAAATAAAGCCTCCATGTTATTTTCATTTAATTTAATCATAAAAACCCAAAAACTAAATTATAAACTCTACCCAATTCCAGCAAAGTGATAGTCTTTTTAAGCGAATAATGGGACTACGAGTTCAACGGTGCCCTCAGATTTCAGTTCCAAGCACGGTAAAAAAGTTATAAAATCCCGATCGTACGTTTACTGAACGTACCGAAACAAAACATCATAAATTTATTCCGGACACACCGAGACTTGGAATCAAGCACCGTAAATTTTCAAGGACTCGTAAAAATAACATATATTAAAACAAATCCACATGATTTTTGGGTCTTTGAATTCTCCCCACTACAGGGCTTTACGTCCCCATAAGCTACAAATCCAACAAAAGAAAAAAGGGGGTATTGAGCACGTATTTGAGCCTCCCGCTCTAATGTGCTCTCTTGGAGGTTCCCGTGCTGCTAGAGAAGGCTCACCAGAGGTATCGACCATCCACATAAGACCCGCTCATGTCAATCCTCAATCTCCACTGTAACTTTCGTGAATGTCGCCCCGTCATTGATGTCTAGCTCTACAAGGTCGATGATGTGGGATGGGTCGAGAACGTATCTCCACAGCTGAGATACATGGAAGACGTCGGGCATCTGGTGCAACTGAGGTGGAAGAGCTAGGTGATATGCCGCCTCACCTACTCTGTTGAGGACCCGCAAAGGTCCGATTAATCTTGGAGATAACTTTTCGCCTCATACAAATCTCCGTAGACATCATCGAGGTGAGACCCGTAGAAAGACGTCGTCACCATCCTAGAACTTCAGAGGTCTCCGTCTTTTGTTAGAATATGACTTCTGCCTACTCTATGCAGTCTTCATCTGCTCCTGGTTGATCTGCACCATCTCCGTAGTATCTCATACGTTCTCTAGTCTCACTAGTGCTGACTCCCTAGGGTCAGTACAAAATAATGGTGATCTTCAAGGTCACCTTTACAAGGCCTCAAAAGGTTCCATCCGTATGGTGAAGTGATAGTTGTCATTTTAATCCAACTCTAACAAAGGTATGTGATCCTCCCAGCTGCGACTGAAGTCGAGGACACATGCACGGAGCATGTCCTCGATGGTCTGAATGGTCCACTCGATTTGGCCATATATATGAGGATGGAAGGCGGTGCTCAGACGTAGCTACATTCTGAAAGCCTCCTTCAACCCCTTCGATAGCCATGAAGTAAACCATGAATCACATTTGAAGACAATAAATGAAGGTACTGCACATAGAGGAATCCCAAGATTTTTACTGAACCCCTCTCTCTGATTAGTAGGAAGTGGGCTGACTTGGTGAGTTGGTCGACGATCACCCAAATCTAATCGTAAACCCTGGATGTACGTGGAAGACCCATCACGATGTCCATAGATATCCCATCCCACTTCCACTCTGGGACCTCTAAAGGATAATCCAAGCCTGCTGGTACCTGGTGCTCCGCCTTCACTTGCAGACAAGTGAGGCTTCGTTAGACAAACTCTACTGCTGCCTTCTTTATACCTGGCCACCAGTGTTTTCGTCTGAGGTCCTAGTACATCTTCACCACTTCTGGATGTACCTCTAGTGGGAAAGTGTGGAACTCCCTCAAAACCTCCTCTTTATGTGCATCTGGTACCAAGGTACATCATCTAAAAACGATGATGTGCCCCCCACCTTCAGAAAATTTATATGGTGCCTGCCATGTGGATATTTGAGCACGTCGTGTCTCATAGTCAGTGTCCCCATGTTGTGCCTCCCTGACTTGCTGGTGATGTGTGGGAGTGACCATAAGAGACTATAGGAATGCTGCTCCATCTCTATCCACAATGAATATCTGTAAAGTAGCTAGCTGCTCAGTCGACACTCTTATCAGCGGTATATCAGTCCTCCGGCTGAGTGCATTAGCAACACCGTTCCCCTTTCTAGAAGTATAGACTATCTAGAATTTATAGTCCTAGATGAACTCAACCCATCCCCTCTACCTTAGGTTTATGTCCTTCTGAGAGAAGATATACCTAAGACTGTTGTGATCAGAGTACATGGTAAAACGCTCGCCCATAAAATAGTGTTGTCGCATCTTCAAGGCTAAGACCACTGCTGATAACTCTAGTTCATGGGTAGCATAGTTTTGCTCGTTCAATCTCAGCTACCGAGAACCTTATGCGATCACTGCTCACTCCTGCATCAGGACACAACCATGTCTGGTCCCTGATGAGTCGCAGTAAACTACGTACCCTATTCTTTCATCAGGAAGCCTCAAGATGAGTACACTAGTTAGCCTCTGTCTCTGCTTCAGAAAGCTCTGCTGGCATCTCTCTGACCACATGAAGGGTTTCCCATTCTTTCTCAAGGATGATAGTGGTGCTGCAACTCTGGAGAATTATGGAACGAACCTCTGATAGTATCCATCCAAACCCAAGATACTTCGTACCTCCGTCAAACTCTTGGGTGGCTCCCAAGAAAGTAACTTCTCAATCTTCACTGGATCATATGTAACTTTAGCCTCCGAGATGACATGTACCAAGAAGTGAACCTCTCGAATCCAAAACCATCACTTCAAGAGCATACCATAAAGTAGATGCTCTCAGAGTCTGTCCAGTACTACCTACAAATGGTAGGAATGCTCCTCCTCAGTAGTTTAGTAGATCAGAATGTCGTCGATGAAGACTACAACAAAGAGATCGAGGTAAGGCTAGAATATTCTTTTCATGTGTCCCATGAACACTGATGGAGCGTTGTTTATGCCAAAGGGAATAACCAAGGACTCGTTGTGGACGTAACGACACTTGAAGGACATCTTCGGCACATCCTCGTCTCGAACTCTGAGATGTTGATAGCATGATATGAGTTCTATCTTCGGGAACCACCATGCTCACTTTAGGTGATCAAAGTGGTCATCAATCCTTGAGGGTGAGTACTTTTTCTTCACAATCACCTGGTTCTGGTGACGGTAGTCAACACCAATCCTCAGGATCTGATCTTCCTTCTTGGCCAACAGAATCGGGCTACCCAAGGAGAAACACTAGGCTAGATGAATCCCTTCCCCTAAAAGTCCTCAAGTTGTACCCTCATCTCATGAAGCTCAGTGGGAACCATCTGATATGCTGGATTATATTTTGGTGTCATACCGGGGTACATGTCAATGTAGAATTCCACCTCTCTGCGAGGAGGTAGTTTTGGAACATCATCAGGGAAAACATCTGCATACTGGTCCACCACTACTGGATAGCTCAGACTCTACACATCAACTTCTCTAAGGGTAAGGCATGCCAACTGGTGAGTGATCAACTGAACCCTCCCCTGAGTAAGTCCGTCTTGTGATACAAAGGCTCTCTTCTCACCGGTGAAGGTAAACCTAGTCCCATCCATGTGGACACATCGCAATTTTCTCCTAATACTGTCAATCTGAGCATGGACTGTAGATAACCAGTTCATACCCAAGATGACATCGTAAGGCCTCAAAGATGCTTATAAGTGATCCCACCCGAAACTCTAACATCCTAGAGTAAGGACACACTGTGGGCACCGATGTGTAATCGTCAAATCAGATCTCGTAGGAGTCTCTAGCCATAAGGATCAAGCCAATGGCACCGTCAGAATCTCTGAGCTTTGAACGAGGGAAGTTGAAATGAAAGACTGACTGGAACATGTGTCTATAAGAACTGAAGCTAATGTGGATTAGACAGAGATCATATCTGGAATCATCTCTAGAGCACCGTGATCATAGGCCTCAACTTCTAGAAGCTGGGCTCTCTCCTGTCCACCCACTCCTCGCGGTCAGGGTGGACCTCCTGGTGGTGGTGGTGGTAACACCTCGTAACGTCGTCCACCGCCAGCTGCACATCCAACTCCTTTGCCATGCCAACCTCCTCCCTGAGGACTGCCTCGTTCGAACCTTTTCCTCTGCCTGGGGGATCCCTCAACTTTCTGGTGATCACCTGAATGGCGGGTCAGACAGTCACAAGCCATGTGACCCTGCCCGCCGCATGAGTAACACTGCCTGCTACTAGCATGTGTGTCTCTTCTCTATGTGCCCCGCACAACCGATCCTGAGTCATGTGGTTGACCACCTGTATTTATGGTCCTCTGGGACATCTACGACATCTATCTACTTCCTGCTGTAGAATACTCTACTGTGTGTCGGCTAGTAGTGGGTCTCACTACTGGTGACTGCTCAGCAAAGAAACTCTCCACTAAGAGGGATCTCTCTAGCACCCCCATCTGCATCGAGATGCTATGTGAGATCATCGGAGCTCTGATCTCTCACCTGACCCCCTGATCAAAGGTCCAGGCCTAGAAGAATGGGTCACATACCATATCAGTGGAGTAGCGCGAGAAGTCGGTAAACCTCGCTGAGTACTGTTCTACTTTCATGCTGCTCTGTTGTAGATGAAGTAGCTCCTGTATCTGCACTATGCAGAGAGTGGTTGGGAGAAAATCCGCCCGAAATAGGCTCTCAAAGTCTATGTATAGTAGCGTCGCCTCGTCATGCACCTAGAGGATCATGCTCCACCATTTTCCTGAATGAGACTCACAACAAGGATCACCATGAAGTCTGCTAGTGTTTCTACCAGTCTGAAGACTCCCACTACAGCCTCCAGCAATCCTCAGATGCATGTGGGTCTATCTCTCCCCTGAACTTGGGTGGCCTCTGGTGCTGGAACTCATGCAACACGCTCATGTGATGTGCATCATCTTCTTCTGGGGCTGGTGGCATTGGTGGCCCAACAGAAAGTAGTGCTCCTGGTGTCTCCGCTGGTAAAGGGCCCTAGAACGAGGCCTCGTCGCTCAGTGGGATGTTAGTACGTACGACTCTTGGGGCTCTAACTGGTCGTCTATGTGAAGGAATCCTGAAAGAAACAAATGCGAAACGGTCAAACGATTATACCAGGTGAGATGACCTAGTTGATCTGACATTCTTTGGAAACATGCACGCAATCAATGTTTTCGTGCACTGAGTTGGAAATCAGATTTAGGGTCCTTGTGTATGGATACGTCAGCCGCCCACACCAACACTGGATTCCCTGAACTGAAAACCACACTTTGTACCCTTAACACTATTTCTTCATAGAAAAGAAAGATCAGAGTTCTATGTTCTGGGGTATAATCGTCACCTTTGTTACCAATGTTTCTTGACCCCTCCCCGGGGCCCATATCGTGACTACCCAAAACCCGCCTTCCATGGGCCAGGGGCTGGTGACTAGCACCAAAGGCGCAAATTGCTAAACTTGGAAGGAATTGGCTTTATAACTATAAATAAAAAAATCAGAGTACACAACTTAAAGCAAAACACTAAGTAAAATAGTATACAAAAGAAGTGTTGCAAAGTAAAAGGGGTCGAAAATACAAGCCCAATTGGGAAGTACAAGTACAACTGAAAATCAAGTAAAACTAATGTAACGAAAAGAAGATATTGGTTCTTCCTCTGGGTTTCCTATTAGATTTGTAGGTACAGAAGGCCTCCTCAACACTCTAAGTTCATCTATCTCCTCCGTGTACCGTCACACCGAGTGGTCCACCTTCGTGTAACATCCAATCCTACTACTCTCTGCCTCAGTCAGTGCTATCCATAGTCTGCAACCAACACAACAAGGTGTGGGCATGGCCTGTGCAAGGGTGAGTATAAAGATACTCAGTAGGGATCCCGAGACCCTCAAGGTCTCACAAAATCCAACAAGGATAAACCACAAATTATGAAATCAACGGATAAACATTAATTAGGTATATTACCATAAATATACCTAAGCTAACTATTAACCCATCTCGATCATGATGAAAAAACAAAAGTAATTGACTCAACTAAACCTGGATTTTATTCTAGGGGTAGTATTAATCTGAACCCTCGGCTGCTGGAGAAATCATTCACTATCGAATACAGTGAGCCTGTCGCGTCACACATAGGTGATTCCCACCAACTTGGACTGCTGAGGTACTCCTCCTATCGAGTACCATGGATCTACCGCGGTCACACAGAGGCGCTCCCGACCATGGGTTTGCTCCGGTCACACAGAGACGCTCCCCCTCATAGCTTACTGAGGTACTCTACGTGTCGAGTACCATGGGACTTCCTCGCTCACAGAGAGGAGCTCCCAACCATGGGTATGTCGTTCTAAATCAAAGGTTCTCCCCACTGGGCTTGTCGAATCACTACGAGTCAAATCGATCAGTAGTCTTCATGTCTCGGCCAGCTACTAGGTTCTCACAAAATTACCCGCTCGTCTCCAGAAGGTTCACTTCACAAGCTAATAGACGATACTACAACTGTCATGAAGTCCCTTGTAAAAGTATCTCAAAGGCCCTCCACGTCATAGGGGTCTCAACACAACAGACATCGCATCAATCGGACGCCCGGTCTGTTAGTTATTATCCTTTTAGTCTTGGGGGCCCGGTTTGATTCGTGTACGATCGAACCTGACCGTATCTCAACTATACCCCGAAATCTTGTCGGGTTTTCTCAAAGGGATGACTTCAATCCAAGAATATCAGCACATCTGACGGTTCTTCAAACAGACGTCGGGTGCCAAAGATATGGCCCATGAAGGTAAAGGGGTCGGTAATGGGCCTGGGCCCGGTCCGGCCTGGTCAGACCGACTCGGCCCAACCTAGTCTGGACCGACCCACTGGGTCTGGCCCAACCCATTGGGTGGGTCTGCCCGTTATGTTTGTCCTAGACTGCTGAGCCCAACCCAGTGGACTGCGAGGGCGGTTCGGCCCAAATGTCACCACACATGCGGCTTGGCCCGAAGTCCAAGGCCAATTCGGTCAGTGCCGTGAGGGGCGCAGCTCGGTCAGCTTGGCCCTGGAGGTCGGTCGGCAGAGAGGCCAGTAGGCAGGATGTGTGGGGCATAGGCTGGCCATGAGGAGAGCGCATGAGGCATGGGCAGGCTGGCTGGATTCCTAGCAGGCCGCAGGTGCGCCGGGTAGGGCGCGGTAGGGGCCGTGCAGGCTGCGGGGGTTCTAGAAGTGCACCGGGTAGGCTGCGGGTTAGGGGGCTATGGGACGGCCAGGGCGCTGGGAGGCCGCGTGCAGGTGGGCCGCGCGCCGGGCGGGGAGCCAGGTGGCCGCGGGCAGGCGGACCTCGCACCAGGCGGGGGGCAGGGAGGCCGCGGTCAGGCGGGCCGCCGTCAGGCAGGGCACCGGGAGGCTGTTGCTAGGTGGGTCAGGCACCACTCGGGCTGGCAGTGTTTGGTCGGAAGCATCAGTGTTATGTGGGGGGGGGGGATTCGTGGAGGGCATAGGTAGTGCGGCCTTCTTCAATGTCGCCTTCGTCGTCGCCGCCTCATCGCCATGCCATAGAACTCCACGAGAAGAGAGAAAACGACAGAGGATGTTGGGCCATGATAGGTTGGCCCGCACCCTCCTCATTTAGGAAGGTATCATTTTGATCATTATGAGAAGAAGATGATCATTAATACAGCTGCATATATCTAATTTTAACTTTTTATGAAGGTAAGAAAAAGGGTACAACATCAACAAGTAAAAATCCAACTACCTTTGATTCGCCAGTCATCGTTCGTTGACGTCACGTAAATATTGTCATCAATCCATGGTAAACAAACACGTCCCACATCGAAGGAGTCTGAGGAAGAAGGTCGGAGGGGGTCGTTCTTCGTAGTCGAAGGCGTCCCTTCTTGGCATTCTTCTTCGGGAGAGCGTTCTTCTCCAGAAGAGCGTTGTTCGTTGAAGAGCAGTCTTCATTGGTGAGAGTTTTCTCTTCTCCCTAGCTCCACCAATAAAAGATGCCCACCAAATGAAATAATAGATTATCTATTATTTTTTTGGCACAATGATTTCAAAATGGGGAAATAAATGGGAAGGCTCCACCTAATTAATTCTTGAGGTTAGCACCTTTAATTAAATGTGTTGGCTCAAAAAATAAAGAGTTAGATTGGGCATAATAAATTAGGGGAGTTCAAGAGTTTCTCCTCTTTAAATTGGGGGTTCCAAGGGGCTACAATCTCGGGTGGTCCCCACCAAAATTATCCTCCCAAGGGAGGTTATGTTCTGGTGGGCCCCACCACCATAACCTCTCATGGGATGTTAAGGTGTGGTGGCCCCCTCCTCCATCCTCCACTTGGAGGTTTTCACCAACAAGAAATAAAAATAAAGCCTCTACTTTATTTTTAATTAATTTAGTCATAAAAAATCAAAAACTAACTTATGAACTCGACCCACTGCCATTGAAGCGAAATCCTTCTTAATAAAATATTGGCACTGCGAGTTCAACGGTACCCTCGGAATTCAGTTCCGAGAACATGTTCAAAAGTTATAAAATCACGCTTGTATGTTTACTGAACGTACCCTGAATAAATTTCAGAAATTGATTCCAGGCACACTAGTCCTCGGAATCAAGCACAGTAAATTTTCATGGGCTCGTAAGAATCCATTGTATTAAAAATATTCCATAGGATTTCTGGGTCTTTACAAATACTCTCCTCACTTATTCACAATTCGTGTTATATTTATCATGAAAAACACCAACAAAATATCTCTCCATATTAATTATCAATTTTATAGAGGTTTTTATATTCCAAAAATACCAAATGTATATTCCTTTATAAGATACCCAAAGAAGGTTTCTCTAAGAGAAGATGAATGTCTTCACTAAGGTCTTTGTTTTTCACTACATCATTATCCACCTTCAATTATGTCCTAAAATATACAATATAATAAAACTACTGTGTACTATATAATGATATGTTATGATATTTTTTTTATAATATTTGTCCATGTCGTCCATCAAATAGTAAATAAAACCATCGCACGTGTGTCTGGTGGTCCACTGCCTCAGGAATTGAGGTAATTTTTTCCCATCACATCCTCACATTGATAGTAATAATGATGGAACTAAAGAATATATTTGATAATAATGAAAAAATAATTACACTTTAAACATAATACATCATCTTATTTCATACCGTTTAACTCTTTAAAAAATGACAACATCACTAATGCATACATGTGGAAAACCATATCCACAAAGAGATTTTATTCATTTTCCATGTCCACCATTAAATAGTGATTATTATAATGTATATAATGAATAAATATGAAATTTATATAATTATAAATCTGATTAAAATATAAAATTATTATAAAAATGTATGTAATGAATAGATATTATATTTATAACATTATAAATATGATTAATAAACATCCTATTTTACAATAATTGTAATATCTATAATGAAACATAAATGATAAAAACAAAAAAGTTAACAATAAAAAATAATGATTTTAATAGAATAATTAATAAATGTGTGTTGAAATAATATACAAGGAAGAAATATTATTTCATTAATTTGAATTTGGTTCTATAATAAATTAATAAAATGTTCAAAATCATTATACAATAGATTAATGAACATTTAAAAAAGTGGAAACATGATGTTTGGGATTTCAATACTCTATTTCTTTTCACTCTCTTAGATTACTTCATCAATATAATTTCTATTATAATATTATTTATGTAATGAAATATAATTATTTTATTCTTAATTTAAATTTTTTCTATATTTCTTTACATTTGACACACATAATATATTAATATATTAATTCTCATTTCAATGTTATGATCATTGTAAGAGAGTTTTCAACTCATTTTCCATTCATTTGGTTATACTTATAATTTATTAACTATTTTAATACATGAATATATGTGAAATGATTTAGAATTTTATAATTTTATATCTAAAATTTTTTTTTTGTGGATTTCTATTTTTTTTCATGTAATCACTTCATTGATTAATTCTCTCTTAATGATGTGATCAGTGTAAGGGATTTAGTCACAATTTCCCCTCCATTAAGACATATTTAGGTTTAACTACCAATTTATTTTTATGTGGTGTATACCCTTCTTATATGATATATTTAACATGAGTATATATTTACTCATGATTACTAATGTTGCAATTTAAGTTTCATATTTCAATGGGATTATATTTAAATGTTACCCCCGAGGTAAAGTTTTATTTTACAATCTCATTTTTTTGGGATTACCTTTGTTTTAATTGAATGAATATCATATTATTTCCTTCCCAAAATTTTTATATTTTGTTATATTATGTATTTTTAAGGAGTTTTCATATCTTCGTTTAACTTTTACTTTTTCTCCCTGGAATCAAGTAAATAAATATTAAAAAGAAAAACCGACCATATTTCTCTTTTTATCAAGTATATTTTTTTCATCAATGTCCTTATTTGGGAAAACTAAAATGTCAATTTATTTTAAAAAATTATTTATTAATGATAGATTAAGTTATCCATATCGTTTTCATTGTCTTAAGAGATTGTTTTTATTGTTTTCTAAAAGTGTCATTTTTACTTTATTTTTATTAATTCAAATATAAAGTTTCTTTTTAATGCGAAAGTCATTAAATGATATTCTCACCACTATAACCATTTTTCACTATTTATATTATTCTATAATTTTTCAATGGATTTATAATTAAAACACTTTAATGAAATATTATGTTAATGTTTTTCTTGTATTTTCAATTATTCTCCAAAGGAGATGATTTCATTTCAAAACATATATTTCCGATAAAATGGTCATCATATTTTATCCCTTAATAATTTTATGGTTGTTAACATTATCGAAAAACATTGACTTTATTTGATAATTTCAAATTAAAATTTAATTTTTATTAAAATTATATATTCTTTGTATCATATTTATAATTATTTTTAAAACCATATACCATTTTAAAATATGATTTTTTGGACTATTGTTTGATTGATTGGAAAAATATTAATATTTTATTTTATTTACATAATAAAGTTATTTCTTAATAAATAATATTAATTATTAATTAAATTGATTATTTAATGTTTGGGGAATGCATTTGAACTGTAGTGTTGGGTAGGGACTAGTTATAGATATCCCCTTTATGCATTGATTTGTATCATGTAACATACTAGGTTGAAATCCTTTTTAAATAGGTTTTTTTGAATACCTACCCATTGTTTAAACATTCTTAGAAAATGTCCTTGGAAATATAAATATCACGATGATTGAGATCATGACATCTAAAATTACACATTTCCTTCATTAATAATTTAGTTATAATTATTTATGTTATTAATACATTGATATTATCCAGGGATTATTTTGTTGATTTGGCCTTGGATTAAATGGAATGTATTTGTAGTTATTTTTCCTAAAATATTGATTATTAGTTATTTACTCATGATTCATTTCATTATATGTTACACTTACTATGCATTTGCGATCACCAATTATTTGTTTCCTTTTTTGATGATATGAAGAAGGGATCATTAAATGATATCATGGTTATAGAATATTTACTTTCACTATGATTTATTTTATGTTATCAAATGTAATGTGAGATTCAAGTATTAATCTCATTTACCAAGACTAATAAACTGTTTTGTCATTTGTAATGTGATCACTTCTATATTATTCAATTTTAATGGTATATCCACCATCTCTGGGACACTTGATCATTGGTCTATATAAATGGCATTATAGAATGATTTTTAGAAATACCGAGAACATTATTTAGGAAAACATAAATTATGGAACATAATCCATTGACAATACATTCAAGATATTTCTAATTATATGATAATATCATAAATATTTTATAAGGTGAATATTATGTGGTTTTCTTAAATGTACATCCATGTCTTGATAGTATAAGTAGATGTGGTTTTGAAACCAATGCGTCTAAGGTTAATAACCATGAAAATAGTTTGTCGAGTATATATTGGACATTATTCTAGTACACAATGAGTGTTACCTTACTAGGTACCTGGTTTGACACTCCCATGAGATATTCTTGGGTTAATTCAAATTTTCGTTATGAACCATAATGACTAATGAAAGAATAGAACCTATAAAAGCCAATGAAATTACATAGTGATATTGGATAGTACTATGTTATATTTGGTTTATAAGTCAAATATTAATCATAAGTTTAATGGAATAATACAACTTTTGAGGTTTTATTCAATGAGTGTTTAACATGATGAATGTTATTTTGGGGGAAAATTATGGGAAAAACCCTTCATTTAGTATATGATTTAGTGCATAATTTAATCGAGAATTTATTCATTTATATTTTTTGGACATATGTTTAATGTTACTGATATAATTTTGGTTTAATATGATCATTTATGTTGAGGAAATTATGGTTGTTTGGGATAAAAGAGCTAGTACATTTTTGGAGTATATCATATAGATAACATGGTGTTTAAAAGTGATTTGGTGACTTAGTGAATAATGATATTTACACCATATAGGGAATACTATATGATTAAGGTAAAAATAATTTTAGTAATGAATATTGAGTTAATTTATGGAGGTGTATTTGATTTTATAGTTATTTTATGGTGATTCGTGATACTTAAGAAAAATATTTTCATATTTTGGAGATTATTTGATAAGGAAAATACATTTCATACATATGAATTTATGAATGATTAATTTTTCATATAGATAAATATATGATTTGTATTGGAAGAATATTTAATCAAATATTTATGATTTTGTGGTATTGAATTTGGTCCCACATATTTTGGAGGAGTATTGTGGAAAATTATTTATGGAATGTATTGAATTGAACCTTGGTGGTTATTGTTATGGTTTTAGAGATTAATTTATTTTGTTTATCAATATTGGAAATCATGTGATAATCATTTTAGTTTTGGTAATTAAGTAAATATAAAAGGAATGACTTATAGATACTGTGATCAATTAAATGTTTACATTAATACTTCAATAATTAACAAATCATCTTGAATATTATATTCACATAGAAAGAGGTGAATTTGATATTAATCAAAGCATAACCAAATGATGAAATTTTCATTATGAAATGGAAATAAATAATGTAATTACATTTACTTTTGTTCAATATAATGACATTAATTTAATCCCTAAATTTTATAAAATTAACCTTGAAATAAATTTGTTACCGTTTTACATTTATTTCATAGGAATTTATGCTCTTTTCACCCCCTTACAGATTTATGGTTTCTAGTAACTAACTTTCTCATGACCTTGTTATCTTACACTCTAAATTGAAATTAAAATGTAGTTTATCCTACATGCCTATATTTTAACTTCTTATCAATGTTATCCTTATTTATGAACCTAATTATGTCTTATTTTAGGTAACCTTTATCCTCCCACTTCGTTTTTTTAAATAAGTTGTATTATCCCTATATATGATTTGGGTTTACAATAATGGTATTTTCAAGTAATGAACAATTTAGGGATAAGTAAAAATTAATATGATTAAATTTATTTAAGGATTAGAATGAAACCCCTCAAAAATTTAGTTCAAAAGAATAATAATATTGACATCATTCTTAATAAGCAATACCAAGCTTTAAGAGAATTGTAATATACTATAAAAAATATTAGTATCAAAATATGACCATTACAACCTAGTTGTTAAATTTGAGGGTATAAATATGAGTAAATGAAAAATAAAATAAATTCATAATAGTAATATTAAAAACTAATGTGTTGAATAATTCTTGTTAAATAATCACTCATTTTTTAGTGACATCAATTTATGATTAAAAAATACATTTTTCATCCAAAGTGATTTTATTGCATTTTTTGTTTAGGAATTATTATTAATTTCTATCAGTTTCAGTAATTATAATTTTAAAAATAAAAATTATTTTGTAAATAATTATATCAAAATTTTCATTGGGTGATATTTTATGGTTTTCATAAATTGATTTATTTTTAAGTTAATAGTGAAAAATAATGATTTTTTGAATACTCTTATTTGTTTTCAAAAAATAATTTAATGTAAAAGTACCTACATTTTTTATATAAATTTAAATATTTTAAATTTTATTTATAATATTATAATCAATTCCATTTTAATCAACAAAATTCATGACATTTAGATAAGTTAATTTCTTTCTTAAAAACACACTTTTAAATAAATTCATTATATTTAAGCATTTATAATAAAATTGATTTATTAAACTTATAGATATTGAATATTAAAAAATATGAACCAAATTTTGAATAAAGAGGTTCAAATTCTGAAATATGTCCCTTTAATTTTTTCATCAAGAATAATAACCACGGTCAATATTTGTCAAATTTTTAAGGGTAAAATAGGTAAAACTGGGTTAAAACTACAAAATAATTTATCCAAATCAACCCAAAAAATTCCCTTATATCATTTTAGGTAATATATTAGACCATATTAACCCTATATTAAAATATATTTAATTTGTTTTCCATTTTTCCCTTGATAATTTCATTTATATTAATTTATGTAAAGAAATGAAAATGATGTCACTCTATTGCCTTCAATTTATTTTATATGTTTACATAGGCATAATAATATGTTATTAAAAAATATAAAATTTTATTTTGAACATTATTAATTTATTATTATTATAATAAATTTTTTAGTAATGATATAATTACAATAAAATGTTTCACAACGATGACACATTACATCTACAAGTAGTAGAAAAAAATAATGTAAATGATTTTAAAAACATAAAATATTATTATTATTTTGATTAATAATTATTTATCACAAATTTTTAAGTTAATAAAAATTTAAAATTTATTTTTAAATAGTTTATATACTAAATATTTGTTATCTCCATGTCAATAACTTTTAATTAAATGAATAGTGACAAAATGACACAAATGATATTTTATAAAAAATAATGATTTAATAAATTGTTAAAAAATAATAAAAATTTTATAATAGGATAAGTAGGATGATAAATTTTTATATATTTTTTATATATCCTAGTTATGATCCAATTTTTACCTTATAAGTAAAATTATAACCCTTTAAAATTGAAAATGTGTTTTTGTGGTTAAGGTCGAAACATGTTTATCGAGGGTTAATCTAAGAAGATAAGGAATTATATGAGCTAAAAATTTAGTAAAACCATATGGATGTTTTTATTTATACCTTATAATTATGGCCTTATAATATTATTCATTTGGGATTTCTGTTTTAATGAAATTGACTTTAAAATATTTTAAAACATCTAATGATTTCAAGTGTCCCACTCACAACAATTATTAAAGGGAACCTCCTCCCCAAACTTATTCACACCAACATGGAAATTTATCTTGACAAAAACCTTAAAATATATATATTTAAAACATCCTTATTCATGTTCTATATGATATTTTATTCTTAAAAGGCCATCCTAGTGGTCTTTAATAAGATATCTGGAATAATTTTCTCTTAGATAAGTTAATCATCTTCACCATGCTCTTTATTTTCACTCCATGTTTAGATAACTTAAATTATGTCCTAAAATTTAAATTTATTAACATTAGTATATACCATACACTGAGATTTTATTATATTTATTTAATAAAATTTATCTATCTTCTTCTCCATCAAATGGGAAACAAATTCATCAATTGTGTGCACAATGGACTACCGCCTCGCAGAATGATGTATTTTGTTTTCCATCACCTCTTTACATGGATATTAATATTGTTATAACTAATGAATATATATGGTAATAATTAATTAATATTTACTCAATAAATTTAATACATCAACAAATTACATACCCATTTACCCATGAAAAAAATGATAGTGCCATTCGTGTGTATGTATGACCTATTATCTCCATGAAGCGATGCAATTTATTTCCTATTTCCAACATTCAAGAATGATTATAAAAATGAATCGAATGAATAAATAAAATATTTTTATCATTATTTATATGATGAAACTATAACATATTTGAATAAACTATAACATCCATTATGAAACATGGATGAGAAAAATGAAATATTAAACATATGAAATGATAATATAAAATGAATTATAAATAATTGGGTGTTTAAATATTATTATTAGATCATGTAATATTTTATAAATATGAATATGGTTATGTAATAAATTAATAAAAAAGTTAAAAACATTATTTAGGATGATAAATAACATTCAACAATATTGAACGTAGGGTAAGGGATTTCAGAATTCAATCTATATTCATTGAGTTATATTACTAATTCACTATCATTGTTATTCTAGGATTATGTTTGTAATGACCCTTGATTATTTTAGGTTGTATGAACAATTTTTTTATGTTAATTTTATTTTATACAGATGAAAACTTTATTTATTAATTATCATTTCAAAATTATGATCATTGTAAGTGGTTTCTTATCTTAATTTCTATTCATTGGGTTATACTTATACTTCACTAACTATTTTATTCCATTATTATATGGGAAATTACTTCTAATTGTATTCTTTTGTTCTTCCACTTTTGTTTTTGGATTAATTTTTTTACATATAATCACTTCATTAACGAATTCTTACTTAAATTATGTGATTTGTGTAAGATATTTCATCTCAATTTATACTCCATTGAGACATATTTGGTATTATAAAATAATATATTATGTTATATATATAATTCCCCTATGATTTATTTAAAATTAATATATATTTTTCCTTGATGATTATTGTTTCAACTAATTTTTACTCATTAAAGGGCTTTAATTTAAAAGTTACCAAGGAGGTGAGGATTTATTTTAAAATATATTTTTTGGATTACCATTATTTTATTTAAAGTAATATTATTATATATCCTTCATAAACTCCACATATTATGTTATCCTATGGATATTTAAATATTTTTCAAATACTCTTTCAAAATTTCATCAATTTATCACTTGAATCACATAAATGAATATTTAAAAGAAAAAACAATCTTATTTATTTTTTGATCATATATGTTTTTCTTTTATATCCATATTTTGAAAAATTATTTTTGAAAAGTTGTTTTATTTAATAAAGTAATATGTTAAAGAAATTTTATGTTTTCCCCGATTTTTTCATGGTTCGAAGGGAATTTTTATATATTTCTCTGAAAGGGTAATTACCAACATTCATTACAAAAAATCAATTGAATTGTTTCTTTTTAACAAATATGGAATTAAGGAAGTTACTAACCATCATAACCATTTTATGCTATTTAAAATATTTTATAAGTTCTCAACGGGTTTACAAAAAAACTATTTAGGGAAATATTATGTCGATTTTTTTGTTCCATTTTCCAGTATTCTTTAATAGACATGATATATTTCAAAACCGATATTTCTGTGGTATTGATGGTCATATTTTATTCCTTATTAATTTTCTATTCCTTATATTTTTCTTAAAAAATCAACTTTATTATGATAATTTAAAATAAAAAATTAAATTTATCTTATATATATGTAATTTTTGTTCAATAGATATGATTATTCTCAAAATAATATACCATTTTTAAATACGGTGTTTTTATCTATATGTTATTTCATTGAAAAGATAAATATAAATATTTTGTATTAATTACTCAATAAAAATATTTTTTATAAGTCTTATTGATTATGAATTAAATATATCATTATGTATTTGAGGACTATATTACAAATTTAGTAACTGGTGGGGACCAATTAATGATATCCCCTTTATGTATCAATATGTATCATGAGACATACCAGTTGCTTATCCCTGTTAAATATGTTTTTGGTGTATACATACTCATAATTTAAATTTTCTTTGTGAAATGAATTGGTGGTAAATATTTTATGATGTATGATGTCACGATGTCCAACATTATACATTTCACTTATTGATAATAAAGTTATCATTATCCATGAGATTATTTATTGACATCAAAATATTCATACCATGAACTTTGCCTTATATTTTGTGTTAATATCATTACATAGATAACACTTTTCATGTTTGGGAAATAATGTGTATATCCATGATCAAAAGAACTATCATATTATATAAATATGTTTTTCTGAGACTACTCACACACCAAGAGATAGATATTCTATAAAAATGATTCCCAATCAAATTGAACCATAGTGACAACCCCCCTTTAGGACTAATCCATGGATTCCTAAAATAATTGATAAAAAGGTTTATATGCCTTAATTTTTTTTGATGGTATTCAAAAAACCTTTTTCCATCAGAAAACACCCTAATATGGTGTATATACCCTATCAATTAACATTGAATGATTCGATTTTACTGGTTGTGGAGCCCAAACTAACATATGGATTAAATATTATGTCTCACAGAAGTCAGGAATATTTTAAAATCGAATATGAGTTACTGTAAAAGTCCATTCACTTAGCCCCTCTACATAAGTCCATCATTCTAGTCCAATATCATAGCTCTATTTGTGTAGCCCATTCATGAAAGGGCCCCATTCAACTCTATTTGAAGAGGTCATTCACGTAGCTCCTTCACCCAGGTCCATAAGCTGATCTATAAATAAACCCCTCTACCTAATTTTATGATCACATATAAAATCCTAGGAAATGAAACAAGGTTAGAGCTCTGATTGCGTAGTTTTTTTCACCCAATTAATCCATTCATAATTTTGTTAAAATTTTCTATATCATTCTACATGGATGAGGCACCCATTTGGGAGATCCCCCACATGGGTGAATGACCTGAGCAAGATCTCGCTAGGGAGAACCACCTAGGATATACCCTGCATGCATGATCCCCTATCTGGGTGAACCACCTAGGTGAGCTTCCTTATGGAAAACCCACTTGGGTTATCCAACACTTGGGTAAACCAACTGGGCGAACCACCAAGGAAATCCCCCATTTTGGTGACCCTTCACCTAAGTCTTTCTACTTTGGAAACCCTTCACACCCTATGTTATGTACCACATGGGATTCTCCCTTGAACCCCACTTAGTGTGAGTTCAAGGCTACAATCATAGCCCTTTGGCTGGGTCCCTTCACTACCATCACTAAACCCCATTAAAAATAGAGAGTCACACCATGAACGTTTTTGGCCAAGATGAAGATGTTTTGGGTTCTGATAGATATAACCCAACCTCCCATTCAAAATCACCATGGGTCAAGATACCCCTCATGGATCCATAAATATGAGAATCCTCTGAGAAGTAAGCCCTAACCTAACCTGAAAATTTACATGGGTCATGATACTCATCATGGTTACAAAAATTTGGCCATCCTCCTAGTTGTAACCATCAAAACATACCCTTAACTAACCCACATTCTATGTAAGGTTCCTTAGAGAATCCCTCCAAGAGTAAGAACTTAGTATTTCTTGTGGGGTCCAAAAACAAGAGATATGATTGGTACATCTAAACCTTGTGTATGTTATATCCCCTACCTAACAACTAGGGAATTATTGATATTGTCTAGTTTTTTAGATATTTCACATCCTCTTATTACCCACAGTGATATTCACTCATGTGGTCTTATAGGTTAGTGATGATCATGAATTTTGCATCATCAAATTCATATCCCATCAGGAAATTCCCTTTCTAGATCTACCTTTCAACTTCGATATGGTTCCTCTATTCATTATAATCCCCAAAACATAATGTTATCACCAAAAAGGAACAAATTCCTGATGGGAAAACCCCTTAGACCTCTTGATTACCACACATTTATGGCAGTGTATACACTATGCCCTGACCATCGGTGTGAGGAATGTGAACACATAATACCAAAGGTTACATCACCAAGGGGAATAATTTACATACATAGAGAGAGAATCCTTTTCTGGATCTTCCCCTTTCCTTGACATGGGACTCCATCATAGGTGTAAGACACATCTCTTTGAACTATGCAGGCTTTAATTTCAATTCAAATGGAATATGTAGGAAGCCTCCCTAACGTTATAACCCATCACCCAAAAATCACCTTAATTCTCTCTAGTTTATATTCCCAGTAGCATCATATCCATCCTGGGAGGCTACATGCCTTCTAGGTCCCTTGGGACACTTCATTACAAGTCCCACACCAGCCCTTGACTAGGAATATATCAACTAGAAATCCTTCTTGCAAAACATCGAACTGTGTGGTTTCATCCTCATAAAATGACCTTAAAAGGTATGATGTGTCTCTTTAAGAGGAATCCTACTATGTTGGTTCTGATTCTTTTCATTAGGATACAGAATAATATAATATCATAGATCAATCTCAACATAAAAACAATCCATGTATTCCTGAATGATAATAAATATTAATGTGCTATACTGCATGGATTAAAATTTAAATCATAATAATAAAAAATATAATAATATATAATATGTTTAAACATATGGGTACCATTAATAGAGACACATAGATAAATATTTATGACTCTAAATCCCATAAATTAAATCAATTGATTATTAATATGGAAAACCAATTTCATATTTGGGATTTAACAAAGGATCCTTGAATATGGATTAAATATATAATATGGTCCTAAATTAGGTAATAATTCCCCCCAAGGTTGTGATGAGCCTGGACTCCCATCATAACAACCAATGTGAGTCCCTATTAATTTTTAAATCCATTTAAAAATGAACTCCCACCTTCGGAATGTAGGATTATGAGAAATCTCGAATATTGGGACCGTTGGATGTTTTTAGTTGAACAAATAATACCTTTTGTAAACAATTGAAAAATGACATAGAAACTTGTGTCTGATATGTATGGATATTCCACCACTGTAATAAAATTTTATTCATAAACCCATGTGGTTTTTATGGATTAAATGTTATTATATCGTTATTATAATTGGATACTTTTCATGTTCATGTTATTGACTAAATTGAATTTCTGTTCAGTTATTTAACTTGACATATTTATTATACCCTGTTTAATGATTACAGATTCATTTATATGTATCCCTTATTGAGAATCTGATCTCACTGTTTTTACCTTTTCCAATTATATGAAGAAGGGATATTTTAATGAGTTTAAGGATTCATAATCTCTAATTTAACCATGGATTATTTTATGTTTTCAAATTTAATGTGGGATTCAAGTATATATGTAGTTTAAAAATACTTTTAATCTATTGGTTCATTTGGGATTAGATATCTTTTATCGAATTCCAATTTAATAAATTAAACTATGGTTATGGGATACTAGAGTTGGGGTCTTCACATAATGACCTTTAAAAAAGATAATATAGTATGATTTACGTTAGCAGTAGACATTCGAAAAAATTGTGTTTCAATTTATCTCAAAATGAGGAATTCATCAATGGGTATAATATTAGTGAAATTTTGACCTAGTTAAATGATATGGTACAGTTAGTAAAATTTTTTTATGGAAAATGAATTTGGAGGCCTAAACACATGATCTCAAATAATAATTATTAAAAATAAAACTCACACAAAGTAAATTATAGAGTATTATGAGGAGTTATGCCAATATATTGAAAATGTAAACAAAATAAAAATTTCATCTGGATACCAATATCTGGTGACCACTATTTTGAACACCATAGCACCATACATCACTAAAAATTGTTTATCATAGACTATAAAAGCTACATAGGGTCTCCTAATCAAAGTTTTACCATCAAACATAACAACAAAAAATAGTATAGGCTTCAAAAATTTACAATCTTAATAACCAACATTTAATCAAGAATTATCTACAACCACTAATATAATTACAAAAAAACAAAAAATTAGTAATAATCACAAAATTTCTTTGTTTGTATATCACAGAATTTTATAAGAAGGTGTAGAAATCAAAATTTATTAAATTTATGTGTATAATATTATCCTAATTAAAATATATACCATCCATGAACTAGCCTCGATGTAACAACTTGATATTTTGTGAAATTGTTGTTTTGAATTATTTAATATTTTTGTTTATTTGAAAAATTAAATATAGAATATTTTATGTTTGTCTTACGATATACATTGAATTAGGTTAGTCATTCACTACACACAACACTTAGCTTTGTATGTGGTATACACAACACTGAGTTAGCCTGCGGTACACACAAGATTGAGTTTTACTATATATTAAGTGCCAATATATTTTAAAAATAAATTTTGAAAATATTATGAATTTAATTTTTTAAAATAAAATTCATTTTTTTTATTCATAACATTGAAATTATCCTTGGGTGATTTTTTGTGATTTTTCTAAGAAACATCATTTATTGATGCATAATTAAAACTGCTACATTTTAGTTAAAAACATCCTTTCCATTTAAATAATTATTAATGAAAAACATTATTTTAGACTTATTTTAATGTTACATTAGATATATTATAAAACTATTTAGAATTCGTTTTTCATTATAATAATTTTTCCTTTGAAATTGAATATAAAAACTAGACAATCTTTTGAATGTTTTTCTATATTAAAACCCCACTATTTCACCCACACTGTAGGATTACCGTTAAAATTAATTTTCTCACTTCTATGATTGGAATTATGAAAATCCTACATAACTAATTTTAATAAGTGCAATTTTTTTATTCTAATTAGATCAAATTATTTTTTTGACCAAAATGATCATTGAATGTGACAAAAATTACTTACGACGATTAAGGTATGATTATGATTAATAAGGGACTAAACCTTAACCAAAAAGACCAAAATGACCTCGGAACATGTCCAAAAGAAATTGGCTACCAATATCTAGTCCATATCCAAACATTTTTCTAAATTTATGGGTTATTGGTATATTATTAATTGGAAGTTCCATATATAAAAGGTTATGTAATGAAAATGAGAAAAAGTGAACTTTCTTTACCTTTAACATTTATTAAACTTTTGGATGAGTAAGAAAATCTTATTTTTGGTTATAAATATCCTTTTTTATGATAAATTGGTTATTTATATCATAATAATTTATCAATAATTTTTATAGATGGTTTCATTACCTAAAATGTTTATGAAATGCCAATGTCGGGATTATTTAGTTAATAATTATAAAAAATGAATGACACTATAAATATTAAAAGTGACTTTAATTTATTAAATTATTTTCTTTATTTATTTATTGTATATTAATATATAATGTTACACATCTATAAACCTAATATAATTTATTTAAAAGAATATATATATATTTAAAAAAACATTAAATAATGAATGTTAAAATTGACATTATCTTTATTTTACAATGAATGAAATTTTATTAAATGATTTAAAATTAATAAAAAACCAATCTTCTGAAATTCGAATTTTATGTCTCAATAAATATTATATATGCTATATTTATGGACCAATTATAATTTTTTAATTAAGATAATGACTCATATATTGTAAAAATGTTGATAACATGGTCCGAGTTTAAGTAGTGTTTTAGTGCATCGCTTGTACTTATATAAAAATTAATTTCCAAAACACATTGGAATTTTATTTTATAAATTTGATATCATATTAATAAATTATTTTATTTATTTCCAATAAATCAACCATTATTTTATTCATAATTTATACATTAATTAGATTATAAAACTATATGCTTTACTAAAAAAGAAAAATGATAAAATTGTTGAATCTTAGATGTTAAGGAACCAATTTATTATGGGGCATATTTTTTATGTATTGGAGGTTTTGATCGACCATGATTCCTATATAGTAAATTAATTTTCCATTTTTAGGAACTTTAGGTAGGGTAGACCACCCATTAATTATTACTTTTTGGTATTTACAAGAGTTCCACTCCCCCACCACTTCAAAAAGTAAATCACTCAACCACTTCATCACACATCTCAATACCCTTTTCCTGCTAGAAATATTATTAAATATTCCCCACAATTACCTAAAATACTTTTATAAGTCATTAATTGGTTATAAAGAAACTCAAGTAAGCCTTTTGGCACAAACATAAAGGTGTTACCCGATTTAGAGGTCATGTCTTCTCTTCAACTCCTTTACCTTATTTTTCTTCTTCACCCACCAACATTATTTTTTCCACTATTGTGTAACAAAATAAGTATAATCCATAAAATTGGATTTTTATATTCTAAAGGATCAACCTAAACTTACACACACATACATCTACTGTATATCTAACATACAATTTCTATGTACAATGAACTACTACCTCATGAAAAGATGATTGTTTATTTCTTCCTTACCACCAATCATGGTGACCATTATGACGGACAATATATATATATATATATTAAGTTTGATAATATATATTACTTTTACATAAAACATATTTTTACCTCCTATTTGGTTTTAATACTATAATCTCTTTTAAGGAATTTTGGACTACCACCCCCCAAAGCGATGTGATTTATTCACGCACAACCTGAAATGTATTAAGGATGAGTTTAATAAACATATATGATATTTATAATATAATCACGATATTTTATTATATATATATTTGTGTGTGTGTGAGTGTGTTTTTATGTG
Source organism: Viscum album (assembly GCA_963277665.1). Lineage (NCBI taxonomy): Eukaryota > Viridiplantae > Streptophyta > Magnoliopsida > Santalales > Viscaceae > Viscum > Viscum album. Next base: position 1,870,335,471 of record OY728119.1, on the reverse strand, counting down.
TGTTTGTGTTTCATTTAGAAACAATGGTTCAATATGAAAATTAAAAACAGAAACAACATCCATGTGTACATACAACTTACCATCTCCATGAATGGTGCATTAAAATTCATAATTATTTATTCTATATATTATTATAATATAATTATAAATTATATAAATGATATTTATATCATTATTTAAATTATTTAATCTTGATATATGTTTAATAACTAACAAAATAAAAATTAAGACACATGCGAAGAACAAAATGAATATTACATGAAGTGAATCCTTAACATGCGATCGTTAACAAAGGTTAATATATGGTCATAATAAAACCATATATGGTATCAGATATAACAATATGGTTAATTAATATATTTATAATAAATTTATATTTATTATATTGGTGGTTTTAATGAGTACAATGAGAGTCAAGACATAAGGTAAGAGGATTTCATCTCACTTTTAATTTCTTTGAGATACATGTTATGTTCACAACTCTTTCATTTGGTGTGGTGTATGTACTGACCATGATTTTATTCTATGTGTCTTATAATTAAATATATTATTATTAACATGTCCATTTTATGATCCTTATTTCACATTGGTTATGTTTCAAAATTTACCAAATCTGTAAAATAATTTTTCATCATTTTTCCTACTTTGAGACTCATCTTTTGTTACGCACCTAAAATATATTTTTTCAATTTGTATATACATCCATTTCAAATGTGATTCCATTAATATAGATATTTTCATTATATTTAATGCTTAATTTAATTTTTTATACATGGAGAGTATGATCTCATGTCACCAAGTAATAATAGATTATAAAGACAGTCTCGTCTCTTTTTGAGGTTGTTTATGTTTACATTTCAATTGATGAAATATTATGACCCATATATCAAAACAATTCATGAGTTTCCTTATACGCAATTTTTTCAAGACATTTCCATGTTTTATTACCACTTTCCTCTTTTTTTTACAAAATATAATGTTTTTAATTAAAATATGGCCTTCTCTATCTTCATTTAGAAATAAAATGTATTCAAAAAAAAATTGAGAATATTTTAAAATATATTTTAAAAATATATATAAAGATAATTATAAAGGAAAAACAAATTTGACATGTTTTATTATTTTAAATTATTCCTTAATATGTTTCCCAATATATTTTCAATGTAACTAGTTTTCAAAAGGCTCTATATTATAAAAACTAGTTTTCAAAGAAGAAAGGATCTTTTACTCATGAAATGATTTTAAATAATTTTTCTAAATTATTTTCCATATATGATGGAATTAACTGATTTTACTCGTACCCTTCTAGAAAATTGTCTAATGGTTTCATTCATATCATTTCTATGAATGGGTTATGATTAATGTCATGGCCTTTATGAAACCTGTTTCTCTTCCATGGGTTATATCATTATGAAATCCATTTCTTTTCCATGTGTTTTATGATTATGAAACCTGATTTTTTGGGTTATGATTTGATTAAATGGATATTAAACCTATCTATTATAAATATGTTATTATGTGATGAAATATTAATGGTACACATTTCATTTCATGGGTTATGATTCGACGGTTATAAAACATATTACTTTTTATGGGTCATTATATGATAAATTGTTTATTATATTGTGGTACACGAATAAATGATTTTATTATGAGGAATTTGGGGTCTATATATCCCTCTAATGAATTGTGTAATGATGGGTGACTCATGAGTATAAATGTTATGCGTGAACTAGATTACATGTTCACAATGTTAATCATGAACCTGATTATATTTTCACAATGTAATGAGTGAACCTTATTATGTCTTCAAAATATTATACAGGGAACTGGTTGCATATCCAAAAGTTTTTTGTGAACCTGATTACATGTTCAAAATTTTATACGTGAAAATGATTACATGTTCACCATATTATGTATGGACCTGGTTTCTTGTCCATTTTTTTATGCATGAACATGATTACATGATCCAAATGTTATGAGTGAACCTGATTACATGTTCAAAATGTTATGCATGGACCTTTTTTCATGTAAATAATTTTATGTTTTAACCTGATTACATGTTCATAATGTTATGCATGGCCTTGGTTCCATGTCCATAAGTTTACTCATGAACCTAATTACATGATAAAAATGTTATGAATTACATAATGACATGTTCACAATGTCATGTATTACATAATTACATGTTCACAATGTCATGTGTGGACCTAGTTTCATGTATAATAGTAGATAATGGGGCCTTATTTCATGTATATTACACAATGAGGGAACCAGTATCTACTTATACACGTTCCCAACATTGTAAAACAATTTTCATGCCACAAATTCCATGTTTTATTTCTATTTTATTCATTCATGACTTGTGATCTTAATTATCATATGATCTATGTCTTATAAACTTTCATACATTATTATGATATATAATATTAAGGGTTTAATTTTCAAATGTTTTGGTCAACATCCATACCCTTTTTGTTCAAGTAATGCTTACACATTTCCTTCAGTTACCTTTACTAAGAATCTGAGCTCAACCCATTTTTATGTTTCCTTCCTCTATGTTTTGATGAATGGTTTTAGGTAGAAGAACTAAATGTGTATATCATTATGGGGGATATTGAAGATATTTAACTAGGATATACAATTTTTCCCCTAATTCCCATGACACTAAATTATTACATTCCTCCGGAATGTATATTTCCAATATACTAAATATTCATCTAAAATGATGTAATTTTAATTTATGTTAAGCCTTGGTCTCTATATTTGTTATCAATGAATGTTTATTAAATATTTGGAAACTAGGATGATAAAAATTTAGTGATATACCTAGGTTTTTTAAGGATATGCCTACGTATGTCCTTAAGAATATGTATAAGGATGAGTTAACATTTAAGAAAATGTCATGTAATTTTGGTTAAGGCTAGAGTGAATGGTTTCCTAGAAATAAATCCATGTCTAAATAATACAAGATGACGTGGATCGGAAACAGATGTACTTAAAGGTACCAACTCCAACAAGAAGTTATAGGCCTTACTCTGGGTAATCTAGGTCACAAGAACAGGTCTTTCTGCACACCTAGTTTGAAACTCTTGGGGCATATGCTTTGGGAATTCACATACTCTCCATCAACTGTCAGGATAGATTTATGTAAATTTTCAATATGAATAACCTATGATAAAACTAAAGAGTCATAGATTATGAAAGGTGTCATTATTTAATAATAATAAAAATAACTTTTCATGATTATGTGGTTTTATTATATGATATGTGTTTCTCTCCCTGTGCTTTCTGGGATTAGTAAATGGAGAGAAATATAAGGAACATGGTGGATATTGAATGTTTTAGATGATTAAAGTATGTAAATTTTGTAAATCTACTTCTCAAGTAGGAATATCATAAAGAGAATGAGAATGGTGGTATGAGTATTGGTTATACATCTGTAGATAATGATACCACAAACAACATGGGAAAGGTATGTGATATTATACAAGTATTATTTTCCATAATCATAAGAAAAACGATTGTTTTTATGTATATGAACCTTAAAACATGATTTATATTTCATATTCATGGAATGTGGTATTATGAAATATGTTGGTGACACTTGATTAATGATCTAAGAATAAGGATTCACTATTGAATTATTATGTTATGGAATTATATGATTATATTATTTAAATCATGGAATATATAAGTATTTGTATTATATATTTTAATTATGGTATAAAAAAGACATGTAAAATGGTGATGAATACATATAAAAGTGATTTCATGGGATGGTTATCTTTTTTAAGGGAAGGTAACCCTTTAATAATTCTTGATTTTGAGACAATGATGTCTAGATAAGGATATTATAGATATGAATAAGTAAATAAAAAGTTACAAATTACCTTGGAAATGATTGTTGAAAAAGTGTTCTATGTAAGCAAGGATGAAGATTATAACTTCTTGGATTTATATAATATATCAATTATACATTGTAATAAAGAATAATACATGCTTTACAAAAGGATTTATGGCTATTAAGGTTATTGCCATGTTTCAAGGGAATTTATGATGAGGTTATCCACATGTTTTGAATGTGTAAACTATGTGTCACATTGTGATATATGTGGGGATAAATGTATAACTGATTTCATGACCTTATTTCTAAAGACTTTAATTTTTTTCCATTGGAAGTTTTATGAGGTTAACCATTTGTGGAATTTTTATATTAAACAATAGATAAAGTGAATAAGATAAAAGTGTTATTATTCCGCATGAGGATTTATGCATATTGGATAGTCATTTTAAACTACTTCGTGCTTATGATAACTTGTGATAAAGGGAATGTAATATCATAGATATCATGATTTTTTAGTACAATATCAATGAAAATTTCACCATACTTTTTATAGAAAGAGGTTAAGATAATCAATGAAAAATAAAGGGGTGACATTATCTAGAAATCATGCATATATATATTATTATTAAAATTATTTAACTTCATGGAAAATGATATTGAAACCAAAAGATATATTCATATACATAATTTTTTTATGAATTTTATGGTACCTTAGGTCATCATATATTTATCAATTTTTTGACTGTTAACCTTTTCCTAACCTTGTTCTCTATAACACTCTATCCAAACATTATGGTAAAATCCTTCTTCCATGTCTATGTTTTCACTTCCCACCTATGTTTTTCTATTTTAGAATCTCATTATGAGGGACATTTAATAACAAATTTGGTTCCAAATTTAAAATTTTAAGATATTTTTTAGTATCCATTTTTATGATGTAGGTTTTTATTGATGAAAATTGAAAGTATTAAGCCTTTGTTAACCTAGACGAATTCCAAGGGTGAAATTTATTTTAAAGGGGTTGAATGTAACAACCTGTGATTTTGTGAAATATTTTTTTATAAATTTAATTATTCATTTTTGTATTTTGAAACATTGAAAATATATTATAATTTTTTTTCTTATTATATATTAAAAACCAAGTTGATCTTTCACTACACGTAACACTAATCATAGATTACGGTACACAGAACACTTAGTTAGTTTGTGATACATGCAAGACCGAGTTTTATCATCTTGTAAGAGAAAACATAATTTAAAAATCAATTTTTACACTTTTATGAATTTTATTTTTTAAAATAAATAAAATTTTTGAATTAAGAATGTCGATATTACCCTTGAATGAAATTTTGAGATTTTATTGAGAAACATCATTTGTTTTATGATTAGTGAAAACTACTGAATTTTAGATAAAAACAAATTTTTTGTATAAATAATTAAAAATGATAAATAATATTTTAGATTTTAATTAAAGTATAATTACATAAATTATATATCTATTTAAACAATTTACATCAATATAATAAATTTTAATTTTAATATGAATATAAAAACAAAACGATATTTTGAATTTGTTCTACTTTAAAAACCCGTTATTTCACCCAGTCTGCATGATTATCCATTATTATAATTTTCCCACTAATGTTATTTGAATTTTGAAAAAATGAAATAAATTTTTATTAATTAGTATTATATTTTTGGTATAATAATATCAAATTATTTTTTTACCAATATAATTAGTGAATGCGATTACAATTCATTACGGTGATTATGGAATGATTTATATTAATAAGGGACTAAACCCGAATCAAAAGGACATAAATGACCTTTAGAATTATCCAAAAACCATTTTATTCAAATATTTTGACCATATCCCAACATTTTTATAAATTTATGGGTTATTTAAAAATTTTTAATTAATGTTCCCTATATAAAAGTATATGTAAGGAAAAAGACAATAAGGGAATATTCCTTACCTTTAAAATTAATTAAAAACTCAGATATGTAAAAAACCTAATATTATAGGTTATACATATCATTATGAAAAAAATGTGATATTTTTATTATAATAATTTATAAATAATTATTAGTGAAGGTTTGGTTACCTAAAATTCTATAGAAATGCCAATATAGCGATGATTTAGCTAATAATTAAGTAAAATAAATAACAATGTAAATATTAAATGTGATGTTAATTTATTAAATAATTAAATTTATTTACTTTTTAGAGGAATATATCATGTTATACATACTTGAACATAATATGTTTTAATTCCATTTTTATATTTACATTTTAAAATAATATTTAAATAAATAATGTCAAAATTGACATTAATGTTTTTATACAATAAATGAAATTTTATTAAATGATTTATTATTTATGAAAATAAAATATGTGGAAAGTTTATTTTTATATGATAATAAATATTATATACAGTTTATTAATGGTACAATTTATATTTTATAATTAACACATTCACTATTATATTGTAAAAAATGTTGTTAACACGGTCCAGGTTTAAGCACTATTTTAGTGTGTCACACGCTCATGTTTTAAAATTAATTTCCCAAAAACATTGTAATTTTATTTTATAAATTAGAAATAATATTAATAATTAAGTGGATGTATATTTACTCATAAATATCTCTTTATTTTAGACATAATGTTTAAATAAATTATATTAGAAAACTAGATGCTCTAAAAACCAAAAATGATAAAATTGTGAAATCATAGATGTTAAAGAACCAAATTATTAAAATGAACATATATTTATGTTTTTGGTGTTTGAATACACCATAATTCCTCTATAATACATTTATTTTTCATTTTTTAGGCACTTTAGGTAGGGTAGGCCACCCATTAATGAATACCTTTTTGTATTTACAAGACTACCACTCCCCCTCCACTTTAAAAAGGCAAAAACTCTACCACTTCATCACACATATAAAGACAATAAAATCCCTAAAAATATGATAAAATAATCTCCCAGAATCCCTAACTTCTTCTTAGAATTATTACCTTGTTTTTAACTCAAATCAAGAAATCCATTTTGGCAAAAACCAAAAGGATTTACCGGATTTAGAGGCAGTGTCTTCTCTCAAGATCCATTATTTATTTTCCTTCTTCACCCTCTCCACAATCTTTATTAAATTATTTTGTAAAAAAAAGTATTATCCACATACTAGTATTTTATATGATAAATTTTATACCTAAATTTTTACCCACCTCTATCTTGTGAATATCAAACATATTGTTTGTGTGTACAACGAACGATTGCCTCATAAAATGATGAATGTTCATTTCTTCCTTACCATCAATCATGGTGGCCGTTATGATAGAAACTCTATTAATATATATAATATAATATATTTATTATTTATTTATTCTTATTTATTCCTTTTAAAACATAATTATTTTTACCATTCTTTTTTGTTAATATGATAATATTGTTTGAGGAACTATGAACTACTGCCCCCTCAAAGTGATGTGATTCATTCACACACCACATTGAATATATTAAATATGAGTTTAATATAAATATATGATATATATGCTATAATAATTATAATTATATATATATGTGTGTGTGTTATTTACATGCTTTCTTTAAGTACTACAATTTAAAATAGAAACAACATTCATTCGGCTTACCGTCTCCATGAACGGTGCACTGCCCTTCATACTTATTTATTATATATATTATTATAATATACATATAATGAATATAAATTATATTTATATAATTATTTAAATATTTTAATAATGATATAATTAATATAATCGACAATATAACAAATTAAGTAACATGTGAAGAACAAAGTGAATATCAACCAAATTGAAACCATAACATAGGATCGCTAACAAGAAGGTAATATATGGTCGTAATAAAATAAATTATGGAATTAGATATAATAATTTGATAATTTATAAGATTTATAATAAATTTATATTTATTATATATGTGGTTTGAATGAGTACTATGAGAGTCAATAGATAAGGCAAGGGGATTTCATCTCACCTTTAATTTTTGTGAGATACATGTTATGTTCACCACTATTCCCTTTGGTATAGAAAATGTACTTTCCATGAGTGCATTATATTAATAGTATACATAAATTTATGGGTATTAAAATATCCATTTTATGATCCTTCTTTCATGGGGTTTATGTTTCAAAAGATTCCAAATCGGTAAAACAATTTTGTCTCATTTTGTCGTCCTTGAGACTCGTGTTTTGTTATGAACCTAAAATATATTTTTTCAAGTTGTATATACAAAAACATAAAATGTATTATAATTTATCTAAATATTGTCATTATATTTAATTATTAATTTAATTTCATCTTCATATATTTATAGTAAGATACCATGTAATAAGAGTTTATTGATAAAATCTCATAGCTTTTTGAGGTTGATTATATTTATGACTCCTTTGTAAAATATTATGATAAAGATATCAATAAAAATCATGATTTTACATATCCATTTTTCAAGATATCCTCTTGTGTTATTACCTTTTTCCACTCTTAGCTACATAAGATAATGTCTTTATGTAAAATATGACAATCTATCTCTTTTGTCAGAAATATATTGTATTAAAAAACCATGTTATAAAAAATGCCTCTAATAATGTTTTCAAATGATCTGTGAATATAATTTTAAATGGAAAATGATTTAAATTTTTCTATTTTTTTCAATGCTTTAATTATGTGCTTCGAAAACTATTTTCAAATAAAAATGTTTCAAAAGGGTCCTATTTTATAAAAAGAATATTTCAAAGAAGAAACAAAATATTTCTCAAGAAATGTTTTTGAAATATATTTCAAAATTATTTTCAATCTAAGACATAATATGTTGATGTTAATCATGCCATTCTAGGAAATTATTTAAGGGTTACATTAATATCCATTTTATTAATGGGTTAGTCTTAATGTCATGGTCTTCATGAAACATGGTTCCCTTCCACATGTTATATTTTATGAAATATGTTTCTTTTCCACAGGTTTCATGTTTACGAAACCCAATAATTTTCATGGGTTATGCTTTTATGAAATGGTTATTAAAAATATCAATTTCCCATAGGTTATGATGTGATGAAAAACTAATGATACCCATTTCATTTCTTTGGTTATGAAATCATGTTTATAAAACCTATTTCTTTTTATGGGTTACAATATGATGAATGTTTTATTATATTGTTCCATATATGTTAATGATTTTATTATTAGATGGGTGGGGCTTATAGACTATTCCAATTAACTAGGTAATGATAGATGACTCAGGAGTATAAATGTTATGCGTGAACTTGATTACATGTTCACAATGTTATCTGTGAACCTATTTATAAGTTCTAAATGATATGAGTAAGCCTTCTTACATGTTTCTAATGTTATTCGTGGACCTGGTTTCATGTCCATAATTTTATGCATGAACATGATTACATGATCAAAATATTCAGTGTGAACCTAATTACATGTTCAAAATATTATGGGTTGACATGGTTACATGTCTATAAGTTTATTCATAAACATGATTATATGTTCACAATGTTATGTGTGAACATGATAACATGTTCACAATGTTATACATAGACCTAGTTGTATGTCCATATGATTATTTGTGAACATGATTACATGTCCACAATGTTATGCATGGACCTAGTTATGTGTCCATAAGTTTATGTGTTAACCTGATTACATGCTAACAATTTTACGCGTGAACCTTATTACATGATCACAATGTTAAACGTAGACCTAGTTGCATTCCACTAGTTGATAATGGGACTAGATTTCATGTCATTAACTTAATTAGTGAACCTATTTATACTTATACATGTTTATAATGTTATAAACAAACATGCATGCCACAAATTCCATGTTTTATTCCTATGTTATTCATTCATGGATTATTCTATAAATTCACTTATCACCTCAGTCTAATAAACCTCCAGTCTTTATTATGATCTCTAATATGGAACATAAGATCTTAAAATGTAATGATTAAGTTCCATACCATACTTTTTCATTTTATGCCTACACATATGCTTTATTTACCCCTACTGAGCATTGGAGCTCACCCATTTCTTATGTTTCATTTCTCCAGGTTATGAAGAAATGTTTTAGTAAAAATTACTAAATGTGTAGATCATTATAGGATATGATGAATATATTTCACTAGGATTGATGTTTTTCCCATGATTCAAAAGGCATTATCCTATTTTTGTCTTCAGGAATGTATTTTTGAAATTTTCTAAATAATCATCTAAAATGATGTAATATAAATTAATGTTCATTCTAGTTCTCTATACTGTATACCCTGATACCTGATCTGGAACTAACATAGCCTGAAGGGAATTCACGATCCCCATGGGTTTGCGACTAGCCCCTAGAATCATAAATGAATAAATAGGGAAGAATTTTTTCCATAAAATTATATAAAATAAGAGATTGAATTTATTATAATAAAAAATTAAAAGGGGGAAGTAATAGAAAAATCAAACTGGTGAAACTTAACCCAATATAAATATTCTCAACCCAAATGAAACATCATCCAGGAATGACACATCAAACTAGATAGAAGTCATAAAGCTCATGTGTATCAAGTGTAAAATAGTTTCACTATTCACCATAATCACTCCACGGTCACATGGACCCTGAACAACAACAACCTTCAATTAGATCTTTTCCTTTTCTTAGACTAGGCATTATAAAATTTACCAACACCCTAAGGAAAATGTGTGGTGTGAGTTATAAAGGCATGTAGGGTTTCACCGTATCTTTTATAATCACTTTTATACTGATTAGACCAATTATTCGTTAATTTATATATAAATTTTGATTTTAATTCATTTATTTATGTTTAAACAAAATATAAACTCATTATAAAAAACATGGAAGATTAATCAAATAGGCATAAATTTATAGGTTATATAATACATTTATATAAATCAATTGGAAAAAACAAAATAGTTATGTAAATCAATGGAGTATAATCATAAAATCTAACACGATATAGAATGATATAATAAATTCCTATGGTACATTATCTTATAGTAAATGGATACTCACTGTAACACCTTGAAATTTTTTGAAATATTTTTTTTCGAATTAATTTAATCTTTTTTACATTTTTCATTTTATGAAATGTTGTATATAACTTGTGTTTCATGAATACACCAAGTTACTGTTTCTTTGTACGCAACACCATGTTATGTATGTTCTACATGTAACACTAATATTAGCTTGTGGTACATGAAACACTATGTTTAGATTGTGACACACACCATGCCAAGTTCTTTTTATAGCTTTTATTACACACAATATTGAGTTTTACTGAACTATAATATAATATTAATATTGTTAATAAAATATTATTATAATTACCGCTTAGCTGTTAGAATGGAAATTATAAATATTATTAACTAAATTATGAAAATATAATTTATAAATGTTAATATATATATAATAAATCATTGGTTATAAAATAGCTAGAAATAAAATTATGAGCTATTTTAAAATAATGAAATTATTTTTCATGGATAACTGTTTTTCTTTTTACAAACACCATTTTATTTTAATAAATTAAAAAAATAATGTTGGTAAATATTTATAATAAAATTTATATAATAAATATTCAATCAAATTTTTTGGCACTCATCAATATATTTTATTGTCATAAGATAAGAATAAATCAAATTTTATGAATAAAAAGATATATTTTTTAATGGGGTTATTTTACCACCTTTTAATAAAGAACCCATTTTGAATATAATTTTGTTAAATTTTATTAGTTTTATAAGAACAAATCAAATAATAATTATTAATTAGAATATAATAATTTACTTTGGTTTATTTTTTCATATTTTTCATATATGTTCCATGTTTTTATGAAAAGTAAACAAATTCTAAATTTTAATTTAAAACTACTTTTCCATCAAAATAAATTATAGTGTTAAATTTTAAATTTTAATGGTTTTAATGTATAATTAGATAATTTTTTTAATTTAATATAATTCAGGTCATTTTAATCAATATCCCATTGAATTTTGATATGAAAACATTTCAATCTTTTGGTCGTTATCACTTTCAAAACTCGTTTTATCGTTCCATCAATGAAATTAATTTTAAATTAATATTATAAAATTATGTGTTTTGATTTATGAAAAATTTATTCCCTATTTTTAATTATATTGTTAAAATTTAGTAAATAGGTCTCATTTATTTTTGGATAAAATGAATAGTAGGTTTAGTAATTTTTATTACCAACGTTAAGGATAAATCATGAAATTATGTGTAAAAATAGTATTATAAATATTATATAACTACCCTAACACTTGAAAAAATGTTATAGGATGAATTTAATAACAACCGTAACACATAAGGGAAAAAGTTAATAATTTAATGGACACATTCCCTTGAAAATGACTTAAGTGTTATTAAACTCAATGCGAGTAAGATAATGTCACACTCTTACATTTAATATGTATAATCATTTTTAATATTGGGATATAGAGATAATATATTAGAATATATATAGTTTTAAAAAAATTATATAAATAACTAAAATTTATTTTCAAATTTTATTCAGTAATTAATATCATAAATAAATACAAAATGATGATGTGGTAATTAATCAATTAATTAAACAATAAATTAAATGATGTTAAAAATATAAAAATAAATAAAATATGAGTTAATTAAGGTGGAACATGAAATTTATTGGTGGGTAAAAATATTAGGGGTGTTTTTAAGAAATTTTTTCAAGTTAATAATCCTTGATTTATACTTATAATGTCGATGTTATGAAGTGTTTCAAAATTGAAACTTATGGTATTTTATGAAAATAATATTTTATTAAATTATTTAAAAATCATAAAAATATTAAACATAGAAAATGGAAAGGTATATCATCAAAAATATATTAAATTATCCATTTATGCTCTAATTGACACTTTATGTGTTACAATTATGTTTTCTTAATATTAAAATTTTTGTTATAATATTTAAAATTAAAATTATTTAACTAAGGGTTAATCAAAATGATAAGGACTAATATAATACCAAAAAAGGCTAACATCTATTTTTTATGATATAAAAACCTTATATAATATTATAAAATAATAAATAAACATTTTGAGCTCTTTGTATTGAGATTAAATGTTTTATAAATTAATATTTTTAGGAAACTCCCAAAGTGCCCCTAACATCTCTTATAAAAGGGAACCTCTTCATACCTTTTATTCTACTTCAAAAACATTTTGGTTTGGGAAACATATATTCACATAACCTCCATAATTCCATCTCATACTACTATAATCCTTAATTTGGACATAAATTCAACCAATATATATTTTTTGTCCAAATCTAAAGGATATATCCAGAGAAGAGGAAACGTTCATCAACTAACATTTTTGTATTATTTTTTCCTTGATCCCCATAAATTATTTTTATTATATGCTTATATAATAACCTCTATATAATAAATAAATTTATATAGTGTTATTATAAGTGTTATACCTACACATAAACACATTAACACCTAATGGGTAATGAACTTAGCGTTCTTGTGTACAACAAACTACCACCTAACGAAATAATGTTATTTATTTTTACATTATCACCTCTCATTGTTTCGAATTAAGATGGAAAGTCAATTTTTATATGATATATATTATATATTTGATTTATTTTTTTCTTCAGTAATTATTACATAAAATAAACCATCATCTTTACCTTTTTTGTAAATATGATAACTTCATTTGGGGATGTGTGGACTACTGCTTCCTCAAAGTGATGTGATTCCTTCACACATTACGTGGAATGTATTAAAGACGTATTTAATGGAATTATATGATATAAATTGAATAATAATTATATTGTACTAATATTATAAATATGTAAATATATTTCATTTACTTTATTTCAAAATAACATTAAATGGAAGCAGCATTCATTCTTACGTACGGTATGTTGTGTCCATGAACGGTGTATCTAATTGTCTATTTATATCTTTTATAGATAACCATAAATACATATATTACAAATATATAAGATATTTATATTGTTTTCATTAATTTTTAGATTATTTAATCATGAAATGAGTACGAAGAGCAAGAATAAAAAGTCAAAATATGTATGAGAAGAAAAGCAGTTTTTACCCAAAGTAGTTATTACCTGAAACATAACATAAGCTTGAAATTGTTAATAAGAAGGTAATATAAAGTCATACTTAAATAATATAATATTATATATATATATATATATTAATTTTTTTAATATATTTATAATAATATTTTATTTATTATATAGGAGGTTTTCATGAGCACAATTATAGTCATGATATAAGGTAAGATATTTTCATCTCACTTTTATTTTATGAGAGATACCGACCATGTTGACCATGTATTTATTATATATGGATTATATATATCCCATTAATGTATTTTAAGAGTTCTATAATGAAAATTATTTTATTTAAATATCCATATTGTTTTCTTTCTTTCAGGATGTATACAATCCGACAAATTGAAATGTGGTAAGGGGATTTGTATCACTTTTATTTCTGTGTGACATGTGCCATATTCACCACTAGTTTCTTTTTTGTGATGTATATGATTCACATTTATGTATAATATGATTATTTTCCTGAAATGTGTGGGTATTTATATATCCATTTGATTATCTATATACCACGTCTTGAAGTTCAAAAGATACCAAATCAGTAAGGTAATATTCATCTCAATTTTCCTTCACTGAGACTAATGTTATGTTATGAAACTTTTTTGAGGTGTATATACTACCCTTTGACATTTTTTATAATGATTCTACTTTTTTAATGATATTTTATTATTTATGTAATATTTCTCTACCTTTGGTCAGAAATATTTCTTCCTTCGAAACAATGTTCTCTAAAAATGTTTTAAAAGTGTTTTAAATGATATTTAGGAATTTTCAATGAATAGGATTTCAAAGCTGTTTAAAATGGTTTTAATAGATTTATTTATATATTATCAATTTTATTTCCATTGAAAATTGTTTTATAAATATTTTATGATATAAAAAATATTTTTTAAAATAGAAAGGCTGTTTTCATTAATAATTATTTAATGTGATCTTTTCATATCATTTTTCATCAAAGACAATGTCATTGTATATTACATATTTGTTAATGGGGATATGAACCAATGATACAATTATTATTATTTCTCTAAATGGTTTTTTATTATGATATATTGATACTTATGAAACCTATTTTTTCCATCAATTATGTTATAATGAAATTTTTATGAAACCTATTTCTTTTTATAGGATCTAATATGATTTATGTTCTTATAGAACACATAAGTATGTTTTTATTTTTGTGAAGGGTGGAAACAATATATCACTCCAAGTTATTATATAATGATTAATGGATCATGAAATAATGATGGAAATGATTAAATGGTAATAATCCATTTTTGGAATATGGGGAAACTCGATCCACTATGGGAAGATGGGGAAACCAGATCCACTATGAGAAGATGAGGAAACTCAATCCCTTAAACGGTAAGGACTGATACTAGGGATGGTGGTGTGTCCCACCATGTATATTTAGTCCCCTTGAAATTACATATTATCTTTTGGTGTTGTTCTTTTACTTATAGGGAATTAAAATACATGTTTATGTGTCATCCAAGAAATTCATGTCTTATTATTATAAAATGTATTCATGTATTATTCACATTATTTCCTTATGATTCGTGTCTTATGAAATACACATATTTATTTCATGAATCATATATTTTATCTTTGATATGAAGGGTTTTACCACCAAATGTTATGTGCATGTTTTCATACCCTTATGCTCATGTTATGATTACGTATCTTCTGCGTTTACCCTTACTAAGCATCTCATATCACCCTTTTCATATGTTTATTTTCCCCCATGATACAATGAATGGTTTTATGTAGGAATATTAATGGGGATTTTTTTATGGTAGATTTTGAAGATCATTCGCTAAAATTGAATAATGTATTCTAATTTTCCAAAGGCCCAAAACTAATATGATCTATTGGAATGTGTTTGTGTAATATATCAAATATTCTGTATAACTGTTGTAATGTCAATGTATGTTAAGACTGGATCATTATAGTTGGTATGATAGTAATGGTTCGTTCAACCATTTGAAACTCAGATATGAAAACACTAGTGAGACCCATATGGATATTTATAAAGATATGTTTAGGGATTTATTTATGGATAATCCTCAGGTGAATATATATTTAAATTTATGTGTCAATATTTTGGTATCCAATAAGTAATTTTTTATGATTATGTGTTTTATTATATGATAAGTTTTTATCATGAGATTCATTATGATCATAGTAAATAGCAGTAACTAAAGGTAATATAGTTAATATTGGATGTTTCAGAAGTGGAAATTATAAGAATCGAATATGTGTATTGGTTATACTATTGTGGATAAAGACAATTTAAATATCTGGTGAATGGTATAGTATGTTCTTACAGTATTTTCTACATCAAACATAAGAATCATTTTTATTTTAAGGTTGATGAACATTAATAAGTGATTCATATTACATATATGATGAAATATTAAGATGATGAAGCCAGATTAATGGTTTTAGAATACAGTTGGATTATTGAAGTGTATTTGTATTGGGATTCAGAGATTATGTTATAAAAATCATGAAATATAAAATTATTTTAAATATTAGTTTTTCATTGAGGATTTAAAAGGATATGTTTAATGGTGAATAAGACATATAAAATGGATTTAATGAAAATTTGATATTCATGGGAAACACAATATGAAGGGAAATATAACCCTTAATATGTTCTTAATGTTGATATAATGATGTTTGAATAATTTTATATTGGATATTAATATGTATATTTTACCACACCGATTACTTTTGAACGGATTAAGGGTTATTTGAAAAAGTGATTTATGCTATCACAGATGAATTTTACATCATTTTTGGACAAAATAAGTATATCTAATAATAATTTTGATATGAAATAATGAATTCTTTCAATAAGGATATATGGAAATAACCATGATTTAAAAGAATACGTGATGATGGTATTCATATGTTTGGTTTGAGGAAAATAATAGATATATTATTATATTTAGGGGATCAATGAAATTATTTTTTTATAAATATAGTTACTTTATTTTAAAAAAATACTTTCATCATTCAGAAGGGTAATAAGTTTATCCATTTCTGGAATAGTTTATATTAAACAACAGATGTGATTTTTTAGACAAAAGTACAATCTCTCCATATTATGATTTATGCATCTTAGATAACCTATGTTATCGATTTTTTTTATGATTTTAACCAAAAATAGAAGGAATGACTTTAATCATATTATGGATTTTATAATCCACTAGTTGTGATGGTATTAGAATTTCAACTTCATTTCATGGAGTATGAAATTAATTGGATACTGATCAAGGAATAAAGAAAGAGTGAGATTGAAGTCATGAGATGAAATAAAGTAAGTATTTAGTCTTATATTGTTTTGAAAAAATCTTTTATCCTATTATCATCATTTGTTATGATATCAATGACCTTTTCCATCCCAAATGGGTCTATAATTTTCTATTCATTAATCTTTTAATGACCATATTCTCTACCTCTCTCCATTAGAACATTATAGTTTGTTTTCTCTTCTATGTCCATGTTTTACATTCTACATATGTTCTCCTATATTAAAACCAAGTTATGAGTTACATTTTATAACCATTAAACTTCCAACATTCCCTTTTTAATTGGATGTTTTAGTAATTATTTTTATGATGTGGGTTTCTATGAATAAATCATTCATGTATTAAACATTTGATAACCTAGAAAAGCTTCATAGGATGTATTAATTTTAAAGGGGTATAATGAAACCCTCTATGATTTTGTGAAATAATTTTTTGAAATTAATTTAATCCTTCAATTATTTTTCATTTCACACAATAGAGAATATATCTTGTGTTATATGAAATCACAATGTTATTTTTTCTTTATACACAACAACAAGATGAGGTTTCACTACAAAAAACACTTAGATTAACTTACTGTACATGCAACAGTATGTTTGGTTTTTGTTACAAAAAATTTTGAGTTCTTCTGATAGTTTTCATTACATGAAATATTGAGTTTCGCTAAACTAAAATATACTATTAATATTGTTATTAAAATATTTTTATAGTTACAATTTATGTGTTAGAATGGAAATTAATAATGATATTAACTAACTTTAGAAAATATAATTTATAAGAGTATATAAAATGAATCATGGTACCTCAAATTTTTCTCAATGAAATCAAAATATATTTGAATATAATGAATTTCCATTTCTATGAAAACTATTTTGCTATGTATAAACACCTTTTTATCTTAATAATTTTGGAAAACAACTTTTGGTGAACATTTTTTTTTAAAATATTTTATTAAATATACAATAAATTATTTTGAAACATATCCAACATATTTTATTTGCATAATATAAGAATAAATCCAATTATATTAATAAATATTTATATTTTTCAAAAGGGTAATTTTTTCGCCTTTTAATGGTGAACCCGTTTAAAATCGACTTTTTGAAACATTTATAATTATTATATAACAAAATAAACTTCTAATTTGAATTCAGCATATTAAAATATACATTGGTGGTTTTTTTTATTTTTTTGATATGTTTTATGTTTTAATGAATTGTAAAAACATTATAAATTTTTCTAAAAATTTCCTTTTCATTAAATAATTTTTATTGTTAAATTATATATTTTTTTTATTTGAAATAATATTTAGATCACATTTTTATAATTTAATCCGATTAATTCCATTGGAATCAACTTCAAATTGAATATGGACATAAAAATATTTTAATATTTTGGACATTTTCACCTTAAAAACATGTGTTCTCAATCCATCGATAAGAATAATTTTATAATTTTTTTAAAAAAATTTAAAAATGGATTCCATATTTGGATTCATAAATTCAAAATTTAGTAAATATCACACTTTTTGGGACATTATGAATAGTAAATTTAGTAATTTTTATTGTTATGATTATGGGTAAATCTGGTAATTAGAGGTAAAAATAATATAATAAATATTATAAAACAACAGTAAATCTTGATAAAATTTAAAAATATTAATTTAATTATACTATTAATAGATAAGGATATAAATGTAGTAATTTAATGGTCGTTTGTTCATGAAAATGACTTAAATAATATTAAACTCAAATGGAGTGATGAAATATCATACACATAGTTTTAATATGTATAATATTTTTAATATGGGTATAAATAGAAGATATGTTAGTCTATATATATTATTATGGAAGAAAATAATATTATCTTAATCATAGATTTTTAAAAACAAAAATTAGTGCAGAAATGATTGTCATAAAAAGTTACAAAATGATGACGTAGTAATTACTCAATTAATGAAACAATCAATTAAATGATATTATAAATATTAAGTGAAATTTAATTTTACTTTTTTATAGTGGTACATTAAATTTATAGGTTGATATGAAATATTGGGGGTGTATAAAATTACTTTTATAAAGTATAATTTTTGGATTATTTTTTTTAAAGTCAATGTTATAAATAGTTTCAAAATTGACTCTTATGATATTTATGAAAATTATATTTTATTAAATTATTTAAAAATCCAAATAATATTAAATAAAAAAATAGGAGATGTGTTGTAAAAAATATGTTATATTTTTCATTTATGGTATAATTGGCAGTTTATATGTAAAAAAACTTTTCCCTCTTAATATTTCAAACTTTGTTACCATAGTTAAAATTTAAATGGATTAACTAAGGGTTAATAAAAATGATAAAGTTTACACTAATACCAAAAATTATCTAAAATATATTGGTTGGTTATATTACCACTATATAACATTTTATCATATATTAAATTCCCCTTTTGAGGTATTTTTAGTTATATTGAATAAATTGTAAATTTATCATTTGAGAAATAACAAAAATATCCCTCATCTCTTTCATAAAAGGGACCCTCTTCTTATCTTTTCATTACACTTCATAAACTATTTGGTTTAGCCACACTCTATAAAAATATCTTCCAAAAATCTTTCCGTTAATATTTTTTCCTTACTTTGGGCGTATACCAAACCAATGAATTTCTTTTGAGGAAATAAAAAGTATATATACAAAGAAGAGGTAACATTAATCAACGAAACATTTCATTTTATTTATTCCATGAACCCACTCAATTATTATTATTAATTTATTATATAATAACCTCATTATCCTAAATATACATATTTATTTATTCTAATTATTCTACGTAAACATACACACACATCCATCTAATGGGTAACGAATATACCATTCTTATGTACGACGAACTACCGCCTCACGAAATAATATTTTTTTATATTCATTTACAACATATCATGGTTTGTAATTATGATGGAAAAACTATTTTTATATTGTGTATATGATATTTATTTTTAATTTTTTCTTTCTTAAACATTATATAAAACATGGCTTCATTCTTTCTGTGTTGTGTAAATACGATAACTTCATTTATGGACGTGTGGACTACCATATCATAAAATCAGCGTGATTGGATCGCAGTTTAAAAGGAATGTATTAAGGATTTTATTAGTAAAATTATATGATATATATGACATTATAATTATACAAAAATGATATTATATATATATATAACATTTATTTTATTTCATTGAATACAACATAAAATGCATGTAGTGTTTATGTGTACATACGACTTACCGTTTCCTTGAACGGTGTATTTCATTTTCTATTTATATATTTTATATATAACCATAATTACATATATAATTAATATATATAGTATTATATAAATTTTTATCATTATTTAGATTATTAAATCCAGATCTATGTTTGAAGACCATGAATAAAAGTCAAAACATGTAAGGGAAAAAGGTAGTTATTATCCAATACATAACTTAAGCAATCCACTTTTAATAAATGGGTAATATAAATTCATATGTAAATAATATATGGTATTATATATATGAATATTTCTATTTAATATTTTTATAACATATATATTTTTCTTTTACTAGAGGTTTTTATGAGCATGTCTAGAGTCAATTTATAAGGTAATGGATTTTTGTCCCACTTTTATTATCCCTTAGACAGAAGCCATGTTCACTACCTATTTGATAAATGTGTTGAATATTTATCCCGTTAATTTATATTATAATTATTATAAATAATATTATAGAATTTAAATATCCATATAATTTTATTTCTTTCATGGGGAATACTATTCAACTGATTATGAAGTTGTAATGGTATTTCTTGTCTCACTTTTATTTTTGTGATACTTATTCCATTTTCACCACATGTTTCTTTTTTTATGGTGTATATACCTTCAATGAATTATTTTATGATCCTTATCCTAAAATTTATGTTCATTTATAAATCCATTTAATTATCACCCTTCTCATGGGGTATATGGTTCAAAAGTTACCAGATTGGTAAGGTAATTTCTGAATCAATTTTCTTTCTTTGAGATAAATGATATGTTATGCACGCATATTTTTTTATGATGTGTATATACTTCACTTTTACTGGTTCTATCATGAATATTTCATTATTCAAAATATTTTATATTTCATGTAATGTTTTTCTCTCTTTATTCATAATTTTGTGTTCCTTCAAAATAAAGTTTTCTAAATATGTTTTAATAGAGTTATAAATTAATTTTGATGGATTTTCAATGATAAGAATATCAAAGATTTTTTAAATGGATTTAAAAGATACATTAATATTTTTTAAGGTTATTTTTAATTAATAAGGTTTGTAAAATGTTTAATTATTTAAAAATGTTTTTTAAAAATGGGAAGTATATTTCCACCAAGAAATATTTTAAGTGATATTTCAATATTATTTTCTGTATTAGAAAATTTAATTAGATGTTAATTATATGTCACTGGTGATATAATCCAATGATACCATTCATATTATTTCTCGAAATGGTTTAGGTTTATCATGGATTGATTCTTATTAAAGCTATTCCTTTTCCATTATTTATGTTATAATGAAATATTTATAAAACAAATTTCTTTTTATGGGATGTGATATGATATATGTTCTTGAATAAAACATATATATGGTTTTTATTATGTCATTTTTGGGACCTATATCACCCTACATTCCATTGGGAATAAATTTATATCTCATGAAATAATTATGGAAATAAGTGGATGAGATTAATTCACTATGGGAAGATGGGGAAACATGATCCACCATTGGACGATGGGGAAACATTATCCACTATCAGAAGAATGGGAAACCCAATACCTTCTAAGGAAAGGACTGAAGTTATGGATGAGGGTGTGTCATTCCTAGTACTTGTTGTCCCCATGAAGAGCCCTGTTATGTTTTTTCATTACACCTTGACTTATTGGGAATGATACTACATGTTTACATTTGTTCCACAAATTCTATGTTTTATTCTTATGTAATTAATTAATGGATTATGAAACTAGTTTCCTTATCATTCATGTCTTATTAAAAAAATATTTATTCCATGACTCATTTATTTGATCTTTGTTATGCAGGGTTTGACCTTCTAATGTTATTCTCATATTTCAAATACTTATGCTCAGGTTTTTCTTATATATCTTCCAGTTTTACCCTCACTAAGAATATGATATTACCCTTTACATATGAATCTTTTTCCCATGATACACAGAATAGTTTTAGTTAGGAATACATAAGGGGGAGATCATTATGAGATATGATGAATATCAATCACTAAATTATAATAACATGTTCCAAGATTCCAAATGCACAATACAAATACTGTCTTTGGGTGTGTATTTGTGTAATGTATGAAATGTTCGTTAGAAATGATATAAGTGCAATATATTAAATTATTGTTTTGTTATACTCACACTACACAATAAGTGATATCAATTCGAAGTGTGAACACATCCCTTAGCTCAAGCTATCCGGACTAAATTCCTCACAGAGTCAAATCATGAAGAAGTAAGTCTAATTCTGTGTTGTAATCATCAATCCATTTATAGGGTTTATATCCTAGTGTGTGTGTCCTAATTACCCACTAAATACCAATTAATTCAAGTGATTAAATCAATCAATCAATAAATCATGGGAAATTTAATCAATTTAATTAAATTTAAAATACAATTTCTAAATTTTAGAGTTCAAAATGCATTTCTTATTTTTTTTTAAATATATGGTTTTCCATTAATTAATTCATTTAAAAATAATCACTCAATTCAATCCATTTCATCTTCAAACACATCCAAGGGATTTTTTTTAAAAATCTCTGTTGACAATATAGTGGTTATGTCATGGTAACTTTCAAACCACCAATTTGATTGGGAACCATATATTACAAGGTAAGACAACATGTCTGGAAGATGAACCCCTTAAAATATACAATCGATGTAACTTTAGGGATATTTCTTAGTTTTTTGTCCCCTATCACGACATCAATGTTGACCCTAAGAAAATAGAAGCTATTATTTGCATGTCACCACCTTGAACCACTTAAGAGTTGAGAGTACATCAAGGAAACATGGCCTATATATAGTTATTCCTAGACATCCTATCAGTAAATTTTTTACCCTTCACTAAATTTATAAGTAAATTGTTCACATATCAGTGGACTCGAGACTTTCATGAATCATTAGAAACCCTCAAGAAATACATATTGAGTCCATTGGTATTAATTCCACCAATTGAGGGAAATACAGTCATCCTGTATTTGACAACCATTGTGCAATCATTAAAGAGTATTCCTTTGGAAAAAGAATGATGATGGGAATGAAAACTATCTTTATTATCTCATTTGAACCATGATCGGCACTAATAATAATTATTTTGATATCAGGAATAAATTCCTGGAATTAATTTTTGTAGTTCAGAAACAAAGAAACTATATAAAGCACTGCAAATTCCGTTGGTATTTCAAAATAACCTTCTCAAATACATCCTTAGCTATCATGGAATTATAAGACATCTAGAAATGTGGATGGTTATACTACAACAGTTCAATATACTTTTTATACCTCAAAAATTAGTGTAGGGACATGCCATGTATGTTTTCCTTATATAACACCCATCTGTGGAAACAACATCATTAAATACTAAATTTAGAGATGAGGAGATATTATCTATTTAATGTGACCCCTAAGAATTGGAAATTAAATTTTATGGTGCATCCAAGGGCCCAACAGGGAGGACAATGGTAGACCCTAAACTCCAAAAAATTGAGTTAGGGATCATGCTAATTTCCCCAAACAATGTTGTTTTATCTTACTCATTATCAAAAGTTTTTACCAACAATAAGGGAGGATTGTTTGGACCTCATCACAGTTATGTAGATAACACTCCAAATACTAGTGAACCTCTAGGGTTTGAATGGTGATTTGGAGTTGGTAATCCCACAAATCAACGAGGATTATGCCTTCAAAAAAGAAGAGATAATCCCCCTCCATGCATATGTTTGAAGGTTAATGGAAGATTTCCCTTTAGATCCAACATTGAATCACATCCCATGATCAGAAAATGCCAAAGTAGATGCATTAGAAAATGCAGATATAGAACTATAAGATTAAAAATGGGATGAAAAAATCATCCTCATCACCAGTCGCTAAATGATACCACCTTTTTTCAATTCAGAATTCAGGAAATCAATGAAGACAATCCTATCCCTATACCAGATGGTCCTACCACTCGGTTAATAATACAAATAATGGGTTTCCATAAAGAATGATCACTCCCAGTGGATAGAGATGGGAAAGAGAGAATATGATGGAAGCATAAAAATTAACTATTTATGATAGCCAAAATCACTAGATAATAATCTAAAAATGAGGATTTGATGGATTCCATCTCATATGTATCGACATAGAAGAGACTGGGGCTATTATGGATTAGGTGCACACTGGATCATATGGAACCCACTAGCTAAGGATAAATATTTCCAACCAAATTAGTATTATTAGGTACTATTGGACCACTGTGAAACATGAATGCACAATGTTCACCCGAAAATTTTATTCCTTCCATGTGCATGACTATTTCAACCATCAACACCAGATGTTTCCACATACAAAGCAATACATCATTCCGTGTTTTGTATGGGTTATGGATGTTTTTGGTCAATACCCTCCAACTACAACCAAGCAATTTAAACACATCTTCATTTTGTTCTTCTTCTTATCCAAATTGGACAAGGAGATACCCCTTAAGGATGTCATGGCCAAAAGAATTATTGAACTTGTGAAAGTCAACAACCATTCTAGATATGGTGTGTATCATACAATACTGATAGAAAATGGCAACAATTCTTGTTCTACTATGGTGGAAATCAATATCAAGAATATGATATCAAATAAAACCATTTGTCCCCACTCCCATTTAGTAAAAATAGATAGATATAAGCCTTCATAAAGACCTTGTAAAACATACTCCAAATGATGGTGGATAAAGATAAAAATTATTCGCCTGAAAATACCTCGCATGTCTTATGGGTTTACTTGACTATAAACCATAATGTCACACGAGTGACTATATACTCATTAGTATAACAAAAAAAAATTTGTTCATGACCATGGAGGTCTAGTTTCAATTGATTCATGTTTCCATCTATGAAAAGCTACCTACATATGGCAAATATAAGAAAAAAGTTAAAAAATTATAGCAATTGGATAAAAAGATGGAATTCCTTGTATTACATAGAGGCCTATAAAAATCAAAGAGAATGATCATTTAAAAAAAGGTCCACCTATACCCCTCGGTCCAATGATAAAATTTATTTCTATTTAGAAATATAATGATACCAAAAAGAATCCACTGAATCTTTAGCTAAAGAGGGAGGGAATTTACTCCATAAACAAGGTCTGCTCTAACACAGATTATTCCATAATCTCAATAGATGGAGAGATCATTATGGTTTCCCCCGATGAATTTTTATTCAATTATTATTCCATGTAATAATACAATAATAATCCTAGAATAAAGAAGCTATATTTCCTAGCACCATAAAAATTCTAAGCATCCTGATGTTAAAATGAATATTCGGTCCTAGACGTATGACCAAAAACTACGAGACACCATTCATATCCAATGCATGATATTATAGCTGCATGGTTATCATCTCTCGCATATTATTTTAAAGGTTGTGGTCGGAGCCTCATTTTATTATTAAAGCAAAGAAAATACATATTTTAACTGGGTAGAGGGAGACTCATTACATATCTTGAAGGACCAGTGGGCTTGTAGCCCATTACATAGCCCGTAGGCCCACATTTTTGTCCCAATGCAAATTCTGTGAATAGTAACCCATTTCCTATAGTGCCCATATAGTACCACCGCTACTACAGTTCCATGCCACTGCTATAGTACCCACCGATCTATTGTACGCCACTTCTACAGTATCGCTACAGTACTGATATAGTACCATGCGCCCAAAAGGTTTTGAACCCCCATTTTTCATGTAGGATTATAGTGCCATTCCACCGCTACAATACTTGTACTATACCCGTGGAATACCACTTCTACTATAGTACCCTTCACCCAGTGGATTTTCATCTCTCTCATATAATATTATGAAACCCCCATATTACCACAAAATGATATGATCCTTGTGATCCCAGAAATATGGGCCTTCATCTTAGGATTAAGTCCCAATTATATCCCTATAACCCCTCAAATGGTTGAGATAACCATTAGGTCAGAAATGATGATGAAAATATAGGAAACTCCCATGTATAAGTCTCACTCACAACACTTCCTCTCCATGGTGGAACTTGATCCACCTTCACAGGTATGATCCCTAACATTGTTAGGTACTTATCGTAAAATGATAAATTGTATGGCCAACATCCTCATTGTATGATAACAAATTGCACAATCTTTTCCAAAACTACATATGACTTGATTCTCATTCCAATGGGTTATGCATCGACACTCAAATATCTGATCCTAGGTCCAACCATAAAAAATTAGATTTCCATTTCCCATGTGTACGAATCAGACCGACATATTGATCTTTTTGTAGAACTATGTGTGGAATGATTCTCATTTCAATGAGATATGTAGTGATTCAAGGATCTCCTATACCAGATGCATCCATAATAAAAATACACATTTCCCAGGAAAAAACCATATTTTTGTGGGGAACTAATTTTTTGAACTATGTTTGTATTGATTCTTACTCTATCATGATACGTAGGGACACCTGGGTCTTATACCCTCGTCTAACCGCAATACCCATTTTCATGTCTGGAAGAACACGTCCCTGCCACATGATATTAAACTACACATCACTGCAATAACTATATATATCTTAATTCTTACTACAATGATATATTTAGTGTTTCCCTTATCTCCAATACTAGGCCCCACAATGGAAAAATATGTATAATTCCACATTCCTTATGAATGGGTCAGATATGTATGGGGATATTTTTAAGATCCGTGTGTGTCTTGATTATCACTTCAGTGAGATACATAGTGACACCAGAATATCTTGTATCGTGTCCAGTCGCAATAAAAATAAAAATCCCCCACCATATATATGAGTAATACCTATATAGGGAACCCATCATAAACAATGTGTAGAATAATTATTGTCATTATAAGATATGTAGTGAAATCCAGATTCTAATCATTGGTCTCGGTCGCTTCATTTCCACATTTTCACAACGATTCCTCTTCATCATTACCTCAAGGAATTAAATTGCATAGAATTTCAATAAATATTAATTGCCTGATTCTCCTCTTAATGAGATATGTTGGGATGCATGGAACATACCACCTGGACCAGCCACCAAAAAAGTATAAATTCCCCTATCCTTACCTAGTAATTATTTTTTTTAGTGGAAGAAAAAATTTCAACTCCTTGTTTCTCACACCGATAATATATCTTGTGAGCTTAAGAGTTACAGTAAACGTGTTCCCTACATGATTAAAGAATATTATTTCACATTGGGGCTATCATGGTACTAACTATAGGACCTTTAAAGGCACAGTAGATTTACTCATTGCATGAAAATAAACTACACGATCTCTCAAAGTTCAATGTGTGTCTTGATTATAATTCCAAAAAGATAGGTAGTGACTTAAGGATCTTCAATCTAGGAAATAAATGAAACATAGTATGGGATATTTCATCTCTCTTCTATGTAAGATCTAGATATACATAAGAGAATTCAACATGGGTTGCACCCTGTGCATGATCCTGTAGTAAGAAAATACCATTACCTCTACATATGAATTAAATCAAAATGGGGGATCGTTACATTTTAGAAATACATATGGATTGATTATTAATTAAAAAATATATGTAGTGATACCAAGATTGTATTAATTAGTCTATCCGCAATCACATAAAGTCACCTTCAACATTATGACATGATGCTAAACTGCATGGCTAACATCCTGGACATATGACATTAAAATGAATGGTACCTCAAGAAATACATATTTCATGTTTCTAAATCAAATTATATATACAGTGACACATATTCCTTAGGTCCTAGTTCTATCCAATTATAAATGAGTCAAGAATGTGCATGGGACTTCAAAAATAGTGAAAAATATCATTCTAAATAATTCTGCTTTTCCCAAACAGATTCCCTCAACCATCATAAGCCAAATATTGGGAACTTTCATATCTTTATAATATTTTTTCAGCTTCTTGTGATATAATTTTTTATACATGAGGAATCCTCTTCATGACTATGTTCTAACACACCCCAGTTGGATTTGTATTATTTATCCCACAAAATTTGTATTCCAGCATTTAGATGCCACTATTGATTATGTTTTAACATTCCCTAGTTGAATTTAATAAAACAACCCAAAAATTGTTTTTTAAGGAGCGGTAACTTCTTTCTCAAGAGAAACCTCCTATGACTTCGTAAATTTTTAAAACATTATGTTGGAACTTATTATTCAAATTATTTTTTGGCCATCCATCATATATTTGTCCCATATTCTTTCGCCCAAGCTAAAAACCTCTAGGACCAAGGTTTACAATTTCTTCATTCATGTCTAATGTATGTGCGAATGACCATAGTCTGATAATCCACATATCACCTATCATTTCAATAATAACATGGTACTAAGTGTATGAACTAAAACTACAGGTAACATATCTCTTATGCATTGGTTAGATCATTGTAGGGAAACTTTTCCTCCAATTTTCGGGTAATATTGACTTAATATCCTCCTCCCATATCAAGTATTGTCCTTCCATATACTAAACTATGAGATCAAGTAAATCCATCTCCATAATCATCCATTGTCCATCAGTGATATAATATTGGAATTCCATAGAACTTATTTTCCTAACTATGTTGTAACACGCCCCAGTTTTCTTTATGCAAAGTATGCCAAAAAATGGGTTCGTCGGCCAAATTATTCCACTATTGACTGTGTTGTAACATTCCCCAGTTGGATTTTCAAAATTTATCCCATAAAACTAGTTTTTTAGTTAGTGGTAAATTAATCCTCAAGAGACTCCTTTTTTATCCCCATAATCCATCTCTCTATACCACTATTCAGATCCAGAAATCCATATATTACATCTTACAATATCCCCTCATAGCTAAAAAAGATAACATTTTCTTAGAAAAATAACAATGAAAGGGGTAAAACCATTAACATTTTAGTAAAAGCTAATGATCTT
Source organism: Viscum album (assembly GCA_963277665.1). NCBI lineage: Eukaryota > Viridiplantae > Streptophyta > Magnoliopsida > Santalales > Viscaceae > Viscum > Viscum album. Next base: position 1,870,305,919 of record OY728119.1, on the reverse strand, counting down.
AAATTATAACCCCTCATAATGTCCATGTTTTATAGCATTGAACTACATTATACAATTTCCATGATGTACGACTTTAAACTACATTGAAAAATGTCCTTTTTGTTTTATTTTAAAGTACATAGAATAATATCCTTGTTTTATGAATTTAGACTAAAAATCATAACATCCTCTCTGTAAAATATTAAACGTCATAGTCAATGTCTTGGTTGCATGACATTATAATGCGCGATGCTTCAGCCACCATTGGGAATGGACCTTCTCTCAGACATTGGTCATTTAACAAAATATTCCCACCTTAACATGAGATAAATTAATGTAGGTGATGTTTTCCATTCATAGCCAATTCCAATATAGATGCTTCCTTCATTCTGATACACCTCCCTTTAGTAAAATCACTCATTGTGGTTTTGAAAAATTTTAATCTCTAGACACTCTTCATGGCTATTAAAAATATAATATTAGAATTCATGAGAACTCTTTTACCTAAATATATCATAACACTCTCCCCATTTAATTTTCATAATGTATCCATCAAAATAGGGTTTTCTAATCGATGGATACAACCGTTGAATATACTATATCATTCCCCAGTTGGCTTTTCATAAAGATTCCCACAAAATGGTTCTATCAAATAGTGGTAATTTCATCCTCAAGAGAGGCCTCATCTATTCACTAATATCCTGTTTTATATTTGGAATCCAAAAAATCATGGTTCAAAACATACATTGGGTATCTATAGAATATCAATACGTTCATAGAAAATTAAACTTCATTAGGTCATATTAAAAAAACATTTCTGAATGCTATTCAACCTAAAACACTTGTATCGTGAGTCTGACATGTGTGACATTAAACCACCCACAGAAAGAGATAGTAATAACCAGATTAAAAAACCAAAAATGGAAATCTGAACAAAAGTTGAGTCTCAACTCACTAGACTCAAACATTGTGTAGTTTATAAAAAAAGTCAATTAAAAAATGCACAACATTTGTTAGGATGAAAACAAAAAAATCATGGTCTCAAAAAATCAATGTATCACCCATTAATTCTTCCATAGACTTTGGAAAAAAATATAATCCTTACATAAAAATACACAATGTTTTTATGGTTTTTCATATGAACCAAGAAACAATCAAACTACACCCCCAATACCTCATGGATTTCGTAACAAAAATTAGAGTTCTCTCTCATCCTTGTTATTTCTATTGTAATGTGATGGAATTAAATCAAATGATTCATTTTTAAGTGTCGTATTGTGAATAAATTAAGGGTTTAAATTCAAGAACAAGTGATTGAGAGAAAAAAATACTTTTCATTTACAGTTCAAAATGTAGGAGAACTTCCAAAAGATGGAAAATCTCTCCTAGGTTTTACAGTTGTTAATCAATAAAATATTTGTTAAGTTTAACTAGACCATGATCAATTTATATAGGTTTCTAAAGCTCGACCATTTTTGTATCAGTGGCCTCCCCTTATATATGTAGCTTCTCCTACTCTCCACTACCTCCATATCTTATTTATGAAATTTTTATTTCTAGGGATTAGTGGATTTGGACTACCTCTTCATAGTCATCATGTAATTAATCTTTGAGGACCATTATTTTGAGAGATCTCTCATCAATGAAATATTTTACCTCTCCCAAATTATGGGAGTGGATAACCTCAACTTGTATTATAGAAACTTGGAGTTCCTAAAATTGGCATGCTATCTATTCCTCATATTGATACGATCTTTGTTCCTCCTCCCTTTACATAATGATCACCTTCACTACATCATGTATCTCATAGTAATTTAATCCTCCATATCCCTACACGGAAAGCATAAAAACATTTCGATGAAGTAGTGATGAGATTTCATCAATAGGCATCTCCCAAATTATCTTCAATATATCCCGCCAGACTAAAAGGTATGTAGGGATAAAAGGCTCATGTGTCTCTATCTTATCCCCATCAGCCAAAGATGATGGCACCCAATAACTGGTGACACTTTTCATCAACAACATGAGGTTATCAAATGGAAGGAGATGTAAGGTGACCAAAATAGTAGACAAAATTCACCAGTTGTTAGATTGGATGTTGGAACTAATACATCTCAAGCACCCCCATCCTCAACACTCAGGGTGGGAATAACCTTATAGGGACAACCCTCATGAGTTCGCTCAGTATCTAGGATTACATACTCATGATAATCAACAACTTTTGGATTCTCATCCATCAATCCCTCAGTAACATGAGTGGGGTGTACTTGGATGCCTCTTTTGTGAAGTGACTTGGAAATGTTTTCTATAGAAAAAGTTTCAAAAGTTGAGTTTCTATGTTAAGAATCAGGTGAAATAAAGACAACCGTGATTAATGAAATAATGATAAAACTAACATCCATCTAATTACATAATGAAATCCTAAAACACTTTGAGGTAACCTAGAATATAAATTACATGATTAATCAGATCCATCAATTCAGGATACATAGGCTCATATATCACATGATCCTCACCAGTATAGGTATATGAGATGAATTTCTAAGGACCATAACTATATCTATCATCGATCCCCTCTTTCAAATCCACAGAAAACACTGCACCCTCAATTCCAAAGAGTCAGGGTCAACATCAACATATTTATCGGATGGTCTAAGATCCATTTAAAGCCCTTTCGAGGCAGCAATCAGACCAAGGGTGACTACAACATGGTCCTCGAGTGCATGAAATGATTATGAAATATCATGAGTAAAAGAAACTACTAACATCACATGAAACCAAAGGGAGTTAATATAACATTACCATTACCCTCTCCCCTCATTCTAGGAATGAGGGAAGATGTGACATCATCTCATGATGCTTAATCATTTTAAATAACAGATTTAACATCATGGGTCTGCACCTCCCCTAGGGAATCCTCCTTGATACTTAAAGGATTAGTTCGTGAGACACCCAAGTAGTAATGTCATCTTGATTCTTCAAAAGTAAGCCATGATCATAAGTGTATGTAAAGAAAGTCTTGATATTGAATGATAACCCAAATACTTACTATGGTTCATGCTCCATGATAACATTAATTCCATATTTCACTACCTCTCTAGATATGGAAATGGGTCTAGCTCAGACCTTTTGGGGGTAGATACATGAGGTTATGGTCATGGGATTATATCCACCATCTCCTCCATTTGTTCTTCTAGAATATTGATAGTTATTGGGATTCAAGGGCTTCATCGTTTTCCCTAATGGTGGTTCACATGGTCCCATACCTCGATAACCCAAGAACCTATATTTCTTTTTCTTATTTTTCTTCTAATCTTTCTTATATTATGTACAAAAAAATAAAATACCCTAAGGATTCATGAAGATAGATGAAAGTGGAGAAACTTTATGGGATAAAATAGAAATACATCCATGTGGATAATTTATATTCCCTATTCCCCATCACCAGGATTTGAAATAACCACAAAAAATCCTAGGTCCAACATATAAGAATCTCACTTTGTGGTCAGGATGTAATAATTAGTTTCATGTATTGAATCCTAAATATCCTAAATATATTTCATCCTCTTAGTCAGATCATTTTTAGGGTAAATATCAGAGGGTGTTATGATATTTCCTGAATCTAGGATGCGAAATACACCCTTGTGAAATTCCTAGGAATCTATGAAATCAAAAGTTATGTTCACTCAATCTCGGATCTCTAAGGGTCTAATGAAATATGGCTCTGATGTGGATGGTTGTGGGGAATATCTGATGCCCTTCAACTTTAAAGCCATTTTAGGCCTCTTTTCTCTCATAGAATAATCATGGGATGGAACAATAGTCTCCTCCAAATGGTAACAACCAGACTGACTTTGAAAATGAGGCATGTTCTTCTCCAACTTATCCTTCTTAGAGGTATTTTACCTAGATCAAATCAAAGTCTCCAAAGCTTTAACATCTCCATCATCGGCCCGAGCCTTTCTAATGCACATACAATGACTAGAAGTTATTATTTCCATGACCTGGTAAATGACTTTCATCAATTCCCACAAAGGGTTTTGAATAGATCCACACCTTGGCATACCTACCATTTAGTCTGATTGACATATCTAATGATGGAAACATGATTGTAATTTTTGATACCACCATAGCCATCAGAATCCATAAACTGTCGGGATACCATCAGATGCTTCTCAAACCAAACATGCATATGGGGAATTATTCTTGAAACTTTAATACCTTTGAAGTAGAGATAAAATAAATATAGAGCATAATACTAAATGATTATCTCACTAAAAATGGGAGATACCAGTGCGGTTTCTCTGAACACTATCAAGTACATCCTAATTTTTAATTAATTTACATGTCATAATCAATAAATATCCATTTCCTTCGGTTACCATACATAAAAAAGATAAATTATCCTATCATTTTTAGTATCCTCACAACTTAATCATACATCAGGTTCAAGGGTTGGAATCTATAAACATACTGAACAAATTAGAAGAATTTTTTTAGGATTTTGACTAGGAGCATCACCATATATAAACATAAATATGTTACAATACACCTCCACAACAATTAAAAAACCTTAAAATTATAAACATAGGCTTCTAATTGTATGTATAAATTAAGCATTGGGAAATTTATTCCATGATAGGGGGATCCAATCCTATGTACCTCCCCTTTGTTAGTTTTCCCACGATAAAAAAAGTCACTAGCATTACACCCCCATTGGAATCACAGACCAGATGATGTTAAATGTTAATGCACTTAGCAAAGAAGCCAACCAAGTTAGTTATGATGTCAACCATTATATTTACCTTATAAATAGAATGAGTATTCTGGTCGTTGTCTAATGTAGGCAAGAATGTGCTTAGAAATCATCGATTCTCAATGGGGGAAATCGGGTTGGGATCTTTCATGTGGGACCATCTCCTGCCCATCCTAAAATATTATTCATCCATGCTCCTGAATAAATGTCAACTCGTGGTAGAGGATATAACAACCCTTCTTTTTAATACGCACTTAAACATGATTTATTACATAAATTTCACATCATACAACATATAAGGTCAAGATCTCTAGTGTATTTAAGTCTTAGTAACATTACATAATAACTTAGAACATAAAACACACAACATATTTATTGAAAACCTTCGTTACATAACCAGAAAATTCCCCCGTACTTAGCATTGCATGAGATAACCTGAAGACATGAATAAGAAAAGGGTGAGCAATAAATCCCAGTAAGGGAGTAAACAAGGGATAACATTAATAATAAAATACACATTAAGAAATCAAAATATCAATAGAGAATAAGAGAAAAATGAACATAAAGGCATTATAAATCATGATTATCACAAGATGAAAATGTGGCAACATCACATAACAGGGTATTAGCATGATCCAAGGCTAATTACACATAGAGAATGAGTAAACCCTCATTGATCTTCAATAAACATGAGTAAACCCTCATCACAAATAAATTTTCTAGAGTAAACCCTCAATTCACATGAGTTATCATGATACTAATCTTTACCCAATCCATTTGAGCGCTATCAGGGCATACCATTCATAAACATTTCATTTCACGCTTAGTGTGCCACAGGGATCATACAACTTGGAATCATTCATCATAATTTATTCCACAATAAATAGATGCCGAATACATACATGAAGATCTTTAATCAATAATTAAATGTTCATAAAGGTGAATACCCTTGATAAGGAAATTATTATGGTATTCACCACACAATGGAATTGGATTTGAAAATTGTGGTGCAATTTCGATAGCGTAACGATGAGACATAAGTATTCATAAAAATGGTTGATTATAGAGAAAGGGGTTTCACATCATATGTACATGAAATGTAAATTAAGGGGGTTATATATATACATGTACCAAAACATGTAATGTAATTTAGTTTCATAATACAAAAGAATTGCAAGATTGTAAAAGATAAGAGAGAAATTCCTTAAGGAATTTTGGCATAGTAACAGGTGTATATAGGAGGCATTAATGAGAGATAAATAAATCTATAATTATTAACATAAGGAGGGGAATATATGTGAGGTGAGAAATCATAGCCCAACATTTTTAGTTTTAAGTAAAAGGATATCTAAAAATAAATAAACTTGGATAAAAATAAGAAAGGAAGGAATCCCTTACATGGAATTGTGATCCCAAATGCTTTGGAGGGTCCTGAGAGAGGCTTCTTGGAAACTGGGGGAGCCTTGGAAGGATTGTGAATAGAGGAAAGTAGAGGTTGTTTGAGCTAAAAGGTATTTTAGTGGAGAGGAAGTGGGATCTTGGGTGAGTTTATATTGGAAAAGAGAGGGAGTTTTATATTATTTAGGTTTGGGACACCACACATTAAACTTATCAAAATGACAAAAAAACCATTGTTTTTCCCATGTTATTTAAAAAGGGTACTAGAAAACATTATTTTATAAATAAAATGTCTGAACATCTTAAAATAATAGGCTTTATTATATGGAGGTGAGTCACACTCTCAAGGAAATCAATTTAAAAAGTTAGAATGTTTTATAATTCTTGAAGGGTCCACTAAATATTTTTAAAATAAATTAAACAAACCTAAAATCACATTATATTAAATTTAAAACATATAATTACTGAACATAATGTTTATAGTATTTTATTAAATTACTACTGGGTCATTATGATGTCATAAAACACATTATATATTTTAAAGGTATTTAATTTTTAATCAAAAATTCGACTATATCAGAAAATTATGAAAAATTCACTATTAGATAATTTTGACATGATGATTCCAATAAAAACATTCATTTTATGAAACAAAATTCAAAATATATGACTTTTTTACTTTTAATATAAAAACCGACATTTATTGAAAATTAATGTGTTTTGACAAAAATAGCATTCTAACCTTAATAAAAATCAAAATTGTATATTTATCTAAAATATTATTTAATTCAAAATTCCATTAATTTGTCAAAATACATGTCTTAATTAACTAAAATAAATATTTTTATTTAATAACTATTTATAAAGTACAAATAATAAAATGAAAGTATATTATTTATTATATACAAAAATAATGCACATAATCATAGTGTTGTGGTCTTGTTATATAACCCCTTATAAAACCCACATAGGAAAAAGGGTAAGGTGTGTGAGGGTGAAAGACTCTTGGGGTGTCTTAGATAACATCGCTCGGGTGGTAATCTCTATCAACTTCCACTTCTCCCGTAGGTGGTTCCATTTGATATTAATGTGTTCATGCTTGGCTTGGTCTTGTTCAATAGTGAAGCCCAATGACTGCAAAACCTTTCTGATCTCAAAAAAATGGGCTTCGTCTGTCACGACCCGTCCTCGGGGCCAGTTCCGTGACTACACCAAGCCCGCCTTCCATAGGCCAGAGGATGAAGACTAGCACCAAAGGAGTAAATCTCGATAACTGGGTAGGAATTGCCTTTATAAATGTAAACTAAACACCACAGAGTACAAGAGGAAGTAAAACACTAAGTATAAAAGAAAGAGATGAAAAGTAAATGGGCCAGAATACAAACCCAACTGAAAGTACAACTACAACTGAACGAAAGTACAACAGAAAAGACAAAAGCTGGAAGAAAGGAAGCATCTCTTAGTTCGTCCTCCTCAGATCCTACCTGAAGGGTAGGTACAGATAGCGCAGCTCCTAGATCGTCCACCACGGATCCTACATGAAGGGTAGGTACAGATAGCCTCCACAATGCTCTTTCCTGTCAACCTCCTCTGAGTATCATCTCACCGTGAAGTCCACATCCTGATACTGACTCGTTGCGAGTTCCACCTCCAGGTGCAGTCCAGTCCTCGAACACTCGGCCTCCGTCAGCACTGCCCGTCGTCTGCAACCAACAAAACGAGGTGCGGGAATATCCCATACATGGGTGAGTATAACGATACTCAGTAGGGACCCAGATACCCTCACGGTATCACTAAATCCAACAAGGATAACCACAAAAAAGATCTCAATAAATAACCTCTACTTAGCGTATATGCCCATACATATACCTAAGTTATCAAGTAACCCATCTCAATCACGAGGAAACACAAAGATCATAGACTCAACTCAAACCAGGATTTTCATTATCAAAAGAATAACAGCTGATGAGCCTGTCTCTGGAGTGTACAGTGATCCTGTCACAACTCCAAGGTACTTCTCACTAACCTAAGACTGCTGAGATACTCCTCCTGTTGATTACTGCGGGTCTGCCACCTCACACAGTAGTGCTCCACCGCTATGGGTCTGTCACCTCACACAGTAGTGCTCCCCCTCATAGCCTACATAGGTACTGCTCCTGTCGAGTACCGCGGTTCTTCCAACTCACAATGTAGTGCTCCTCTTCCATGGGTCTACCACCTCACAATTTAGTCATCCCCACTGGGCTATGCTAGTCACTCCGAATCGAATCGGACAAGCATTCATCGGTCACAGCCAGGTACACGGTCTCCGTACTCTGTATGCTCGTCTCAGGGAGGGTCCTCTCAACGATCTATAGGTCAATACTCCAATTATCACAAGTCCCATGAAGAAGTATCTCAAAGGACCGCCTCTTCATAGGGGTCTCAACGCAACAGACGGCGTGTCGATCGGGCGCCCGGTCTGTGAGTTGTTAGCCTTTACTTCTTAGAGGCCCGGTTGGTTTCGTGTGCGAACCAACCCGGCCATATCTCAACTTTACCCCAAACTCTCATAGGGTATACTCATAGGGACTGTTTCTCAACGTGATCACCAATGCCACTGACGGTTCATCAAACGAACGTCCGGTCTGAAAGATATCAGCTTTTCCGTTCCAGGGGCCAGGATGGATTTCAGGTACAATCCATCCTGGCCATACTCCAATTGCGTCCAAACCTCGGGCAAAGTATTCCAAAAGCTTTGTCTCCTCAAGAGGAATCCAAAAAAGTCAATGTCGCGTCAATCGGACGTCCGGAGGTCAATATATAAGCGTTTCCGCTCCGAGGGCCCGGTTGGTTTCATGTACGAACCAACCCGGCCGAACCCAAAGTTCTCCGAAACCTTGAGTGCAATATACTGAAACGAACGTCTCGATAAAATGATCTGATCGCAACTGATGGTGCGTCGATTGGAGGTATGTAGCTCATGTTATGGGCAACCGACCAGAAGAGGTTCGGTATTAAGGGGTTTGGGCCGGGTCCGACCCAGCTCGATACCCCCAAGGTCGGCCCGAACCGGGTCAGGGTCCAGCCCGGCCGGGTGCGGTCCGGCCTAGCGGTCCGGGCAGGAAAACTCGCCAGGGCAGCCGCCCGGGGTGCGGCGCGCTGGCCAGGGGCTCGGCCGAACGGCCGAGCCGTTTCGCAAGCGGGGGGCGCTGCCCCCGCGTGTAGCAACCACGACCCCTTAATGGGGCCGCTCATGTCCGGCGCGGCTGGGGGTTTCGAACCCCCGATTCTTCCAAGGTCCGGTCGGCCTGCACCGACAGGCCAGCTTCTGCCGCCACGGGAACGGCTAGGCCGGTCCCCTTGCTCCGATGCCGGCGGCCCGGTACTGGCCGCCGGTTCCGCTGATCCGCCGCGGCCCGGAACCGGCCGCGGCCCGGAACCGGCCGCGGACTTCGTTCGTTTGGCGTGGCGCGACGGCGCCACGCACCTTCACCGCGGCCCCGCTCAGGCCGCGGTGCTTTTGTAGTTCTCCGGTGCGGCGCAACGGTGCCACATCTTTGGTTCGTTTTCAATGGCGCGGCATGATGGCACCACGTCTTCGGTTCGTCTTCAACGGCGCGGCGTGACGGCGCCGTGCTTCTCCCCCTTTCCTTATCAAAATTCTGCGTGGTTCTTCGGCACCACGTTGCCTTGCTCGCCTCAACAATATCAACAACATGTAAGGGGAGTATTGTCGTCCGTGTTCATGCGGTCCGACCTCCTCCTGTTATCACGATAACAGGCGGTTCAAAGAAAAGGACAAAGTGACGGAAGATTTCACGAAATAACGAATAAAATAAATCTCTACCTCAACGTTATCGTCGAACGAGCGTTCGTCACGGAATTAACCGTCGTGGAAGTAGAGGATCACCACGGAAGAATAGGATCGCCGCAGAAGAAAAGGTTCGCCGCGGAAGGAACGTCGTTGGCGTTAGGTGATCTCTGAAGAAGGCGTCTCTCGCCGTCGTCCGCCGTCGGAGGTTGGCGTTCTTCGTTGGCAGTGGTGCGTTCTTCGCGTTCATCGTCGAAGAATGAAGAAACTTCTCTTTTTCTCCCAAAATCTTAACACAACACAAACCCAACCATAATAAAATAAGTCCATACCTTATTTTATTATCAACATAAGAATTTGAAATTCAAAAGATAAGAAACGAACAATTAATTCATTGAATTAATTGTAACAATTTAACTGCCCAATTTAATGAGGCGTTTCTTAACCAAAATAAACGTAAGGTTTGACTTTCATTTAAAAGGGGGGGGGGGTTGCGGGTGTGTTACTTAGAATGAAAGAAATGGTGGGGCTTATTTGGGCCCCACCTCACAAATATCCTACCAAGTGGGTAGGATATGGTGGGTCCCACCTTATCCGCTTAACTTAGGTTAATCCTCTTTAAGTGAACTAAAATAAAGTGTCGCACCACTTTTATTTTATTTCTTAACTTAACCCCAAAAATTAATAACCACACCCGAGTAAACGCAACTCCGGAAAAGGTGTTTCTAAGAAAAAACCGGCGCTGCGACTCCATCGGTGCCCTTGGAATTCGATTTTGAGCACCGGTATAAAAGTTAGAAAAACCCGCTCATTTGTTCACTGAACGTACCTGAGCTAAACTTCAGAAATTGATTCCGGGCACACCGAGCCTCGGAATCAGGCGTCGTCCGAAACTGCGTTCTTGTAAAATCGAAAAGAAAATTTAGAAAAAAATTTCCTTGAATTTTACGGGTCTTTACATCACTCCCACCTCAGGGCTTTACTTCCCCATAAAGATACAACAAAAACTAGGGAAAAAAAGTGGGTACTGAGCAGGCATCTGAGCCTCCCGTGCCCAAGTTCTTACCTGGAGATTCCCGTACTGCCAAAGAATGTGAACCTGAGGAATCGATCATCCTTGTAGGATCTGCTCCTGTCGATCCTTGGTCCCCACTGGAACCTTCGAGAAAGTCACCCCATCGCACAAGTCCAGATTCCCATGGTCGATGATATTCGAAGGGTCGAGCACGTATCTCCTCAGTTGAGATACATGGAAGTCATCGGGCACCCGATACAACTGAGGTGGATGGGTCAAGCAGTAAACCACCTCGCTAACCCTGCTGAGGACCTAGAAAGGTCCGTTGAACCTTGGAGATAACTTGACGCCTCGGCCACGTCTCTGTAATTCCACATCGAGGTGATACCCTTAAGAAAATGTGGTCGCCATCCTCGAACTCTAGGGGTCTCTGCCTCCTATAAACATAAGGCTTCTGTCGGCTCTGAGCTGTCCTCATCTGCTCTTGGATGACCTGGACCTTCTCTGGTCCCACAAGAGCTGCTATGATTTCTTCTTTGCTGATAAGAGAAATCTGGTCTCGTCCCCTGGATGAACCACGTTCTTTTCATAATACAGTCAATCTAGACATGAATGATGTATTCATGCCATGGACGACGTCGTAAGTCCTCGACGTTACTACCAATATATCCAACCGTCACTCTCGCCTCTAAGGGTTGAGTCACACTGTCGGCATCAGCGTGAGGTCACTGGGTCTCTTCCAGTAGGAATCTCGAAATTGAGGGTCAAGTCAACAGTTTAAACTGGAACCTCTTAGTACTCAAAAAGGAAGGAAGAAAATGTCACATAGGTAAGTGTCTTTATATTATTGCAGCTCATGGTACAAAGACACAAATGTAACAACAACAACAACATGGAACTATATATACAAAGAAAAAAAGGAAACCACTAGTTTCGCTCCTGTAAACTTGATTCCAGAGCTCTATAGTCGTATGATTCTGCTGGCTGAAGCTGGGCTATCCCATGTCCACCTATTCCCTACGGTCGGGGTGGACCTCATGGTGGTGGTGTTGGCAACACCTCGAAGCGTCGACCACCTCCAGCTGCAGGGCCAGCTCCTAGCGGTCCGCCTTGATCGAACCTCTGCCTCTTCTTGGGAGGTTCTTCATTTAACTGATGTTCATCTACATGGTGGGTCGGACATTCACGTGCCATGTGACCAATCCCTCCGTAGGAGTAACTCTGCATGGAAGTTTGGCTATATCATTCCCCTTGGTGCCTCACACTACCAACCCTGAGTCATGCGGTCGACCACCTGTAGGTCTGGTCCTCTTGGACCTCTGCGTCATCTGTCTACTGCCTGCTACAGAAGACTCAACCGTATGTCGGCTAGTGGTGGGTCCTACTGCTGGAGACTGCTCAGCAAGGAAAATCTCCTCTAAGAGGGCTCGCTCCAACACCCCCGTCTGCATCAGAATACTGTGAGAAACAACAGAAGCTAAAATCTCTCGCCTGAGCCCCTGCTCGAAGGTTCGGGCCCTAAAGAACGGGTCCCGTACCATATCTGTGGAGTAGCGCGAGAGGTCTGTGAACCTCGTTGAATACTGCGCCATTGTCATGATGCCCTGCAGCAGCTGAAGTAGCTCCTGTATACGCACCGCTCGAAGGGTAGCTGGTACAAACTCTGCCCAGAACAGGCTCTCGAAGTCTGCCCAAAGAAGTGTCGCCTCGTCATGCATCTGGAGCATCAGGCTCCACCATCTGCCTGCTGCTGCCTGAAGAAGGCTGGCAGCAAGGATCACCATGAAGTCTGCTGGCGTCCCCACTAGCCAGAAGACTCTCACCACAGCCGCCAGCATTTCCTCAGCCGCTTGCAGGTCCGTCTCTCCCCTGAACCTGGGTGGCCTCTGGCGCTGGAACACGTGCAATGCGCTCAAGCGACGTGCACCCTCTGCTACTGGGGCTGGTGGCATCGGTGGCCCAACGGGTAGTAGTACCAATGGTGCCTCCGCTGGTGCCTCAACTGGGATAGGACCATGTACTGAGGTCGTGTCGCTAGGTGAGGTGTCAGTACGAACAAATCTCAGGGCTCTAGCTGGTCGTTTGTGGGGAGGCATCTTGAAAGAAACAAACATGACACGGTCAAATGATTTATACTTGGTGAGCTGACCTTGTTTGAGATGACTTTTAAAAACTTCTGGAAACACACACGCAATCAGTGTTTTTGTGCACAAAGTCAGAAATCAGTTGTCAGGGTCCTGGTGTATGGATATGTCGGCCACCCGCACCAACACTGGACTCCCTGAACTATAAACCACACTCGATACTCTTAACATTGTCGCTTCACAGAAAGAAAATATCAGAGTTATTAGTTCTGCTGTAGAACCGACTCCTCTGATACCAATTTGTCACGACCCATCCTCGGGGCCCGTGCTATGACTACCCCAAGCCTGCCTTCCATAGGCCAGGGGCAGGTGACTAGCACCAAAGGCGTAAATCCTGATAAATGGGAAGTCATTTCCTTTATAAAAGTAAACTAAACACCACATAGTACAAGCAGAAGTAAAACACTATGTACAAAAGAAAGTGGTGAAAAGTAAATGGTCCAGAATACAAACCCAACTGAATGTACAACTACAACTGAACGAATGTACAACAGAAAAGACAAAAGCTGGAAGAAAGGAAGCAGCTCATGGGTCGTCCTCCTCGGATCCTACATGAAGGGTAGGTACAGATAGCGTAGCTCCTGGATCATCCACCAATGATCCTACCTGAAGGGTAGGTACAGATAGCCTCCATAATGCTCTTTCCCATCAACCTCCTTCGAGTATCGTCTCGCCGTGAAGTCCACCTTCTGATATTGACTCGTTGTGAGGTCCACCTCCGGGTACCGTCCAGTTCACGAACACTCGGCCTCCGTCAGCACTTCTCATCGTATGCAACCAACATAACGAGGTGCGAGCATAGCCCGTGCAGGGGTGAGTATAACGATACTCATTAGGGACCCCGAGACCCTCAAGGTCTCACTAAATCCAACAAGGATAACCACAAAGAAGATCTCAACAGATAACCTATACTTAGGTATATTCCCATACATATACCTAAGTTATCAAGTAACCCATATCAATAACGAGAAAACACAAAGATCATATACTCGGCTCAAACCAGGATTTTCATTATTGAAACCGTAACTACTGATGAGCCCGTCTCTAGAGTGTACATTGATCCTGTCACAACTCCGAGGTACTGATCACTAACCTAAGACTGCTGAGGTACTCCTCCTGTCATGTACCGCGGGTCTGCCACCTCACACAGTAGTGCTCCGCCGCTGTGGGTCTACCACCTCACACAGTAGTGCTCCCCCTCATAGCCTACAGAGGTACTCCACAAATTGAGTACCGTGGGTTTTCCAACTCAAAAAGTAGTGCTCCTCCACCATGGGTCTGCCACCTCACAAAGTAGTGCTCCCCACTAAGCTATGCTAGTCACTCCGAATCGAATCGGACAAGCAGTCATCAATCACAACCAGCTACACGGTCTTCGTACTCTGTATTCTCATCTCCGGGAGGGTCCACTCCATGAGCTACAGGTCGATACTCCAAGTATCACAAGTCCCACGAATAATTATCTCAAAGGACCGCCTCGTCATAGGGGTCTCAACGCAATAGACGTCATGTCGATCGGATGCCTGGTCTGTGAGTTATTAGCCTTTTTATCCCAGGGTCCTGGTTGATTTCATGTGCGAACCAACCCAACCGTATCTCAACGGTACCCCGAACTCTCATAGGCTATAATCATAGGGACCGTTTCTCAACGTGATCACCAACGCCGCTGACGGTTCGTCAAACGGACGTCCGTTCTGAAAGATATCAGCTTTTCCGTTCCAGGGGCCCGGTTGGATTTTGGGTACAATCCAACCCGGCCATACTCAAAGTGCGTCCAAATCTCGGGGGAAGTATGCCAAAAGTTACGCCTCCTTAAGAGGAATCCAACAAAGTCGACAGCACGTCAATCAGACGTACGGAGCTCATGATATAAGTGTTTCCGCTCTGAGGGCCCGGTTGGTTTCGTGTACGAACCAACCCGGACGAACCCAAAGTTCTCTGAAACCTTGAGTGCGATATACCGAAACGACCATCTCGATCCAATGGTCTCATCGAAACTCATGGTGCGTCGATCGGAGGCTTGTATCTCAAGTTATGGGCAACCGACCGGAAGAGGTTCACTATTAAGTGGGTCGGGTCGGGTCCGACCGGCCCAATACCCCCAAGGTCGGCCTGAACCTGGTCGACCCGGACCGGGTCCAGGTCCGGCCCGCAGGGGCATGGCCCGGCCTGGCGGTCCGGGCAGGTGGACCGGCCAGGGCAGCCACCCGGCGTGCGGCGCGCTGGCGCGCTGGCCAGGGGCTCGACCGAACGGCCGAGCCGTTTCAGAAGCGGGGGGTGCTGCCCCCACGTGTAGCAATCGTGGCCCCTTAATGGGGCCACTCACGTCCGGCGCTGCCGGGGGTTTCGAACCCCCGGTTCTTCCACGGTCCGGACGGCCCGCTCCGGCTGGTCGGCTTCTGCCGCCACGGGACTGGCTAGGCCGTTCCCCTTTCTCCGACGCCGGCGGCCCGATACCGGCCGCCGGTTCCTCTGCTCCACCGCGGACCGGAACCATCCATGGACTTGGTTCGTCCGGCGCGGCGTGACGGCGCCGTGCCCCTTCGTCGCGGCCCCGCTCCAGCCGCGGTGCTTTAGTAGTTCTCCGGTGCAGCGCGACGACGCCGCATCTTTGGTTCGTTTTCAACGGCGCGGCACAACGGCGCCGCGTCTTCGGTTCGTCTTCAATGGTGCGGCGCGACGGCACCGCGCTTCTCCCCCTTTCCTTATCAAAATTTCGCGCGGTGCTTCGGAACCACGTTGCATTTCTCGCCTCAACAATATCAACAACCAGTAAGGGGAGGAGTGTCGGCCATGATCGTGCGGTCTGACCTCCTCCCGTTATCACGATAAAAGACAGTTCAAAGAAAAAAATAAAGTGATGGAAGATTTCACGAACTAACAAATAAAATAAATCTCTACCTCAACGTTGTCGTCAAACGAGCGTTCGTCGCGGAATTAACCGTCGCGGAAGGAGAGGATCACCGCGGAAGAAGAGGATCACCGCGGAAGAAAAGGTTCGCCACGGAAGGAACGTCGTTGGAATTAGGTGTTCTCTGAGGAAGGCGTCTATCACTGTCGTCCGCCGTCAGAGGTTGGCGTTCTTCGTTGGCAGTGGTGCGTTCTTCGCATTCTTTGCTGAAGAACGAAGAATCTTCTCTTTTTCTCCCAAAATCTTAACACAACACAAACCCAACCATAATAAAATAATTCCATCCCTTATTTTATTATCAACATAAGAATTTGAAATTCAAAAGATAAGAAACGATCAATTAATTCAATGAATTAATTGTAACGATTTATCCGCCCAATTTAATGAGGCGTTTCTTAACCAAAATAAACGTAAGGTTTGACTTTCATTTAAAAGGGGGGGGGGGGGGGGTTGCGGGTGCGTTACATAGAATGAATGAAACGTCGGGGCATGTGCAGGACCCACCTCTCAAATATCCTACCAAGTGGGTAGGATATGGTGGGTCCCACATTATCCTCTTAACCTAGGTTATGCCGCATTAAGTGAAATAAAATAAAGTGTCGCACCACTTTTATTTTATTTCTTAACTTAACCCCAAAAATTAAAAACCACACCTGAGTAAACACAACTCCGAAAAAGGTGTTTCTAAGAAAAAACAGGCGCTGTGATTCCATCGTTGCCCTCGGAATTCGATTCCGATCACCGGTTTAAAAGTTAGAAAAACCCGCTCATTCGTTCACTGAACGTACCCGAGCGAAACTTCGGAAATTGATTCAGGGCATACTGGGAATCGGAATCAGGCGCCGTCAGAAACTGCGTTCTTGTAAAATCCAAAATAAAATTTAGAAAAAAATTCCCTTGAATTTTACAGGTCTTTACATCACTCCCACCTCAAGGATTTGCGTCCCCGTAAAGATACATCAAAAACTAGGGAAACAAAAGTGGGTAATGAGAACGCATCTGAACCTCCCTCTCCCAAGTGCTTACCTGGAGATTCCCGTACTGGAAAAGAATGTACACCCAAGGAATCGATCGTCCTCGTAGGATCCACTCCTGTCGATCCTCGGTCCCCACTAGAACCTCCGAGAAATTCACCTCATCTCCCAAGTACAGCTTCCCATGGTCGATGATATGCAAAGGGTCGAGCACGCATCACCTCAGTTGAGATACATGGAAGTCGTTGGGCACCCGGTACAATTGAGGTGGATGAGTCAAGTGGAAAAACACCTCGCCTACCCTGATGAGGACCTAGAAAGGTCCGTTGAACCTCAGATATAACTTGATTCCTCAGCCACATCTTCGTAATTCCACGTCGAGGTGAGACCCGTAAGTAAACGTGGTCTCCATCCTCGAACTCTAGTGGTCTCTGCCTCCTCTCATCATAAGGCTTCTGTCGGCTCTAAGCTATCCTCATCCGCTCATGGATGACCTGGACCTTCTCTGGTCCCACAAGAGCTGCTATGATTTCTTCTTTGACGATAAGAGAAATCTGGTCTCATCCCCTAGATGAACCACGTTCTTTGCCTAATACAGTCAATACGGAAATGAATGATGTATTCATGCCATGGACGACGTCCTAAGGCCCCGACGTTACTACCAAGACATCCAACCATCACTCTCGCCTCTAAGGGTTGATTCACACTGTCGGCATCAGCGTGAGGTCATTGGGTCTCTTCCAGTAGGAATCTCGAAATTGAGGGTCAAGTCAACAGTTTAAACCGGAACTTCTTAGTACTCAAAAAGGAAGAAAGCAAATGTCACATAGGTAAGTGTCTTTATATTATTGCATCTCATGGTAAAAAGACAAAAATGTGACAACAATAACAACATGAAACTATATATACAATGAAAAAAAAGGAAACCACTAGTTCCGCTCCTGTCCACTCGCTTCCAGGGCTCCGTAGTCATAAGCTTATGTTGCCTGAAGCTGCGATCTCCCATGTCCACCTGTTCCCTGCGGTCGGGGTGGACCTCCTGGTGGTGGTGGTGGAAACACCTCGAAGCGTCGACCACCTCCAGCTACACGACCAGCTCTTAGATGTCCTCCTTGATTGAACCTTTGCCTCTAGCTGGGTGGTTCTTCATTTAACTGTTGGTCATCTACATGGCGGGTCAGACATTCAGGTGCCATGTGACCAATCCCGCCGTAAGAGTAACACTGCATGGCAGGTCTGGCTCTCTCATTCCACTTGGTGCCTCGCACTACCGACCCTGAGCCATGCGGTCGACCACCTATAAGTCTGGTCCTCTTGGACCTCTGCGTCATCTGTCTACTGCCTACTACAGAAGACTCTGCCGCATGCCGGCTAGTGGTGGGTCCTACTACTGGAGATTGCTCAGCAACGAAACTCTTCACTAAGAGGGCTCACTCCAACACCCCTGTCTGCGTCGGAATGGTGTGAGAAACAACGAAAGCTCTAATCTCTCGCCTGAGCCCCTGCTCAAAGGTTCGGGCCCTGAAGAACGGGTCCCGTACCATATCTGTGGAGTAGCGCGAGAGGTATGTGAACCTCGCTGAATATTGTGCCACTATCATGATGCCCTGCCGCAGCAGAATTAGCTCATGTATACGCACCGCTCGAAGGGTGGCTGGTACAAACTCTGCCCGAAATAGGCTCTCGAAGACTGCACAAAGATGTGTCGCCTTGTCATGCATCTGGAGCATCAGGCTCCACCATCTTCCTGCTGCTTCCTGAAGAAGGCTGGCAGCAAGGATCACCATGAAGTCTGATGGCGTCCCCACTAGCCTGAAGACTCTCACCACATCCTCCGGCCAATCCTCAGCTTTCTGCGGGTCCGTCTCTCCCCTGAACCTATATGGCCTCTGGCGCTAGAACGCGTGCAGTGCGCTCAAGCGACGTGCACCCTCTGCTGCTGGTTCTGGTGGCATCGTTGGCCCAACAGGTAGTATTACTGCTGGTGCCTCCACTAGTGCCTCAACTGGGATAGGGCCCTGTACTGAGGCCACGTCGCTTGGCGGGCTATTAGTACGAACAACTCTCATGGCTCTAGCTGGTCGTCCGCAGGGAGGCATCCTGAAAGAAACAAACATGACACAGTCAAACGATTTATACCTGGTGAGCTGAACTAGTTTGAGCTGACTTTAAAAAAGTTCTGGAAACACACACACAATCAGTGTTTTCGTGCACAAAGTCGAAAATCAGTTTTCAGGGTCATGTTGTATGGATACGTCGGTCGTCCGCACCAACACTGGACTCCCTGAAATATAAACCACACTCGGTACTCTTAACACTATCGCTTCACAGAAAGAAAATATCAGAGTTATTAGTTCTGCGGTAGAACCGACTCCTCTGATACCAATTTTTCATGACCCGTCCTCAGGGCCCGTGCTGTGACTACCCCAAGCCCGCCTTCCATAGTCCAGGGGCTGGAAACTAGCACCAATGGCTTAAATCCCGATAACTGGGAAGGCATTGCCGTTATAAAAGTAAACTAAACACCACAGAGTACAAGTGGAAGTAAAACACTAAGTACAAAAGAAACTGCTGAAAAGTAAATGGGCCAGAATACAAACCCAACTGAAAGTACAACTAAAACTGAACGAAAGTACAATAGAAAAGAAAAAAGCTGGAAGAAAGGAAGCAGCTCCTGGGTCGTCCTCCTCGGATCTTACCTGAAGGGTAGGTACAGATAGCGCAACGCCTGGATCGTCCACCACAGATCCTACCTGAAGGGTAGGTACAGATAGCCTCCACAACGCTCTTACCCGTCAACCTCCTCCGAGTATCGTCTCGGCGTGAAGTCCACCTCTTGATACCGACTCGTCGCGAGTTCCACCTCCAGGTACCGTCCAGTCCTCGAACACTCGGCCTCCTTCAGCACTGCCCGTCGTCTGCAACCAACACAACGAGGTTCGGGCATAGCCCGTGTAGGGGTGAGTATAACGATACTCAGTAGGGACCCAGAGACCCTCAAGGTCTCACTAAATCCAACAAGGATAACCACAAATAAGATCTCAACAGATAACCTCTACGTAGGTATATGCCCATTCATATACCTAAGTTATCAAGTAACCCATCTCAATCATGAGGAAACACAAAGATCATAGACTCAGCTCAAACCAGTATTTTCATTATCGAAATAGTAACTGCTGATGAGCCCATCACTGGAGTGTATAGTGAACCTGTCATAACTCCGAGATACTGCTCACTATCCTAAGACTGTTGAGGTACTCCTCCTGTCGAGTACTGCGGGTCTGCCAGCTCACACACTAGTGCTCCACCGCTATGGGTCTGCCACCTCACACCATAGTGCTCCCCCTCATAGCTTACAGAGGTACTCCTCCTGTCGAGTACCACAGGTCTGCCACCTCACAAAGTAGTTCTCCTCCTCCATGGGTCTTCCACCTCACAAATTAGTGCTCCCCACTGGGCTATGCTAGTCACTCCGAATCGAATCGGACAAGCAGTCATCGGTCACAGCCAGCTACACGGTCTCCGTACTCTGTATGCTCATCTTCGGGAGGGTCCGCTCCATGAGCTACAGGTCGATACTCCAAGTATCACAAGTCCCATTAAGAATTATCTCAAAGGACTGCCTCGTCATTGGGGTCTCAACGCAACAGACGACCCGTCGATCAGACGCTCGGTCTGTGAGTTATTAGCATTTTCGTCCCAAGGGCCCGGTTGGTTTCGTGTGAAAACCAACACAGCTGTATCTCAACTGTACCCCGAACTCTCATAGGGTATAATCATAGGGACTGTTTCTCAATGTGATCACCAACGCTGCTGAAAGTTCGTCAAACGGACGTCCGGTCTGAAAGATACCAGTTTTTCCCTTCTAGGGGCCCGGTTGGATTTCGGGTACAATCCAATCCGGCCATACTCCAACTGCATCCAAACCTCGGGCGATGTATTCCAAATATTCTGTCTCCTCAAAAGGAATCCAACAATGTCGATGGCACGTCAATTGGACCTCCAGAGCTCAAGATATAAGGGTTTGCGCTCCGAGGGCCCGGTTGGTTTCATGTACGAACCAACCCGGCCGATCCCAAAGTTCTCTGAAACCTTGAGTGAGGTATACCAAAAATACCTTCTCAATCCAATGATCACATCGCAACTGACGTTGCATCGATCGGAGGCCAGTAGCTCAAGTTATGGGCAACCGACCGGAAGAGGTTCGGTATTAAGGGGTTCGGGCCCGGTCCGACCCGGCCCGATACCCCCAAGGTCGGCCTGAACCGGGTCGACCTGAACCAGGTCCGGGTCCGCCCTGCTTGGGCGCGGGCTGGCCCAGCGGTGCGGTCTGGGGAACCGGCCAGGGCAGCCGCCCGGCGCGCGGCGTGCTCGCGTACTGGCCAGGGGCTCGGCCGAACGGCAGAGCCGTTTCGGAAGCGGGGGGCGCTGCCCCCACGTGTAGCAACTGCGGACTCTTAATAGGGCTGCTCACGTCCGACGCGGTCAGGGGTTTCGAACCCACGGTTCTTCCACGGTCCGGCCGGCCCACTCCGGCCGGCCGGCTTCTACCGCCATGGGACTAGCTAGGCTGGTCCCCTTGCTCCGACGCCGGCGGCCCAGTGCCGGCTGCCGGTTCCGCTGCTCCGTCGCAGCCCGGAACAGGTCGCGGCCTAGGTTCGTCCGGTATGGCGCAACGGCGCTGTGGCCCCGCTCCGGCCGCAGTGCATTAGTAGTTCTTCGGTGTGGCGCGACGACGTCGCATCTTTGGTTCGTTTTCAACGGCGCGGCGCGACGGCGCCGTGTCTTCTGTTCGTCTTCAACGGCGCGGCGCGAAGGCGCCGCGCTTCTCCCCATTTCCTTATCAAAATTCCGCGTGGTGCTTTGGAACCGTGTTTCCTTGCTCTCCACAACAATATGAACAACTAGTAAGGGGAGGAGTGTCGGCCGTGTTCGTGCAGTCCGAACTCCTCCCGTTATCACGATAACTGGCGGTTCAATGAAAAGGAGAAAGTGACGGGAGATTTCACGAACTAACAAATAATATAAATCCCTACCTCAATGTTGTCGCCGAACGAGCGTTCGTTGCGGAATTAACCGTCACGGAAGGAGAGGATCGCCGCGGAATAAGAGGATCACCATGGAAGAAAAGGTTCGTTGTGGAAGGAACGTCATTGGTATTAGGTGATCTCCGAGGAAGGCGTCTCTCGTCGTCGTCCGCCGTCGGAGGTTGGCGTTCTTCTTTGGCAGTGGTGCATTCTTCGCGTTCTTCGTCGAAGAACGAAAAATCATCTCTTTTTCTCCGAAAATCGTAACACAACACAAACCCAACCAAAATAAAATAAGTTCATCCCTTATTTTATTATCAACATAATAATTTGAAATTCAAAAGATAAGAAACGAACAATTAATTCAATGAATTAATTGTAACGATTTAACCGCCCAATTTAATGAGGAGTTTCTTAACCGAAATAAACGTAAGGTTTGACTTTCATTTAAAAGGGGGGTTGCGGGTGCGTTTCTTAGAAGGAAAGAAATGACGGGGATCGTGCGGGCCCCACCTCAAAAATATCCTACCAAGTGGGTAGGATATGGTGGGTCCAACCATATCCGCCTAACTTAGGTTAAGCCTCTTTAAGTGAAATAAAATAAAGTGTCGGACCACTTTTATTTTATTTCTTAACTTAACCCCAAAAATTAAAAACCACACCCGAGTAAACAAAACTCCGAAAAAGGTGTTTCTAAGAAAAAACTAGCTTTGTGATTCCATCGGTGCCCTCAGAATTCAATTCCGAGCACCGGTTTAAAAGTTAGAAAAACCCACTCATTCGTTCACTGAACGTACCCGAGCTAAACTTCGGAAATTGATTCCGGGCACACCGGACCTCAAAATCAGGCGCCGTCAGAAATTGCGCTCTTTTAAAATACCAATGAAAATTTAGAAAAAAAATTCCTTGAATTTTACAGGTCTTTACATCATACAGGGAAAGTCTACTAGATGAGGCCATCGCTTCCTTTTTCTGAGTAAATAGGATTTGTTAAAGGCTAATATTTATACTAATAATGTGATCACTATTCAATGACTATATTAGTAATGGTCTCAATTCATAACGGAATTTTAAAATCAAAAAATATATAACAAAATATGTGCATATTTTATATAACCATTTTACATAATGATAAATTTAATTATCTCAAGAGGAATTTTTATTAAGAAATGTTTCCCTCGTTACAATATTCCCCTCTTAAAAAAATTATGTCATCACAATTTTATTACATACAAAAAAACAATGAAATATAAACACAACTTCAGGGTTGCTTACCCACCACCATTAAGAATTCCCCAACCCTCATTATCACATTAGTCATGGAGAGAGAGGGTCCACTTAGTGAAACAATACATCAATGGACATTCAAAGTTTACAAAATCTTTATTCCAAGAGGTTTCTTATCCACTTTGATAGTACCGATGGAAAATATGATGCACCTTTTGAAAAAAATTATTTCTAACATATCATTTCAAAACATCACCAAGTACTAGATTTTTGTAAAATAGTCTGACATAGTAAGATTTGATATTTTGAAATGTTGTTTTTATAATATATTGTCTATGTTTCCACAAAGACTAGAAAAAAAACTGTATATATATATATATATATAGTATGCTTAGAGGTCTCCCTCTTCGGTAGAAATTCTAAAATCAAAAAGTGCAACATTATCACTGGATAGGGTGAAATATTAGAAAATAGCTTGATGGTACCTCCCTCGTCTTGAAAGTTGGTAGAGTTGGGAGCTTAATATTTGATCATGGTTGAGCCATAATACCTAATGATTCTATGGTATGGAGGAGGTGTTCGATATGTTGAAGAGTGTCCTGTAAGAATGTTGGACATTCGAAAAGGTTTCGATGCAATTTGATCTTGACTTCGCAATAATTATAGTTATTATGTCCTCCGGAAGGGACAAGAGTGTTGTTTGAGGTTCCTCCCCTTCCATATCGAAACACTCCTTTATCCCACTGATGAAGCATATCAAATTTTGAGTTACCCTATAACATTATAAAATTTTGATATTAAACTACTTTATGTCTAACTATTTTTTATTCCTTAATGAAAAGAAAATTAGGGGTAACACATGAAGTGTAATCCAAAGACAAAAACAGATGACTTGTAAATTACTTTTATTACATTAACTTATGAATATATTGGCTTCAATCTATGTTATCCATGATCTACATCCCAAAATTTATTCATAGTGGGTTTTTTTATTCCCTTAACAATGGTTCATACTAAGATTATGAATTTACCGAACAATATCTCCCAAGAGATTCATAACCAAGAGTGTATAAAGGCCATTTTTCGTGTACCAGGATACTAAGGGTTAATCCCAAAACACCTTGTCAGAGTTTTCACTACAAGGTACATCTATGCTAGATCTACCTCTACATAATCATATCCAGACAGGGATGTATATTTTTGATAAACCACTTACTCCATACTCCCCAAATCATAGTGATGTTATTCTTATACATAGTCTAATATCTAAGGCTTTCACTATGGTTTTCTAATCCTAATACCAAAAATAACTAAACCTATTCTCTGATAACAACTATAACAACCCTACTTTTTAAAATGCACTTAAACATGATTTTTTACATAAAATTCCATTGATACAACATAGAATACCAAGTGGTCTAGTTTATGTTTGGATTAGGAACGTTACATAATAATGTAGAACATAATACACAAAACATCTTTATTGAAAACATCCTTTACATAACCACAACAACCCCTTGTACATTGCATTGCATGGGATAACCTCAGGACATGCATAAGAAAAGGGTGAGATATAAAGCCTAGTAAGGGATTAAAGAAGTCATAAAATGAATAATACAGTGCATTTTAGGCAATAGTAATATCAATAGAGGATAATATAAACATGAACACAAATTCTTGATAAAGCATGATTATAACAATATAAAAATGTGGCAACAACACTTAATATGGTATTAGCATGAGCCAAGGCTCATTTCACATGGAGAATGAGTAAACCCTCATTGTACTTGAATTAGAATGAGTACAACCTAATTTAACTTTAATTATCATGAGAAAAACCGCATTTCACTTAACATATCATGATACAATTCTTAACCCATTGCATTGGAGCGCTATCAGGAAGCACCATTTATAAACATTTCATTTCATGTATAAGTGTGCCAGATGGATAATATAACATGGAATCATTCATCATCGTTTATTCCAAGAAAAAGGGATGTAGAATACATAAATTAATATTTATAATGAATAAGTAAATGTTAATAATGGTGAATACCCTTGATAGAGAAATGGGTATGGTATTCACAACACAAAGACATTGTCTTACAAAATTGTGGTGCAATTTCGGCAGCATAGCAGTGAGACATAGGAATTCAAAAAAATGGTTCATGAGAGAGAAAGAGGTGTCTCATTATATGTACATGAAATTTACTTTATGGTATTCATATTGATACATGTTCCAACACATGTAATGGAATTTAGATTCATAATACAAAAGAATTGCTTGATTGTAAACGAGGAGAGATAAATTCTTTTCAGAATTTCGGCCTAGTAACAGGTGTAAATAGGATGAATTAATGAGAGATAAATAGGTCCCTAATTATTTAAAACACAAGAAGATAAATATAATGGAGGTGTGAAATAATACCCTAACATTTATAATTGAATGTAAAAGGGTTTTACAACATAAATAATCTTGGATAAAAAAAAGAATGGAAGGAATCCTTTACATGGAATTGTGATACCAAATGCTTGGGAGGGGACTGATAGAGGCTTCTTAGTATATTTGGGTGCCTTGGGAGGATTATAGATAGAGGAGTGCAAAATATTTTATTCCACCAAGGGCTTTGAGTGAAGAGGAAGTGGGAGCTTGGGTGAGTTTATATATAAAAAGAGAGGGAATTCTATATTATTCAGGTTTGGGACACCACATATTAAACTAACCAAAACCATAAACCAAACCATCGTTTTTGTCAATGGTTTTTTCCAAAGGGGAGTGGAAAACATTTTTGTATAAGGACAATTCCCTAACTTCTTAAAATAATTGGTTTTCTTATGTGGAGGTGAGTCACACTCACAAGGAAATCAATTTAAAATGTTAAAATGTGATATAAGTCTCGAAGGGTCCCCTAAAGATTGTAAAATAAATCAAAAAAACATAAAATCACATATTTTAATGGGTAAAAATATATTGTACGAAAATAATGTTTATTGTATTTTATTACATCACTATTGGGTCATTATGATGTCATAAAACCCATTATATATATAAACGGTACTTAATTTTTACCCAAAATTCCACTATCTCAGAAAATTATGAACAATTCACCATTGGATAATTTCACCATCCAGATTAAAAATATAATATTCATTTATATAAATAATCTTCTAAATATGTGATTTTTTATTTTTAAAATAAAAAACATCATTTATCGAAAATTCATGGGTTTTGGAATAAATAGCTTTCAATCATTAATAAAAATCATAATTGTATTCATAAAAATTATAAAGTCATTTATAATTAATAAAAATTATTTTAGTAATAATATTTAATTAATGTATTATTAAATTAAAAAATTCATTTATTCTTCAAAATATATTACTTAATTAACTAAAATTGCTATTTTTCCTCTGAAAACTATTGACAAAGTAGAAATAATAAAATGAATGTATATTCATTATTGTACAAAAAAATAAGGCACATAATCATAGTGATAAGGTCTTGTTATATAACCCCTTATAAAACCTACTTTGGACTAACGAGAGAGATGTGCGATGGTGACCGACTCATGGGCTGGCTCTGATAACATCACTTGGGTGGTAATCTCTACCAACATCCACTTCTCCCATAGGCAGTTCCATTCGATCTTAACATGTTGAAGCTCGGACTGTGTTTAGACAAGAGAGAATACCAATGATGCCACCTCCTTTATGTGCTCTATCAAATGGGCTTCATATGGATCATGTCTACTGGATGAGGCCATCACTTCCTTTGTCTAAGTAAATTGGATTTGTTAAATCCCTAAATATATACTAATCATATGATCATTTTTCAAAAACTATGTTATAAATGGTCAAAATTCGTAAGGTTATATTAAAATCCAAAATCATAAAACCAAGGAAGTTCATATTTTATATAACCATTTTACATAATGAGACAATTAATTAGATTAAGATGAATTTTGATTAACAAAAGTTTAGGTCAGTACAGTAGATCTTTGTTCTACAATTTATTCTCAATTTGAAAAGTTTTATATCATAAGGGAGGTGTCCTTTAAGTTTCATCCCAGATTGTCTTTAATGGGATTATCTCATCATACATCTCCCTAAGGATGTATATGCCTCACATGAAAATGACAACACCACCATGTGTCGGATGAAAGGAATTTATCTGTGAATTCCATTGACTCAACTAATTAGGGATGATTACAAAGTTATTGTAAGCATTCGTTTTCTTTTCCTAAACAACATAATAGATATAGACTTCATTCTCCTCATTTTATAATATTAAAAATGTATGGCTTTCCTAGTATTCCCAGATCCACTAGGGACTAAATTCTTTTTTAGAGAAGAAGTCATAACCCTTCATTTTACCCTTGCATCTGATATATCTAGGATGATATGAAAGTCAAGTCGTAACAATGAGGCTTCAATTATTGGAAATTAAGCTTTAGATCTATAGTGTAGCTATTGTGATGCCAGATATAGTGAGTGGGAACTATTACATACTTAATATGACCTCCCTTAGAGGAGTTATTGAAAGAAGGTTGGTTGGTGTACTATACAAACTAGGAGTTCAGGAAGTAACTCTAATCCCCAGGGATAAAGCACCCCAAAATTATATGATTATTCAATACTTGTTAATCACTTTATGGTAACTCACATTGGTATAGTTCCAAATTATTTTCTAGATCTGGGAGAGCAAGGTCATCCAAACTATAGTATTCTATCACAAAAAGGTTGATCGTCTTAGAAGAATGTGAAGCATTTTTTCAGTAAAAGTCCTCAAAGTGTCCATTTAATTTAAATACAAAGAAACAAAGTTCTCCTATTATTTTAGAACATTGAAATCAAAATGTTAAAATTTTTAATTGGATGAATTCAAAAATCTATTAATGTAAAGAACTCAAGAATTAAATTTATCAAGGGTGAACAAGTATCCCTATAGACCTTGACTCTTGCGCAATATCCTCAACTAAAGTTTTCATCTAGGATCCCAATAAATGTGATTCCACAAAACACTATCATCTAAGTGGTTATATAGTAGAATATTATTTGGTAGACCTTCTTAAAAAAAATACATGAACCATTAGGGTGCATGATCTTCACAGTGATTGTGAAAATACTAACCTAGAAAGGAAGGAAAAATGTAAAAAGGATAACGATATTTATAGAAATTGATTGAATGCGCACTAGATGTGAACTATTGAGCTATGCCATTAACCTACACCATAGACTTGTGAACTGAGTATAAGACTTCATCATGTCCCGATGTCTTGTATAGTAGATAAATACAGCTTTCATAATCTTTTCCCTGATATATATCTCGACTAGACCCACTCCTTTCAATCTGATCTAATTCTAAGAGGGGTATTTTAATGACACGTCATTTTTTAGAGGGTAAAAATATTATGTAGATAACATAAACACATTAAATAAGTTAAGAGGCCCTAGGATAATAAAAGGCATTTATCCAAGATAGGATGTATTCACCCCTTCACACAGAAGACCCCCACCCTAAACAACACTAAATTGTAGGCCACCACTACACAAGATACCTATTCTGAACACATGTACCTGATAACTGCATAGGAAACCTCATTTGACTAGGGTATACTATTTTCCTATAAATAGGACCCAAGTTCTCGTTATTTGACCAAATAAAATTATAAGTAGAATCCAAAAACTTTTATCATGAAACCCCTTCACCCAGGTCTCCAAAAAAAATTACTAGGAAGAACTCAATAGTGGTATAATAGATATAATTATGGGGGATAAGTGAGATCAATATCCCTTTAGGGAATGATCATAAGACACATGTACAAGGACCTATTCTCCCTAGTGGGAAACCACTTTCATGAGGCCTCTTCCCTAATCATGGACCTACATGAGCCTCATCCAAGGATGTCTGAGGAGACTTGTTGTGCCTATGATAAGGCCTCTCCAAAACGTTTTCCCATATAGTCTATTTCCCAAGGAATACCCATCATGTGCATGCCTATAACCCATAAAAAAAACCTATTCAGTTCTTCCCTGGCCCTACGTAAGGCACATCTTCCATCTACACCAGGACCTATGTGATCCCCTCCATTTGAGTAATCTTCAAAGAGACAAATAGTAGGACTCCACATCCCTTGGATCCCTTGTCTAAGAGGTACAAATTGGAAACTACCACCAAATCTCTAGATATGAAAAACCATGGATGAAAGAACACCAATGTGTCTCCTATTTGGATTTTTGTTTCTACGGTGAGGGGTTTCTCACAATTTTCCAACCTGATAGTTAGTGTCCTAATGGTTATTGTGGATTTTAATTCCCATAGTAATGACAACCCAAACCCTGGGGGCTGTGTGAGGGAACTCTCACTCATTGAAATGAGATACATTACCAAGTAATTTACTTGTCATCTCTAAGACATAGAGCCTATAGTTCCTGGTGGGGAGGGTGAGGATTAGAGTTTCTTTTCCATTCAACCTGGAATGAGATCTTAATCCCTAGCTGTAGAACCAATTTTAGGAAATACATCCAAGAATAAGCATGTATCCTTTATTACAGGAAGTTTCACCCTTTCTCCTCATCAATCCTCGTGGGCCATATCCACATGAGTAGTCAAACCTGACTATACTGGATACATAATGAGATAGGGAACATGAACATAAAATTCCATTTTTCTTCTCTAATCTCCCACCTCTTCCACCAGAAGAGCAGGATATGCATTTGGTTTGTCGGATCATCCACATCCATTTATTTCCCACATTCAATCGTGACTCATAGAGGACAACCATGACCATGGGATCCACATACCTGGATGACTTTTTTTGGGAAAATGGACTTCCACCAAAAATTCTACTTTTCATTCCATTAGAGTTCCTCTATAGTCTTAGGCCATCATTTTATTGTATCCAATCTCAAGACAAAGTGGATTGTCTTATTTCCCGTATATTTCATTTCCTCTTATTTGTCATGTCAATAAAGACTCATGTGGGATTAGAGGATGACAATGGTCATTACATACACATTATCCAAAACATGTTAGGCCTCATTCCATGTGTATTCCCTAACCAAATGAGGTCATACTCCTCAAGAGTAATCTCGAACCCAACCTAATGGTGTCCTCCTCAGGCGTAATACCCAAATGAAACCAATCCACGTGAATCCTTCTTAGTAGTATTCTCAATCATAACCTCCATTCAATAAGGAAACCATATTAGTAATAAGACTTATCTTTATCATCACATAGAAATATACTCCCTAATGAGAAAAATATTCAGAGGACTTTCAATAGACATAGGTTCTTATTGAAAAATATTTGGGGTTTTATTCCTGTCCAAATGAGATACATAAAAAGCCTCCATTGGTTCCAAACCCAATACCCCAAATCAATCCAATTATCTCCCAACTAAATTATAGGTATGGTCTAATTAAAACTATGAATCCATATGTCGTCCACATTCCCTTGGCCATTTAGGCATAATTCCCATACAAAATTTTGACTAATGAAATTACACTTAGACTTCTTATATGTATGAAATTAAACTAAATGGGTTTCAACTTATCACATGAACTTAAAAAGGAATGATTTATCCCATTAGGTGGAACTGAACTGTGTGGGTTTTTATTCCTTTCACAAGGATACATAAGAAACCCATATCATGGGTTTGATCCCAAAATCAAAACAACTACCATATCCCTAGATGTTGAGAAACTCTAGAGCACCCCATTGTGTCGCTAAAATACTAGAATCTTCATAAAAATGACCAAAATAATATATAACCATTAAATGAGAGGATACCATCAACAGAGAACCCAAAATACATATAGATATCCCCATTTATGAAAAACCACAGATTCATATAGATGATTATAAATTCCCTACATGATAATAATTTATTTTTAATGCTCAGGTGAACCGCATCATAGATGTGAATTAATGAAGGATTCATGAACATATCAAAAATATATAAGAGAGTCCAAAAGTATGAAAAAATAAGCCAATAATAGTGTGACGATCTCGACCTGCCATCCTGTTGACCACTGTGTGTTTTTAAGCACCATTGGTTGGACTCCCCATTGAGTGTCTTCTTTTAGAAAGTAGAAACCTCATGTATATAGAATCGTTGGGTATTTTTGGATCCAAAAATAAACCCAATAAAACCGATTAGAAAATATAGAACTCAACATGTATGGCTACAAACAATTAAATCCCCTAAAATAAACAATATTGCAGAGAGATTTTCATCCTAAACAAGACTATCATAAGTTCAGTGGACCATATACCCTTTTGAGGTCTTAGGTGAATAGATATTTAATTAATTAACAACATTTTACAAATATTTATTATGTTTCTTGTAAGAATACAATATTAAGATATAGATCACCATTCCGGTTGATATGTAATTTGATGTTGAGATAATTATGGTTAATTGAAAAAATGGGTCAATGGATTTTTTTGGAATATACACTAAGTATTATAAAAAACCCTGGGATTTGAAAATTGATTTGTTGACAATGATATTTATGTTATTTTTGGAAAACTTTTGATATTTTTTTGATTAATTATGATTAAAATGATAATTATTAATATGTGTTTTGATATTGTTTGGAGATAAAAGGATAATTTAATTTCTAAGTCCTTAGGATTTACAAATTTTTTGTTTTATAATATATTAATAAATCTCATGATCATTTTTGGTTAGTTATTCCTAGGGACATTGTTATAAATATAAGTAAGATAAAACATAAAGAAATTTAGTTTTAACTAAAGGAGTAATAGTTTGAACAAGTTGTTGAATTGAATGATTAGGGGTTGAAATGATGGAGTCAAATGATAAGACACTTAGGATTTAATTTTCATATTAATATTTCTACCAATTATTAACATAGATTTTTGTTTTAGTGTTTGGTTGGGTATATAATCATGGTAATGAAGCTATGAACGTTATTTCTCTAGAAACTACTACCAAAAACTAAAGTGTCATATTTTTTGTAAATGTTTATAACAAATTAAAATTATAAATATTTATATAATGAGGTGAAAGATGATTTTATTGGTCTTACAAAAGATAGTGAGTTTGACATATAATTGAAAATTAAATATTCGAAATTTATTATCTTATGTATACCCTCATTTATTTTCTATGTAATGGAATTTCAACATGAAAAAATACTTTTCGAGGGGATAGAATGTAAAAAAATGGGTTTATAGACACATTTTTTTAAACTTATAAAATATATTGATCAATTATAATTATGTTATATTAAATTATTTGAACATGAGAATAAAATAATACATAGAATATTTTATCTAAATTAAAATGATATAAAGTCATTGAGTATAATATTTCTAGTTCAATATTTATAGTATATAATTTATTTAAATGAATTTAATTTAGATATTAAATATATAAATATTAATTATAAATAATTTATTTGTAATAAGATAATTTAATTTAGAATGGGAAAAATGAATAATTTTTTTGAAGGTTCCTTTTATTATAAATAATTTTTTAAAAACAATTATAAATTTTTCAAAGATTTTTTACCTTTAAAATGATATCAATAAAATAGTTTTCATATTTAGATCCATATTATGAAAATTAAGTAATATCGTAACTTTTACTATTAGTCATGAAAATGAGTTCCCATCGTAATAGTTAGTAAACATGGTAATGGAAAAAATAATGTCAAAGTGTTAATGTAATGGATAAGGTCATAAAATTTCAAAAAACCATATCATTAAATGAGTGTGTGAAGGTATTATTTACCACCCCATATTTTCTCTTCCATGTAAATTTTATATGCACTTGAATTTAATATTAAATTCCTTTTATATTAATAAATACGTATTTTTAAAAATTTCACCACTCATTTATATATGTTTCAATCCAGCGCTATTTTTAAGTGAAGTACATCAAACTTATAGAGAACCATTAAGATGGTATGGGTGAGTAAGTGGTATATGGTTTTAAAAATTAATTATATTAATGAATTAAACACCCATGTACAGTTATAGTTTTGACTCTTATGTCACTTACTCCCCTATTTTAAACAAATGGTGAAAAAATAATATAATATTTATACGGGTTTTCTTCAACGTGAATGCATAATAATTTATTGTTTTAAATCGATTTGGGAAACAAGGATTATCAAAAATAAAATTGGGTTTACAATATAAGGTTATTTTTTATCGTTTACTCTTATTGATATTTCTAATAACAAGTACAAAGTAAGTTCATGTTAAATACATAAAAATACAATTTAATATCAAATGAATTGTGTTATTTACCTTATAACGATAATACTGTCAATATTTACTCCTCACTATAATGCGAATTATATCTCTAGAATACATCAAATTAAATTTTAATTGTATATATGATATGCATATAAATGATCCTTTTATACTTGAATAAAAATATAATAGAAAATGTGAATTGGTATCTTCTCAACTTATTCTGGATTATTAGATCATGCACAAAATCATTAAATAACGAAACAATCTAGTTCATTTAAAATAGTAAGTTCCTATATGAAATGGAAATACAGAAATCTTATCTTGAAATATTGAAAAATTCAAGAAAGATTAAATGTAATTTTATTATTATTTTCTCTTATATAAATATAACATTTTTTCTAGACTTGATTTATTATAGAAATAAATATCATATTTTTTTCCTTTTGTATCCCTATAATTAGTGAATATAATGTCTTGTAATTTTTGTTTCAAAAATCCTACTTTCTGGGAGGCATTTGAGCTCTCAGGAAAATACTCCCTAAAAAGATTAGAAAATATATTAAACATTGGTTTTGAATATTTTAATTTGATGTCTCAGGTAATCTTGTCATTATCCATCTCAATTAATATCCATAAAATATCCACAAATCATAGCTTGATTTGGTACTCTAGACTATTTTAGTGGTAATTTGGGAATAAAATATCAATAAAGAATATTCAGAATAGATTCTCAAATTTTCATATTTTTTACCAAATATAATATCATATGAATACAGATATTATATGAAAAACATAAAATATCATACTAGATTCTAGATTATAACATGATATGAGTGAATGTCGTATGTGACATGAAAATATCATATACCTAGAATAAATTTCATAAATGGAACCAAAATATCATTTGTCTGTAGTAAATGTTTTTTACAATTCATTGTTGTCCATTTTATTCAACTGGAATGATATTATAATTATTATGGTAAAATAAAATATCTTATGCCCCGCTAAAGTTTCCAATGCCAAGTAGAATGTATCCATTTCTAGTCTTATTAACTTAATTTTTTATTTCTCTATGGAATCATATATCCTTTAAAAATAATCTATGAAAAACTCCACTCAACTCAAAAATTCCTTTCAAACATTCCACAATATTTCCCACTAATGGTCGACAACAATTTTATCTTCATCAAAAATTCAAAATTTACTTTAGCTTCCCCCTTTAGATTTTTTTTAAACCCATGAATCTCATTGAAATCCCACTCTAGAAATTTAATTTCATGGATAAAAGACACAAAATCCCAACATTTGACTTCTCAAAATATGTTAGACGCTAAACCATAGGTTAGAGTATTTTTTAGATAATTACATCTTTAGATGAAAATAAAACTATTGTAAATGTTATAGGATAATCTTACTATTCAATTAAGAAAACTATTCAAATAACTCCGCTATTTCACAAAAAATCATAGCCATAGAACTAAAATAACCCATGGATAGAAAATCACACCTTTACATACCTATAAAAGTGTATGTTCCAAAACATTCAGTTAATGAGTCATTTGATTACATCTCCCCTCTTGAATAAGTAATCCAAGGCTCATTGGGGGGGGGGGTCAAAAAACTTTTAATGATATAAGTGGCACTAAAATTCATGTTCAATCGAAAAAACACAATTATATCATTTAGGATATCCTTTTTGAATATAATTTCCAATTGGACTTTATTAGGAATAAATTCATGCTTCATTGTACCATGAACATCCTCTACTTAATGAAATTAAATATGAAATCTATATGCTTGTTCATTGAGTGTTTCGTAGAATTTTTAATTAGTTCCAGATATCATTGATTATCACAATTTATTCTAAGAGGTTTTTTAACATTCACCATCAAATCATTCAGCAAATCCATCCAAATCATTTGAATAAGAAAAATAGAAATGATAACATATTAGGCCTTTATAATACTTAGTGTAACTAAATTCTATTTCTTATAGTTCCAAAAATAAGTTTATCTCCCAAATTGGAAATTATACATGAAGATATCCTTTTATCATCACAATCACCTACCCAATATGCATCAATATGCCCAGAAAGATTCCAATTTTTACCTTTTTTTATAGAATTCAATATTTTATAGTCCCACTAATATATCATAGGACTATTTTAGTTGCCATAATATTAGACCTATCTGGGTTTCTATGATATCTAACACAAATAGTTACAATAAATAATATATCTGGTCTTGATGGTGTATGATAAATTAGGCTTCTAATCAGTTTTCTAAATTCTTTTTGATTTACACACTCACCTTTATCATCCTTAAATAATTTTATTACCACTTTTTTTGTAGATACTATCATTTACTTCACTAGATTTAAATTCATCAATAATCCTCTAGAGTACTTATCTTTAGATATGAATATAAAACATTATCCTTGATTTACTAATAAACCCATGAATAATCATAGCTCACTAAACATGTAAATTTAAAATTTAAAAATATTTTTTGGGAAAATTTCTTACATAAACATTATTGATCATGTGAAAAGATAATTTCATCAATATAAACAACAAAAATGAGAATTCCTATTTCAATTTCATTGATATATTGGTTTTTCTGACCTTGGCCATAATTAATAACTACCCTTTTATGTAGTTATCAATTCATGTTTACCAGGCCCTTGGGACCGGTCATATAACCTAAAATTCCTTCTTTAATTTTCACACCATTGAGCCCGCATTATCGAGCACAGAAACATTTGGATGCATAATATACATCTATTCTTTAAGATCTCTATTCAAAAATGAATATTTGACATCCAGTAAATAACTTTTTAATTTCTTATATGCTTCACCCATAAGAAACATTATTATGGAATCCAAAAATGAAACTATAGAAAATGAATCCCTAAAATCCACTCCATTATCTTAAGAATAACCATAATAATAATTTGTATCCTAGTTTCAATAAACATTGTGCTTATCATTGAAAAAGTTTGTGAAAACCCATTTTGTTCCAATAATATAATTATATTGGGTAATGGGACAAGATCACATTTAGTATACATTTAAATTAGATTCAACTCATCATCTAAAGTCTCATAACAATATTTATATTAAAAATATTTATCCTATGAATGAGGCTCAATATGAGAGAATAAATCTATTTGGTTCTCACATTGTAGTACCCCCTAGTATGTTAAGGTGATGATTGATTTCCAATCATATTCTGTAGATCCACATAGTTCTTTATCTTATGATACCTTTTTCAATCATATGACCTTCTTCATCATTAATAGTTTTTATGCCAATTTCAATCATCAGTAGTTAAGTACTAGGCTATTCAGTTATGAATTCATCTCAAAACTACCCATAGTTTCTAGAAAAATATCCAAAATATTCTACCTATATAAGAAAAATTAAGAGTTTATTTTTAATTATTCTGACATCACAATAGTAAACTAAATTTTTAATATTTTTCCAATCATTATTACCCCTTTCCAAAAGCTAGGTATCCCAAAAAGATACCAGAACTACCATTATACTCAAACCTTCACAACATTTAATTCTTGATTTTTATTATACTAAAACTAAAAAATATTCTAAAATTATACATTATATTCTTCCATTTATATCAAATATAATTGTATGTTATGTTAAAATTCGGTATAATAAAACACATATTTAGAATATTGATGACTGTATAAATTTCTTTTCAATAATTAAAATTTTAGATCCCATGTTCTTCTTACATTATTATACGCATCTCATCTATGGAAATGTCCTTTCTCTCAAAAAATAATTTTTGTTTCGCTGTATATGGTGAACTATACTGATGCCTTATTCCATGTTTTTTTAATATATGATTTGATTTTTCAGCATCTATACTCTATATCGCTATTATATTTGAACTTCTTGATGTACACCTCCAATTCATTATTAAATGTTCTTCTAATGGTTTTAATCATTTCAATAACCTCATAATTTTTTTAATCATCACATTGGTCATTCTACTGTAACCATTCCTAGACGTGATGAAATAAATGTCACCTTGATGGGAATTATTTCTCAAGGGTCTATATAATTCAGAGTGTATAAACTCATGAGTCATTGTGGTTTGAATTTCAACACATTAATGCATCACTTGAGTAATCATTAATATCTAGAGTGTATCATAAATATATTATCTTCCTCTATTATGATGAGGAAATCCCCTCACCACATCTACATTTGAAATATTTTCCAATATCTTCTAAAAAATATGAACCGACCTTATATACCATAGTTTATATTCAAATATTTAACTTAGTTACTAATAATTTTTTATATACCCAATATTAAAATGATTTCAATTAGTTCTGTATACTAATGTGATAATCATACATACATTTATCGCCATGATGTGAAATGTGTTTCTCCTAAAATTTACTCATTAATAATATCAAACATCTTACTCACACTCAGTAGAATATGAATTATCCCATCAAAAAACAAAACATATTTTAATTTTGATTCATTATCCTCATTTTAAACTATTACAATACCAATCACATTTGAAGAGATTAAATTACTAAATGATATAGAACTACCATCATTTTCCTCTACATATTTTAGGATTTTTCTATAGTCATGTGCGATGGAAATCTATTGTCAATGATCTATCATTTTCTCCCTTTATATGCTTTGTGGGCCACTTCAATCATAAGTGACTTCTCATCATTGGTTTTCTACATCATATCTCATTATATATCTATTTATTATTAATAAAAAATAATAATGTTCATAAATTATTCTTCATGTTGACCTTGTTTTTCACATATTCCATATATTCTCTCAATCCCTTCAAACCCATTTTGGTTTGAAACAACATAGGAATTCTCATTTTATGTTTCTCTCCTCACAAGTTTGTTTTATTCGCTATCTGAGTAGATCCCCCTAAATTTTGTCCGTATTTTATTCCAAAGGAGATAAATTTTATAACATAAATCATTCTATTTATAACTAATGGTGATACCACACCTGTGGTATCCCCTAAAATCAGATCATCTATATATTTTTTGAGTCTATCTTTTTAAATAATTTAGTTTTTTAAAGAAATATAAGCCTCATTCTATCTAGATTATTAAAAATCAATTCTATTTTTATTTACTCTAAAATAAATTATCTTTAGTAGGTTTTTTATGGGAATTTTATCAACCCAAGTATTCCCATAATTTCATGTAGGACCAGTACATTTAATTAAAATAATTTTGAAAATATTTAGACACACAATGTATATGTTTTTCCATTAATGATGTACAAAGCTTTTAAAAATTATGTACCGTATTTATTATAACATCAAAAAACATTTAAAAGTAAATATTCATTTATCCAAGGGTAATTTCAGATTTAGGACATTATTATTCTTCCTAGATAAAAAATTATTCTTAAAAATATCACATCTTCTCAAATTCTTTTATATTTCTTTCCATCTTAGTATCATTTATTTTGAGAATTATTATTTCCAAAATATATTCATTCACATTATTTTGAAACTCATTTTTAACATTATTCACATTGTGGATATACTTTATAGTTTATTTTTACACCCTTTTTAGTTGTGAACTTCATTCAATATAAACTCTAGGTTTTTCCCCTACAAGTGAACTTTATAGTATTCATCTTCTTCCTCTTATTTATCATTTATTGAGCTATATACGTTATATTAATCAAGTTTCAAAATGTTATTCTATCGTATAAAATTATATTCCATTGATTTTTTACTTGAGCATGATTTTTATTTTTTCTATCTTTATTTCAAATTGATTTTATTTTTCTTTTACATCATCCTTAATCTATTATCATATTATCTATTGCATTTACCATATTTACATTGAAAATTTCATTAAAATTTATCTTCAAATTCTTTATCCTATTATTTTATATTTTTCTTATCCCTTGTATATTATATAGAATAATTTAAAATTCCTCCACATTTAAATCATATAAGTGGAATATCACATTTATATATTCCCTTTTCCATTTTTGAGGAATTTAGGAATGAGAGCCAGGATTTTCTCATGATTTTGAACACTTTAAACATCATTATCTGAGTCATAGGGGGAATTATTTTATATACCTTTGATCATAAATATATTTTATAGATTTAATGTTTATCCCCTCATTAGAATATTTCTTAAAAATATTTCTTTGAATCATCTATTAATTCAAAATCATGTTGGGAAACTACTCATGTGAAATATCTCCCCTATTTATAATTTTTGGAATATTTTTGTTCAATATATGTAGAAACATTCTCATTAATTTTTTGAAAATTTTAGAATCTTCCATTATGTTACCAAACACGCTGATATGATGAACTATTCTATTTATCCTGGTGAAATAGTAATCAATGGTTTTATCCTCAATCATATGTTGTCTTCAAATATATACCGATAAAGCTATAATTTTGTCTCATTGACCTTATTGTTTCTTTTATACGTGTTCAGAATATTATATCACATTTCTTTGATTTTTCACAATCCAATCACCTTATTGTAAAAATATTTCTTCTAAATAATATAATATTGAATTCATAGACTTCCCATAATTCTCTATGTTTATCTTTAATAAAATAAAATATATTTATCTCTTTAAAAAAGTTAAAAATCCCACATTAAGAACATCACTCACTTAATGTTCTTATGAAATTAGATAAATAATAATTTTATATTTCTAATAATGTAATTTATTAGCATAAACAAGTAAAATCCTTTTCTAGTCATAAAACAATGAAATTCAACAACTAAATTGAGAATGAGTATAATCACATGGATTTAATCTCAATCTAAGACACCTTAATGTACCCATATTAAATAGTGTTCACTAATAGGTGGTGAATCAATTATTATTATTTAAAAAAATCGTTACCTAGTAGAACCCTAATAACATATTAGAGTTCTGATCTGTCCTTAATACCATATATCACTTGTATGAAAAAAAATCAAATGATGGAAAACAACACACTAACATTTTATAAGGATGAGCATCAATGTGAGTATAAAATCCTTGCTTGGTTCTATTAGAGTTCTTAAACTATGATTATCACTAAAATAAATGTGATTAAAATATTGGGGAATTATACATCCTTGAATATTGTGTGGATTTCTAATGTATTGTACAATGTAAGGGATTCTAGTATCCTTGAACATTAATTGCAACAAAAAATGAATGGTGTTGATTAACCCAGTTCCATTATCATTTGAATGATTCATCCTCACACATGGGTGAATAAAATCATTATAGTTCTTAAATGTTCCATTTAATGAAATATAAGTGCTATATAAAAATGATTCTCAACTTCCATGATATAAAAAACAATTAATCCTTGTTGATCTCTTATCATATTATTCATAATGAATAAATCATCCATATGATAATTAATGCAAGAAACAAGTTTATTATTTTTTAGAAGAAGGTGCTTTGGGGAAAAGGTTGTATAATCATTCTTATTTGACCTATTTAGAAATTTTATATTGGGTTAATTTCCTTATATTCTACTTTTTCATTACATTTTTACAATAGATTATCAATGTCTTATCAATTAATGATCAAAAAATTTCTTCTATTGTTTTTATTTTTAAATTTCTACAATGAATATGATTAATTTTTTCCATGAAAACATGAAATTCTATATTTCTCGAATGCACTAGAACTCCTGGTAATAAGCACACTAAATATTTACAATAATTATCAAGAAATGTAATTATGAATATTTGATGTTGAAATATCCATTAATTTTTTATATGTAATCTCTTATTTATTTTCCATTGTTAATTCCATGTTTTTTTTGAATTGTTGTTCCAAAAAAATTAGTGATATTTTTAACTTAAACATTCAACAACACAATGTCAGAATTAGTTCTTCAGTTCTTTCCCTAAAGTACAAATTCAAAAAAGGATATATATCATATAATGTAATTTAAATATTTTGTGATATAATCAATAACCATAAACTCCAATTGAATATATTAAATGGTTGAAGAAATATCATACACAAAATGTATATATTATATAAAATAAAAAAATATCATTCATATTGAGTGAATTTCTTATAAAATTCATCGTTTTCAATTTTCTTTGGGTCAAATGATAATATAAGTATTATAGGATGACACAAAATATTAATCCTAGATCATATATATTATTCATAAAAATAGATAGACATATTCTAATGTTTTACCACCTATATAAAATTCCATAAGAGTGGGGGAGAATTAGGGTATGAAAGATTAAAAAATTGTCACTTTGGATCATGTTTCGTCTTTAAAAAAATACTCATCTCTCTCCTTCCCAAAGGATAGAATATTACGTGAATTAAATAATGAATAAGACATTATATTTTTACTTGGTTCATCCTCACAGGGCTATATCTAAGAAGCATAAATAGGAAATGTGCCTATGTACCAAAATATACTAATGCTCGATACTAATACAAGGTTTAGAGTAGACTAATTGTCCCTCCTGGTTTAGAACAAATCACAATTTGAAAGCTAACTACTCTTTCAATTAAATTGTTCTCACTGCTCCTTCCAATGATTC
Source organism: Viscum album (assembly GCA_963277665.1). Classification (NCBI taxonomy): domain Eukaryota; kingdom Viridiplantae; phylum Streptophyta; class Magnoliopsida; order Santalales; family Viscaceae; genus Viscum; species Viscum album. The sequence continues at coordinate 1,870,263,881 of OY728119.1, read as the reverse complement.
TTGATATTATAACATGTGTAAATATTTTTTACACCACATCTAGTGCAACACTAAATTCAATCTTAATCCACTTGATGAATATCACTTTTCCACATAATTAATTTGAAATGTCTTCTAGTTCACAAAGATAACTACCTTCGCGAAGCTCACTTCCTTTAACGATACTCACAACCTTCAAAGAATCTCACAAAATTTTCAAATATTAATACTTTTATGAAAATCATATATCCCTTGGGAGTCTCACTCCATTAATGATGATCACTTATCATTCATGAACTCCCATTCTCTGTGAAACTGATGATCTTATGAAAACCTTCATGAAAGAAAAGTCTTTCATGAATCAACTTCAATAATTTTGAGCCTTTCAATTTTCATTAAGATATTCTTGTTCAAATGACAGGGTATATTCATATTTATAGATATTTACACCCTTTTACAAATCTTTTAATCTCACCAGTGCCTTTTTGTGAGGCTTCCTATTATTTTTCATAAACCTCATTGACATTACGAAGCTTCAGGGAAATTTTCCCATTCACAAAAATTTTCATAGTTTGGTAGATTATTCATAAACCCTTCATGATCATCCTTATTTTGTTAATTACCATTCCTTCATGAAACACCTATCATTTATTATGAATCAGTCCTTTATGATACATCAACCCATTATTAAAATCATGTACTTTCCATATTTTTTTAATAATTCATGGAAATACAAATTTCATGATGCTTATGATGTCCTCTAAATTTTAGACTCCAAAATTTTGGTAAACACTCTGAAATGGATTCACCTTGTATACCAAACATTCTATACCACCTCCATAGAATCATTTCATTTTTCATTTAGATTTTTCAAAAAACCTAGCTAATAACCATACTGGAACACCACAACTAACATTGTCCACCTTTTTTATCCGCAAACACAATCAACCCCATCGCACTACAATGTTACATTTCGGTGTTACTGTTCACAAAATTTTATATAAAAAACTAAATTTCTCCAATAAGACAGAAAATCACTAGATTTGTGTCTTATTCCAACTCCACTCAACTTAAAAACACATCTCAACCATTTCTAAAAACATCTCACTAACAGTTAGCAAAAAATAAAACTACTTCAACAATTCTTAAGTGAGATTAATGTAGAGACACATAATGTTCAAATTTATATCCATAATATACCATAATCCCATCCCTCATAATACTATATATTTTTCCCCGATTCTTAATAGGATTACCAAATCCTTCAAAACCAAGAAGGATTATATGAAAAGATGTTATTTATTATTTATAAGTAATGACTTATTATCATTATTTTTCATAGAATTTCATCATATATATCAAATTTAATTTTACTTTTAACTTTAACAATATGTTTTTTTAAATCATTAATATTTTGTAAAAGTGATAATATTAATGTAAAATAATGTGCTCTTAGGTATCTAGTCGCTATAACATATTCTTGTTTTGGTATTTTACTACCTATAGGAATGATGTTATAATGTTTAAATAATTAATAAATAATAAAAACTAATCACACGTAATATATAAAATTAATATGTAAATATTTTATATTGTTATTGAATGGTGATACTGAAATTTAACTCGTTTTTAACATAAAACATTTTATTCGTTACATATTGTCCATACAAGTGTTTATGGATTTTATTTCTAGTAAGTGTACTAAAAAATTGATGTTATAATCCTAAAACTAGAAAAATCATTATGGATATTCTAATCTAGTACATTGACTATTCTCTAGTTGATTAACTCATGAGCTTGGAGTGATAATCAAAACCACTTTACTGAAATTGATAAGAAACGGTTGAAAATATTGACAACTGATGATAAATATTTACTAAAAGTATTGAATAACTATGTAATAAATGAATATAAATGAATACAATAGATGGTAATACACATGGATACGTTTATAATATAAATTATTAATGAGTCTTGGTTTGTATTAAATATGTGAGGGTGCAAGTGAAAATGAATGAATTCATGGAATGTGTTTTAGTCTGAAATTTCCTTCTTTTAGACAAGTTTCATATTATAAAATTATTTTAATTTGAATGCTTTATATTTTTACCCATTGAAATATTATATCATGAACCTATTTTTATTCATCGTATTCATATTTTCAATTAATGTTCTATCTGGAATGATCTTTAAAATAAAATTTTACCAAAGATTTTAGGGATTACATTCTAATATCACATTGAATTTGAGTTTTTTATCCTAATACATATTTTATAAAATTATATTTTCATTATATTTATAAAACGATATAGTTTTATCTCCAAAATTCATATATAGTGTTTTACATGACATATTATTATTTAACAATCTTTTGGTTTGAAATTCTACTAAAAGGATGGTTGTACTTGGAATTTACCATATCTCTTTTTTATTATTTAGAAATCATTCTACTCCATTTCCATATACATTATAGTATTTCAAAAATAATTTTCCATCTACTTCAATTTTTTCATTATTTCATTTTACACTATCTTTTACATTCATACAAATTTTTAATAATAGAATATTTTTACTGATTTCTATAGTGTTCGTTATTGTAATATCATTGTGGATGTGTGAGAAGTGCCTATTTTTAATATTTTCTTAATGATTTATATTTCCATAAAATATTTTCATTACTAATTATTATCCTTCTTTCCATGTTTTCTTAGTTTTCAATAGTAATCTATATTTCAAATGTTTTCTCAATTCCTTGTTTTAGAAAAAATATGTTTAATGTTATATATGAATAAATTAATTTATTTAATTCCATTTATATTTATTTTTATCTTCCACAATTTATTTATTTTCAGAAAATAATTTATTTTTATGGATTATATATTTGGAATTATTTTGAAATTATTTTTTTGGATGTCCTATTTTAATCAATTGAAATGTTTTTTATGTGATTAATATTTTTCTTTTTTTAAATCATGTTAAAAATATATTAATGAAAATAATAGTTATAATTTAACCAAAATTTTCCTAATAAAATATAAAATATTTTTTTTAAAGATGTGTTTCATGTATTTCACTCTAAATAATTTTATTTTTTTGTTCATTTGGGATATTTAACTTGTGGTCTCAAATAATTAAATTCTTAATCCATTCTTATGTGATTGAGTATGAAAGACTTTTGTGACTCATATTCTTATAAATGTATTCTTCATTTCATTCAACATCCCTTAATTTTTCACTCACATCACTGAGAATATACTATAATTAATACTCAATATTCTTTTTTCTAGATGTATTATGATAATGATTTATTTATTTTCATATGAATCCATTTATTTCTAATTGTATAGTTATGCTATGATAAAAATATGGATTTTTTCATGTTCATGTGAAACAAATATATATGATTTATTATTATGTGATTGGTGGATCTATTATGTAGCTCCAATTCATTAGGTAAAGGTGTATATATCTTGAAAAGACAAGTAAGGGAATAGGGAGTGAACCTATTCCACTACAGGACAATCCAATATGTCTAGGAAAATGTGGGGTGAACCCAATCCACCAAGGGACTCTATCCATTATCTAATTAATGTCTTAGTGGTGAGCCTCTATAAAGGAATTGATATCCTCTTCTTATGTTTATGCCACACTCTTATACCAAATTCTAATGCCTATTTTATATTCATAAGGATTAATATTATTATCTTAGGACCTAATAAATTTATTTAAAGCCTTATTATATGACTCATATTTTATGATAAATTTTTTGGGCAAAAATCTCAAATATAATGTCAGTGAATTTTTATTTTGTTTTCTACCAATATGAATAAATTATTCTCACTTTTGATAATCTATTGATATCTTATATATTAAACATTAATTGGAATTTTTGTTCACCCTTTCTTTTGTTTCCATAATCCCATGTTGTAAAGTAGAGTATTACATATTATATTTCTAGAAGAGTTTGATGTGTAGAATATTTTGTGGGATATTCTGAAAACATTATATAATATAATTAATTCTCAGTTTAGTGGAATTTGTTTCAATTTTATTGGAAATATATGGTTTTTTTAGTTAATTCTATTTCTTAATTCTCTATAACTATAAACCTAAATGAACATCAGTGTGTATATGGGTCATTTTTTAGGTATATTTTAATTCTTGTTTGTTAAATTGGGTTCACATCTATAGGTACCTAATCTAGCATGTGAAGAATATATTTTTTATATTGGATCAGGGTATGTGGGTATGTGTAATCTCAAATATTCCCTTATAATCCTATTAAATAAGTGAAATAAATTATAAATATAGCATAATATATTAATTATGTTTTGAAAAATTAAATATAATACATCATTTAAACATGAGGAAGAGCTCATATGTGTAAAATAAATATTTCGAATGAAAAGTCTGTGAATGAATATTTCCCTTAAAAATGTCATATTCGATGTTATAGTAATCAATAAGAGATGAATGTGAAAAAATTATATAAATAGTAAAATTAAATCCCGAATATGACAAATGCGAATATAAATTCCATGTATATAAAAATTCCCTAAATTTAAATTTGGAAAATGATTATAGCTATTTATAATAGTTGAAAAAGAGTCTGTTTTCATTTACCCCCTCCATCTATAAATCTTATCTAACCCCATATAAAATATTTATATAAATCATATCACCTATTATAGAAACAATTTCAGAATTATTACATTTAATATTAATATAATATATCCTTTTATTAGAAATATAATTATTTGATATAGTTTATTTTTATCATCATATTTGAGTAGTTTTTATTTCTTTATACTAGTTTTGTTATTGAAATTTTTACCATCATTATTCGCTTTTTATTACAATATATAAATAAATTTAATTATAGTGGACAAGTAATGTTAATATTATTTATAAATTTTAATGTTCATTTGAGGAATTCTACTGGTGTGGTTTATAAGAATAACATTCAGAACATACATTTTTCAAGTAACATTAATAATAACAATATGTAATAATATAATTACCATTCATTTGAGTTCCTCTATTTCAAAATCATAATCGTGACATAAATTTATTATTAATATAACTTATTAATAGTATTAATGTATTTATACATATCCACTACAAATAGAATGACGATGGCATCGAAATGTTCATGTAGGGTTTTAATCAAACCTAAATGAGATCATGTTTTTTAAACTATTGAGAAATTGTTTTAACTTATATGATTGTAATATAATTTTTAATGAATGTGGAAATGGTATATATAACATAAATATTCCATTTAAATATTTCATTTATAAAAATTGAATTTTTTTGTAGGGTTTTATGAGAATCAAGAATACAATGTGAAGGATGATCAACATAATGATACTTTTAGGGATAGAAATATGTATAGTGGTAAATGTGAAGGAATTTTATGTATTGTTAATCAAAAGGTGAATAAAGAAAACAATAGAAAGAATATCAAGAAAATATTTAAAATATTTTGATGGAGAATGTGAAATAATGAAATATAAATTATAGAATGATGGAAGCCCACCTTTATGGATAATAAAATCAACCCATAAATTCACATAGTGGTGAAGAAGAAAAAGTTATTATTAATTAATTGAATAGTGATGAGTAGAAACCAAAATAGTTTCAACATATAATGAGCTCATGGTGTGTTTAAAAAAAATTATATACTCAAAAAAAATATTGTACATACAGAATGATTAATTAGAAAACCCCTTTACTAATCAACAGATAAATGCATTATAGAGATAGAGATTGAGTTTAAATAAATGATAGATTATTTCAATGAAACTATGGAATTAGGAGATAAAATTATTTAAATTATCACTGAAAATATAATTTCCATTAAATGAGGTGGAGGAATATATGGAAAATCATATGGGGGATAAATATTCCTTATGAAAATACAAAGTTTTAGCATTCAAAAATTCATTAAATGAGGTGTATGAAAAATCCAAAACAATATTGATGGAGACAAAAAAAGGAAGTATAGGTATTTTCTTATAGTACAATGAATAGTTTTTTGGACACATGGTATTATAATTCTAGTGGTGGAATCCCTGATAAGGGAATGAAGAAGGCGACCCCATCACCATAAAAAGAAAATACATTCACTTCTATATTTGATGATGGTGATAAATATTCTACATTAAAATAGGTATGTAATGAAAATAATTTATAGGAAAATACTAAGGAAAATCCATGGTATATGATTATACCATTAGGATGGAGATTTTTTAGAATAATAAGTAGAAATAAAATCTAAAGGAAACATAAGAAGAATATTCTGGAAAATATATTTTCTAATTGTGGAGATTTTTCATTGAATGAAAATACTGGTGATGTGGAGTATATATGTATATATAATATATGTTATGACATAATTTTTCACTTACACATTCTATGATAGTTAAATGATTAAATGGGGATACATATTAAGCTGTTATAGACCTAATAAGGTAATATTCCATGGATAAAATGAAATTGAAAAGAAAACTATTAATTTTTGTATGGATACATGTTGTAATTATGATTAAACTGGACACACCACCATCAAATGTGTTATCATGATATTGTAATTGATGATAAAAAATTAAAATTATAAATTTATCAAGAGAATGAATAATAAAGTAAATGGAAGAATGTTTAAGGTGGATCAATATAAAGGATGTAGGGAAACCTTATATACCTTATAGTGACTATTCATCTCAAATGATTATAAATAATATCCTAAAAGATTTAAAACATAGATAAAGAGGCAATTTTACCATTTAAAATGATGAATAACTCAATGTTCATAGAATTAAAAATAATTATGTTGTTAAAAATAAATCTAGTGATGTTCTCATTGTCAACTGGTCGAAGATCAACCTATTAATGGTTTCTCATGTTTTTGATGATGAGAATGATGTGATATTTTTAAATAATGATGGTCTCATATAGATAAAGAAGGATATAAAATAATGTTAAAGGGGAGTCAATAAAATTGAATATTATTATTGATTTATTATAATAAATTTTATATAGTATAAGCATAAATAATAAAAAGAATATTTAGAATAGAATATTTTTCTATTTAGGGTGAACGGATATGGATAAGCTTATCAGGCATGATGATTTGAGAAAATATAAATTCATCAATTATAATGAATCAACAGATAGGTAACATTTCAAAAAGGAAATATATAGAATGATTATTATATGTTTTGGAAAATCCAAATAAAGACACCACATGAATTATTACACTTATATTTTCATGTAAGGATGGACATGAAGTTAACTAAGAGATATAAGTATTTATTGGTTTTTTTCATTTGTATTTATATTTATATTTATATTTTATATTAACTAAACAAAAATTTCGTTATAGTTTTAAACACTTTTAATTAATTATTGAGAACCAAATAGGGAATGTCATCCAAATTGTCTGGTCCAAAATTTTATCCAAATATAATAATGAATATATTATGTTATAAATTTAGATTCATGGAATAATACATGAATATAGTGCATTATAAAGACCTCATAAAATATAGAGTAATAAAGAAAATTAATATAAGCCTAGCGGATAGGGGAAGAATAATTTTATAAGATCATGGAACATTAAAATTATATAGATGAAAAAAATCACATGTGTGACTATATTTATTATTAATTTGTTCATTATCCAACCAAATTTATTAAATACAATATATGAGTTATATTTTGGTATTAATGAAATATTATAAGACATAAAGGTTTCCAAAAATCCATGTTATATCGCGATTAAAATATATCATTTTGGAATATTCTATAAGAGAGGTGAAGAAGTAAAATTTAGTTGCAAAAGGCATGATATAATAAGTTTATAATGATATAATAAGAAGCCTGGGAATATTGATAGTATATTTTATTTAATTATATTAGATAATTAAAATTAAACATAAGAATCATTTCTCATTGATGTTAAAACTAAAGGATCTAGAGACATTTAGCAACGTGATACCACTCTATATGATCATACATATTTTCATAAAATTCAAAATGATTATATTAATTCAATTGATGGGGATGTATAGATTAAAATAATTTATAGGTTTCAAATATTTAAGAAACATGTTAAACATAAAATATTCTTAGATAAAACAATAAGGTGGTAAAAACATGAAGAATTTATGGAATTTTCAATCACACCAACATTGTTTCAATCAATGGTCAAAAAAGTGTTGAATATTATATATATCATGAGTAATATGTTAAAAATATTGAAAAATAACAAAAAAATTGAAAAAAAATGGGAATCCGTTTTACATCCCAAAGACAAATATTTGATTTGGAGATAGTAAAATTTTAATATTAATATCAAAGGGAATGTTGAATTAGTTTATAACAATATAGGTATTATTTAAAAATTATGCTCTCAATTTGACGGTATTGATTTTGATTTGAATTTGAATCTAGTTTAAAGTATTAAAATGATCTGAATCGTTGATATGATTTATGATATAAGTAACTAATTTTTTTATAAATGGATAAAAAGTCCAAATTTCTAAATATTAATCTTTAGGAAGAAATATACCTTGAACAAATTGAAAATTTTTATCTTATACAGTGATGTTGCATAAATATTAATGTTAAATAAGTTATTATAAGGGCTAAAAAAGAAACCCATAGCTTGATATTATTTGATTTGAAATTGAATAAGCAGAATTTAATTCATTAATAGAAAAGTATATTAACATATATATATATATATATCAAGGAAGATCAAAAAAACTCACTCATTGTAATTATGAGTGTTGATGAAATAATTTTTACTGAAATACAGAAGAAACATGTAATGAATTTTTAACCAAATGAGGAGCCATTTTTAAATTTCAATGATAGGTTATATGAATTTTTTTATTGGTCAATAAGTTACCTATACATTGTGTTCAGTTTTTACATTAAAGTAAATTAATGATTTTAAATAATGAAAAAATTTTATAATGGTGGAATCAATAGAAATATACACCTTTATAACACTTAGAAATATTATATCCTTAGATGAAGAAGGAATGAGTATAGATTAAATTGGTTATTGAAGGATAATTGGAAGTCTACTATATTTTATTGTGTCAGGACAATATATTATGTTTATGATTACTCTTTGTAAACAATTCTTAAGTAACCAAATGGGGTTTCCTTTTATATAAGTAAAATGGAAAATGTATTAATTAAATGAAACTCAAAATTATGGAATAAGTTATGATGAAAATATATAATTTCATATTTATGGATGTACAAATGTATATTTTGTGAGAGATTCTGAAGATAAAAAGTTCTCTTTTGGAGGTGATTTATTTTTCTAAGGGATACGAGTTTTATCGTACTCCATAAAGAAAAATTCAATCACTTGTAGCTCAATAGAAGATTTATATATTATAGAATCTCCAAAAATAACTCAAATGATGTGGGATAAGTCACTACATGAAGACATAAGGGTTTATGATGCATAACCATTAGTTATCTATTGTAACATCCAAAGTCAAACCAACCTATCAAAAAAATACCAATAAAAGTTTACTCTATTTATATAGGTATCAATTTATCAATGAAAATGTTGAACATGGTGAAAATTCATTATAAAATGTTTCATGTAAAAATAATTTCATAAAAAACCTCATGAATCCATTTTCAAAGGATTCCATTTAACACTTTAGAGTGTTTTGTGTGTATTTAATTCTAAAAAAACCCTATATGTTTTTTTGTTACATTACCCATTTCATTTTGATTTATTTTTTAACAATGGTGTAAATAAAAAAGGGATTTGTTTTTAAAAAAATTTTGAGGATATTATTTATTTTTTAATTAATATTAATGATGGAAATAAGATGAGTTGTTTTCATAATCTAGTGGGAATTTTTTGATCGGGATGTGTTAGGGACTGGAGTTTAGAGAAGTCATCATGTGGTAATTGAACGGTCTAGAGGTCATCACAACCTTAAAAATTCCATTTATATTTTCCTACTCACTAGCATAGTAGAAAGTAGGCTAGATCTGAAGGGAAGGAGGGTGAGGTGATACTAGGTCTTATGTTGAAATAATCTACTGCAAATAGTGTCAAAATGGTGACAAAAAGAAGACAATGTTGTGTGAGAATAAAAATGAATAATGGGATAAATTTTAGTGGTTGTAGGAATAAATTGTGTTGACAAGCATGATTATGTTGAAATAAATAATAATATATATTCAATAAATAACTCAATATAATGACAATTTTATTGAAAAATGGAATCAATAGAACAATAAAAATCTAAGTCACTCACAAAATGAACTCTCACTCATTAGTAAGGACCCATTCAAATATTCATATAATTCAATATCTCAATTAAAACCATAGAAAAAATATTCAATAAATCCTTGTTATTAATTTTCATTGTTCAAAAAATAATAATGAACTAAATTGAAATAATGGAATCCAATAAGAATGCCTTTTTGTTTTGAAGTGGATGACACAAGAACATGAATTTATTTATAAAGATAATTAAATGAATTCCTTAAAAAATATACACGATGCATGTTCAAGGAAATTAAAAACACAAAATGAGGAAAATAATATTGAATAAAAAGAATAATATGGAAGGAGATATATATATTCTGATATATAGTGTTAATGTACATCTCCATCCATTTAAAATCTAATTACAACTTCAGTTAGAGGTCTGGATCGTGATATAGAAATAATATCATGCACGTAGCATCAGAGCTATGTTGTAGATTTATTTGCTTTTCTCTCACCAAAATGTTACTCAATAAATTATTGGAGTCCACATATGTTATCCTTCATGTGCTATTCTATCTTTATTTTATAACTAATATAAATGATCATTTACATAACTTTGGATAAGGTTCAAGCATCATCACCATAGCCTCATTCACTGTACATTTTAACCTCTACTTGTAAATTAAATAGTCCCATTAACTAACTTGAAAGACCCAGATAAAATAGTCAAAACACAAGGAATAATGAATCTTGATGTGTAACCAAACTCGAAAAAATCCATCAAAACTCTAGTTACTTTTTAAATCTTATCCAAAGAATCCACAACATCATTAACATTTATATTGATTAATTTAGAGCCACCTCTCATTCAAATCTCCGATAATTAGTTAAATATACCATCATTTGAATTTTTCAATCCATGTGCCTGGACAACTATAACTTTACTTTAATAATTTTCGAAACTAATCTACCACAACCAAGAACCACTCCCCTATAATTATTCTATAAAATTATTTTAGTAATCTTCGACCAAAATCAATACTAAAAGCCCCATTATTCCAGTAGAATTAAGTTTATTATATTGGAATGGGAGTATCCTTTTCTCAAAATACACTATAATGACACATAATATTGCATCTCCATTATGTGGGTACATATACAAGCAACAAAAAATTATTGCACCCATGATTTTTGTAGAACACAATATGTGTATTCAACTTCAACATTTTCACCACAATATTAAAAAAAATCAACTTCCCTTCTATTTTTCATTATGATCTATTCCATTAGAGACCTGAATTCCCCATCATCAAATTTTTTCAGACTTGAAAACAAGAAGTTAACCAAAAAAACATTTGTCTTGATCAATTACCCAGAAATATGCTCTGATTCTTATTTATCTTTTATAAATGTGCACCATATTTTCTAATCATAACATCATATATTAACACCACAATTAAAATTTGGAGCCTTTGGAAATCCATAACCAAAGTGTATATGGGTTTTCATTTTATGGATTGGGCCTGCCCGAAAGCCCAATTTCAGTTTTAAAAATAAAATTTTATTAATTAATAACATATTCATTTTTAAGGATGTTTCGGTGATTCCAAGCCTCAAACGCGACCCTTGAACCCAGTAGCGCCCCCAACCTCTCTCTACCCTCTTTGGAGCTCTTATACATCGCGATTGAGAGGTAAACGTATTAGGGTTTATAAAATCGGGAAGATTTGAAGAGGTAAATTCCTTCATTCATAACCCCTTCTATTCTTACTCTTTTTCCCCCATTCCAATTCCTACATGACCTTTGCATTCTTGTTAAAATATCCATTAAATTTTTATCTGTTTTAAAATTCATTTTATGGTCGATTTTGGGTCGTTTTCTTCAAGATTGTTTTGGGTAAGTGATTCCTTCTTGGTTTCTTCCTTTTCCCTTAGGGTTTCCTCTCTCTTTCATTGTGTTATAAAATTTAAAGAATTTAGGGTTTGATCCTAGGGTTTCATTTGGTGTATTTGTGGTCATATAGTGTGAGCTAGGTCTGAATTTTTCTTCATTGTGGTGCGGCGGTTGTGTGGTTGACGTTTCGAACCAAGTTTTTAGGGATTTGACACTTTCGGTAGGTGATTCCATGTGTAATCATTTCTTGATGATTTAGTTTTCTTTAATTACATATTATGTATTCTCATAATATTCTGTGTGTGGTGAAAAAAATTTTATGTAGGATTTGGTTAAGAATTTATTTTTATAGTTTCATTTTAGCTGAAAATTTGGTGCTTTTCATGTTTAACCCTTTGGGTTTTGTTTGGGATTGTTTTATAACATATCAATTTGGTTTAATAAATCTTGTTTGGGATGAAAATTATGATTTGGTGGGGTATTGGTGTGCCACTAGGTCTTAAAAAGTTTTTTAAGGGTTTAAGGTGTAAAACATTATTTTACTTCTTGAAAGTGATTTTGAAAATGGGTGTGTTTCATGTGGATCTTTTGTGCTATTGTTTGAGTTGTTTGTAAAACCCATAGGGGTTGTTTAATAAATGTTTTTGGGGCTTAAAATTGTGTTTTAAATTTGTATTGATGTGATTTTTTCCTTGAAATATGGTTTTGAAATGGTTTCTATTTCAAAAGCTTTGGTACACTATTTAGAATTGTTTTATGAAAGTTTTGAGTGGTTTAATGATTTATGTAAGAGGTGAAACCATATTTTAAAACTGTTTTGGATTGTTTATAATTTCAAATGAGCCATTTGAAATGTGAATAGTTCTGTTATGTGATATTTATCATATTTTTAGGGACTTCATAAAATTGTTAAAGGATGTGTTGGATTGTGAAAGTTATGAAAAAAATGTTGTGGGCTATTTTGGTGTGAGTTTGATTTAAAAATTCATTTGAATGAAATGTGGATTTTGTTACTTATGTGATTTTCATGGGGATGTTTGGTTAATGTGTGATGTGGAAGTGTTATCTACATGTGAAAACTATATATCTTGGCTTGTTGAACATGTTGGAGCACAAAGGGAATACCCGCGTATCTAGGTGGGTGGACGTGCACTAGTATGCTAGTGAATCTGTGGGGTTTGACCTCAGTTTCACTTAGAAATATTGACTCTTAAATCTCTAACTAAACTATGATGATGATGATTGGGTACCACTAGGTTATTGGTATGTTCCCTACTAGTTTCTCGTGCACGAGAATGGATATTTGTGATGGTTACTCTCACTGAGATACGAGGTACCTGGGACCCACAGCTAGCTAGTTCCTAGGGGTTATTTCCTATTACTTGTGCTCATTAATTACTTTATACTTACCATCGGCATATGGTACATTTGGCTGAAAAAGTCAGTAGCTTTGGTGTTTATTTTAAAAGTGTTAACCATTTAAAATATCCCACTTGAAAACTGTTTTTATTCAAAGTTGCATCTTTTAGAAATTGTAACTAGCTTTTCATGTTTTTGAAAACATGCATGATTTTCGTCATTAAATGTTTATCACAAGGAATCTCTTAGTGGTGGTATCCTACTTGGATTTCGCTCACACCCTACTTACACCTTTGGGTGTAAGTAGACTTGCTTATTTTATGTCATAGGATTGGGTACAGGTTTTATGCCTTTGGTTCGGGTTTTTAGCGGTCCATCGTGATACAGTGTCGTGGAGATGGCTTCAGGGCGGTGCCTCTATCCATGTGGCGGTTCATGGGTTGTATTTTCTTGGGTTTTACCTTTGTAATAGTGTTCAAACATTGTTTAATATTGTATAATTCAGTTCTTAATTTTTATTAAAAGATGTTTTGGTTTGAAAAATCCAGATTTTATTTCTTGGATTCATTTGTTGTTTTAAGTAAAAAAAATTTGGGTAAATCATTCCCAATTATTATTTTATGATACCCGAACAGTTTTGCGAACCTGTGGGGATCGGGAACGCCCTTCGGGCCTTGGCACGGGCTGGGTTTGGTGATGGTTTGATGGTGACCAGGTCTGGTTCGTGACAAAATGGTATCAGAGGAGGTTCGCTCTCTTTGGGTAATGTTATTTAGGGAAGAGTCAAGATAGAATGGAGATCAGATTGTAGGGACATGGTATTCTAGTTATGGGTAGTGTGCCTGATCACCACACCTCATGGCAGGATTCAACTTTCCAGGGGAAGTCGGTACCTTTCAGTGTCCTTTGGTTTTCTTGGTTTAACAATGATTAAGGGAAATGAAAAGAGAGTTGGGTTAATGGTCTCAGTAAGCTCACAGGGCCTGGAAAGCCATGTGGAGCTAGGGATATTCCCTAGAACACTCTCTGTGATAGTGAAGTGATTGGAATATGGCCTCCAACCATATTTCCAAGTCACCCACTGAAAGTAGTTTCCTCTCGCATTGTCTTTAGTTTTGAAATCATGGAACTTTTGTTTTAAACTGACTTGGTTTTAAGAAGTGTAATGTTTTTGTGAAATGATTTTCAAATATAGAGGGACTGGTTTGATTTATTAAATGGTGGAACTGATTTTTCAGAATTGTTTTGAAATGGAAAATAGTGTGCTTACACCTCTTTTGAAATCAGGAACCATATTGAAGTTGGTTTTGAAAAAGTGTTTCCAATAGAGTTTTCTAAACAATAAAAGGTTGTTTTAATGGGATGAGATGTTTTTAACTTTATGTGAATAACATGAAAGTGAGTTATTTTCAAAATGTTTGTGTCTTTGGGAAAGGTTTTGTAAGATGTGAATTGGTATTTTGATCTTTTTGTTAGTAGTTTTGAGAAAAAGGATGTGTTGGTTGACCATTTTGGTTTTGAAAAGTGGAAAGAATATTTGTTTTAACCTTTGGTATTTCCATGAGTGACCACATGCAAGTGGTTATATGGGATGATGGATGGTTGATGGAATGACTGGATGAGTGTTGGGATGGTTATGAGGAGGGTGCTCGGTGTGGCACAAAAACATGCATGTGTGAGGCCCATGGGGTACCATTGGTGGATACGCTTACTGCAAAACCGTTTGTTTTCAAAGAATTGGGTTTAAAGAAAAACATGTTGTCTTGATTAATAGTTTGGTATGGTTTGTATTATTGGTTTTTGAAAATTTTGATGTAGTGGGATGTTTTGAGTCCAAGAACTCCTTCTATTTGAATTGTGTTTTGGGTTTGTGTTTGGTCGGTAAGATGTGTCGTAGGGACGGTTAGTGGTCTATTTTGAAAAATGTTTTGGGATTCCATTAAGGTGGTTCCCTTCATGTTTTTGGATCTGTTTCGTGGCACGTTTTGACCAATGGACCAGCTTGGTTGGGTCCTTGGGTTCTCTCATTGGATAAGGTACGCCCCCATTAAGGGTTAATGCACAACTGAAGTGCAACCCGTATTGTTTATCCATTGGAAAATCCTTTAGTTGATAAATATAAAGAATATTTTATAGAGCATTATTGATTGAGTCTAAAAACATTAATTTAGTTGATTTTTGGATCCTCTTGTAGTGGGATAGTTCTTGTGGAAGGTTGAAAGAGGCCTTAGTTTCTTAAGTTTCATGATTCATCAAAGGTGGAAGTGTTCTTTGGTTGTTAGTGTGGATGAGTGTCATGATGGTGTCTAAGAGGTCATCTGGGTTCTTCATAGTTTCCTTGAAGCAAGAGTTATTATTAAACAACCAATTTTGAGATTTTGGTCATGATATGATATTGTGTCCACTTTTTGGACTTGTCTATTGTTTAGGGACTTGGAATATGGTCATGTTCCATGTATTGTTTCTATCAATCACAAGGGTCATGTTCGGTGATGCATTATGATGTTGTGTGATCTTTTGACCATAAAGGTGAAGGTCACACAATCCGCTGAGGTTCTATGTTATGTTGGGAGTATGTCACCCTTCTAAAAAACATCAAATCCACTATCTTAGAGGAATGTGTTTATACGTGTCTTTCCCTTCTGTTGTTTCTCGCCCAAAGAAACAAGGTGTGATGTGTGTACTTATTTTGATCCCTTGTTTCAGTGAAATGTTTGGTTTTGCTAAAGTGAGTCATGGAGTGGGTTATGTCTTGATGAACCCATTGGGGTATATAGTGTAGTTGTTTGTGGAATCGAAAGAAGAAGTTCCATATAGTAGTTTCCATAGCCTAACTGTGAGGCCGAAGATGCTTCAATATTTTGAGCTCCAGCCATAGGTCCCGAAGAGAAGATGGCGCGTAGTCCGGGGAAACCCCAGTGTCATTTAAACCCTTGTACAATGTCCAATCCTTAGTATGAAAGATAGGAAGAGTTTAAACCTATGGTGTCATCATATTTGTTCTGTTGTTCCTGTTCGGTGGAAATAGGTGGAGGGTCTTGTACCCATGTCATCACACAATGTTATCCCCTCCCCCTTTAGTTTCCATTGAGTCTTTGGAGAATGGTTGTAAATTTGTCTAGACAAGTTGAGCACACAGTTTTCGCATAGTTAGTTCTAACCATGAACAAAAAAAATAACCATGCAGATATAAGGATCCACATAGTTATTGCACAGTTTCTCAAACTGTGCAGACTAGCCATGTTACCATCCCAACTCATTAATTTTGGGGTCTTTTCATGTCAACTCACATCGGTCAGTTAAGATGGTTGGTTCTTGTGGTGGGAATAACCACCATGGTTATCATGAATATTATTTTGTAAATTTCTAATGGATTTATACCCCTTGTACTAGGGAGTCCGTTTGGGCCTCCCCCTATTAGTGTCTTGATTCTGTCTCTGGAAAAAAAATTAGTTGTCTCTTATGGTGGGGAGCCCATTTGTGTCTCTTCATACGAGTAACCCATATTTTTCCCTGGTCATTTCTGGGAAGTAGGTATTATCATTCAGAGATATTTAACTACCTACATATTTCTTGGGTAAACATTGATATTGGAGAGTTCACAATGGTTTAGTTATAGTAGGGTACGTGTAAACTTGTTTGATGTAGTTGTTTATTTAGGTAAATTGGTTGCGTATTGTTCAGATTGTGTTTAAGGAGTTTTCATTTGGAATAAATCCTGAATGTACTTGATTGTTTTAGTAAAGTGGTGTATGTTTGGTTTGTGAGAGTATTCCTTCCTTCATTCATCACTGGAGGTGTTTTGGCCTTTGGGGGAGAAACCTGGCAAGGAAGTACCTCTTGGTTTCTTAGTTGGGTTTGGTTTTTTCGTTGACCTTACTGTGACTTTCTGGGACAGAAAGTTTTCATGGAGGGGAAAATTTTCACATATATAGATTATTTTAAATGTATTTTTATTTTAATTTCCATAAATGCTTTTTTTGGGGGTTTCCAAGGTTTTATGGAGAATAGATGAGTTTTCATGAATTGGGCCAAACCGTGATCCCAATTCAAAATTTAAAAATAAATTTTGTTTCATTTATAACTTATTCATTTTTAATTTTTTTTCACTCATTCCAACTCCTAAATCTCCTAACCTAATATATTAACACCAAAATTAAAATTTGGAGCCTTTGGAAATCCATAACCAAAGTATATATGGGTTCTTATTTTATGGATTGGGCCTGCCCAAAATCCCAATTCTAGTTTTAAAAATAAAATTTGATTAATTAATAACATATTAATTTTTAAGGCTTTTTCGGTGATTCCAAGCCTAAAACGTGCCCCTTAAACCCAGTAGCGCGCCCAAGCTCTCTCTACCCTCTTTGGAGATCTTATACATCGCTATTGAGAGATAAACGTATTAGGGTTTCTAAAATCATGCAGATTTGAAGAGGTAAATTCCTTCCTTCATAACTCCTTTTATTCTTACTATTTTCCCCCATTCCAAAATCTACATTACCTTCTCATTCTTTTTCAAATATCCATTAAATTTTTATCTGTTTTAAAATTAATATTATGGTCGATTTTGGGTCGTTTGCTTCAGGATTGTTTTGGATAAGTGATTCCTTCTTGGTTTCTTCCATTTCCCTTAGGGTTCCCTCTCTCTTTCATTGTGTTATAAAATTTCCAGAAGTTAGGGTTTGATCCTAGGGTTTAATTTGGTGTATTTGTGGTCAAATATTGTGATCTAGGTCTGAATTTATCTTCCTTGTGGTGCGGCGGTTGTGTGTTTGACGTTTCAAACCATGTTTTGAGGGATTTTACACTTCCGGTAGGTGATTCTTTGTGTAATATGTGGTGCCCAGATCAGTGTGAATCACTGAGAGGGGGAGGGGGTGAATCAGTGATCCCTTAAAACTTTTTACTAATTGATTCCTTATCAATTAAACCTCTATGCCTGGTTAAAGCCTCGATCTTCTCTTCTTGTATCTCTCAGCCTTTCCTCGAGTGATGCAGTAAATGTAAAGGCACAGGACATAAGGATTTACAAGGTTCGGCACCAAAGGCCTACGTCCTTGCCATGTTGGTTATACACCCCAACATGGTTTCTCCATTATAATCTGTTAGTATTACAATGGTCGATACAGCATCCCATTGTATCTCTCCTGAGTCCCACAGGAGGGTCTTTATACTGCGTCGCACAGTGTTACCAGAGTCCCACTGGCCTGCTCCAGAATCCCACTGAAGACTTCTTCCACCCTGAGTCTCACAGGGGGCTTCTCCTGGCTCCTCGAGTCACACGAGTAGCTCTTATCCTTTTTAAGTTCTTCAAGTATCCTCAGAAGCCTGGGATAAAGGCTGCTGGCCTTGCTCTGTACCTCTGCTCACTTGTGATGAACAGGTCTTCTCGTCTTGCTCAGGCTTTATCACCTTCTTCTAAGGATGACCTGGCCTCTCTCTTCAATAATCTTCAACAGCCTCTGGTAAGGTCTGTTGGTCTTGCTCACAGCTTCTAATCACTTCTATTGATCAAGATCTTCTCAATCACTGAAAACTCATACAACTGATATCTCTAACTTCAGTCTGGTCCAGTCTCACTTCAAAACAACTTCATGCACTGAATGCATGGCAACTCTGAATCCTCATGCACTGACTGCATGACCTTCTCAATTTCTTCAAGATCATCTGGTCTTGGTCAACTCAAATGCACACTCACTGATTTGAACTTTGATTACGTGCGCATGTGCATGCATGCATGCATGCGCTTCCCCTTTCCTCTTCTTGGTGCAGTAGACCCACAAAGGGTGTAACACTTTAAGCACACACCAACTTCTCAAACTTCACACACTTTATTCAATTTGTATACAAACTTAGATTGTGTGTTCTACAATAGTGTGAGAGTCCTCTTCTCTTTCTTCTTAGTGTGTACACTTTAGTTTGCACACACACTAAGGTTCGGCCTTGTTGTCTTTTTGCACACACTTGTTTCACTTTGCACACACTTGAGACTTGGCCTATTCTCCTCCTTGCGCACATACAAGGCTACGGCCAACTCATTTAGTCTTAGTTCATTTAAGTGTAAGTCTCGGCCACTTGGTTCTTTGTTCCTCTTGCACACAAAAAGCAAGGGTATATCACTTGTCATACACTCAAGGCAAAGCCTCGGTTCTCCTTGGGCACTAGAGACACAATGGTCTCTGCCTCCCACTTCTTGTGCACACACTGCCCGAACTCCACCTTCAAAATAGGCACGCAAGGGGTGCGGCCTTCCTCTCTTTGCAGCCGCGCAGGGTCACACTGGACAAGGCGTTCAAGGTCCTCGGTGCAAGCGGCGCACAATGGGTAAGCGGCGCGCAAGCACTCGGTGCAAGTGGCTCGGGAGCGCAAGTGCAAAGATACACTCGGCCGCGCAAGCCTCAACAAACCACGGGGGTGCGCAAGATGCTTGCGCCTCGGGTCTTCCTGCCACGCAAGGGATAGGCGCGCAGGGATCTCCTCCTCCTCCTCCTTCTTGTCGCGCAAAGAGGTAGCGCGAAAGGGACTCAGCCACGCAAGTGGTATTTGCGCGGTGGCTTCAAAACTTCGTGAGGCACATACGGCACTCATGGGACTTCGAGTTTTCAACAGATCAGTAGTCTCAATGAGAGCCTCGATCTCTCCTTATATATGCAGAGGGATTCCCCTGTCAATCCGCGTGATAAATCACGAATCACCGACGATTTCGGATCTTCAAGATTTTCTCCAAATCTTGTTTTCCTTCGCTGTTTCACGCGGCTTTATCTTCTTCTTTCATTCCTCCTCGTGCATGCGATTTAGGACGCATGCACAGCCTCTGTTTTGGCCATCCCATGCAAAACACGAACACCACATGGCCTCGGAAACTTCGTTTTTCCTCGGCCTTGTTCGAAATCTTTATTTCGTTGCATGCATGAAACTTTTAATGCATGCATGTGTTCGTTAAGTCGAGAAGAACCTAATGGACACTTTATCTCCTTCAGAGGTGGTCGGGAACTCGAAATCCGGCGTGCGGGTGGCCTCTAGTTCGACGACGGCAAGCGGGGAAGCCTCGGCCGAGCTCGAGGAAGGAGACGCCTCGGAGCCGTCGGATGTGGTGTTGAAAAGATCATCAATGGCCTGGATATGAACGGGAGCGGCGCGATGATATGTGCAGCCGAGATCGGGCGCGCGATCAATCGTGCGGCCAGGATCCGCTCCTGCAGATTTTTCCGTGTCCCACATCTAAACGGAGCGCGGTTTTTCCGCGGTTTATCACCAATCTCCTACCGCAACCCCTCGATTGAACTTCCAACCCTCTCAGTGCCTCCCCGCACCGAGTTCTTCTTGCGGGCGCGCTCTTGCGCCCACCCCTGCCACTCGGGCGCGCCACTGGCGCCCACTATGCATCCTTGAGCGCGCATCCTGGCGCCCATGCTGCGCAGGCTTGACTCCCCTGCATGGCTTCTGCCACCTTGGGTTTGCCCCACGGGTTCCCCCTTGGGCGTGGCGCCTTAGACCCACATGTGCCTTGGGGTTGAACCCTCAAGGTGTCCTTGGCTGGCCAATTTTTTGGCAATGGAATGAATAAGGACTTTGTCAAATACAAAGTTCTCCTATGAGTATAAGCCAAATTCCAAGCCCTTCAAGCCTTCTTCCTCACTTTGTTCATTTGAGAATTCCTCTGTACTTCTTCATGCTCTTCACTTAGGATATGGAATTCTCAAGGATCACTTCATCAATCGAACTCCTGAATCATTTATAATCTTCAATGTTCTTTATTGATCTAATCAGAGATCAATTGGAACTTCTTCAATTCACATGCACTAAGTGATAGTGCATGGACTTCTTCAGCTCACTTCATCCACTTAGAACATGTGAATGGATTATCTTCTAACTCCTCATGCATTTTCACTACAATGCATGGTCTTCTAATCATGTTGTGACTTTGTATCATCTTGATACAAGTTCTTTAAACTTAAAGATCAGGTCAACAATCGTCTGATGTAATGATGCTCCATCATCATTCATTCTTCAAGTGTTGTAACTTAGTATCATCTTGATACAAGTATTGAAACATTAAAATCAGTTCGACAATCGTCTGATATTCATAGAGAATGTTTCAACCACAACATCCTATGTCACTTAGTGAATCTCCTAAGTGACATGCCTCTAAGTACCATGGCCATTCTCCTTCATCACCATCACCATCACATCCTTTTTCATTCACATCTTGACATTCCTTGACATCCATTCATTCCATGACAACATCATGCCTCATTGACAACAAATGCAACACAGTGAATTTCAATCTCCCCCTTTGTATTTGTTGTTAATACACTTCTTCAGCACATATGAATGGGTCAATATGTGTGCCAATATTTTCTCCCCCTTATTGGCAATCAAATGCAAAGGTGTGGTGTGGTTCTCTTCAAAAATATCTCTTCCTCCCTTCGAATAGCATCTTCTTGAAAAGCACTAAGAGATGGATGATGTCACATGTTCTTCTTTAGCAAAGAACCTTTAGTAAATCATCTCTAAGTCTACTTGGGATAACCCGGTGTAGAAAACAATAGTGATGTAACCATGGAACTCAATGTTATACATCATTCACTGTACATGTGAGATCATGCTTCAGGGGTTTGAAATTTTTCAGATATAATAATGAATTTGCTAAATCCTGCACAACTTCACAAAACTCATTAGAAAGTTCCGGTGCAAAGATAAAGCTTCCCCTTTCATCCATTTGACTTCAATCAATACTCCCCCTTTATTGTCATGATGTATACAATTAAGAAACAAGGGATGAAAGTATGATTGGAATACCTTCACTTTTCTCAAGATGGTATTAATCTAAGAATCCCATCTTCTTCAGATTGGCTCCCCCTCAAGGGGTGCACTCCATTCTGTCCAAACCATCCTCCAGTTGAGAATGATCATCATCTTCAATTCCCTGTAATGTTAGCACATGTAAATACAAGTGATTAGGGAATAAGATGGAACCTCCTTGGTTCATCAATGTGAACAAAAAGGTTGAGAATATTCTCTCAACCGAGATGTCCCATTTTCACCATTCTTCACACTTGCACATTTGATCTTCAATGATGTTTGTGCTGGTGTGGATCTCAACACCTCTTTAACTTCTTTTTGTGTGACTCATGTATTTCTAGGTGCCTTCTGAGCACTAGAGTCTCCTGGTGCAATCTTCATTCTTTTGAAGAATCCCTTCTGAGCTGGAATGAATATCATGCATTTATCACTAGTATGTCCAGCTTGATTGCACCTCACACACAGAACTTGATCTTCATGTGAAATCTTTTTCTTTCCTTTTGCCTTAGCAATTCCCAGAACTTCATCTTCAGCTCTTTGCAGATCTTTGGCAAGTTGCAACTGATTTGGCCATATTACTAGTAAGTCACTTGGATGTGTGGCCTCAGCTCTGGATATTCCACATGGTTCCTTCGATGCTTTCAAGCTACCTTTCTTAGGCAACTTGTTTTCAATCAATCCCTTCTGCTTCCTTTGGATTGATCGTCTGTTTGAGTCCAGTCTGCCTCTATTTAATTTCATGGCTTCTTTACAAAGATCCATGATATGTCCTTTCTTTCCACAGTATAAGAATTTCTTCTTGGTGGTCCTTCTGGATGCATCACCCTTCTTGGATTTAGACTCCAAGGTCTTCTCTTCCTTTTCCGTAATCTTCTTTGGAGCATCATCCCTTTTCTTATGCTTGCTTCCCAAGGATTCTTTCTCAGCTAGGTTCTGTGATCTTTTCTTCTTTTTAGCTCTGGATACAGTTGGAGATTGACATGTATCTTTTTGACCACTTTTGAAATCATCCCAGATGTTGTCAAGTAATCCAAATCTATTTGCTGTAAACAGATGTCTCTGGACCTGTGGATGCTGCTTCTTTTCCTCTGGCTTGCTCCCCCTTGGCATGGGCTTCCTTTGTGCTTTGACATTCAGTGGATTGTTCCAACAATCCTTTGCACAGTGCCCATACTTATTACAACACCAACACTGACCCACAAATCTTGACCTCTTCAGTCCTTCTGATTGTTGGGTACTTTTCATGACTTGCTATGTTGTTTCAGGAGAGCATTCTTTCTTCACTGTCTTCATCCATACTTGTTTGGATTCATTCTTCCATCCTGCACTTTTAGTAGAAACACTTTTAGAAGCATGTGTACAAGATGGTATGGATGGTTCCTTCTTTTTAGAAGATGTTTCCCTTTCATTAGAGGATGTCTTTCTTTTAGAATCATCCTTCTCAATGCATACTTGAGTAGCAACATTTCTACTTTCAGCTGACTGGGAGGATTCTGCTTTGGGTGATTGCAGATTTTTCAATATCACCTGTAGTTCGAAGCATTTCATATTGAGGGAGTTCTTCTCATCCTCAATAGTTCATAGCCTTCCTTCCCAGTTTTCTTTCAGCTGTTCTAACTGGTCTTCATGCACCTTCTTCAATTCTAGCAATGAATTGTCAAGCTCCTTCACCATTTTGACTTTGTCTTCGAGTTGAGCATCTCTGACATTCATTGACACTCTGTGCAATTTTTCCAGTGCATGGAAAACTTCTTTGACTATTATCATAAAGAATTATTTCTCAGAAATGCTTCTTTGCAATTCTTCAGTAGTGTCTTCATATCTTTCATTGCAAAGAGAAACGGTTTCATCTTTAGCCTTCACCAGCTTTCTGAGAGTGTTGG
This sequence comes from Viscum album, assembly GCA_963277665.1. Classification (NCBI taxonomy): domain Eukaryota; kingdom Viridiplantae; phylum Streptophyta; class Magnoliopsida; order Santalales; family Viscaceae; genus Viscum; species Viscum album. The sequence goes on along the minus strand of OY728119.1, from coordinate 1,870,239,703 downwards.
TTATGCCAACCCTTTTAGCCAACTGATCTTCCATTGTATTGGCCTCTTCTTCTAGCTATAATTTTTCTTCTTGAAGATCAAGGATGCTTGTAGCTATACACATTGCCACTTCCTTGGGGACTATCTTCTGAAGATATTCGATTGCACTTTGAAGATCTTTCATTGTTCCAACTTCATCACAGCTAGGACGGGCTTTCTTCATCTTCTTGGCATGTTTCTTCTTTCTATTTTTCTGAGTCTTGGCAGATATCTCCATTTGAGGCTATTCTTTCATTTCCTCAAATTTGCACTCCATATAGACTCTCCTGGATCTTTTAGAGGCAACCTTCGCTCTGATACCAATTGTGGTGCCCAGATCATTGTGAATCACTGAGAGGGGGAGAGGGTGAATCAGTGATCCCTTAAAAAGTTTTACTAATTGATTCCTTATCAATTAAACCTCTATGGCTGGTTAAAGCCTCGATCCACTCTTCTTGTATCTCTCAGCCTTTCCTCGAGTGATGCAGTAAATGTAAAGGCACAGGACACAAGGATTTACAAGGTTCGGCACCAAAGGCCTACGTCCTTGCCATGTTGGTTATACACCCCAACATGGTTTCTCCATTATAATTGGTTAGTATTACAATGGTCGATACAGCATCCCAATGAATCTCTCCTGAGTCCCACAGGAGGGTCTTTATACTGCGTCCCACAGTGTTACCAGAGTCCCACTGGCCTGCTCCAGAATCCCACTGAAGACTTCTTCCACCCTGAGTCTCACTGGGGGATTCTCCTGGCTCCTCGAGTCACATGAGTAGCTCTTCTCCTTTTTAAGTTATTCAAGTATCCTCCGCAGCCTGGGATAAAGGCTGCTGGCCTTGCTCTATACCTCTGCTCACTTGTGATGAACAGGTCTTCTCATCTTGCTCAGGCTTTATCACCTTCTTCTAAGGATGACCTGGCCTCTCTCTTCAAGAATCTTCAACAGCCTCTGATAAGGTCTGTTGGTCTTGCTCACAACTTCTAATCACTTCTGTTGATCAGGATCTTCTCAATCACTGAAAACACAGACAACTGATATCTCTAACTTCAGTCTGGTCCAGTCTCACTTCAAAAAAACTTCATGCACTGAATGCATGTCAACTCTGAATCCTCATGCACTGACTGCATGACCTTCTCAATTTCTTCAAGATCCTCCGGTCTTGGTCAACTCAAATGCACACTCACTGATTTGAACTTTTATTACGTGCGCATGTGCATGCATGCATGTATGCACTTACCCTTTCCTCTTCTTGGTGCTGTAGACCCACAAAGGGTGTAACACTTTAAGCACACACCAACTTCTCAAACATCACACACTTTATTCAATTTGTCTACACACTTAGATTGTGTGTTCTACAATAGTGTGAGAGTCCTCTTCTCTTTCTTCTTAGTGTGTACACTTTAGTTTACACACACACTAAGGTTCGGCCTTGTTGTCATTTTGCACACACTTGTTTCACTTTGCACACACTTGAGACTTGGCCTATTCTCCTCCTTGCGCACATCCAAGGCTACGACCAACTCATTTAGTCTTAGTTCATTTAAGTGTAAGTCTCGGCCACTTGGTTCTTTGTTCCTCTTGCACACAAAAATCAAGGGTATATCACTTGGCATACACTCAAGGCAAAGCCTCGGTTTTCCTTGGTCACTAGAGACACAATGGTCTCTGCCTCCCACTTCTTGTGCACACACTGCCCGAACTCCACCTTCAAAATAGGCACACAAGGGGTGCGGCCTTCCTCTCTTCACAGCCGCGCAGGGTCACACTGGACAAGGCGTGCAAGGTCCTCGGTGCAAGCGGCGCACAATGGGTAAGCGGCGCGCAAGCACTCGGTGCAAGCGGCTCGGGAGCGCAAGTGCAAAGATACACTCGGCCGCGCAAGCCTCAACAAACCACGGGGGTGCGCAAGATGCTTGTGCCTCGGGTCTTCCTGCCACGCAAGGGATAGGCACGCAGGGATCTCCTCCTCCTCCTCCTTCTTGTCGCGCAAAGAGGTAGTGCGAAAGGGACTCAGCCACGCAAGTGGTATTTGCGCGGTGGCTTCAAAACTTCGTGAGACACATACGGCACTCACGGGACTTCGAGTTTTCAACAGATCAGCAGTCTCAATGAGAGCCTCGAGCTCTCCTTATATATGCAGAGAGATGCCTCTGTTCATCCGCGTGATAAATCTCGAATCACCGAAGATTTCGGATCTTCAAGATTTTCTCAAAATATTGTTTTCCTTCACTGTTTCACGTGGCTTTATCTTCCTCTTTCATTCCTCCTCGTGCATGCGATTTAGAACTCATGCACGGCCTCTGTTTTGGCCATCCCATGCAAAACACGAACACCACATGGCCTCGGCAACTTCGTTTTGCCTCGGCCTTGTTCGAAATCTTTATTTCGTTGCATGCATGCAACTTTTAATGCATGCATGTGTTCGTTACGTCGAGAAGAACCCAATGGACACTTCATCTCCATCAGAGGTGGCCGGGAACTCGAAATCTGGCGTGCGGGTGGCCTCTGGTTCGACGGCGGCACACGGGGAAGCCTCGGCTGAGCTCGAGGAAGGAGATGCCTCGGAGTCGTCGGATGCGGCGTTGAAAAGATCATCAATGGCCTGGATCTGAACGGGAGCGACGCGATGAGATGTGCGGCCGAGATCGGGCGCACGATCAATCGTGCGGCCAGGATCCGCTCCTGGAGATTTTTCCGCGTCCCACATCGAAACGGAGCGCGGTTTTTCCGCGGTTTATCACCCAGCTCCTGCAGAAACCCCTCGATTGAACTTCCAACCCTCTCGGTGCCGCCCCGCACCGAGTTCTTCTTGCGGGCGCGCTCTTGCGCCCACCCCTGCCACTTGGGCGTGCCACTGGCGCCCACTATGCATCCGTGAGCACGCATCCTGGCGCCCATGCTGCGCAGGGTTGACTCCCCTGCGTGGCTTCTGCCGCCTTGGGTTTTCCCCACGGGTTCCCCCTTGGGCGTGGCGCCTTAGGCCCACATGTGCCTTGGGGTTGAACCCTCAAGGTGTCCTTGGCTGGCCAATTTTTTGGCAAAGGCATGAATAAGGACTTTGTCAAATACAAGGTTCTCCTATGAGTATAAGCCAAATGCCAATCCCTTCAAGCCTTCTTCCTCACTTTGGTCATTTGAGAATTCCTCTGTACTTCTTCATGCTCTTCACTTAGGATATGGAATTCTCAAGGATCACTTCATCAATCGAACTCCTGAATAATTTATAATCTTCAATGTTATTCATTGATCTAATCAGAGATCAATTGGATCTTCTTCAATTCACATGCACTAAGTGATAGTGCATGGAATTCTTCAGCTCACTTCATCCACTTAGAACATGTGAATGGATTATCTTCTAACTCCTCATGAATTGTCACTAAAATTCATGGTCTTCTAATCATGTTGTGACTTTGTATCATCTTGATACAAGTTCTTTAAACTTAAAGATCAGCTCAATAATCGTCTGATGTATTGATGCTCCATCATCATTCATTCTTCAAGTGTTGTAACTTAGTATCATCTTGATACAAGTATTGAAACATTAAGATCAGTTCTACAATCGTCTGATATTCATAGAGAATGTTTCAACCACAACATCCTATGTCACTTAGTGAATCTCCTAAGTGACATGCCTCTAAGTACCATGGCCATTCTTCTTCATCACCATCACCATCACATCCTTTTTCATTCACATCTTGACATTCCTTGACATCCATTCATTCCATGACAACATCGTGCCTCATTGACAACAAATGCAACACAGTGCATTTCATAATCATTTCTAGATGATTTAGTTTTCTTTAATTACATATTATGCATTCTCATAATATGTTGTGTGTGGTGAAAAAAATTGTTTATGTTGGATTTGGTTAAGAATTTATTTTTATAGTTTCATTTTAGCTTAAAATTTGGTGTTTTTCATGTGTAACCCTTTGGGTATTGTATGGGATTGTTTTATAACATATGAAATTGGATTAATAAATCTTGTTTGGGATGAAAATTCTGATTTGGTGGGGTATTGATGTGCCACTAGGTCTTAAAGAGTTTTTTTTAGGTTTTAAGGTGTAAAACATTATTGTACTTCTTGAAAGTGATTTTGAAAACGTGTGCGTTTCATGTGGATATTTTATGCTATTATTTGAGGTGTTTGTATAACACATAGGGGTTGTTTAAATAATGTTTTTGGGGCTTCCAATTCTATTTTGAATTTTTATTGGTGTGTTTTTTTCCATGAAATATTGTTTTGAAATGGTTTCTATTTGAAAATCTTTGGTACACTATTTAGAATTGTTTTATGAAAGTTTTGAGTGGTTTAATGATTTATGTACGAGGTGAAACCATATTGTAAAACTGTTTTGTATTGTTTATACTTTAAAATGATCCATTTTAAATGTGAATAGTTCTATTATGTGATGTTTATCATATTTTTAGGTACTTCATAAAATTGTTAAAGGATGCGTTGGATTTTGAAAGTTGTGAAAAAAATGTTGTGGGCTATTTTGGTGTGAGTTTAATTTCAAAATACATTTGAATGAAAAGTGTAATTTGTGACTTATGTGATGTACATGGGGCTGTTTGGTTAATGTGTGATGTGGAAGTTTTATCTACATGTGAAAACTATATTTCTTGGCTTGTTGAACATGTTTGAGCACAAAGGGAAAACCCGAGTATCTAGGTGGGAGGACGTGTACTAGTATGTTAGTGAATCCGTGCGGTTTGGCCTCAGTTTCACGTAGCAAAATTGACGCTTAAAACTCTAACTAAACTATGATGATGATGATTTGGGACCACTAGGTTATGAGTATGTTCCCTTCTAGTGGCTCGTGCATGAGAATGGATATTTTTTATGGTTACTCTCACCGAGATACGAGGTACCTGGGACCCACAGCTAGCTAGTTCCTAAGGGTTATTTCATATTTCTTGTGCTCATTAGTTACTTTATACTTACCATCGTCATATGGTACATTTGGCTGGAAAATTCAGTAGCTTTGGTGTTTATTTTAAAAGTGTTAACCTGTTAAAATAGCCCACTTGAAAACTGTTTTTATTCAAAGTTGCATCTTTTAGAAATTGTAACTAGCTTTTCATGTTTTTGAAAACTTGCATTCTATACGTCTTTAAATGTTAATCAAATGGAATCTCTTAGTGGTGGTATCCTATTGGGCTTTCTCTCACAGCCTACTCACAACATTGGGTGTAAGTAGACTTGCTTATTTTATGTCACAGGATTGGGTACAGTTTTTATGCCTTTGTTTCAGGTTTTTAGCGGTCCATCATGATACAGTGTCGTGGAGATGGCTTGAGGGTGGTGCCTCTTTCCATATGGAGGTTCATGGGATGTCTTTTCTTGGGTTTGTACATTTTTAATGGTGTTAAAAAATTGTTTCATATTGTATAATTCAGTTCTGAATTTTTATTAAAAGATGTTTTGGTTTGAAAAATCCAGATTTTATTTCTTGGATTCATTTGTTGTTTTAAGTACAAAAAATTTGGGTAAATCGTTCCCAATTATCATTTTATGATACCCGGGCACTTGTGCCAACCCGTGGGGATTGGGGACGCCCTTCGGGCCTTGGCACGGGCCGGGTTTGGTGCTGGTTGGATGGTGACCAGATCTGGTTCCTGACAAAGCATAACACAGCTGCATCATAATGATATTAGGTCCAGCCGAAGCAAAAATCCCTCTGGAAGTAGTAGGGGTTTAACAGATGAAAAATTACCATGCATGGTTGGAGAAATAAAATACTAACAGAATGAAAATTATAAATTTCTATTTGAAATAATAAATCATTTAAAATAGCTGATTAAAAATTAAAGTTATTTTATATAGAGAAAAATGTGAATTTTTAATTGAAAAATAAAAAATTAAAATACTACAAATTTTTTTAATAATTATATAATATTTTTAATTGTTAATTAAGTAATTAATTACCTAAACATTTGAACATTTAATAAAATATAAAATTAAATTTAGACCCAAAATTAAATTAAAAAAATAGAAGATAAAAAATTAAATTAAATTCCCTTAAAATAATTGACTAATTAATTAATTAGCTAATTCAAATAAATAAGATATTAAATTAAAAAATTAAAAAATTATTTATTAATAGAAAGAATTAATATTAAAATTAAAATTCAAAATGAAATAAATAAATTAATCAAATAATGAACAATTGATATATTAATCAAGATTAAAAACATAATTGTCATAATTTAAATAAATTTACAAAATCATTTATAATTTTATAACAAACAATTACCTTCAAATTTAATGTCTTACATGGATATTAAAATACAATTGTTTTAGAAACACATTAAATAAATTAACCTCAAAATACCCCTATACTTAGTACATTTTTAACACAAAGAATCACTCCATACAAATTCAGTAGAGAAAATGAATCTTGCAATTAAACACTAGAAATGACATAGTAAATTAATCTCCAAAATGACTAGTTTAATGAATTTTCCTAAGAAAAAATTATGAATAACCTTCCAAAAAAACATACTTAGTGAAAAAGAAGTTATTATTTTATAAAAAATTTTAACATTTAAAATTTTAGAAATGAAATAAAGAAATGTCAATTTGAATTTAACTGGGACTTCCAAACTTCTCTTCACATCCAAGTGAATAGACACATATAATTATACAACTCATAATAACCTAAACACACTATTGGATGATTGAATATTAATAAATAAATTAAATGAATAAATAACCCTTCCAATGTTAGAAAAAAAGGAATTATTAATGGGAAAAATAAGAAGTTTAAACTGAATAAGGATTTTCATTTCATAACCCAATTAGATTCTTATATTATGCGATTCAATATAAATAAAAATGTTTCAAACTCAATGATAGTTGTAAAAAATAATCCCAAAAAATACCCAATATTAATTTATCACAATAGGAACATGAAAATTATTTACATATGAAACTAGTGAGGTATTAAGGATTAATCACCTCAAAGTGGAATCAAATATATCAAATTCTAAAAAGAATATTCACCCAGGAAAAATAATTAATTTATACTTAAAAAATGTAATTTTGAAAACTTATAAGGGGTTTTGACGTGTTATTAAAGAATTTATTTTTATCTTAGTTTAGTATATTATCCCATAATAAAACCCTAGAATTGTTCCCAATGTTGATTCTCAACGTTTGAGACACGATTAAGATAATTTAGTTCTAATAAATTTATAAATTTTCAATAAAAACACATTTTTTAGGGGTGATAGAGATGTTTGAAAACATTTTTCCACAAAAACATTAGACGAAACAAAACATGCATATACATCCCTACTATCCTCTGAGGACCCACCCAAAAAAATTATATTTTCTAGTTCCATTAGACTTCAATTAATTAACCTTAATTTCCCAATATCTTTTAGGTTTATTGTTTTAGATAATTAGTTCATAACTCTTACATAACAAGATCATACATTATAAGTGGAAACATCTACTTAATATCTATTTAATTCATGAGATTTAAATTTTAAAAGTAAATCATGATTTATTTTCATAAAAAGTATTCTTAAATTTCAACTTTATCACATAATTGTTCTTACTCTTCCTTAAACCCCTAAGAAAAATATTTTAAAAACATCTAATGAGCATAAAAACCCGGTTAGGGACAAAAATAAATAAAATTGTGTGTATAGTGAAAACATGAAAACCCATAAAATATACCCCTTATCTCAATGTTTTTTGAGATAATGAAATAAACCATCTACAAATGAAAACATACAATATTTTTTATTAAATTAAACTATTAACCCCTTTATAAAAAAATATAAACCATTTTGGAATCATATATCATCATAATCATAACATATTTTAAACCTGTTTTGTAAATAACTAGATCCCAGTTAAATTCATTGGATAAAACATTTAGAAAATCCATCTTTATTTAATAAAAATACCTAGTACATTACCTAATAAATTTGTGTTCTATATAAGTGCACTGATCGTAGCATCTATAATGGGATCACTTGATCCTATATGGATGCACCCATTGTATAAGGTATATTTGGCTCACCTTTGAGCTATAATGGGGTTCCACCCTTCGTATAACCCATATTGGACTCACTGATTTCAAATATAATAATAAAGTACTATATAAAACACTTTTTATTATGACTTTCCATCATAACACCTTTTAAATACTCTTTTAAACCCATATCTAAACAGTTTTGGAATATAAAATAAAATTTTCTTTTAAATACTTATTTTTAATACAAAGAAACTAGAAAATTGGAAAGATGTTTTTTACATGATGAAAACATGAAACATTGTAAAAGAAAATTTCATCATGTAACATAAAAATATTTAATATTAGATGGTAAATGATATCAAAAGTTCACTTGGAAATTGTCTTCAGAAAAATAGCATTTCTGTTTTTTAGTCACTTGTTATTTAAAAAAACAATGCCACTAGAAAGGAAAAACATATATTTTGAAAATATCCTTGTAAAATTGTAATGGAATATTAAATGAAAAGACTAATTATCATGGAAGGAAACTATTTTCATGATTTGTAAGTTAAAAATATTCTTTTCACACTATTGAATATCGGTTAAAAAGTTCCTCATTTAGAAAATGATATAAAGATTCATTTCATCCCATTTTGTAAACAGTAAAACATTTGTAAAAATGAAATTAAAAAAATAAAAAAATAATATTAAAGACATTATTTAAAATATTTTTAGAAAATATATATTTATAATAAAAAGTGTGTTTTAATTGAAAATTGAAAATATAATTTTTAAACAATGTCCCTTTCCTTGAGTCTAAGTCATCACATATGTTCTTTATCTTCCTATTTATTAGAAAGTATCTTCTAATTAACTACTTAATCCCTCTAAGGGTGGTTGTTTACGTAAAAAGGACTACTATAATAATGGGATGTATTCGAGGAATTTATTTTTGGTGTGTATTGGCCGAAAAGAATGATTTTTGAAGTGTTAAGGATCAATAAGTGGTTTCCTTTTATAATAGAGGGAAGGGGAACTGTTGGAGATCATTAAAAGAATAAATTAATATAAAATTAATTATCCATTATAAATGGTTGTAAGAAAATTTATTTAGAATATAGGATAAGGATGGTTCAAAAAAATATCAACCAAAAATATTTATATGAGATTTGAATATATTTTTTCCATTATACTTTGGTTATCCCCTTATTAACCCATTTCACACTTACCATGACAACAACAATTTTTACACCTTGAGGGTAAATATAATTACTATAAATAAACAAATGCCCCAAAAAGAGACCATTTTTGATATTATCAACCATATCTTTATCATGTAGTTGAATATAATATTTTAGGAAGTTTATATCATTTAATACAATATTAGTTATTATAATATATCATTACTATCAGTTTTTAGAACTATTTACTTTTTTTATAGCATCATGAAAATAAGGAATTTTTTTAAATTTTTTTTAATATATCCATATAATGTAATTTTAGTCTATAAAATTTGTGGATCACATTAATTATCTAAATTTCTAATAATTAAAATATTGTTTATATCATCTATTGGATTTTTCCATTAACTGAATAATTACTATGTCAACATTGTGTAATCATTTATGTTAATTATTTATATATAAAAATTTAAATATAAATTACTATAACAAAAATAAATATTTTATAATTAAAAATAATCTTTATAAAATAACATGTCCTCTAGTATTCCCTATGTTAAAAATATTATAGTTATTAAAAACAAGAGTGTGGCATTTTTTACTTTTCATTAAATAAAATATTATAAATGTCATAATCTCATTCAAATGGCCATATAATGGAATTTAACTAAATAATCGATGATTATTGATGAAATAAAATCATCCAATAAAATTAATTCATGTTTTATGGACATTTTGTAGACCGTATAATTTTATTTTCATCTTTAATTTCCAAATTTATCCTTAACCGTGATAAAAAAATATTTATGGTTATTATTAATATTGGCCAAAAATAAAAGTGAAATATTTATTAAATTTAGACTCCATGATTAAAAATATGGAATCCATTTATTAATGTTAAATAACACATAAGTGTAAACATTTAATTTAAAATTAGACCAGAAAAAAGAGAAGAAAGATAATTTTTAGAAAAATGTCATTTTTAAATATAAAATGTTTTTATACTAAATAAAATTATAAAATTCATTTAAAAACTATAATGGATTAATTTTAAAACAAAAGTAACTAATAAAATTTTTAAACTGATCTAAAATATAATTTTAATTTATAAATATGTTAAAATAAAATATATTTTTTAATAAAAAATAATATTTTCTCTATTTATTGAAAAATCCATAATTGAAAAAAATTAAAAAAAAATTAGTTAATTTTGATATAATGATTTAAAAATATATATTCTTTTTATAAAACACAATTTCAAAAAAAATTATAAGTTAATTATATTATTCCCTCATTGTAAATTAAGAAAACACATTTTTTAAAGAAATGATATTTTTGAAAAATAAAATTACTTTACTAAAAAATGAGTATTAATTTAAAAGTCATTAATTAATAAAATTTCAATAAATTTTAAAATCATTTGTTTTATAATATGGTTAAAACTATTCAATCCTATGAATTTAACGATAATGATATAATTATTACATTTAAATAATAATATTTCATTATTCTTTTAAGCATGGTGTTACTTTTCATATGCACTATATAACATAGTCTTTTATTTCAAAATATCCATATATTATATTATCCCCCCAAAATTAACTGAATCCTTCCAATTTTAACTAGATATCAGTTACTAGAGTATATCTTTTCAAAATACCTAGGTTGAAAACCCACTTCGTAAAACCCTTCAATAAAATCATTTTCTAGAAAAAGAGAAAGGAGATATATGAACGTTATCTGGAATTGACACATACAATATTTCCATATAGGAAAACATGAGTGAAAGTGAAAATATCGATATGGAAGAGAAAACTAACTCCCAATGAATGTTAGAGAGTAATAGATATCAGGATCATGATAAATTTAATCATCAAAAAATAATAAATTTATGATGGGTTAAAAGACCATTGATTTATTAGTAATAATATTAAACAAGTAATGTTTTTTTCAAGATAATTTTCCTAGAGTTTAGGAGTTATTTTTATACCTAGAGTAAGAAAATAAGAAAATATACTTACTTTTAAAGATGAATTTCATCCTTTAATAAATTTCCACCATAACTCATATTTCACTCTAAACAATGTGTATTCAAAAGTAATTTTTCATGCATCATGCACTGAAATTAAATTCAAATAGATCCTATAATACAGAAAAGTTATTCATGTTATTCCTCCTATAATTGTACATTATCAAAATCCAAAATTATTCTCTAAAGATAATATAATTCCCAAAATAAATGAGCATTCAAATGGAGAAATACCAATTTAAACTCCCAAATTCAATGATTATACATAAATATCAACTTAGATCATTCGATATATAAATATCCCTAAATTTACTCAAAAATATACTTGAATAAGATTGAAACAAATAAATTAGAAGTATTTGATCAAATAATCTTCTATGATTTATTTAACTTCTCTCCCAAACTAATATCAAACACTCTTAATGTCATGTACAAGAAAAATAATTCCTCTAATAACTTATTATCTAAGACATTCTAGTCATTTATATAAATAACATGATTCACTGTTAATCAATAATAAAGTCAAAAAATATAATTATACCATTATTTCTCAAATAAAATCTCATTTAATTCTATTTAACATAACCCTGTAGTTCTCCCCAATGTTATATCAATCTTCTTCCAAAATAACATTAATCACTTATTCACTAAACCATTTCCTTATTCCATGTTTATCTATATGATAAATCATATGTTCCAAAACCATTATTTTTCATATCATTTAATTAAAGTAAAATAATGTCATACTAATTAGGACATCAAATAGGCTAGTGGAAGGTGATGCACCAATATAACTATTTAGTTGTGGGTTCATGTCTCAAAGCATTTCTTGATGTAAGGGGTTGTCACCTGGCCTTTGAGTTTTCCTTTTTCTAAAACTATATTAATATAATCATTATAAAATTTCTATAAATATAATAAAAATAACAAAATTAAATTAATATATTCAACATTAAATAATTTTTTTAATATTAAAGGTTATCTCATATCATTCATATTTCATCCTCAAAATGTACTAATTGATAATTACCTCAAGATCAAAAATCATATCGACCATAAGGTTATCCATACCCTTAATCATATTTTAATAAAATGAAATGATAATTGATCCTCAAAAAAGCTATTTGGCATGATAAAATTATGTGTTACTTATACCACAACCATCTATATAAACTCAACAAAATTCTCCCAATTTAGTCACATCATCAATAAAATATTAATGTATTTGAACTTATTATCATCCTTAAATCTACTATAACTCTTAAATACCTTATATGTAGCTATCATAATCACTCAGATTTATTTATAATCCATTAACCATTATATTCAATATTATTCCTTAATATCTCATTCCTATTATCAAAATATCTGAATCATGTCTTATGATTCAACAATGTCAGAACATAATCCATGAAATGATCCATACCATTCATATGCCTTTTTTTCTTTCAAAAATTTAACAATAATGGAATTATGTATTGATAAATACATATTTGTATGGTATTTTTGATACCTTTAATGAGACTTCCCCCAAAGACATTGATTTTAATAATGGACATTATCACACATTTAAAACATACAATTGATACCATGGGAAGAACCTCAATCCCCTCCATAGAGTTAATTGATCTCTTCATTTTTACTTGGTAGATTATTTCTTTATGACCTCCTTTACAACATATAATAAATATTTCATTATTTTATGATATTCTCTTGAGTTCTTATTTGCACATTCTTGACACATAAGTTGTTGAATACATTTACCTTTATGATTATTATCACTTGAACTTCCATGGGGCTTCATTTCTCTAACATTTTATTTATTAGGAAACTCACCTAGGTTCATGTTATTAATCATTTTTCCGAATATGTTGTTAATAATAACAAAAATATTTCTCGCTACATATCCCATTATGTTCAATCTCTCATTCATACAACCATCGAATTTTTATCTTCATCCATTTTAACTTTATTACCTATTAGATCCATCCATTTACTTAAACCAAAAAGGCTAGTGTGGTCATAACCAAAAAATCATAATATACCATATTATAAGTAGGATAAAACATAAGATATACCGATTAATTTTATCTTAAAATATTTTTATTTAACCAAAATTACTATGAATTCCCCCAACATATAAACCATTTCCATTATATAAGACTTGTAACTTATTATTAAATAACATCAAGACATCAAAAGATATGTAAAACCTTTTGATACCAACTATAAGGGCTCGACCTTAAAAATTACATTTACTAGTATCATTACACTATAATTCACTAAATTTTATTTACAAATTTTTTTAGGTTTATAGTTTTAGAGAATATGTTTATAACACATACATAATAAACTTATACTTTATCTGTGGACACTTCTACTCAGTATCCATTTATTTTACAATACAAAAACTTATAAATACAATATGGATTATTTTCATAAAACTCATCATGAATTTTAACATTATCTATTAATTATTATTAACTACATTTAAAAATCTATGAAAAACTTTTTTAATACCCAGAATGAGAAAAAAATATTATTAAGGGACATAAGTTGAAGAAAATAGTTAATCTATTGAAAAACAAGATAAACTACGATATTTTAACCTTTATCTCAATATTCATTGATAGAGTGAATAAATAAATTCCACAAGAAAAAGGAACACACTTATTTATCATATAAATCCTTAAAAACCATATAAATAAAATAAAAACCCATTTTAGAAACATAGAGTATCACATTTATAGGATGTTTAAAACTCATATTAGAAATAAGTAGATCCCAGTTAATCCGATAGAAAAAACCTTTTATAAATCCCTACATGATACCTTAAAAACCAAGGTATATTACCCATTTAATTAGACTGTTATCTGGGTACACCCATCATCTATAATGGGATCACTCAGTGCTATATGGGCCCACCTAACAAGGACATTGTATCCCGCTCACCCATGCGCTATAATGAGGATCAAACATTCATATATATTGTTTTGAGCTCACCCATTTAACATATAATGAAAAAGTATAATATATATTTATATATCTTTATTATTGATTTTTTTGCATCATAAAACCATTGAAAAACGTATTAAAATTCATATCAAATGTCTTTTAGATATCAAAATACACTTTTATTTTAAAAACATATTTTCAATACAAAAATTTCTAGAAAATGGGAAAGATGTTTTTTTCATTGACGAAAACATGGAATCTAGTAAAGGAATTAATCATCAAATAACATACTAGGATTTCATCTTAGATATATACTGACTTTTAAATATCACTTGGAACATTTCGTGTGGTAAATACACCTTCCATTTTTAAATCACTTATTTTTTAAAACTGCACAATTATAAAGTAAAAATTTCCATTGGAAATATCCTTGTAAACTTATAAAAGAATTTTCAAATAACATATTATTCAAAAGGGTGGGAAAATCAATTTCTATGGTATATGTTAAGAAAATATTCCATTGTTAATGTTTAATAAAGGTGAAAAGGTAGTTTTTTCATAAAATGAATGGAATGTTCATTTCAAACCATTTTTGTAAAAAGATAAACATGAGTAAAATTGATTTTAATCAATCAAAGGAGAATAGTGAAAACCTTATTTAATATTTTTATAGTAAATTTGTATATACAATGAAAAATAATTTTAAGGGAAAAATTTAAAGATAATTTCTAAATAAAATTCTCGTATATTGAGTCTGGATCATCACGTAAATTCATTATCATTCTATTCATTGGAATTCCACCTTTGATTAAAACATTTATCCCCCTAATGTTGTTCTTAGGAAAAAACCTAGACCACTATATTACATGGAACGATTTTAGGAATGGATTTGGTTAAGGATTTTCTATAACAAATGGGTTTTGAACTGTGAAGGATTGATAAGAAGCGTGACCATTTATAATAGATGAGAGGGTAACTCTTGTAATATTTCAAAATATTAAATTAATATAAATTAATTTTCAATTCCAAATAGAACCAATATGATTTATTTCAAATATAGGATAAGCATGGTTTAAAATTCTCTCAAAAAATAAAAATTAGAGATGTTTTAAATACGTTTAAAAGTATATCTTTTTGTTTTAACACATCGTTAACCCCTTTCACACGTACAATAAAAATAATATTTTTTACACTTTGAGGCTCAATATAGTTATTATAAATGAAAACTGGAGTATAAATGGACCATGGTTGATATTACTGTCCACATTCTAATCAACTGACCAAATATAAAATTATTAGATATTTTATATCATTTAATAAAATATTTAATATGTAGGGGAAGTCCCCCTTATTATTTATTAAACAAAAAACTGATATTTTTTATCATGGGTAGAGAGGTATCCCATTACATGAACTTTTTTGGAAAATGGATATTAATCCCTAATACATCATGCTTTGTAAGATTCAATTATATTGGACCAATGGGCCCAAGGATACAATCAGACTACAAAACATAATTCATGCCCATCAAGATTACACAAGTAGCACAACCACCATCATAATGCTAGTCATCTACACATCATCCATATCAAACCTCATCATTTTGATCAAGAAACCACCATTATTTTCTTCATTGTTGCCTTATCACACTACTTCTTCTTGGAAAACCTACCATCGGGTCACTTGTTGCTGGTCATATGCACATTAAGCCCATAGTTCCTCGCCAACCCTTGCATGTCTACCACCATCCCATTATTCCATTATCGAGGTTCCCTTAGCACATCATGTTCAACCAAGGTTGATCTTCTATTTGAGACCGAAACCAACAGCTTCTAGGACACACCACATCCCAATAGACCATGTCTGCAATTACCCAAATATTAGGGGTTCCAAGATTTGATCATGGGATTCTTTCCAAAATATAGGGTTCTCTTACACCTAGTATGGACCCCAACTGAATTATTAAAATAATATTTATAATAATATATAGTTATTGTAAATTTTTAGAAATATTCCTTACTTTGATTTTTATATAATAAATAAAATAAGTTAAATTCAATCCAAATATTTTTATATGCCCCTATTATTTCATGTAAATATAGAATATTCTTGGATCACATCAATCTTCTGAAATTATAATAATTACAATATTCCTAATATAATTTATTTTATTTTTTCGTTAATTGAATAATTATTATGTCATTATTGTGTAAGAAATTAAGGTAATTATTTATTTATTGAAATTAAAAATAAATTACTATAATGAAGTAAATATTTTAAATTTCAAAATATAATTTATAATCGAACATATCCACCGATAATTCCCTACACTAAAAATATTATAATAATTATAAACAAGATTTTCTTTTTTTTAATTTTTTTAATAATGTATTTTAAAAAATATAATCAGGTTAAAATTGAAAAAATGGCATATAAATGAATATGGGATGATCATGGAAGAAATTGAATCATCTAATAAAATTTAGGTATGTTTTAGGGTCATTTTATACTCCTTATCATTTTATTTTTAACATTGATTACCTAATTTACCGTTAACTGTGATAACGAAAATTATTTAGGTTACCATCCATTATGAACAAAAATAAAATAGACCAATTTAATAAATTTGCACATTCTAATTCCAAAGATGGAATTATATTGTAAAAATTTAAAACAAATAAGTGGAATAATTTAATTCAAAATTATCGAGAAAAACACAATGGATTATTTATACAAAAATGTATTTTTAAATATAATGATTTTTATATTAAATTTAGCCATAAAATTCATTTCAAAAAAAATATTTGATTTATTTTAAATAAAAAGAAAATATTAATATTCTAAAAATAAAATAAAATAGAATTTTAATTTGTTAATACATTAAAATAAAATATGTTTTTCAAAAAAATCAGTATTTTCCATTATTAATTAAAAAATCAATTTTTCCTAAAACTTCGAGAAAATACATTGTTGATTGGAATGTGTTGATTTAAAAACTTATATCCTTTTTATAAAATAATAATTCTAAAATTTTAAAAAATTTGTTATAATATCCTCTCACAAAAAGGAATGAAAATTCATTTTTGAAGAAAACATTTATTTGAAGAATAATATTATTTTATTAAAAATTAACAGATAATATAAAAATTATGAATTAATACATTATAATTGAATAGTAAAAATATATAGTTCATAATATAGTTAATACTATTTATTTCCATAAATTTAACAAATATGTTATAATGATCACATTTAAATAATAATATTTCATTATTCGTTTAAGCTTCGGGTTGTGTATCATACACTATAAAACATAGTCCTTCCATTTAATATATAAGGATACTAATTAAAAAATATAGAGAAATTAAACAACAAATATAAGTATACAATTGTTTCATGTTACATATGAGTTTAATACTAAATTTCAAAGAATCACAAAAACTAACATGAAATCGTATCATTATTATACACATAAACATATAAAATAATTATAGTGACTGACATGAAATATTAAAAAATATAGTGATATTTTTTTCAAAACAATAATAATATTTAGAAAATTAATATCTATAAAAAATATATAAATTAAAAAAATTACCCATAATTTTTTTCTATTTTTCATCGATTCTTCCTATTTGGCATCTCGTTCCATATTTATTCCTCGTGTTGTTTCATCATTCCTAGATATCATTATTATCCTTTTTATTTTGATGTATTTTTAATGGTTTTTGGATTATTTGGTTTATGTGTTTCATTGAATAGTTGGATGGATATGTTCATGGTTCTTCTTTGATGAATACATTGGTTTCGTAGTGTTCTTCAACAGATGATGGCACTAAAAGAAAAGGATTAGTTATCATTATAATGGTCACATATTTCTATTGAGGAATTTTTCTTCTCCATACTTTACTGTGTTTCCTATTTTCCACCATTCTTCAGCCAGTTGGATTTTCACTATGGTTATCGAGGTATTTTCCGCTGTGACGTTCGAGCAGTCGATGGTGTTTCATAAGATATTTCTCTATTGTGGATTTGACTCTGTCCTTAGGTTTTTGGAGGGATTTATATTCATTAAATATTGTATATTGTATTAAACATTGTGTTTTTGATTTTATTTTTAACTGTTATGGCTTTCTCTGATGGTGATAATGGATTCTGTTGGATGGTATCACTTGAAAACTATTGTGGATGATGAGTATGCCTAGTGGCAGAGTGGACCAATCAAGGTAGTACGTGGCACGAGGTAGTGATGATGAATTCTGTTTGAAATTTGTAATTTGACTTTGGAATTTTGAAATTTGTTATTGTGACCGTATTATTGACTTGGGGATGTATATTTTAGGTTCCCACTTAACCAATAATATATTTTCAAAATTATAAAAAATGGATGGTAGAAAAATAAATTACTCCTATAATTAAAGAATATTCATCCATTTAATGAAAGAACATGTAACCTCCATCAATGAAATTATTAAGAAAATTATCTTGATGAAAATTACTACTCCTATAAAAATAACTTATTACCATGAGATATAATAATTTAAAGCCTAAATATGAGATTACCCAAGAGAAATAAATAAGTGATGTGTTATCATGTTTTCTCAATATGCATCTCCTTTATGATTGGAAAATTATTGAAACTCATGATATTGGTTGGCACCGCCTTTTAATCCAGTTAATCAAACTACCATTCCCCCTCATCAATAATAGTCACTCTATAAAAAGAACACTTTCATTACAATACAAGGTAAACATGGTCTCTCAAGTATAAATCCTTCAACTGAAAATAAATCAACATTTATAACAAATATTAAAAATAAAAAAGATATGATCAAGAAATGATGAGACGAAAATGTTGTAAGCACCATGCCAAGTGAGAAAGTACAAGGATGGTATGTAAAAAAATAAATGAATTAATTTTTTTAAAAATAAAATAATCACACAAAATAAATGAAAAAGTTACTAAATTGTTGGTTTCCTCTCATGTGACACTATATTTATAATACCTAGATAGACTCTGCTAGAAACTAACTACAATCACTAGGACTATATGGTTTCCATACTAATAAACACCACATTTGATTGGCTCATTATATTTTAATTGATAACTGAAAAACATAGGTACCTAAACCACTATGGTAACACTTTACTCCCTTATCAATTGTAACACCTTTAAAATATAAAATAAAAACATTGTATTTGAAATCATATGTGACACACAACACCAAGAATGGAAGAAAATATAACACTCCAAGAATATAAGATACATTTATTTTTAAATAAATTCAATATATTATATAGCTTTAATTTTACACAACACTATGTTTAACTTTTTTTACATGAAACAACTAGTTTCTTCGATGTATTATCTTAAATACTAGGATATGTTTTATCAAAAATCAATATACAATTAATATTTTAATGATGGTTATAACCTAGGGATTGGAATGACATGTATGAATTGGATTAAATAATTTATGAAAATATATATTTTATAAAATTTCATTAGTTACATATTTATTATATATAAATTAACAATCATTGAAATGAAAATGAAATGTTATTTGAAAAATTGATTTTTTTTATAAATGATATCATAGTAACGCATTATTCACATAATTTAATATTAATTTTAATAAATTTTGGAATATTTAATTGAAAAAATCTAAATTAGTTCTTTGAAATTATCATATAAAAATAATTGTTGGTAAATTTTATGGGATTTTTCTAAAATAATTTATTTTTTGATGATTTGTGATAAATACTAATTTTTTATTAAAAACATAATTTTCATTTAAATAGTTTATAATATAAAATTAATTTTTATTTGTTTTTAAAGTAAAATTAGTTTAATAATATATCAAATAACTAATTCAATTCATTGGGATCAATTGAGTATTCAATTTTGTTATAAAAACATAGTAAACTATTGAAGATTTTCTCTTTAAAATCGTGCCTCTAAGATTAATTTTAAATTAAGAGTATATAATTATATGAATATTATTTAGAAAATTTGATTCCAAATTCTTAATAAACAAAGTATATTATATCTAATTAGTTTAAATTAATTTTTTATTAAAATGAGTATTGAAAATAGTCCCAATTAATTACATGGTTTAGGTAAAAACTTATTTACAAGGTGTTAAAAATAAGAATACAAGTGTTAAAAATGATTTAAAAACATTTAAAACACCCATTTTATGTACATATTTGAATATTATATAATCCGGGTTTGATAATGGACCATTTTGGTAGTTTGGTTCATTATAAAAAAGTCGGTATGATTGAATCCTTTCAAAAATTTACAAGAATGCCACTCACCTCACTTATAAATGGACACCCCCTCTCCTCTCTTCGTCACACTATAAAACCATATTAGATTGATAAAGTCCTACCAAAATACCATCCCCTAATCCTAGAATCATTATTTTTTCATAAATCCAACATAGTAAGGGCTTGATGCAAACCTATGGAGGATAACTGAAGATGTGGTAATGTTCATTAATAGGCATTTAATATTATTTATTCTTTCACCTCATTCAATTCTTATTAAACCATGGTTATATAATAACCTCAGTATCTTCCATATACAAATGTGTTTTAATGTTAAATTTTTTACCTACATCCAACCCCACTTCCATCAAATGTGTCACGAAATCATCATTCATGTATACGACAGACATCCTCCTCGTGAACCATTGTCATTTTGTTTTCATTTACCACATCTTGTAATTGGCTATAATGATTTATATAAATTATATATTTGATGTTGACATTATTTTATATATATGGAGTCATTTTATCAAATATACCATATTATATTCCATTTTGTATGAGACACAATAATGTCTCTCGTTTTTCCTGTAGACAACTGTCTTGGGAAGCGATGGGATTCGTCTCTCACTAAGGATTTACATTGAAGGTGATAAGGTTTTTTAATGATTATATGTGATATAAATGATATAATTGTTATATTAATTTTATATTAATAATTATAAAAATAAAATATATATATATATATTTCATTTTCTTTCTTACCTATGCAGTCACTTAAAGAATATAACATCGTTCATGAACATGTGGATCACCACTTTCATGTAGTGATGTTACTCTCCTTTAATCACCAATCCACATTGATGTTACATATATGAGTATATAATTTCTTATATATTATATTATAATCATTCTATAATTAAAATATATTACTTACGTTCTTTCCCCAATGATCAATGTAAAATGGAATCATTTCTCAAGAATTCGTATGACCTACAGTCTTCATTATCAAAACGTTCTTGGTTTCTCAAAACCATGTTTCATGATTGGAATTAAAAATATATTTTACATTTAAATATAATAACTATTTAATTATTAATATTTTTCATATGATATACCTATATAATATGTTCATGAACAAGATAATTCATGAATAAACATTCCTGAGAAAACAATACATTTAACACACCAAAACAGTGAAAACAATGAATGATTATTAATGAAATGAGATAAACCTTTATAAAAATATCATATATGATATTATAACTACTTATATAGTTCTTCCATAAATAAAATACATGTTCATGAACACTATACATTAGGATAAAACATTTAACAAAAATGATGTTTGAGGTAATAGATTACATAACTCGATATCTATTCATTGGTTAAAAATTATACCTCATTTATTATGTCATGTAATGATTATGTGTTAAATAAATTTTTATTATATTATATTGTATTTCCACTTATTTTATGTGAATTTAATGTTCAGAAAAATGCTTATTCATTGATTAATTTTAAATTCAACATTATTATCATGGTAAGGGTCTAGTTAACAATAAAATACTAATCGGTAACATTTATTCTTGAATTCTAGTTGAAAGAAATTGTATGTACATTCCACAATAAACACATTTAATTTTATTCTTCTCTAGTGATTCATTATGTTATAATTTAATATTACAATTTTCCCACTCTATCGTACTTAAAATGTTTGAGAAAACGTTTTTATGAAAATATTACATCATTTATCACTTCATTCCAAAATATGTTTCTTCCAAAAGTAGGTTTTCAAAATTGATTTTTAATTTTTTCAAAATGAATTATTATAGAAATATTTCCACAATTTTATATTTTTAATTTCTTAAAAAGGAATATTCTTTTTTATTTCCCAGAAAGGCTATTTCTTAGCATTATTATGGGTAAAATGATTGTTATTTTTAAGTCGTACGTCATGTATGGAATCAACTGCCATCTTGAATATAATTTCATTAAAGCTTAATTTTCATGTTTACAAGTTATTTCTAATGGATGTTTTTCTAATATTTTATATATTCTTATTTTTTAAAATATATTTTAAAACAAAACTGTTTTCATGATTTTTTATGTTTTTAAAAGGTATATTTAAAACAAAAAGGATATTTTCATCAAGAATGTTTTTATGAAATTTTTATGGTATTTCTATACATCAATAAAACTACACTTTATTCCTCCTCCAATGGGTATTTATTTTATCAATTACATCCTTATCTTTCCTCTAAATTATTTATGACCATTTTATCCATGGAATGTATTGACATTCACTTTCTTGATTCCTTTTTTGTTGTCTTTAACATTCCCTTGAATTAATCACTTTCTGATAGATATTAAATTTCACCGAAATCAAAATATTATTTATCATAGATATTTTCATTTCATAGACCATATATCACTTTTAAATATGGTTTTTTATTTTGAGATTTATTTTATTGCTAGTGGAAATATGGATAAATCAATATCTTTTACTCAATAGAAATATTTTTCTCGATAAGGCATGTTGTTTATGTATTAAATCGATTAATCGATGCATAAGGAATACTTAGGAAACAAAATACATAGCGGAGGACCTTTTAAAAAATCTACGAGTTGAATATATGGTATCATGAGTGAAAGTCAATTGAAAAAACACAATTAATTAGTAGACATTAGTTTTAAAATGTCTTGTGAACGATCTTGATAGTAGAGATATAGTTACTCATCTGAATTGGTCCGTACCAAATAGTTTCAAACCATATTGTGAAAGTCCTTGATAATAAATTTATCATTTGTATGGGAAACAAGAAATCCATTAATAATGTAATTATTTCATTGAGAATTCAGTTATCTTATATTCTAACAGTTTTCCACCAGGATTTTATCTTTGGATGCATTTTTTTTATTTTATAGATTAAATGGATTACTATTTTAGTTATTTACCTTGTCATATTGACTATTACTTATCTAATAATGATATTAAAGTTATATTAATATCATGTGTGTGTAGTTATTTAACTTTCTATGATGATTACACTTATTGATTCATGATAAATTTTGATGTACTTAAACTTTACTGAGCATTTGACATCACAAATATTTTGATTCCTTTCTTAGGAATCCATGATGAGAAATAAGTTTCATAATAAAGGATATGGTATATGAAATATTGTTATTCTTGAAAAAAATTATTTTGTTTTTTGTGTATTCAAATGTAATGTCATACTCAGGTATATCTAGTTTACCATGACTATTACAAGATTCGGTCCTTCGGGATGTGACTCCTTCTATATTATGCCAATGTATTTAAACAAGAACTATATTTAGGATTTTGGGGTTGGGGTAGCTTCATAAATAACTATAAAATCATACAAGACCCCCTCAACATGGATTAATAGTTTTTTATCCTCTTTTTCAATTAAATATTGCTCGTTTTCTACTTGGTACTTCACAAAATATTTAACAAAATATTATTTTTAAGTGGAAGTAAGGTATAAGGTGCTTCTATGGTCATGATAAAACACCAATGGATTTAATTCTAAAAAAAATACTCAAAATACAAGGAATACAAGGAAAACCTATGAGTTTGAATTTCAAGTTATATGGGAAAGGTGTTTAATTTTTGTTCATAAATGGGTAGGTTCATTTGAAACCCCTTCCCCATTTATCCTAAAACCAAGATCTAGTTTACTGAACCATGTTTCTTTTTTAGTTGTCAATGGGGTGTTATATTTGGAAAGAAAATCATAAATGATTATTTAAACCTCCATCATAACAAACTATATAACCATTTGGGTGCTCTCATCATTTTTAGGCTTTAGAGGTGTCATTTTTATTACTACAATAAGTTTAGTTATATCTAAATATTCTAATTCTAGTTTGTGAATAATTTGACCAACTTTATCTTCCAAATCATGAATTTCATTTTTAGTAACAAGAATAATTTCATCCTTGGACCATATAAATGAATTGGTCAATCAATAATGTTTTTCAAAAAAAATATTATATGATTATGATTCTGTTCTTGAATTTGGAAATTTCAATACTAAAAAAATAAAAAAACCATATTCCCTTCATTGATCAAAACTTATATAAAGTTATTAATAAATGTCTCAAAAAATGAGAATTTATTTCTGTCCCTTCTGCTAATTCATCAAAAAGGGTCATTAACACATCATCATTGTGATACACTAAAATACACTTTGTGAATCTGTACAAAACACAACACTCATAATCATTTAATCCATTATAGAATAATTTAAACAAAACATTCAAGGAGATTACATGGCATGGAAATCAGACAAAAACTATGGAATATATCTCATGTCTCACTAAAATTCTCCTCATCGTTCTTAATAAAACAAATTATCAATATTCTTAAGCACCTTCATTTTTGGACCAGAAATTTGATGCATAATATTAAACTTTCATAACTATGATTAAATATTAATATTATTCAATAATGGATTTACATAAATTATCACATGAAAAATACAATATATTTTAATGAAAACCATTGAAAATAAATAATTATAGTAGTAGTCTATAATAATTTTCAACAGTAAAGGAAAAAAATTCTTATTTTTTTAAATGTGTAATTTTTTTTCTTTTTTTAAACCCCCAAAACACTATTACCATGATTACTATTGAATCATTCCAAAATTGGAATGACCAAGAGGACACCATGACCATAAAATTTTCATTTATATTTTTCTATTAACTAGAAAAATGTTGAGAAGGGTATATCCTTAGGGAAGGAGGTTGAGATGATATTGGGGATTAGTTAGACATAATATGCTGAAAATAGAGAAACAAATGATGAAAATTGGATGTGATTAGTGTGTGATAATGATTAAGGTAAAGAGGATGAAATTTTATTGGAATTGGTTCTAACCAATTTTATTTGTTATGAACAAGAAGAAAGAGATAATGAGGGATATTCAATTGAATACACTCGAAGAAATGACTATGTTCTTAAAAAATTGAATCAATATAACAATAGTGACATCACTAAAAAAAGGAACTCTAACTCATCAGTGACGGATTGATAAACTAGTCTTATAATTCAATATATCAATTAAATGAATAATAAAACTTTTCCAAAATCTATTATATAATTTTTCACCCTTCAATACATCAAGAAAGTGTATGAACTGGATTGATAGAATGGAAGCCAAGTAGATCAAGTTGGAATCCTGAAGATTATGAAACAAGAACATGAATTTATTTATCATGTTCAGTACACAAATAAACTAAATAAATTTAACAAAATTCATGTTCAAAGAAATTAAAAACATAGCACAAGAACATAAACATAGAATAAAATAATAAGAAATGAGATATTGATATTCTTCCCTCTTAAGTTGAAGTCAATCTCCCTCCATTTAATCATTCTATTTCCAAATATATAGAATATATGGATCATGATCCATAAAGAAAATCCTTCTCTTATCTTTAGCTATAGATCTATAGTGTTTCAATTTCATTTAATCTATCACAAGTTTGTTCCTTACTAAAATTTAGAGTCTTCAAGTGTTCTCCAGAAAATAATTTTTTAATCTAGCATTTTCAACTCTTAAAAATGAGAACAAAATTAATTCTAGTGTTTCCATAGACTTCATCCACGTTCCCTCCATCAGTGTACATTGTTACCTCTATGCATGTGATACAATCTATTCCCCACTATCTAAATCAACATACCCTCATGAAAAATTCAAAACATATGATAAAATTAATCTGGATGCATAACCTAGCTCAAAAAATCCACCAAAACCATAGTAACTTCTAAAAGCTTCACCAATGAAAAAACATTAATCCCGTGACTTAGAACCTTTCCCCAAGAATTATTCAACCAGATCATATTCATCATCTTCAACTACAATCAATGC
The DNA here is from genome assembly GCA_963277665.1 of Viscum album. Lineage (NCBI taxonomy): Eukaryota > Viridiplantae > Streptophyta > Magnoliopsida > Santalales > Viscaceae > Viscum > Viscum album. Next base: position 1,870,213,367 of record OY728119.1, on the reverse strand, counting down.
TGGAAGGAACTATGAAAAAAAATTCCTCACAAGATTATCTTTAAACAATGTGCATTTGAAACTATAGTGGATCTTGGCTTGGCGGTTTCATCCACATTTCAAAATGAATTATTAAACCCTCTTGTAAGTGAACCTTTTAAATCCAAATATGAAAATAACATTAGGTATCATACTTATTTTTCAATCCACATTGAATTGAGATACAACTTTCACCTACTTAATATGGTCAGTGTTCTTTAAATATTCAGGTAAATCTTGAACCTTTGGATTGGTTAATCTCAAGAACCTATTTAACACTTTTTTATGTTTTCATTCGGGTGAGCTATAGTTTTAAGCTCTGACCCATCTTTTTCATCCACAATTAGACAAAAAAGGTCAAAGAAAACCAAAGAAAATAGGTATGGTAGTTGGTTAAGGAGGAAAGGATAGCAGAATCATCCATGCTGGAAGTAGAATATATAGCTTGTACAAGAAAAACAGGCATGGAAATAGTGAAAGCATAGTATACATACATTGAAATTCAAATTAAAAAAATAAACAAGATTGAAAACATATGTTATAGAATTAACAATTGATATATTTTAAAATATTAGAAACACAATTATCATAATTTAAATAAATCTAATAAAACTACTATATTTTAATAACAAACTATAATAATCCAATTTATATACTTGCATAGACATTAAAACACAATACATATAAAATAACTGAAACATCACTAATATATTTATTTCCAATAAATAAAAAGGGTATATTAAAGATCCTTTTATATGATAATGGAATCCTTATAAATTAAATTGAAAAATGGGGAGATGATTTGATCTCAATTGACACATCATTAATAAGGAATTAATCTTACATGAAGGGTTTAGGCACTCTCACAAAAAAAATTATATCATATGGTGTGGTGTTTAGATAACATTTGTATTGGAGGTGTGATTTTAATTGTTTATTAAGGAAATTCATTCATGAGTTTGGAATTTGTTTCCATTATATTTATTTATAACAAGTTATTGGATGTTCGGGAATCTCTTTGGAGTTATTTAGAGATATAGAGGAATAGTTTTTTTATAATGATGACTTAATAACAACATGAATTATGAGGATGATACCTCACCATGACTAAGTTACTCTTATGTGTGGATGAATTTATATGGAATTTGAATACCATGGTATCCATGTTCAATCATGTCATAATGATGTAAATAGAAGAATGAGTAGAAAATCTCTTTCTGACAGCCAAAATCCATCGCTAAAAGACTATAGCGGCTACCTAATAGCAGACACCATTGGATTGTTGCTATTACCTATAACATTAATCATTTGACAAATTCTATATATGAGATCGGAATAACCTATTGAATAGGCTATATGGAGGTTTCTATAGGTCCTTCCTAGATGGACTATAACAATTGTCATATGGAAACTGCTATAGGTTTTTTATTTTAAAAAAATCACAGAAACATTTAAAAAACCAATATATTTCCAAAAACAATATTTCCAAAATCTCTAAAACCACAAGCGCATAAACCTATTTGCATCATCATCTTCAAATCTCTAAACCCATCATCAAATAAATCTAAATTAAAAAATTTAATAAAATAATTATTTCAAAAATATATCTCAAATAATAATTGAAATGAAATAAAATATTTCAATTATTGATTAGTAAAATAGATCAATGTTATATAATTTTGAAAATATATTTATAATTTCTATTATTTTTTAAAAAATTTAAAACCATTTATTCTATCAGTTTGAGTAGAGCCCATGTTGAATTGACATGACCTCCCCTTGCAGGCATCATAAATAATAATAATTTGGTTGGCATGTGATTTCATGTCATTTAGATCTCGTTTGATATGAATCTGACTGTTAAGCACACATTTTGATGTTTTATGACACTAAAAGTGTTTTATTCATTATCCTGTTAAAAAAAAACCTCTGAGGGACATACCATCTTCTCGACCATTTCAAAAATCAATCCATTGTTTGTTTCGTCAGATTTCATGGAATTTGAAGATCATTTTTCTATTTTGGACTCCCATACAAACCTTTTTAAAGGAAATCAAATCATTAAAAACCACATATTTAGCCATTCTATTCAAAAACACACATACAATTGATGTATAATATTCTGTTACACGTCCAGAAAAATAATAAGATAATTTTCATGTGATTTCATGTCATTCTATGGTTTTTTGATATAGATTTCAACATTAAACTCAAATTTTAGTGTTTTCAGAAACTAAAAGTGTTTTTTATCCTACAGGGAAGACACCAGCATGAATTGATGTTCTTTCCACCTGATCATTTTAAAATTCACTCTATAGTTGTTATCATATGATTTCATGACATTCAATGGTTGTTCATCTGGTTTTAAACCTCTGATGCACCTTTTCAAGGGGTGTCAAATATTTAAAAAACACATATTAAGTCATTCAGAAAATACCACATATCCAATTGATGTTTTTTATACTCTTACACATTATTAATAACAATAACATGATTTTACTGTGGTTTCAAGTCATTATGTGGTCGTTTTCAATGGATATGACCGTTGATAATTATTTTTGGTGATTTATGACAATAATAGTGTGTTTTCAGTCCTCTCAGAAAAAATAAAACTTGTATTGAAATTTATTATGCTCAAACATTTTACTATTAATTCTATAATTGTTGTCATCTGATTATACAGAATTTAGATTTCATCCAATTGATTTTGACTTTTGAACGTGCCTTTTTGAATGGCGATAAATCTTAAAAAATAAGACATTAAGATGTTCCATGTATACCGCATGTCTCATTGATGTATCCTATCCTCACACACGTCAAGAATAATAAAAATATGGTTGTATTGTGATTTTATATCATTATAAGGTATTATTCTATGGATCTGAGCATTAAGATCCAGTTTTGGTGTTTTTGGACACTAAAAGTGTGTTTTCTATCATCACAGTCAAATGAAACCTCTGGTTGATGTACATTCGTGTTGAATATTTCAAAATTGACTCAACCTATATTATCGTCTAATTTAATGGCATTATGTGTTTTTTTGCTAGTTTTGAAAACTGACATCACCTTTTTAAAGGACTTAAAATCTTTAAATACCCCATATCCAGTCATATTATGCGAACAACACATTCGATCGATGTGTCATATACACATACACATCATGAATAATAATAAGATGGATTTCATTTATTTCAATTCATTCAGAGGGAATTTTCTATGCATCTGACTATTTAACATGAATTTTGGTGTTTTATGACAGTAAAGTGTGTTTTCCATTATCTCGGTGAAATGACACCTCTAATGGACGTACCATCTTCTTGAACAGTTCACAAATCACTCCATATTTTTTTTTGTCTAATTTCACATCATTTATATGGTTTTTTTGCAGGTTTTCACCCCTACACATACCTTTATAATGCGTATAAAGTCTTTATAAACCACATATTCATTCGTTCTATGTAGATTGAACATCCAATTAATGTATTTCCTGGTCTTGCATATCACAAATAAAAATAAGACAGTTATACTTTGATTTCAAGTCATTATAAAATCTTCTGATATTGATTTGACCATTAAATACATATTTTGATATTTTATGACATTAAAAGTGAATTTTCGGCCCTCCTAGAAAAACACGAGATAAAAATGAAAATTTATCTGCTCGTCCATTTCACAATTACACGCACAATTGTTTTTGTCAGATAACATGGAATTCAGCAGGTTTTGACCATAAGATGCACCTTTTTAAAGGGAATAAAATCATTAAAACCACATATTTAGTTTTTTCATGAATACCTCATGTCTTATTGACATTTCATCTACTCTTACACATCATAAATAATAATATCATGGTTGTCCTATGGTTTCAAGTCATTCTATTGTCATATTTATAGACCCTACTTTTAAACGTACTTTTTTTGTTTTATGACACTAAATGTTAATTTTAATCCCCTAGGAATACTCCACCTCATATTTCATTTCTTCTACTTATATATTTCCAAGTTTATCCTATAATTATTTCCAATTAATTTCAACGGCATTCATATTTTGTTCGGTTGGTTTTGACCTCTGAATGCTGTTTTTTAAAGGGTGAAAATTTATAAAATACCACACATTAAGTCGTTCCAAACAGACCGCATGTATGATTAATGTTTTGTCTCATCATACATTTCATGAATAATAATAATAATATAGTTTTTCTTTGATTTCATGTCATTCTTAGTATATGTTTGTTGATATGACTGTTAAAATCCCATTTAGGTGTTTTGTGTCACTAAAATTGTACTATATGTCATCATGGTCAAACAACACCTCAGATTGACTTACCTTCTACTCACCCATTTCACAATTCATTCTATGATTATTGTAAACTAATTTCATGTCATTATGAGGTTGTTTGACTAGTATTGACCACATGACTTCACCTTTTTAAAGCAGCTATTATCTTTAAAAACCACATATTCATTCATACCTCATGGAAAACATGTTTGATTGATGTGTCATACCATCTTCATGACCATTTCTAAAGTCCCTCCATATTTGTTTTCATCTGATTTCACATCATTTGGAAGGTTTTTTGATAGTTTGGACCCCCCACACAAACCATTTTAAAGGGTTTCAAATCTTTAAAAAATTCATATTTAGTCGTTCCCCAAAAACTATGTTTCTAATTGACATATTGTATCCTCTTACAATTCACGATGAATATTAAGATAGTTTTCCAATGATTTCAAGTCATTATATAGCAGTTGGATATGGATTTGACCCTTGAACCTATATTTTTTTTATTTTATGACACTAATACTGCATCTTTGGTCCTCTCAAGAAAATGTCAGTTCGACATGATGCTCTTCCTGCTCGACCATTTCACAAATCTCTCCAAAATTTGTTTCCATCTAATTACACAACATTCTTTTGGTTGTGACCCCTAGACACACCTTTTTAAAAGGTGTCAACTATTTAAAAACTATATATTCAGTCCTTCCATGAAGGCTGCACATCCGAATAACGTTCCATATATTCTTACACATCACGAATAATAATAACAAATTTATATTATGGTTTTAAGTCATTATGAGGTTGTTCTTTATGGATTAGAATGTTAAATACTTTTTTGGTGTTTCATGACACCAAAAGTTCATTTATGATCCTCCCATGAACACTTCAACTCATATTGAAGTTTCTTTTTCACGATAATTTCAAAATTCATTCCATATATGCTTTCGTCTAATTTCACAGCTTTCAGATGTTGTTCGGTTGGTTTTGACATCTGAACATGCCTTTTTAAAGAGAAAATAATCTTCAAAGACCATAAATTATGTTTTCCAAGAATGAAACATGTTTGATTCATGTTATATCTCCTCACACATGTCACAAATAATAATGAGATGATTTTCTTCTGATTTCATGTCATTATAAGGTCATTTTCTATGGATCAGACTATTAAGTGCCCATTTTGGTGTTTTATGACACTAAATCTATTCTTTCTGTCATCATGGTCAACTGACACTTATGATTGATTTACCGTCTACTCAACCATTTCATAATTAACTACATGGTTGTTTTCATCTGATTTTATGGCATTCTATGGTCATTCAACTGGTATTAACTACTTAGTGTACCTTCTTAAAGGGACTATGATCTTAAAACCGACATATTCATTTGTAACTCATGGAATTCATGTTTGATTGATGTTTTTTATACTTATACATGTCAGGAATAATAATAATACGTGTTTCCATTGATTTCAAGTCATTCAAAGGTTTTTTTCTACGCTTCTGACCGTTAAATGAACTTTTTGGTGTTTTATGATAGTAAAAGTATGTTCTCCATAATCCTAGTAAAATGATACCACATATAGATGTAATATCTTTTTTACCATCCCAAAAATCCCAACGTAGTTGTTTTAGTATGATTTCACAGCATTCAGAGGTTGTTTGGTTTGTTTTTTATCCAAAAAACACCTTTTTAATGGAAATCTAATCTCTTAAAACCACAAATTCATTCATTCCTCATAGACCACATGTCTGATGGGTGTACCATCTACTCTTAAACATCAAAAATAATAACAAGACAACTTTTCTGTTATGTCAATTCATTAAATGGTTATTTGATATAGATTTGACTGTTAAATTCACATTTTGGTGTTTTGTGACACTAAAAGTGCATTTTTAGTCCTCCTAGAAAAACACCATCTCAGAATGACATTCTGTTTACTCGACCATTTAAAAATTCACTCCTCATATGTTTTCATCTGATTACATGTTATTCGACTTGTTTTTAACCCCATATGTACCTTTTTAAAGGGAATAATTTTTTTTAAAAACCCACATTTTCAGTTGTTCTGTGAAGAATGCATGTTAGATTGATGTTCCCTCTAATCTTACAAATCAATAATAATAATAATGAAACAATATTACTTTTGTTTGATGTCATTATGTGGTATTTTCCTATGGATTTTACTGTTTAATGATCTTTTTGGGTTTTTGTGACACTAAAAGTGTGTTTTTTTTCTCGTAAGAAAACTCCAACTTGTATTGATTTTTCTTTTATTAGACCTATTGAAAATTCATTATACAGAGGTTTTCATCCAATTTAACTGTATTCAAGTGTCGTTCAGTTGGTTTTGACCTCTTAATGTTCCTTTTTAAAGGGTGATAGATATTTAAAAACCACAAATTAAGTTGTTTCGAGCATACCATAAGTCTTTTTGATGTTGCGTTGGCATATAAACAACATTAATAATAATAAGTTGACTATCCTATGATTTTATGTCTTCTGAGATAGATTTGTATAAATATGACTGTTAAACACATATTTTGGAGTTTTATGATAGTAAAAGTGTTATTTATGTCCTCATAGTTAAACAAAACCATTTATTAACATTCTATATACTCCAAAATTTCACAATTCACTCAACAGTTGTTTCCATCCAATATCATAAAATTCTCAGGTAGTTCAAATGTTTTTGACCATAAAACACACCTTTTTAAAGGAACTCAAATATATAAAAAACATATTCATTCATACCTCATATACCACAATTTATATTGATGTGTCATATATTCACACACATCATTATTAATAACTAGATAGTTTTCCTTTGATTTCATGTTATTTCTAGATCATTTTCTATGGATCTGACTGTTTAATGTGTGTTTTAGTTATTTTATGACAATGAAAGTTGGTTTTCAGTCCTCCCTAAAAAAATCAAACATAGCTTGATGTTCTGTCTATTAGATCATTTAAATAATAATTCCAAATTTGGATTCCATTGATTTCATGGCATTCGGAGGTTGTTCCGCTAGTTTTGACCCACATACACACCTTTTTAAAAGCCATCAAATCTTTATAACTAACGTATTTAATCATTTCACACAGACCAAAAATCAAATTGATTTACCATATATTCTTACACATCACAAATAATAATAATAATAATGTTTTAATATGACTTCAAGTCATCTAATGGTCATTTGATATGGATTTGACAGTTAAATGCATGTTTTGGTGTTTTATGATACTAAAAGTGCACTCACAGTTCTCTTTAGAAAACACCAACTTGAATTTATTTTCTGTCTACTCTACCAAATCAAAATTTACTCTATTATTGTATTCATCTGATTTCATATAATTTAGAGGTTGTTTAGATGGTTGTGTCCCCCGAATGTGGCTTTTTAAAGTGCGTCAAATATTTTATACCCACATATTCAGTTTTTCCTCCCAGAACACAAGTTCGATTGATATGTAATATGATCATAAACCTCATGAATATTAATAATGTGGTTTTCACATTATTTCAATTCAATCTGAAGTCATTTTCTATGGATCTGAGTGTTAAATGCTTGTGTTGGTGTTTTAAGTCAATGAATGTGTGTTTTCCACTATCGCGGTCAAACAAAACCTCTAATTGATGTAACATTTACTCGACCATTTCACAGTTCCCCCTATGGTTGTTTTTGACAGATTTAATGGAATTATAAGGTTGTTCGAATGGTTTTGACCACTAGAGCATCCATTTTAAGGGGTCTAAAATCAATAAAAACCACATATTCAGTCGGACCGCATAGACCACGTGTTCGATTGATGTGTTGTCTTCTCATACATGTCCTAAATAATAATAAGGTGGGTTTAATTTGGTTTCAAGTATTTTTTAGATTTTTTTTATGGATATGACCATTAAATTCACTTTTTGGTGTTTTATGATGCTAAAAGTGCATTTTTAGTCCTCATCAACAAAGGCTATCTCATATTGACATGTTATCTAGTTGATCATTTCACAATTAATTCAACAATTGTTGTGGTATTATTTGACGAAATTCAAGGTTTGTTCACATTATTTTTACCCATGAACCGTCTTTTTTAAAGGACATAAAATCTCTAAAATCCACATATTCAGTCGTTCTGAGTAGAACACAGATTCAATTACTGTGCCACCTACTCAAGATATCCCGATTAATTATATTATAATTTTCCTATGCTTTCGATTCATTTTTGGGGTCATTAGATATGGAACTCACCATTAAATATGATTTTTAGTATTTTATAAAACTAATAGTGCATTTTCATTTCTCCTAGGAAAACATCAACTCAGATTGATTTACTGTCTACTTAACAATTTCAAAATTCATGATTCTGTTGTTGTCATCTGATGTCACGATATTATTGTAAAATAATAGACTACTCCTAGTTATAGTTTTTTGTTTTCATTATATATGTTTAGGTTTAGGATATAGACAAATCAAATATAGAGATATAATCCAAGAATAATATCTTTTAGTGATATGGGATTTTAGAATGAGTAGTATGTGATAATATAGTAATGTTCTATCTTTTTCAAGAAAACAATATATTCAATTGAATATTAATGCTCAGTTTTTACATCCCACAAATTCCATTTGGTCTAGTATTATCCTGAAAAAATAGATTCATTATGAAAATATAGAATGATATTGAAGGAAAATTTTTCAAATGAACAAATAATTTAAAATATATATAAGAACTATTTTGGAATAGAATAATGTATTTAGAAAAAAAACATTATAAAAAAGGATAATTTGGTCATAATTGGAGAGAGTGCTATGTGCAGTATTATAGACTCATATATTAGTATCTCAGCCAAAATGTATTAGTTAATTGAAACCATAATGGCGATATGGTTTATTAAAAAATTAGCATAAAAGTAGAAAATAATATCTACAGTATAGGTGTGAACCACATGAAGTCCCATTACAGAAGGATGATTGGTCGCATGAGATTTCTTAGTTGAAGTTTCTCAATACCTAGTCACCTATAAATAACATTTAGTAAATGTAAAATTTAATATGTAGTAATTGTTTTATAAAAGAAAATGTAGTGAGATAATAAATTTTATTGATGATGAATGAGATGCTGAAAAAATGTAAAATGATAGTACAAGAGTTTTTTGAACAACTTGTTGAAATTATATGATTTTGTTTTTTATATTAATATATCCCATAAGTTAATAATTTCATGAATTCGAATGTTATTCATATGCATTGAATTTAGAAAAAGTTCATTTTTTCATTGAATTCAGAATTTTCATATTACAATTACATGTTAAAATACAAAGTAAACTAAAATTAAATAAAAATAAATAGAAATTATTGTACCACTGTTCATATACAAGAAAATATAAAACATTTCAAAAAATATTGCTTGTAATGGTATTTTTTAGTTCATAAATGGGTTTTATTTATTATGATTCGGTTTTAAAATTATGAAAAGAATCCAAATAGGATTGAATTATTAAATTGTTTTTAATTAAATATAGTTTTAATATTTCTAGATATATGAATTCTAGGAAACACTTCATCCCTTGAATGTCAAAATGAAAAATCTGAAATATTGGTTACTTTTTAACTGGTCATTTGTATAAGCATAATCATGATTTCAATCGTTTAAACTATTGTATCTTGTTTTAATGAATGTAATTTATTTCCTTTATAATAATCCTTTTCACATATCTTAACACATGATCAAAAATTTCATGCATTACATACTTATTATCCAAGTATTTTCTTATAGCTTCACAATTTTTTTCTAAAACCCTCACTTGATGAGATATTATCTAAGACAAAATTTATATCACATTGTGTAGATATAATAGGAAACTACTATGATGATGTTTCATGGTAAATTGAATAAACTATACATAAAAAATTTATCCTTTCATCTATGTCAGGAAATTTTAAAATATAATCTTTCATTCTAATGATAAATTATTATTTAATAATAATTCAGGATTTTTCTATATAGTTTTCCTGATAGTGTATGAAAGCCATGTTTGGTGTTCATGATGTTAATTTGGATATTGAGGTAGAATTTCCAATAGTTGTTAATCCATTAGTTGATGTTGTGATATTGTAAGTATATTTTCATCTAAACATGAAAAAAATATAGATAATAGATTTAATTACAATGAAAGACTTTGTAATTAAAAAAATTATGTATGAAATGGTAAAAAATATAAAATTTGTGGAAATATATTCCCACATCCTTTGGTTCCATTATAATAAATGGGCCTGTGTTATCTCATAATGTTTGGTAATTTGAAATTTCCTACTTTTTTGGGAAAAAAAAGATTAGAACTAATTTACTTATTTTGTAACCTAAATTTAAAATAAAAAATATAATTCTTGAAGGAAGATAAATAACTGAACAAAACGTGTATAAGTAAATATGGAAATTACAAATAAATTGTAATCTCCAAGAACATATTTATATATGACATTGTATCTATTTAAATGATTTATGGAATATTGTTATTTATAGTTAAATAACTATATGTACCTAAGACATAATAGTAAAATTTAATGTGTATTAACATGAGAAATATAATATGACACATATCTGAATAATATTATTAAAAAAATATTCAAAAACAAGAAAATGTACCTAGATTTTTTAGACATTTATATTACATTCTATAATCTTGCTTCCTTGGAATAATGTTTTTAATTGGAATGTATGAAAGATATTTTTTGTTGAATTATAAAGGAAACTATTAAAATATAACCAAAATAGAATTCATTGAATATAAAATATGTAAATAAAATGAACACACTAAATAGAAAATTTAAATTAGATTATAGAGAAACTTTGGGAGGAGATATTACAGTCATTATAAATGAATGTGCAATAAAACTACAGTTTAATAGTGATTAAAAGTGTAAACATTATATATTTTATAATAAATAGATTACATTTAACATATAGTAGCATTTGAAATAATAAAAAAAGAATCATAGGAAAAAATTAGTGGTTGGAATGTTATTAAATTTGGCGAAATTCGGCAACTCCTTCTAGCATCAAGGATAAATCTGCAAATGATTTAATAATGATATAAGGGGAATGATATGGGGGATTGGGAAAAAATCAGACAAACGATACAACGAAAACCTAGTAAAATTCTACGAAAAATCAAAATAAAATGTACCTAAATATTAAATTAAGATATGAAACCCTTACAAACAAAAATTAGATGTGGATATTAGGGATCCAAAATCAACGAAAACATTCCCGATGACAGAAATTAAGGAAATACAGATGTGAAGTAATAATGATCTAAAATAGATATATCCCAACCCGAGGGCTCGATAATGATAGGGTAGCTCGTTGGAGGTGGGAGAGTGTGACAATGGAGTGGAATCTTGATAGAGGCAGGGCAGCTCGACAAAGATATTAGAGGATGAAAGTAGGGTTCGTAGAGGACAAGGTTTTGTAGCAGAGGATAGGGCCGAAGTAGTTTGATGAATATAGGATAGGAGACGGGGCAATAGAGTGGTGGGTGTGGGGGGGAGTGGGGTTGTGGGGTCTTAGGAGTGTGAAATGGAGTAGGGGTGGGAGGGGATGGGGTTGGGGGGAGGACTACGCTAGAGAGGTTTTACAGAATCAAGAAAATGGATGGAAGGCGCAAGGTAGGGGAAGGGGAGTGGTGTCGGGGGAGTGGGGTCCCAGGTTTTTTGGGTCTTAGAAGGTTGAAAGGGAGGGAATGTGATGGATTTTGGGATGGGGAGTGAAAAATTACAGCAATTCCAACTAGAATTTTCCCAAAACACCCCTTCAAAAATACTCAAATTCATACTAGAGGATTACACCCATGTGTTATTCTAATATGAGTAAGTAGTTAATCTAACAATCGAAGAATCATGTTATAACAATATTGGTTGTGCTACAAGAGTTCATTTAATGAATATATAAGGAGTTGACTATTCCATGAAGGCTTTAAGGCTCATTTTTTTGGTATGTAGGTAAATATTTTTGTTTAAAAAGGACTAAAAATGATGGGATGGGTCTTCTGGACATTAAAAAGTTCTCCGGGTGTATGGGAGTTTTTATGGGTGTTTAAAGGTGATTTTGGGTGGCCTGGAGGCATTTTGAGTCTTTCAATGGAATCATGGTTGGGAACCAATCTTGTGCAGATGGGTCCACCAAACCAAATGATGGGGAAAATTAGTTTGGACAAGAGACATTCACTATCACTAGGATCATGTAGTCAGGTCGTGCATGTACTTTAAAAATCACTCAAAACACAAAATTTTACAAAATATTCTAGGTTTTGTTCTCATTATCTCCCTATTATCCATAACACTTGATTAAGGTTATTGTTGATTATTTTCCTTCCCTTTGGATCTTCTGCACCTTGGATATTGGTGTAGGTTATGTCTAAATCTAAGGTGAGTCACATTATATCTTCACATATCTTCTCAATTATAGGTTTCTCTCGATTAAAATCATAATAAAAAATATTTATTTGATATTTGCTATATTGTGTAGATATAATTTCAGGATTTTGGTTCTAGAGGTTTTAATATGCTACATTAATGGTGGATCTCAAGTGTGGTTTGAAGGTTTTTTGGAGCTAGAAGTTCGAGGTAGGTAGCCTCTGTTGTACACTAGTTTTTTGAGATGAATGTGCTTTGAATGTGATGATTCCATTAAATGGGTTTTTTCTTAAAATTATTAAATGATGGAGGAATTTTTGAATAAAAATAGAGTATTTAGTGTTCATTTTTTTGGGTAAAAAATGAAAGTGGGTATTTTCATGATGTGTGGGTGTGCTCTAGATTTAAACCATTTTAAAATAAATTTATTTACTCTTAAACTATTTCATTGAGTATTAAATTATTTATTAGTTAGGATTATTTATTTCAAATAATAATATTTTTTTTTATATTTTTAATATTTTTTTTAGTTGGTGTATTGGTTGATATATTGTTATTTTTTTGAAGTGGTAAAAATGATTTCTTTTAGTTTTAGGTGGTTCAAAAATTTTTTGTTTTTGTATTGATATTTTTTATTTGATTTAAGAAAGGTATTAGATATAATTCAGTATACACCCACTTGGGTTTTATGACCTTTCCAATAAGAAAAATCTGATGTGGTTGAAATACCAACATTAGTATGGGGTACTTAGTAGATATAATATTGTTAGGTTTGAGGGTAGTCAATCATCTCATTGGTAGGTTATAACCAATAATAGTTGGTACTCATGTTCTAGTAATACCTTGATATTTTGTTGTTGTTATGGGAGTCTGAGGTGCATTTTGATTATTATTTTCATATAAGTTTTCTATTTTTTTGATTTCATGGTTATGTAATTATGGGCGTTTCTTTCACTACTTATGGGGTTTTATAAAATTTTCTATTTTGGGAATGTTTTATAAAACACATTAAAGCTTATATGATTTTTTATATACAAAGGGTAAATGGGGAAAATTTGGGAAACCCTACCATGTTTTTCACTCACCACTTATTCTTTTCATGGGTGTCTTTATCATCTAATGTTTCATTGGAGTGGTGTTATTGTTCTATATAATTATATTTTTATAAATTTTTTTTTAGTTTTAAATAAAATATTTTATCATTCATTATGTATGATCCTAGTGGTCCATTTATTCTATAATGGTTTATTTGTATGCATAATTGTTATGTATTATATATAAGTTCCTCAAGTTAGATTTTGGGTAAGATATTTGAATAAGGGGTGTAATTTACATAAGGTTAATCCATTCAACAATGGTATATTCTCAACCATTAGTATTTATTTTCATCCTTTAAGGATTTTTGTGGTGAACATAAGGCCTATAACTTATCCTACTTTTCTTAGAGTAGGTCGAGGGGTTATTGTTCAATTCAAGATTATAAAATGTTAATTTTTTTTTATCTTTTTGGTTGATCTAATAGAGATAGTTTGAGTTTGGAATCATGATTTAATTATAAAATGTATTAAAAACCCTCATTATAGTGAACTATGAATTGCCATGATGTACGAGTTACAAAAGTGGTTATTGAATCATATGTATCATGTCAACATTAATATGGTTTTTTCCTAGGTCAAAGAAAAATAATGTATTCATTCATAATGTAACACTCATGGATATGTAATGAATCATGGTTGCATAGTTTTTTTTAAAAAAAATTATGTCATTGATTGTTAAATGGTATTTAAAAAGTGTTTCTTCAAAATTGTTATTTTCAAATGAGATTGTTTGAAAAAAAAATTCCAAGTATATTTTAAAATATATTTCTTTGGGAAAATATTTTTTTTTTGGTACGCTAATCATTAATAATGGTGTATTTAGTTAAATAAGAGTTACACTTTATTGAGGGATGGTTTGGTGAAATATTATAATAGATAGTTGAAGTGTATTTTTATAGTAATGTATTTGAATTGTTTGCAGCATTGTAGGATAATGTGGTAATAAACTATAGTGTGTTTGTGAAATGTGTAAAATCATATTCCATATGTGACAAGAGTCATGTGTGGGTTAAAGAATTATGGGTAATTGTTTTTAGTTTGTAGTTTTAGTGTTTTTATTTGGAAATGGGGGGAATATTTTATCAACTATACCTTCTGTAAATTATACTATTAAAATTATGGGAAGGAATTTCCTAAGGGGAACACGTTATATTGTCATTTATTTATGAAATGGTTGTCAATTTACTGAATACATGTCAGATGAGGCTATTATTTGGAAACATTTTGGATATAATATAGATGTGGCTCATAGATATGTAAAAACTAGAGGTGTATGATCTTCAAAAAATGTGAGCAAACCTAGTGGTAATGAGATATAATTTAGTGAAGTAATAAGTGGAGGTTTTAAGTCAGGTAGTGGGGTATTTTAACAATTATTTTAACAAATTTTATATGAATTAGAATATCAATTATGATATATTAATTCCATTAGTGACAAAAGGTATGTTTCGATATTTACTATGGTTTAAATGACACCTGATACATGTGTGATTATTGGGTGAGATTTGGTTAGAGGGATACATAGGTCACACAAAAAGTTGTTCTATGTCTAATAATTATGTGAATGATATCACTATCATGTGGAATATGTATGATCAATGGTGGGGTATATGAGAAAAAAAATTTATAACTCATTGAAACATGTGTTGGGATCGATTGTGGGGTTTTATTGAGGACTATACCTCTTTGGGAATGAATACCTGTATTTAATTTCATTAAAATTATGGAATTTTGGAAATGGTTTTTGATAAACTATTACAATGGATGATAGGATAATTTTATTTGGTATAACTGAATCAACATGCTGTTATGTTGTATTTTTTTGCATCTATAACTATTTCAATTTGTATTAATAAGAGTTAAATTGATGGATTTTAATGTACCAATGAATATATGAAGAGAAGCATTAATGAATAATAGAGATCCCAATCAAGTTTTCCTATAATAATTCGATAAATATTGAATAATACATTTAATCTTGATGAAAAATTGGTATAAGTAATTGATTTATTTTCATTGGAATAGTTATTATTATTCCATTCACATGCTGACAAGTTTGATTATATTTATGAAGGTTATACAGTGTTTTTTTCTAGTTGAATTATATGTCTCTATAAAGATTACTGATTTTGGATAATAAAGAGCTTATTGTGGTAATAGAACATCATGATATTATATATATAGTATTTATTAAAATTATTTAGTTCACAATTATTGAAATTATTTTATTATCAAAATGTGGAATTAGTGTGGTTATGTAATATAAGTTGAAATAGTCAAAATTTTATTTATAGAAAATAACCAATGAATTTCGTATGTGTTTTCTTTTAAATAAATATTATTTTCAATATCTTATAACACACAAAATGCCAAACTGAACCAATTTACGACACATTATAGTTATAAGAAGATTAAAAAATTTAAAAAAATAAATAAAATGATTAATTATATAAATTAAATTGTTATATTTTATTTTGATTGATTAAATTTAATTATTGGAATATAAAAAATTAATTTGATATGGCTAAAATCATTGAATGCTAAAAATGGAATTAAAAAAATAGTTTTAATGTGATTTTTAAATTAAACTGATCACTTTTTGAAAATAATAATATGAAATATTACAATGTATGAACAAATATATTAACACTAAAATTTATATAAAATAAGATTAAAAAAACATAGTGTTTAAAAGGATCATTTTTTTAGAAAATAAATTTTTCTCTATATTTTTTATTTTCATTTAATAGATAAATTATTAAATTCTATAAGTATAATTTGATGAAATTAACATCATTTTTTAATTCAATAATTCGAAAACAATATTGGGGGGGATTTTTGGGGATTTTTTTGGAATGGTTTTTTTATTAGTGACGTTTTTTTATATTACAAATAATACCACTTTTATGTAAATAAAATGATATAAAAATGAGTTGAAAATTTATTAAACCCTTTTTCTAGAATAAATATATATTTAATAAGTAAAATAATTCATTGAAAAATATTATTTAGAACTTAGAAATATTTTTTTATAATTTTTTAAAGATAAGTAGTGTTTTTATTAAAATGAAAACAATTTTTAGTTCTTCACTTTTAATCAAGTATTCAAATAGTTATCTCGGGTTTTACATAGGTTTTAATGTAAAATTTGTATCATCTGATTATAAAAATTCCAATTATCTCCCATGTAATTATCATTATATATTAATTTGGTATAAAATAATTTTTATGATAAAAAATGGAAAATCATTAAAAAATATATTTATTTCAATTACACATACTTATTTTACATGTAATTATAAACACCTATAGGAATTTCTTAATTTAAAATATCTTCCATATTTTTAATAATATTAATAAATATTAGGTGAGATTTTCAACCAATTTTTTGGTCTTAATGAATAGTTACGTTCATAAAAATATGTCACTGAAGTAAGGATTAAAATCTATCTATTTCTTACCTGAATTTTATTAGAGGACTATATTTTTACATTAAATTATCATATATTCAAAATTATACTAAATTGGAGCCACATTCCTAGATAAATACATTTATTATATTTAAAATATCTTAATATTTTCTAGACTATTACTCCTCTCACTTAAAAAAGGGCACCTCATCTCCTCACTCAACCAGACAATTTAAGCACCATAACATAACCATTGCTAAAAAATAACATTCAAACATTCCTACAGATGTTCGAAAGTTCTTGATATCACTAAAATACTAATCCAAGAATTTTTATCATGTAAATCAAAGTATCGTATTCATGGATGTGCTATAAGTCTTAACAGAATACTTTAATGTTTATTTATTCTTCTAACTCCTACTAATTTATTATAAAAATCCTAATATTTTTTCATAATTATCTATAATATAATAAAATATTGTTAGGTTTATGTAAGAAAATTCACAACATTTTCATCCAATGAAAAATGGAAATGCCAGCCATGTGTATGTGCTGAATATCACCTCCAAGAAGTAATGTATTTAGTTCTTCATCACTACCTCCTATATATTCTTATATAAATGGTTTCAATGGAAATATATGATATTTATGATAAAAAAATTTATTATTAAAGATAATGTACTATCTACCTTCTTACCCTCACATCTGTTGAAAAATGTAAATGTTTTGTGTGCGTACGTTCAGACTACCACCTCAATGAAGCGATATAATTAATTTTTCATCACTCCCTCACATGGATGGTCATAATTATTTATTTATTTAATAAATATGTAATTTTAATTTATATTATTATTCAATGTTTATATTTTATTTTCTTTATTCCAATTTCAACAATTAAAAAAATTAAAACATTACTCATGCATACGTGCATACTATCACCTCTACAAATGACATATTTCATTATTCATAACCACTATAAATGGATTGTTCAAAAAGAGTATTTAATGAATAAAACTTATATATATGAAATGATACAAATAATGTTGGTGATAAAAACATGAACAAGATTCATTTATTGGACCCAAAAAATAAAAAAAAATGCAAGAGAAACATAATATTTGACACTTAAATAATTGATTTTAATAAAGAATAAGTAGTAAATATGTAAAAATAATTCATAAACAAATGATATAAAAATTGTTATATATATATATATATTATAAATGAATAATGAATATAAATTTATTATATAGGATGTTTGAACTTATCTGACCAAGTGGGAATCCAAGGTAAGGGTTTAACGACTAAAATTTGCTTCCTTGAGATCAGTTTAATGTTATAGACCTATGTTTTTATATACACTGTATGTAATATATTTGGAATATTTTTCCATGATATTATATTTACTCATGGAATTTTATATTCCAATTCTTGTTCTTTCCTGCAAATTATTTTTATTCAATTGATAAAAAATTCATAACTGTAAATTTATATACTTTTTTACAAAGGAGTGTTTATTTATATTAGGCGAATTAACTAACATTGTCAATAAAAACACATTTATTTTCATCCCATCAGAATAATTCTAGATTTTTCATGTATTATATCCATTTCATCACACATTGGTACTCAAAAAGTCTAAAATGGCGTGTTTATGAAAATTAGACCATATTTTTCCTTTTTGGGTAGGAATCATAATGCTCCATAATCATTTTGATCAGATGTTTTATAAAAGTTTTATTTATAGATAATTTTTTAATAATGGACTTTTATATTATATTTTTATTTCATATAAAATGATTTAATGTAATCTTTTTAAAAAATTTCTATTTTACCCGCATTTGACTTTATACAAAAGCATGAAAATAATGTTGCTAATGTTTTAATATCATCATCTTTTTTCCATTTTCATGTTAATTATTAATTCGGATGATTACATAACAATATTTCATGGGTTTATAGAAAAATAAATCTCATTATATGGATTATTGTACATGTTTATCATAATGAATAGTAATATTTTGTTTTCGAAACATCTGAAAAATGTTTTTCATTATATCTTCAATTAATGTTTTCATACTTAGGGATATAGATTTTTCAAGATTTATTTTCTTGTAAATTAATTTGAAAATAATTTTGTAATGTTCTATTTAGTAGTTTCCAAAATAAAATATAGTGTTTATAATGTAGGATCAAAATGATGTAGATTCCCAATATACAAGAGGGGGTGAATTGTATTCATTAAAAATTCCATTGGAACTTTTAAATTTTAGTTTAACAAAGCTAAACAAACATACACAACACCTCTAAAAGAAAACATTTCTTAAACATTACAACATTAAGATAAAACTTTAAGAAATATTTTCTAAAATGAACGATTCCACCTTAAAGTGTTTAGAAACTGTAATATAATTAGAGTAACAGAATAAGAAAGTATAAAAAAGTTATACTTTTTATATTTAACAAAGTTAAGATTACAGTGGAAATAAAATAGCTTGAAATAGAAAACAAGTAACATCATTATTATTTTAACCCAAAGAGAAGGGTATCCAACAACCATGGATAAAGGTTACATGATTTATACTTTCAAGAACGTCTATCTTACCCAAACCCAGGTAAGCCCTCAATCTGAATATCGGTATCTGTATTTCTATCCCCGCAAGACCACGATTTATAAGGAAATCAGAACCTTTATCTACCCAACCCAGAATCCCATGATCAGCACGGTCATAGTCTATACAAAGCAAGACTAAAAAATTTGTTCAAACATGAACAAGTGGATCACGATATCCGCACGAAGCACTGGGAGTTGAAAGAGCCTCTCCCTCAAGAAATCACTTCACATATTTTTCACATGTGACAAGTTTATCCACTATCTACATTATATTCGGATCATTCAAATGGACTTGTAATTATAGGAAATGCTTCCCAACGGTAGGCTCCACTCCAACGGTCATATTTTCCTTAAATTTTGGAGGGGCCTAGACATGTGTCAAACATAGAACGGTTATTTTGTAACAGATTATACGACATCGTTTCAAGTATAAGAAATGATGTTGAGTTAAAGATGAGTGTTATGTAAAAAAAACGTGGATTCCAATAACATTTCTATGATACATTAAACAACTCTAAAATTATTAAGAAGAACGGATTCTTAAGAATTTTTTTTCAAGAAATCAAATTCATTAAGGAAACGTAAATCAGATTGTGAAACTGGTATCTCATTTGTTCCAGAATCGGAATCATAAAATTAGAATCAATTATACAACGGATTCGGTATCATAAAAACTATATCACTTATACACCAGAACCAGAATCATAAATATGGTATCACTTACACACTAGAATCAGTATCATAAATACGACATCACTTATACACCGGAATCGGTATCATAAAGACGGTATCACGTATACACTGGAATCGGTATCACAAAGACAATATCACTTATACAATGTAATCTGTATCATAAAGATGGTATGAATAATCTATAAATATAACAGAATGTAAAATTTTAATAATACATCTTGTAAGTATAATAGAATGACAAATCATAATAAGACATTTGTAAGTATAACATAATGACAATTCGGGATCTTAAAAAAATAAAACATAAGAAAAAGACAGAACTTAAGAAAAATTGTTTTTGATTTTAAAAACATAAAACCATAAGGAATGGAGAAATCATAAGATAACCTTATTGATTAAACAATCTCCCTATATTTGGAAAGCACAAGCAACCTTACTAAGGAATAATATATTTACTTAGATAAACAAGTATGAAAAACTTATCTCTACCTTTGAATGAGATTTCAGATGAATACGACCAACTCCCCCTTAGGTTATGTTTCCCAAGAATCGTATTATTGGTCATTAGTGTATGGTTTTATTTCTTAAGAGAATATCTCCCCCGTAAATAGACATCTCTTTTTAAAATAAGACTCCCCCTTACTTAGTCATTATCCTTTCTTACCATACTCTCCCTTAATAAATTCTCCTCCTTTGAGATCTTCATTAAATTCTTCCTTTAAATAAATTATCACCCTTTATGATTTTCAAAAAAAGTAAAAAAATAATTTAGATGAATAAGATGTTCCTATAAGGTTAAGAAAGTATACATTTGAAAACAAAAGAAAGATATGTAAGAATCTTCTTAAGGAAATTTTAGAATTCAAGATTAGATTACAAAAAACCTTCGGAATGTCAAAAAAATCATCCATCCAACTTCTTCTTAGAAAACATTTTTTTATCAAGGCTTTATGTTTCTACAAATTCTTATGATATCCCTAAAACATCTTCAACAAGATATTGTGATCCTAATTCTTCTTTTCTAATTATAAGATTCTTTCTTCTTGAGCATCCACCTTTCTCTCTAATTCATCTCTAACTTACTTCTCACTACATACAGATCGGGCAACGGAATTGAGTTGACCATCCTTCTCAAATATTGATGCATTGACATTTTTGAAGTCTATTTAACAAGAATTGATAGATCTATTTGTTGAATCCATGAAGTCACTGAACTATCTTATCTCTTCATTGATAGTTTGGGTGCGGTTAAATACATTCTTACAAGCAACCTTCCGAGATTTGTAATAAATCAGAAGATTACTAAAGTATTCTTCTTTCTTGACCACCATGTCCATAAGTATATTGGTTGATTCTGTATTTTGATTGAGATTTTTTAGCATCATTTCACTCCGGGAATCTATATTTGCAAGAACCGGAATGGTGCTGACCAATTTTCTTAAATATTGCTTGACAAAGTCATGTCCAATAGACAATGATGATTCGGAACCTGGAACATATTTTCCTTTCTAAGCTCTTATTGGAATTAATGAAACTCATTTTTATATTCTCTTAAAGGACTTCTGAGGTGTCTCATTTTCGGATGAGGCAAGCCAAATACTATTACCTTTCACAGGATTACGAACTGGATATTGTTCATCAAATACTTGGATAACATGAAGATCTTTCTATTCATATTCTTCCTCTCAGAACACTTCTTGTTCACCGCCTTGATGATCAACCTCTTCTTTATCTTCTTTTTCCACTTCAATTCCATCTTTTTCTTCTTCTTCAACTTGAACTTCTTCCTGAAATTCTACTTCTTCCCTAACTTCTTCTTCAACATGTTAATCAAGTTATTCTTGTAGTTTATATTTATAGATAGAACTAAAAGAAGATTTAATGTAGTCTTCCAGTTTCGTTAAAACATCATCATAGTCTTCTTGAACTATATGATCTTATATATCTTGAACAAGTTATGATAAAGATATAAAATTCTTGGCTTTCTGGATTTCACGAGATACAATCGGCTTCTTATAAATAACTTGAGGTTCAGTCACTTCTTGAGATTTCTTTTCTTCATGTTTTAGTAAAGACTAACAAACTTTCCATTCCATGGATTTCATTTTTAACTTCTTCTCCTTCTTTTATATCTCAAGATTTTCAGATTTCTTAATATTCAAGGATTTAGCCTCTTCAAGATTTAAGACAAAGGAAGGATCTCCTTCCTTTCGGGTAGCTGACATTTATCTCCACATTAAAAACTATTGCATCGGAATAGACTTTTAGTTTCTTTGTAGGAGGAGGTGTTGATACTAGGACATTAGAAGCTGGTACTGGCAAGCCTGGTTCATCTAGTTTCCTTATCTTGGGTAATGATTTGGAAGAATCCAGAACATCTACCATGATCTTGAATACTATTTCATCAAATGTTTTGGATTTCAGTAAAAACTATATCTTTATCATACTTAGAGTGTAATCACTGAGCAACAAAATCATAAAGGCTTTGAGACTGATCGGCATAGAACATTCAGTTCCGGATGGCACATAACAATTATCATAGAGATAGTGCTCTGATATATAAGAATTTGAGATATGATGGATCCACATTTTATTTCCTAGATAGTGGGGATGATGTACTTAACCAAGTTAATCTTCCTTATGTTGATGAGAAAGTATAAAAGAAAGATATCACATATATTTAGAGAGTCCTTATATCCTTTTCTTGGGATAATAAAGCCTTGCATCCCGAGAGCTACCATCTTGTGGTTTGTTGTAAGATTCGTAATCATTGGATTCTTAACATACCTGAGAAAAAGAAAATCCAAAGCCTTGACTTTCTCAAAAGAACCTTCTTTCTCAAGAAGTTTTTGAGATCATAGAATATCTTCTCCTTTAAAAAGTATGTTGAGAACATTTGATGCCTTCTAATAAGGAGCAATATAAGTCTTATCATAACATTTTAACTTAAATAGATCCTTAACATACATTTGGATGAAAATAACGGATTCGTAGAACTGAGTAACTAGGTCAGGAAAAAATAGATCCTGAATCTTCTCCTTAGCCACAAAAAAACATTCCCATATATTAGTTCCTATCACCTTAGAGATAAGGGAGTCTTATTTTTCATAGAAGTTAGGGCATACCAATTTTCCCTAAAGATTGACTAATCCTTTATTTCTTTGGTAATCGACATCTGATCTACTGAAGATTCAGAAGTCATTCGGGAGAAAGGATACAAAAGAATGAGAATGATGATTTTTATGGAAACAGACCATAGACACTATGATTAGTATGGATGTTGAAAAACTTATAGACGAGGAACCCCTTATATAGACATAGCACTGACTTTTCAGCCTCCATAAGATAATCATATGGCTGAACATAACCTGATCTGATCTGATGGTTGAGGATGGATATAGGAAATGTGAATTCTAATATTTTGTAGTAATGTAAAATAAAATTGAAAAAATTCATATAGAAAAAAATGAAACTTAATATAAGAAAACAAAGGGTATGAAAAATTTACCTTTTGGAATACTCTGAGGATATTTTTCGGTATTATAAGAATTTAATTGGATGTTTTAGTTTCCGGGATATCAATACCGAAATTTCCAATACCGAAATTTCCAATACTGAAAATTTCAATATAAAAATTTCCAATACCAAAATTTCTAAATAATGAAAGGTAAACATTTTAAGATAGGAAAAAAATATTAAGGAATAAAAAAAAATTAAGAAGAAGAAAAATCTTAAGGAAAGTGAAAAAATATGTACTCCCCCTGAAATAAAGAGTAATTTAATGTTATGAGATGATTTAAACAAGTGGCTATGAATGATTAACTTAAAGAGTTCATTCCTAGCTTTTGTTTAAGGTATTCAAATCTATCAGAAGATAATTGTTTTGTAAAAATATCAGCAAGTTGTTCTTGAGTTCTGATGAATTGAAGAATAATATCTCTTTTAAGTGTGTGATCCCTAAGAAATTGATGTCTAATATCAATGTGATTTCCACGAGAGTGATGTGCATCGTTTTTACATGGCTCAATGGAACTTGTGTTATCACAAATTATTTGAGTCTTAGTAATACTCAAATCGTAGTCTGTGAGTGTGTGTTTCATCCACAACACTTGATCACAATAACTTCTAGTTACTACATATTCAGCTTCCATAGTGGAAAGTGCTACAAAATGTTGTTTCTTGCATGACCAAGAAACTAAGGAATCTCTTAAGAAATGACAAGTTCCTGATGTACTTTTTCTATCCAATTTTCAACCACCAAAGTGAGCATCTAGAAAATTTTTATGTTCAAAATAATTTCCAAAGGATTAAAAAAGTCCCAAATCTAATGTTCCCTTTAAGTTGGTAAAAATTATTTTCACTGCCTTTAAATGAGATAATTTAGTGTTTTCTTGGAATCTTTCACATTAGCATACTGAGAACATTAATTTAGGTCAACTAGATATTATGTAAAGTAAACTTCCTATCATCCGACTATAAGATATCGGATCCACAGGTTTCCCTACTTCATCAATATCAAGATTATTAGAGGTTCTGATAGGATTACTTACAAAATTAGTGTTATTATACCTGATCTTCTTAAGAAGATATTTGATATACGTATGTTAAGATATATAAGTTCCCTCTAGTTTTTGAGAAATTTGAAAACCATGAAAAAAGGTTAACTCACTCATCATACTCATCTCAAACTCAGATTTTATAATTTTCTCAAAGGAATTAGTTAAGGATTACTTAGTTGATCCGAAGATGATGTTATCAACATAAATTTGGAAATCAAAACATCTTTATTAATTTTCTTAATAAAAAGGGATGGATCAAAATTTCCCTTAACATAGTTATTTTGATGTAAAAATCCTCAAAGTCTGCCATACCAAGATCTAGAGGCATGTTTAAGTCCATATAGAGCTTTGGTATGTTTATAAAAAATATTAGGATGTTTTGAATCTTCAATGCCAGGAGTTGATCAACATAGACTTCATCCTGTACATAACCACTATGAAGAGTACACTTTACATCCATTTGATAATGTTTGAAATTAAATAATGCTGCAAAGGATAGAAGAATATGAATAGATTCAAGTATTGCTACAGGAGCATAAGTTACTTCATAATCTATGCCTTCTTGTTGGTTATAGCCGTTAGAACCTACTCTTTCTTTATTTATAAAAATAACTCCATTTTGATCGCATTTGTTTCTAAAAACCCATTTTTCTCCAATAACAAAAGTTTCATTATGTTTTTTAAGCAAGGTCAGAACCTAATTCCTTACGAATTCATTAAGTGTATCTTGCATAGAATTTATCCAATCTTCATCACCTAACACTTCTTCACGAGTATTTGGTTTAAATTAAGAACGAAAAGAAACATCTTAAAATTTGGTACATAAATAACTTATAGTTCATATTGGTTGATTAACATTTCCAATGATATTATCACTGGAATGATTTCTAAGTAACAGCTCACTTGGGTTTTGAAGGACTTTATCATCAACATAGGGTAGAAAATCTTCAGGAGTAAATGTTTCAGAAACATTTTCTTGAACATTATACTTATCTGAAAGGTCGTCTATCAAAGGTTGGTGATCAGTTTTAGAAAATAGATCAGAAATAAGTTCAGATTATTTGATAAAAAAACAATCATTTTCTTAAAAATTAACATGTACTCTTTCTTCTATAGTGAAAGTGTTTTTTTTTGAAAACTCTACATGCCTTAGAGTTAGTGGAGTATCCTCATAAGACTCCTTCATCAGATTTGGGTGAAACTTTATGTAAGCTATGCATGTTTTTCAAGATAAATACTTTGAAACCAAACACTTTAAAGTAAAAAACTTTCGGTTTTCAGCCAATCCATAACTCATAAGTTGTTTTATTAAGAAATGGTCTAATTAAAACTTGATTTTTAGTATAACAAGCAGTACATACAACTTCAGTCCAAAAATTTTTAGCTACATAATATTCACTCAACATGGTTCAAGTCATCTCTTTAAGAATACTATTTCTTCTTTCAACAACACCATTCTGTTGAGGAGTTCATGAAGTTGAGGAATTTTGAGTAATGCCTTTTTTACTACAAAAAGTTTCAAAATCAGAATTTTGAAATTCTCTTCCATGATCACTATGAATAATATTCAATGGAAATTTTTTCTCATTTTTAACTTGAGCTCTAAAAAAATTTAAATAAGAAAAATATTCGGATTTCTTTGCGAGAAAATATACCCATGTAAATCTAGTGTAGTCATCAACTAAGACAAACACATAGTATTTCCCTCTAATACTTTCAGTTTTTATTGGACCAAATAAATCAATGTGCACCAACTATAAGGAATTTGAAGTTGTAAATTCACTTATAGATTTAATTATAATTTTATGTTGCTATCCATATTGATAAAGACCACAGACTTTTGAAGTATCAAACCTATGTTCTGGTAAATCCTTGAAAAGTTTTTTCTTAGAAAGTTTATTAAGATTATTTAAGTTACAATGTCTTAGTCTTCTATGAGAAAGACAAGATTGATCTTCAATTGCACTTAGGCAAGGATGATCATGACTTCTAAGGTATTTTAGGTTTAATGTGTATACATTCACTTCCCTATGGACTGAGAGAAAATATTAATCCTTGTAATTGTGTACTAAGCACATTTCATTCCTAAAATTCACAAGGTATCCTTCATCACATGATTGAATTATACTGATGAGGTTGTGCTTATGACCTTTAACAAATAAAACATTTGAAATTAAATATTTTCAAAGAATAATAATGTTACCTATACCAACAATTTATCCTTGAGAGTTATATCCAAAGGTTACTTTTCCACCATTAGTCTTTAAACTATTTTTGAAATAGTCTTTGTTTCCAGCATGTTCTAGGAACATCCACTATCCATGTACCATATGTTGTTGGTACTTTCTTCATTGACCTAAAAAAGATGAGTTAGGTTTTTATAATCCAAACATTCTTGGATCTGGAATTGTTAGATAATAAAATATTGGGTATCCAAATTTGTTTAGAAAATTAGGATTTATGAAACCCAAGAGATTGAACATTATTTAAAGAAGAGTTCTTCTTCCAATACCGGCCACTTTGAATTTTAGTACAAAATGGGGCTCTTAGAGGAACAAAATATTTGTTTCTAAAAATAGGTTTTTCATGAGAATAACCTTATCATTGATTATTACCATGAGGTTGGATCCGAGAATACATCTTGTCAAAATTTTCCTTACCAGCAGTAAAATTTGTAATAATTTTTTTCAAAGAAACGTTTTTAGACTATAGTCTTAGGAAAAAAGTCATATCCTTTGGAATAATAGACATAGAGTTAAGTTTATCCTCTAAAACATCTTTTTCAAAAAAAAATTAAGATCATTAGAAAGCTTATCCTTCTGAGAATTAGCTTCCTCAAGTTTCTCAGAATGATTTTCTAAAACATCATTTTTTAACAAGATCTTTGGTAAGATCCAAATTATCATTTGTTAAAATAAATTCTCTAGAATTTTTATTTTCATGTTACATAGAATCTTTACAATTTATTATCTCTAGAAACTTACGAAACCTAGAAACTTTTTAATAGGAAGGAAAATCACTATAATTATCTGATGAAGAAGATTCTTCATTTGAATAAAAATATTTATCAGGAAAATTTTCACTCAAATAAATATTTGTTAAGGATTCATCATATCGTAACTTAGCCATAATACATAGATTTTGAAATGGAGCTCGGGATATTAAAAAAATATTCTTTTTCACAGAATATTTATAATCAGAATAATCTTCATAAGAATATCCACCACTAGCACTCCAAGTTTAATTGTCTTTTAGCACTTTCTTATGCTTTGATCTGTAGAAATTCTTCTGGTTTCTCTCAGAATTATTGTCCCACTTGTCTCTTTTCTTAAGTATGGGACAATCAGGTCTGATATGACCAGTTCTTCTACTTTCATAGAATGTCACTTATCTATATTTATTGCCTTTTAAATCATTATTATTTTATCTATATTGAACGTTCTTCATCCCAACAATCTTTTTCATCCCCCAAGAATGATTGGCTAACTCGTTTTCCAAAGTTTCACTTTCACTAAATTCAGATTGAACAAAAACCTTCTTAGATTGAGAACTTGTAACTCTCTCATGAGTCTTGGATTTCGTATAATTTGAAGTATTTTTAAAAGAAACACCTCCATTTACATTATTCTTCTTAATATTATCAGCATCTCTCTTCATTCTAGCATCCTGTTGAAGAAGAGTTCCAAATAGTTCATCGAGAGAACTCTGTGTAACTTTTCTATTTTCATATATAACAGTTCTTTTAGATTCTCATTCGTTAGGCCTGATGTCTATAATCTTTTCTACAAGTGCTTCATCATCTAAACTTTTATCACCCATTGATTGTAATCTATTGACAATAGTCATGAATCATTGTTGTACCTTACATACGGGTTCTCCATAAGGAAAACAGAAACCATGATACTCAACTCTAAGCATAGTTCTTCTAGTTTCGATAACATTGGAAGTTCCAAAGTGAGTTACTTAAAGCTTCTTCCAAATACTATTTTCAGATTCACAGGATGAAATTTGGCTATATATATTTCTAGTCATGGAATAATGTAATCTATTAATACCATAAAGTTCAGCTGGTATTCCACATTTTCTGGATTAGTAAAGGTTATAAGTTTCTTATCATGAATCTTATAATCTCCAGTTAACATAATGTAGTTGTCTACACCTGTTTTTATCACAAAGGTCTTCATTCTATATCTCCAATACTCATAGTTATTTCCTTCGAAGATTAGTGGTCTAGTAGGATTGATATTATTTAGATATCTAACATGAATGCCTACCGTACCAAAAAAAAATTTATTTCCACAGAACATATTATAAGTAAAAGTATATAATAAAATAAGAAAAAAAACTTGAGGAAGATAACTTATATAGGGATATAAGTACTTCAGAGACCTCCTATGATACCAATTGTATGATAAAAATGATGAATATAGCTGGTCAATATAAAAGAGGGGTGGATTGTATTCATTAAAAATACATTTGGAATATTTAATGTTTAGTTTAACAAAGTTGAATAAACATACACAACACCTCTAAAATAAACCTTTTCATAAAATTTGAAACCTTAAGATAAAAGCATACGAAAGATTTTCTTAAATGATATATTCTACCTTAAAGCGTATAAAATCTATAATATAGTCAATGTAATGGAATTATAAACTATAATAATGTTATACTTTTTATCTTTAACAAAGTTAAAATTACAGTAGAAATAAATCAACTTGAAATAGAAAACGCGTAACAACAAGATTCTTTCAACACAAAGAGAAGGTTATCCAACTACCTTGGATAAAGGTCCCTTGATTTATACTTTCTAGAAAGTTTTTCTTACCCAAACCCAGGTATGCCCTAAATCTGAAGATTGGTATCTATCTTGCTATCCCTGCAAGCCCTTGATTTAGAAGAAAATTGGAACCTCTGTCTTCCAAACCCGGAAGCCCATGATCAACACGATCAGAGTCTGCACAAATAAATTCTGAACAAGTTATTCACACCCAAAAAAGTTGTACATGACATCCACATAAAGCACTAAGAGTTGAAAGAGACTCTCTCTCTAGAAATCACTTCACAACATTTTCACATGTGTCATGTTCATCCACTCCCTACATTATATTATTCTCATTCAAATGGACTTTGATTTATAGGCGAAGCTTCACAACGGTCGGATCCACTCCAATGGTTATATTTTCCATAAATTTTGGAGGGACATTGACATGTGTTACAAAAATAATGGTTAGTTTGTAACAGATTGTACGGTATCATTTCAAGTACAAGAAAAAATTTTGGATTAAAGAAGAGAGTTATGTAAGAAATCATGGAATCCAATAACATTGGAATGATACATTAAACAACTCTAAATTTTTTTAAGAAAAATGGATTCATAAGAAAAGAATTATCAAGAAAACAGATTCATAAAATAAAAGTAAATCGGATTTTGAAAATGGTATCTCATTTGATCCGGAATCGGAATCATAAAATCAGATTCACTTATACACCGGATTCGGTATCATAAAAATGGTATCACTTATACACCTGAATCAGAATCTTTAAGATGGTATCACTTATACCCTGGAATCGGTATCAAAAAGATGATATCACTTATACACTGGAATCAGTATCATAAAGTCTGTATCACTTATACACCAGAATCAGTATCCTAAAGACGGTATCACTTATACACCGAAATCTGTATCATAAATACGGTATGAATAATCTATAAATATAAAAGAATAGAAAATCGTAATAATAAATCTTGTATGTATAACAGAATGAAAAACGGTAATGATACATCTGTATGTATAATGGAATAACAATTCCGGATCTTAAGAAAAAAACAAAACTTATGAGAAAGACAGAACATAAGAAAAAGTTTTTGTGATTTTCAAATCATAAAACCATAAAGAATGGAGAAGTCATAAGATAACTTTATTAACTCAACATATAACATCATTTCTATGAAATGATTTAAAATATTTAATAAAAAATATTTTTTTATAGTTTCACTTCAATTTTATTATCTAATTTTCAAAAGATTTTACTTTACTGGGAATTATTCATTTCTGATAAATATTATTTTTTTTACCCTTCCTATATTTTTTTATACCTCTTTTTATGTATAAGGATTTATAGTATGTTTTATATAAAACTCCATCATTATTTTGAAATTATTTTTCTTCTTTCATTCCATGTCCATTTATACCCTAGATATATTTAAAATCATTTCAATGTTTACAAAATAATATTCTCATTGTTATGTATGGTGTGAATTGATCAATTTTTATTAAGAAAATTATTCTTTTTATTAGAGAATTATTTATTTTATAAGGTACTTAATTCAATACGCATATTTATTGATTGTTATTCAATATTGATTGTTTATTGTATTTATCATTCAATATTTTGTGAATTCACTTGGAATGATAATGTTATGGGTAGACAATGTTATAATCCCTCTATTAATTTGTTATGTTACATAATATAATCTATCTTGGGTATTTAGCAAATTCAACACCTGTTTATTTATGATGACTTGGTGGGTAGGAATTGATGGTATGTAATATGTCATGGTTCAGAGGTCTTGATGATATGTAATATGTCTTGGTTGAAAGGACTTTATGAAAAGAGTATGATTACTGAATGTTTTAGTTGCATCATTATGAAATAAGTTTTTGTATTATATATGATTAGTATGTTTTTTGTAAGGGATATTTTCTATGTTCATGTTATTTTTTATATAACACATTTATTAATCAGTTACTCCACCAAATTTTTTATTTCTAATGTATTCATTATAGTTTCCATTATAATAATCCCTTTAATGAGAATCTACACTCAGTCGTTATTATATTTCTCATTCACAAGGTACTAAGAAGGGATCTTTGAAAGATTAGAAAGGGAAAACTAATGAAAATAATAATTTTTTATTATTTTTACTAGTTGTTATTTATGATACCAATGTATTATGGGAAACATATATGTATTTAGTATTTCAATACTACTAAACTCTTTAATTCTTTGGGATATGATATCTAGTAACTTGTACCAATGTAACAAAGTAAACAATGATTTTTGGTTTTTTAGATTAGGATATTTATAATTGGTAATAGAAATAGATTAAAGAAAACCTTGAGAACTATATATTCGAAGAACATATCTAGCAAGAGGATTATGATAATCCCAACAAAAGTTAAATAAATTTTTATAAATTCTTTATGGATGAATAGTCATAATTATTTGAGTTAATTAAGAGTATTCCATTATATAGAGATGATACCTTGTATATGAAATGAAAAAAATATCACCTCCCAAAATCAATGTCAAGATTTACCTCCTGATAAAGTCATCATGGATAGTTTTAGAGTTGAGAAAATTATGAATATATTTCAAGAGTTGACTAAGGTTATTAAAAATATCATTGGTCGTATGGAATAACGAATTTATGCATACCATTATATAATTATGTTTGACTACTTTATGTAATAGAAACCTCTATCCATTAATGGAATTTTTAATCCATTGATAACATAAAAATAGATAATTTCAGTTTAATGCATATTTATGTCTTTGAGAAATAACAAAACAAAGAGGTTAACTTTAGTAGTGTATTCTTTAAAGGGTGATTCTGATATATATTTTTCATTGATTCAAAATACAATGGATGCATACGAAATAGAGAGAATATAATTAATGAATTTTAAGGTGATATTATTTGAGAAATAGTTTTCTCTAATGTAAAAATCTTTGTTTGAAAAGAAATTAATTTATTTAAGATAAAAGGAAGTATAATGTTTTGTTGAGTATGTGGAATGATTTTCAATATTATCAGGATATGCTATGGCCAACATATGTAATATTGAATGTTATACTGAATATTTATTTAATGATCTTAATTTGAGCCACCGAAGGGAACTAATATCTCAAACATTGTCATTATGTGATGATATAGTAACATGTACCCTCATGATAAGAAAAATAATTCTCATGGTCTAAAATTTTAAAAGGAACTCAAGAGAAAAAATAAGATGACTAAGTGATAAGTAATAATATATTGAGTAAATGATAAAATAAGAAGGGTAAAACATTCAACATGTGATAATTATCTAATGTAACAACACAAAACATAATTAAAGGGAATAAGTGTTGGATTCAAGTGTATATATTAAGGCTATAAGGCTTATGACCATAAGGGAAAGAAAGAAACCACTGATATGTAGTGAATTAACAATAAGTATATAGGGATCAATTCCAATCAATTCCAAAATAATCAACATGATTTACCTTATATGTGTTTGAGTTAGAAAATGATTCTTACATAATTACAATAGTGTAAGTTGGGATCTAATAAGTTATGATTACAAATACTTTGATCATAAGCTCATGTATTATATTTATCTAGTTCTACGCACACATTTAAATTATTCATTGAGGATGAATCATCCCATGGTAACCTAAGGAATTATTTTCCCAATAAGAAATATAATGGGAATCTAGTTATAATTATAATATATTAGGAATGATGAACTCCTATTCCATTATAAAAAACAAAGTTATTATACATATATTTGACTCCAATAAAATATGGATTTTGGGGGTTTAATAAATTGTTAGGATCATGGAAATAGTAGTTTAAAAATATTATACTATATATTGAATTTGTGGAATTTTGTAGAATGAATAATATAATGGTTAATGTATTATAGTGTTATTAATCATTTTTGTGAAATAATGTGTTTTATTATCACATAAAGGATTGTTCTAGTTTAATATTATCTTATCATATACTGTACATTTTATTTTATACTAGTGGAATGACTTATATTTATTTTTGAAATAGAATGATCCATTAAAGCTGGATATTTAGGCATTAAGCAAGAAAAATCCCTCTTACCCTTTCACCATTTGAATAAAATATAGAAAGTGAATAAAACAATCCATCAAAGGGAAATATTGAATATTGGAAGTGGAAATGAATCATGTATTTATTTTGATTCTTTGTTATAAATTCATTATAAGGATAAATATATTATTTGTAAAACGTAATAAAACTATAGACATTTAGAAACTCATGAACAATTATATATCATATAATGATATATATATATAGTTATGAAAATTTTATGATAAGTTTACTAGCATTACATAATATTTTGTTGTTGATATCTTTGTAGAAATTATATCTCGAGAAATATCGTCATTAGTAAGTAAAAATTGAAATTATGTGGATGAATTTTTTTTAATGTGGTAGAATACTATAACCTATGATTTTAGCATGTGTTTTCCATCAAATAATAATAATTTTAAATAGTTTTTAATACATGGAACATAAAAAAACCAATATGTGACATATTATAATTGAAATAAGAGTAATAATACACTAAATATATATATAATAACCAATTATGATACATAAATTGTTATATTTTGTTTTTACTAATTAAATTAAACGATTAAAAAAAGAATCAATGTGTCATGATTACAATCATTAAATGTTAAATGAGGATAATTTTTAGAAAAAGTTTTTATAAAATTATGTAAATTAATTTAATCAATTATTGAAAATTATAATATTCAATAAATCAATTTATGTAATAATATATTAAAATTCGAATTATTATCAAATCATTTTAAGAACGTTTAATGTATAAAAATGTTATATTTCCATAAAAGTTGTTTTTCTTTATATTTTTTATTTGAATTAAAAATTATAGAATTATAATTTGAATAAATGTACTTAAATTTTTAATAAATCACAAAAAAAATTATATGATGTTCATTTTTTGGGATTTTTTTGAAATTGTTGACTTTTAGGTGAATAGTGAAAAGTACTGATTTCCTAATTATTTTCACTTCTGTGAAATTATCACGATATAATAATGACTTAAAAAAATATTAACCCTTTTTTTAGAGCAAATATAAATTTAATATGTAAAATAATGCATTTAGAAATTTAATATTAAACTCATAATTCTATGTTTCACATTTTAGAAATCTAAGTAATTTTTTATTTAAAAAAATTATTTTTGGTTTATCTTTTTTAATCATGTATTCACAAGGTTCCTTTAAATTTTTATTTGGTTAAAATTTAAAATGAATATAAAATGATTAAAAAAATTATATTATTTTTGGATGAATAAATAATATTCAAGATTTTGGTATAAAATAATTTTTATATTTGAAAGTGTTATTTATTGAAATATAGTTATTCATTTTGTTATGTGTGCTTAATTTATATTTAATATTTACCACATAAAAAATTGAAAGTTTTAGATTGGATTAAAAATTTATAATTATAATTATAAATATTAGGTAATTATTTTAATTAATGTTTTGTTCAAAATTAATAGTTATCATTCTAAAAATTTATTCATATCGCAAGGGATTAAATGGTTAAAAGGTAGGTTAAACCAAAAGATAGGGTTTCAAATATCTCTAAATGTTTTCTAAAGTTTATTGAATATGTGGATTTAGATATACCATATCCTATATTTTAAATTAGACTAAAACCATGTGATTATTCATGATAAATACATATATTATATTTAAAATGTCTTAATATTTTGATTTTTCTAACTCCTCCCACTAATAAAAGTGAAAATACACTCCTTAACCATCCACACACATTGAGTACACTAGATCATACAATACCTACCAAAATCACTTCAATAATTTTCTCCCTGTAGCAGGCACTATAGCAGTACTGTAGCAGGCACTGTTCGGTACTGTAGCAGCTAGAACTATTCATCCATCTGGGCCTTTGGGCCACCAATTTGGTCCTCAGGTCCTGCAAGGCTATCGGTCTACACAAGGCCTTCGGGCTAGTTGATTCTCAAGGCCTTAGGGCCACCTTAGGACATTAGGGCCACCCCGAGGCCTTCGGGCCACATGAATGCAGGCCCTAGACACACTACAAAAAAGAAGCAGCCCCAGAAGATGATTCATAGCAGGTGCACTAACCAGAGTAGAGCCAAATGGATTGTAAGAATGAGAGGGTAAGGATATGCCATCGGTACCAGCCTGTTCTTGCATGCGAAGCCTAGCCAGACAGTCATGCAAAGGTGGAGTGCTACTATCCGGATGGATATGATGGGGAGGGGCAGTTTCTTATAGATAGTATGGTTGAATTTACTAAGACCTTCGGGTCATGTAATCTTCTAAGCCTACGGGCCATATAATCTCTGAGCCTAAGGGCCTTTTAAGGGTTCCCCCTTATCTCTTGAAAGGGGGGTTATCAAAAATCAATAAAAATGAAGGCCTTCGGGCCATTCAAGCAATCTAAAGGAAGATATCCAAGGAGGAGGTATAAATCTTAATCAATTTTTATCAATTTAATTTATTATTAAACATAATTTAAATAAATTATAACCATACTATTTTAATTTAATCTCTATATTTTTTATAATCAAATTTTATTTTGTTGATTTAAAAACCAATTTTGACCTCATTTTCATAAAATCAAAATTGAAAACGTCGCTAGTGTGTTTGTATAGAATTGTGCCTCCAAGAAGCGATGTATTTATTTTTTCACCACCTCCTCGTATAGATGGTTATGTGGATATTATATATATATATATAATATTTTTAAAAAATAATGATTATATAATGATAATATATTATCTTCTTTCTTACCCTTCCATCTATAGGAAAATAGAAACGTCACCTGTACATACTTACAAATGATCGCCTCTACGAACCGATGTAATTTTATTTTCATCAATGCCACACAAGGATGGTAAGACGTATTAATGTAATGAAAAAATATAATATTATAATATTATTATAATTCTATTAGATTCTTAACTACTTTTTTACTGTTCATTTATGTGAAAAATGAAAACAACTCTCATAGTTATGTGCTAACTACCATCTACATGAGTGTTGTATTTAACATTTCATTAAAAAATTACATGGATGGTTATAAAAGTTTATTTAATGTCTAAATATGAAATATATGACATAATTATTATTATGAAGTTTATGAAACCTTGGATAGAAAATAAAATGAAAACATACATGAGAAATAAGAAAGGATTTCACATAAATAATTAATTTTAACTAAGACTTATTGGTAAATGGGTAAAAATATGTTATGAATAAATTATATATATAATTCTAGATATAAATATGGGCTTGATATAAATTAATAATAAATATAAATTTAGTATACATGAGGTTTTATGGAATCTGACCAATCAGAACACTATGGTAATGGATTATCGTCTCAAATTCCCTTATTTGAGACATGTTAAATATTATGAGCCTATTTTTTCTATATATTTTATATACTAAACTTTTAGAATATATTATCATTATTTTACTTTTGAACATCGTATTTAAAGTTCCATTTCATTTTTTCCCCTCAAATGATTTTGATTCAAATTTTAACAAAGGCATATGTTTAAAATTACATCATCTCATTTACTTGAGATTTTTGTAGTTTAAATATATATTTGGTGAATTATAAGATATTTATATATTAAATAAAAAATATTTTTAACCCATATGGTTATCTATAATTTTTAAATTTATTATTTACATTTTTCCTCACATCAGTGCTTGAAAAGATAAAAATAATAGTTTCAAGAAAATATAATATGATTTCTCTATTTTGGTCAAAATATTTATCATTCATATTCAAGTTTTAAAACAATTTTATAGAAGTTTATATCTATAAATAAATTATTAATTAATTAATTATCAGCTGCCGTTGAATTTATTTAAAATAGTTAATAAGTAATCTTTTCAAACATTTTGTGTGTGCCTCGCATTTTCTTTTTTACAAAAGTATGAAAAGTATTTTTTAACATTTTTTTCTCAATCACATTTTTCTAAAATCAAGACCACTATTCATTATCAATATTCCATTACCTATTTTCATTGTTTTTCATTTAAAACTATATTCTAGTTATTATGATAATTTTACATGTTTACTAAAAAGAAAACAAATATTATTTTTCTTAAAAAATAGAATTATGGATTTAATTATATCTTTCACTCTACATTTTATTAAATAATCATAGTTTATTTTCAAGATTCCATTTTTTAACTT
This sequence comes from Viscum album, assembly GCA_963277665.1. Taxonomy (NCBI): domain Eukaryota; kingdom Viridiplantae; phylum Streptophyta; class Magnoliopsida; order Santalales; family Viscaceae; genus Viscum; species Viscum album. The sequence goes on along the minus strand of OY728119.1, from coordinate 1,870,175,248 downwards.
AATTTAAAAAAATTTATTTAAATCCACATACATGTCTTTTGAAAAATTTAGGAGTGATTATAACTTCATTTTTATTATATGTTATAATTTTTTAAAAAATACACTTTTTCTAAATGTCCACTTCAGTTTTCCTATCAAATTTTCAAAAGACATTCCATTACATGAAAATAATTATTTCTGATGAATTTATGGTCTTCTTTCAACCTTCCCATATTTATGGTTTATGAATCATTTTATGAAAATTGATTTATACTATGTTCTCTATCACTCTCCATTATTCTTTTTAAATTATTTTTCATCACCATTCCCATGTCCTTTTTTACCATGTATATATTTAGAATAATTTCAATATTTACTAAATTGTATGGTTGTTATTATATATAGTGTGAATTTTTGGAATCTTATTATGAAAAATATTAAATTCATTTCAAAAATATTTATGTTTTTTATATGTTGATTCAATATATATATTTATTGAATGTGATGTTATATTTATTATATATTGTATTGGTCATTCAATGTTATAAAAATCCATTAGACATATGTTTGTGACATTTTATGCTCATTATATCCCCTAAATTAATTAGTGGGTCTCATAAGACAAATCATAATTGGTATTTTATGTATTGCTCACATATTAATGTATGATGTGTTGTTTGAGAGGCCTTGATGTTTAGTGAAATTTCCCTGTGAGATGCCCAAAAAATATGTCTGATTTCTTAGCAAAGAGTCCTTGATGATAAGATTAAGATGTCTAACATTATTCATTACATCCTGATGAAATATGTTATTAGTTTCCAAGTGATTTTTCTATTTTTTCCATAACTATATTTCATGGTAAAGATATTGATTATATGAAACATTTATGGATTATTTACTCTACTATATTGTTTATGCCTTATATATTCCTCATATATTTTGTTAAAATTATTCCTTTAATGTTCACTTTATTTTACACATTATTATGATTTCCTTTCCCTAGTATGAAAATATGGGATCATTGAATGATTTTCAAGGATATAATAAAGAAAATGATAATGTTTTTATGATTTTTATAATATATGATTTGTGCTTCCAATGTATTGTAAGAATCATGTATGTATTTACTCTCTCAATACTTCTGAACTATTTGATCCTTTGGGATACAATCTCTTATTTCTTGTACCAATGTAATTAAGTAAACACCAACACTATGTTAGTAGATTCATGGTCATTACCTTACATAATAAATAATATTTATAATTATTTTGGTGATAATATGAATTTAGTCTAAAGTAATGTAAAGTTAATGAGATTTTTTGAAAAATGTGAGAAGCTAACAATTAACATATTGAAATTAATTAGTTTTAGTTGTAGGACAATTTGGAGAAATGGCATTTATATAAGATAAATAATATTATTTGGTATATATGTAAGTGTAAACAAGATTCATTGACTCTATATATTGTATTATATGTGTTTAAGGTCTTTTATAAGATTAAATTACCTAATTTATGAGTTTTGTGGGCTTAAAATAGTCTTGATATCTCAATCATTACGTAAAAAAAGAATATTTAAAATTCATCACTAAATGTAAAGTATTATGTTCTAATTGTAAAAGAATCTATGAGTTCTATGTGAGACTAACTATGGATTTTAAATTTATAAATAAGATTCAAAATGAAATTATGTATGATTTAAAAGTCACTACAATGATTATGAATGATCATCCTAAAAGAATTATTTGGTACATAGAATGAATGATATATTCTATGTTCTATGTATGAATCATCCATATGTTATGTTAAATTATGATGAATATTATAATTTTTGAGTAAGATATATTTATCTACCATATAAAAAGAATGTATGTTTTATAGATGAATTTTAATCCAAAAATAATATAATTCATAAAATACTCTTCAATAAATAAACATCATGATTATATAAAGATTAATCCATGGTTAATTCCATTTGAGGTTGAATATTGATAATGATGAATGAGTGGTAATGTGAAGAAGAGTTCCACAATGCATTGAAAAATAAAAGAATACATTCATTTTGGATATGAATAAATCCTTATGTTGTGAAGAAGACAGTTATTCCATGTTGTAGTTGATCATGATAGGTTGTAAGTGTGGTAGGAATAGGTCGTGATATAGTTTTATATAATAAATGTTATGGAAAACACTATAATGATTTTGAAAATATATTTTCACCGTACATGAATACATCCATTTTTTAGTATATTTACAATTAAAATGAAGTATAAAGTACTACATCATGATAGAGGAGTTTGGTTAAAATTACCTTTTCATGTTTTTATTCTTATGAGATCAATTTAATATCATTTTTATAGAAGAAAAAATAATTAATATACTGAAAATTCTGATGAATTAGTTAGGAAATTATGTTTAATATATTAATGATGAGTTTTTTAAATAGGGATAAAGAGGAATTATCATGACAAATTTGAGGATAATATTTTTTTGGATTGTTGTATAACATATTTTCATTTTAAAATACATTTTTTTGAATCCTATTAATGTGGGTCAAATAGGGATATTTTTATGGTTATTAATTGACCAAATATAAATTAAATAATCCTATTGAAGAAATTTTCAAGGATATACATACATTAATTTTTTTTGAAAATAATTCAGGAGGTGATTCATTAATATATTTAATTATATGAATATAGTAATAGGAAAAAATTATTAAGATCCAACACTTCTATTATTGAAATAACACATCAATATTGAAGAAGAAAGGAGGATTAAGATACTAATGCCTTTGTTTCACTAAATCATCATAATTGATGTTGAGATGACAAGTCTACAATATTTTTATATAATAATAACTCATAAATATAGTGACATACTTCAATAATAATTTGTAAAGAAGAATAAGTTTAATTCATTGTTCATTAATACATATTGAGGAATGATATCTGAAATAACTTATCAAGAGAAAAATTAGTTTATATTACAGACCAAACATAAAAATTATAAGGAGGAAATTTGATTTTTAATAGGAAGTTGGGGTTGGTTACAATTTCTTATGAATACATACTGGTTCTTTTATTTTATATTAGTGATTTATATTTAACCTAGTTGATGGGGAGAGTATATTTTCATTGATATACCCTTAGATGAACTTCTTCATGAAATTTAAAATTTAAAAGTGTATGTGAGGGATGAAAAAAAACCATATACAATCCTAAATTTATAAAAGATTATTTATATTTTTGATTTCGTGTATTTGTCAATAATATGTTGGGAGTCCTTTCATATTTTATGCTTCCATGTTTTATCTCTTGTTCACTTTATTGGCTATGTGATTACATGTTCTTTCATGTAATTTCTTGGTTTTTCCATTCAGTTAGTTGATTTTTTCATGTGTTTGGTTTGGTTTTATTTTAGATTATTGGTCCCTTCATGTAGTCAGTCAATTTTTTCTTGTGATCACTTGGTTAGTTGTGTGGTCAATCTATTCCTTTATGTGGTTGATCATACCTTCATTTTTTTTATCACTACCTTAATATGGTTAATAATTTGACATGTGTATGTTCCTTCATAGTTGATCTATTGGTCATGCAGTTAGCCCTTCATGGTCAATATTTATTTCATTCAGCCAATCCTTCAGGCAGTCGGTCTGTGCGTCTTATGGACTCCTTCCTATATTTTTTTTTCTTTCATGTGGTCGATTCAATAGTTTGCAAAATCCAAAATTTTTAAAATCCCATATTTTCCTTATAGAGTTTAATTAATAATTTTTAACATATAAATTTAAATAAAAGACTTAAGTAATTGTTTTTAAGTCTATTATTTTTTACGCCCTCCAATTGAGCATAAAAAATCATGAATGGAAGAAATACTTGAAGAATATGTATTATTTTCTCCATAAAACAAAAGAAGAGAAGGTGTAAGACTCTCATAGATTTAATAAAAATTTGAATAGCATGTGACTGCATGACCCTCAAAAAGTCATGTGAGATAATCTTTCATAGTGCATGGTCTTCTATTGATCGCATGAGGCCCCTTGGACAAGCCTCCATATTCATGTTAAGGCAACCATAAAATCACTGTTTATCATGCGAAATCTGCTAAAGAAGCTCTTCTGATCCCACAAAATTCCATCTGGTGGATTTCTAACAATAATCCAAGACCCATTATAAAATAAATGACAAAAATATGAAAAAGGTAAAGAACATATGTGATTTTTTATTTCCATGTGACATGATTATGCTGTTTTCAAGTCCTTGTGAAGACCTTAGTGGCATGTCTACCTTATCACAGAAGATCCTATTGGCATATACCCCTTATCATGGGAAGGGCCTTGGAATTTTCATTGGATTATGAAATTCCCCATTAGCTCCATTAACCTGAATAAGATATTTCCAACACACAATATCATACATCACCATAATATCCATTGTTGGTCATGAGACCCATCAAAAACAAAGAGGGTTATTGTCTGAAATAAAAATTCCACTAATGAACTATATTTCATGTCCTTATAGAATGAATAATAAAATAAAAAATAAAAATACGGATTATTCATGCTATGTGAGGATACTCTGGACTTCACATAAAATGAGTCATATTCCCTACTTGGTCACCATTGATCCCATGACCCCCCCCCCCCCTCGACAAGCCTGTATGATATTGGAATTTCCATTACACATGTCAGACTAATCTCATAGAGGATCCCTTGAAAACTACCTTAGTCTTTTAAATAACCCCAGAAAATTCATCTTTGATAACGTGAAATCCTTTCCATGGGTGTTCAAATCTTGATTAGACTACTAGAAATGTTTTATGGACGTCATAAAGGTCGTTTTACATGCCAATAAGGATAGTTGAAATCCATATGACTCATCAAAGTCCAATAAACATGGTGATGGTTGAATGTTCTCATGGTTGTTAATATAATGTGATGTTATGGATAACATATAGTTAGATCATGTTATGACTTTGATATAAACATTCCTCCACCGACTCTATCTCTTATTTTTTAGATGTGCATTGGGAAATTAGGCATAAAACCACATCGTTGTGGCCTATTAATCCACCCACCACACACACACAAGAAAAGGGACCATTAGAATGCATGTAGAGGCAAAAATAATAGCATAAGGGTGGAATTATCATAGTGAAAGGTCACATAGTCGCAAGGTCTTACACTAGATAAAACCCCAAGGAATGACCAAAGGGATCACATGGTACGAATTTTGGATTCAATTAATCACTTTATATATAATATAAATGTCTTTTTTCATGTCTGTCAGATTATATGGGGGTATTAAGATATTTATTGGGCCTTGAGAAACAAAGGTGGAACTAATTATTGACACACCATGGCTTGCATAAAAAAATAAATAATGAATAGGGAACAAGGTGTACTACAAAAAAATATGATATCATGCGAAGGCATCACGTGCTTCACATGACCTATCCAAATCATGTGACGGTGACATGAAAAGAACCTAGATCTCATGAAGCCATATGAGAATATAATAAAAGCCTTCAATGACCCACATTTAATGTCATAAATGTATTTTGATACACCCAAGTCATTACATCCAAGTATAAAAACAACCTATAGACATGATAGTCATGTCTTGCGACATCCTTAAGACATGTCATCCAGATCATGTGATGGTGACAGGAAAAGCCACCCAAATATTGTGAATCCCACTGGAAAACTCATCTAAGTCTCGAAATACAATGTTGTTATTCCATTAAAGTCTCACAAGACCATTAGTGAATTCTATTAAAGTCTCATGGTACCCTTTTAACATGGCATCCAAGTGGTGTAACATCTATAGGACTTGTCATAATGTTCATACGATGATGATAATACAAGCAACCTAAATCTCATGACTTCTTCTATGAATGTTTTCCAAGTCTCATGAGTCCCTCAAGGAATGTCATTAATTTCTCATGACACCCTCATTCCATTTCATCAATGTCTCATGGTGCCCTTCAGACATATTAGTCATGTCTTGCGACATCCCCAGGACATATGATGTAGTTCATGAGTCTACACTTGGACATGTCAACCAAGTCATGTGATATCCCATGGATAAATCAAGTATGTGTTGTGAAGTCCCAAGGGAATGTCAATCAAGTCATGAGGAAGAACTGAGACATGTCTATTTCAGTCATGCGACAGCCTCCCAAACATTTCATTTAGGAATCGCACCCAAGAATTGAAACAGCCTCTAGACATGTTAACTTTGATCAAACAATGTCATAAAAGCATGCCAACTAGCTCATGTGACATCCTTTGTAAAATTCATATAAATAATGTGATTATCATTCTACATGTCCATTTGAAAATCAGGACATTTCAGTATATCTTCAAACATGTCAAACAGATAATTAGGAAAAATCAAGAAACCTCCCTAGTACATGATAAACATTCCCAATGGACATATTCAGGCATACAACCAAATTGAACTATGATAACTCTAACTCCTTCCATAGATAATATATTTAGGATTAATTTCTAATTCAAAAGATCCCATGGTAATCTACCTTAGTGTAAATTTCTCTATGTCTCAGGCACTCTAACTCATGGGACCCAATCTCTTTAACTAGCTAGTCATTTATCTTCATCCATTAGTGGATCAATGAGAAAACTGAACTATGAAAACTCTCATTCCTTCTATAACCAGAATATGTACGAATCTATCATATTCCCCTAACTCTATATTAAACACCACGTCATGGATTTCATTAGTATATAAGTTCCAACTCGCCATGTAGTGAGATAGATTGCCTACTATCCGTTGTTTCTCAAACTGATCATGGTTGTGTGGGCTTAGGGATTTTGAATAATCATATCATTTTCATCCATAATTTTCCCCTACCCTGGGAAACCTCATTATTTAAACTCCACTCAACGAGATAACATGACTTCCCCCATATTAGGGCATCCACATTAGGGTAAGTCCTTGGGGCATGATCGAACTATGATGACACTGATTCCGTCCATAATTAGGATACATATAATGCCTCACTGGAGCTCAATCTCAATAACTTGTGCTTATGTGCTCCCATATATTTCTTTTATACATTACGTTAAAATACCTTGGTCAAATGAACTACATGGGTTTTTATTCTAGTAAAAAACATGATATTTAGGATGCCTCATAAAGGTTCAATCACATCCCCATGATATTAATCACATACCTATATGAAATTAAATTTTAGAGTGTGTGGTTCTATGGATTTAAAATATAAGACATTACCCATTAAGGGTATATGAATAGATAATATCAGATCTATAAAGATAGAATCATTAATAGATTCCACTTTACACATGGAAGGGTTCATCACTTGATCATTTTATTAGGAAACTTCTATCATATCAGGATTAAGAATACATTCATGAAAGTATCTTAAATCTATAAGAGAGTCTTGAAGTGGAAAATAGTTTCCCCCAAAAGAGGTGTGACGAGCCTGAGATCCCATCATCTCGACCAATGTGAGATCATAAGGGTAATTGGGACTAAACCCCCAATTGACCGATTTCCATTGGAATGTTTATCCATATTCAATTATGGATGTGGGAAAAATTGGGAGTTTCTATGGAAGGAAATTGTGTTGAGTTAGATGTGAAAAATTTGGAATCACAATAATCCCTCTCACAATCTATCTTTGGAAATATAAAAACTCCCCTTTCAACAAAAAAAATTGGTGAACCCAATAAGAATTGAACATTTTACTATGGAATAACCTTCAAAAGTTAAAAAGGATAGACTACCTAGTTCCCATCATACCATTTTTCTCCTACCATGGTGTGTGATCTTTCCATGAATTAAAAATGGTGAACCCAATGTGAATCCAACATTTATCTGTGGAATCTTCTTCATAGGTTAAAAATGATATACTTTAAAATTCTACTTGAAACATTTTGTTCCAACAAAGGTGTGTGATAATTCCATAAAGGCAATATAGTGAAAAAATGTGAATAAAATTTTTTACTATTGAATCTACTTCATAGGTAAAAAATTTAGACTACCTAGTTCTCATCATACCATTTTCCCTACTAAGAAATGTGATCTTTATCCCAAACAAAAATGGTGAACCCAGTGTGAATAAAACATTAAACTATGACATCTCCTTTATAGGATAAAAAGAATAGAATTCCCAGTCCCTATCATACCATTTTTCAAACCAAGTCATGTGATCATTCTACAAAATAAAAATGGTGAACTCAATATGAATCAACAATTTGACTGTTCTATCTCCTTCAAAGGTTAAATATTATATAATTCTATGTTCTCATTGTTACATTTGGTTCCCTCAAAGGGGAGTGATATTTACAAAAAACAAAAATTTGTGAACCTAATGTGAATATGTTAAATAATAAAAATGATCAACTGAAGGAATATAACGGGGGTTCTCATGAAATAACTCTATCCTCACTATGAAAATTCCACACGATCAAAATGGTCAAACTGAGAATAAAATAGGAAACTTGTGTTACCTGTGAATATATGATTGAGAACGTATCATTCCTATGATGGTTCATTGATTGGTGACCTTTTCCTATATTATATTCAAGAGTATAGATACTAATCATTTAAAAACTCTAATCTGATATCATGTCTTAATCGAGTGACTCTTATGGAAAATATTCTATAACTCCAACCTTAGCGAGTCATCAAAAAACCTCAAATCCCATCATATTTAACCCATGTGGTGAATGAAATGGTCTGATAATACCAATAATATGGTATAATCTCATCCATTTAGGTTTCTCAAAAGGGACTCCAAATGGTGAGCCAATGAGTTCGTATTGTCTAATAAATGATGTACTAAATCCAATAGCAATCTTTTCCAAAAACAATCTCTTTAAAAGATTATCCTCAGATTAGAAAAATCACTACCTTCAGTATCTGATGAATGTAGAAGATATTCTCAACTATAGATATATTCTGGTTCAGGGTTTATTGAGGATGGCTCCAATCAATTATTGTCACCAACACTATCCCATCAGGTCCCCTCAGTCACCTACTGAGGGTACCAGCAGAAATATTTCCACCTTTGATGCCCATGAATGGGAACCATGGAAGACACGTCATATGCAATAAAGTGTTAGATAACCGGATGTGGTCTCATATCCCCACTTTCTCTAACAAATAATGTCAACAAATTCTGATAGTATCCAATGAGAAGTTTCATATTTTTTCTCACTCACGCTATGTATAAGGAAAAATTCCTACAAAATTAATTTGGGAGGTGAATATCATAAACTCAAAGAATGAAGTCCGTTGGGAAATTCTGATTCTATAAGGACGAAAAAAATGGGCTCATATCCACGCTTTAATTGAAGATATCTGACAGTACATGGTAGATATAGAAAATTTATAGGATTATATTTCTGTTAACACTTTCTTAATTGTCCCTTCATTATAACAAGAACTTAAGGTCCCCACTAAAACATTCTGAAACAAATAAAAATACAAGTAAAGGAACATATTAATGTCCCTACAGTCATGGAAGTGCTACATTCTAATGAGTACAAACATGTGGTATCTCTGGAGTAAGTTCATATTCTTTCTCCCATCCATATTAATTATTAGAATATTCTAATAAAAGAAAAACACTAGATGTGGCTCACATTCCTATTCCAACTAGAGCTCGCCAAAGTGAGAGTGACACATGCCTTAGGATAGGTGCAATTTCTGATAAATAATGAATGGAGACATATTCTAAAGGCACCATATCATGATCATATTCCCATTCCAGCCAGGGCTCACCACGTGAGAGAATCAATTGCCCTGGGACATGGTCATATTATTATAAAAAAACACTGATGGAATACTCCAAAAAAGTGTATTAGAATCCTATCCCAACTCCAATTGGGGCTCAACATGTGAGAGTGGCACACACCTTAGGGGAGGCTCATTTCTCCGTCTGTGATGTTTCTTAGTATATTCTAGCAACTCACAGAATCCAAGAACAGAACACTACTTGAACCAATGAACTACTGCATCAGTATCCTACATAGGCTATAAATAAGGGGGCTCATATCCCTTCTACTATTATGGATACCATAAGTATATTATTATGTGGAATTTATATTTTGGCCACAATCATATCCCCACTTCATCTAGGTTTGACCATCATTTTCTAGAAACCACCCACATATAGGCTCATATTTATCCCCGTAATACAATAGCACTTTGGCATTCTCCAGTAGCTTCCCATTAGAAGGATGGTATTCCCTCATCACTATATAGTTGTCAATATTTTCCAAAAAACACCTTACAACAGGATCATATCCCAACTTAGTCTCAATAGGATTGTCAACATATTCCATCTATAACGTAGAATGATGCTTATATCTCTAATATACACTATAATAGTGTCCTTGAGGTCATTCAAGACACATTAGAAACACCTCAATGGTCTATTGACTCTTCGACTAAAGCAGAAGGAGATCATTACTTCGATATTCCTACTTGTGGTAGGGTGGGGATGGATCAGAGTTACATTACTCTTGAAATCCATTATGGCCAACCTCCCCAAGGTGATATCACCAAATAAAAATTTAATCATCCACATACCAGACACATCTGTATGGATTGTTTATAAAAATATTGACGCATTTATATAGATAAGTTCTTGAAACACTAGGGTCAACCGTATATAGTTCCCCATTGACTACCAACAACCCTTCACCACTATCAACACATGACCTAGGGAAGCATTTTCTTTGGTCTGACTATGTGGAGTCATATAACTCAGATGAATTGGAATCCAACATTTAAATATAATGATATTTAACTAGAAAAAATCTCCCAAAATTGTTCATACCCCTCCACCTCCAAATATGATATCCCAGGAAATCCTGAAAAAATAGTGCATGCCTTACTTACGCCAAAATATTTGAGAAACTCATCAATGATTTAATACTAGTTAACTTCGTTATCCAGGATATGAGTATCACCTTTAGACTGTCAATACACTATCTTTTCATCTTGATATGGATTCCTTTTCCATATCCAAGAACCTACGAGATGAAGATCATGTCAAATAACTATGTATTGTTTGTATATGTATCATGAAAAATCTCTATCGACTGATTTCCAAAGCATCATCAAATTCATGTATCTAAAAATGGGCAAAATATGGAGCATTATACTTTACTATACCCCTATAACAGCATATCCCCTTATATAAGGCTTCAAATAATTTCATAAAATTTTAAAAAAAATTAGTGGATCGGGTAATGCATGAGACATTTGGTCACTAAAATGGAATGACCCCACTTTAATGATGCCAAGAAATCGAACACCTATATAGACAGATACCAATATATCATTATATGGGGGCCCTAAAAATAATGGAGACACATTTGAGATGTAGCAGCTGAGTTATATCCAGAACAAAAAATTATAATAGAAAATGACTCCCATTATGGGATCCCACTACAACCGGCTCAAACAAGAGCACAACTGTTCAAAATCAAACAGATCATAATAGTATCCACCATGATGGCAATCTTGGAGTGAACCCATCCCCCCTATGTTTGGTGAATAATTACCATCGCCGCCACCCCTATGATCAACAATACCTTAGAGGGTTTAATTTATATCGATAGAATATTCAATTAAACCCCAGTCTATAGGGCATGGAGCATTTCTATCTAAATCGACATCATTAGGTTCGTCACACCCTGAGAGGGTCCTGGAGAATTCAGTGGATGTTCTAGATAAACCACATCCCACTCGGAAGAAGGTATTTATATGTGATGTCATATCCAAAGTGTCAACAAATCCTCTACCAGAATCATTATATCCTCAATAATATGATCACAAAATGATAATGTTGTCCCAAAAAAGACCAAAACTCTATGGTTTGGTGGAATTTTCATCAACATCATCATCATCATTGTTGATGTAATCGATCTTTTCAAGGATGTGAGTTAAAATTCCATAGTTCGAAGAACATTTATTCTTACCTCTTGAATACAAACCTATAAAATTTGAGTTCCGTCCAACAATCAAGACCATTAACTCCCTAAATTTCACTTTTTTTAAACCATGATGGATGTAGAATACAAAAAAAAAAGACAAATCAAATCTCATAGGGGGTGTAAGCCGTAAAGTTCATATGTGGCCAGGGGATAGAAAAACTACCCTGATGTCGGAAATGTAGAATCACTCTTCTATTTTTAGAGTAAAGTGACAACTACCATTTCTAGCTACACCTTAGTAAATGTCATTGTCATTAACATAAAAAAATAATTTTAATTGAGATGAAAATGAATAGGTATGTAATATAGAAAACATACCTTGAGATGAAGGTGATCTGGATAAACCAACTAAATTTATACACCTGTAGAATGAAAGAAGAATCCTAAACCTATAACCCAAAAAAACTGAGATACCACCTCTATGATAGAACAATTATAACGACCCATACTTTACATTCATGGACATTAAATTACTTTTTATGAATACTTAATACATAGAAAAATAGACACACATGGACCGTAATAGTTTAGTGTCTTTGGAAACTTAGAATATGAACATCTAATCATGTTGAAAGATCTTCAACATATCCCATAACAATATTACCCTTTTTGTTTCCTTACCTAAAATATTTCTTTATTTACTGGGGAAAATAATACATAAAAAGGGTGAGCTCAAATTCTCAGTAAGGGAAAACATAGAGAACATAAAACAATCCATAAACATTTGAAATCAAAAACTTGAACATGAAATCTAAACATTAAAACCTTGAGAAAAGACATAAATCTTGGAAGTATGTAAGGAATATATCACAAAGGAACATCAATCACGATAAAATAGCATGTGAATAAAACATGTAATTGTTGAAAACATTCAGCACTTATTATGATTTCCATAGTAGCCAAGACATTGCTGCCAAGACCATCTTAGTGGACAAATTCCCTTTCTGAATCGAGTTCACTTCTCGTTTTAGTCCTGTAACACTGAACCGGATTAACTTACCGTTCCATCCATGTATATCTTATGAGATATAAATCTTTACCCAATGCATTGGAGTGAGATATAGGTCCCACCCATCTCATCATGAAATTATTCTTACTTGTGCCACAAAATAAACATACATCATCCATAATAACCCAACGAATAAAATAGGTTTCATAAAAATCATCCCATCATCACATAATCCATATAAAAGAAATGTATATCATTTCATAATAAGAAAATTGAAACCATGTAAATCATATAGACTTTTTACTTGAAACATACACATATGAAATAAAGTCATGTTAGATGCAAAATGATTTTGATAAAACACTTGAAATGAATTCTTGAGGAAAATATCCTTTCTTCCTAAAAATCAATTTATTTTCAAAAAACGTCATGAAATTTTAAAAGAATATTTTTTTGTTGAAAATAGTCATGAAATCGTTTTTAGGAAGCTTCATGAAAATAAGGCTTTATAAAACCGTAAAAATACGTTCGTGTCGTATAAGTTAAAAAAGCATTCTTCACGTACTTTTTTTCCATAAAAGTCAAAAAGTACCTCATAAAAGAAATATTCCATACATACCATGTAGTAAAAGTCAAAAATGGGTAAAAAAAACATTAAAAATATATGAAACCATTTTTAGGAAACATGGACATGGATTAGAACAATAAACCCCAGTAAATAATTATGAATAAAGAATCTCGGATAAGAACGAGATTGGAAAAGTTATCCCTTACCTTAGGTCTGATATGCTTCGTATGGATCCGAACCTCCTGTATAATGATTTAAATAATTTCATTGACTTATTACATAATCATATTCATTTTTATGATATCATATATGTTTCTCTTATGACATTATATTACCCATTCATTTGTAAATTCCATGTCAAAGAAGCGTTTTTGGGTAAAATCATTTCATTTATCGTATGTGTTTCGACTTCTCATTCTTGATATTATTACTTATATCCTGATTTGAAAAATTACCAAACGTAAAACATGATTTATATATAATATATATTCATCATATACATATATATTATAGATCGATAAAAGGAATGAAATACACCGTTCATGGAGACGGTAGGCCATACGTATGCATGAACACTGTTTTCGTTTCCTTATTGAATTGAATGAAACTAAATAGATGACATAGATATATATATACATAAATCCAGTAGAATTATTATTTCATATATTTCATTATTATTCATTATATAAACTTTATAATCATTCATGTATGGTTATCATGGAGAATGAATCTCATCGCATCGTGGAGACGGTAATCCGTAAGTACGCACGAGCGATGATATCGTTCCCATAATTATTGAATAGAATTGGAGTGTATGGTATAATATATCGCAATCAGTATGATTTTATAATAACCATATATAGATATTATTTACACCATTATACCCATCCATGTAAGGTGTTGGTGTAAAAACAGATTACACCACGGTGTGGAGACGGTATTCCGTACATACGCACGCGCGGTGATTTTGTTTTCCGTAGGATGGATAGAATGTGAAATAGGGTTGTTTCATATTTATAATAACATATAATTATATGAGGGATACTTATGTTATTACTTCATTATGAAACAACTAAATAAGAGGGAGTAGAAGAAGAATGGAACTTGAAGAAAATGGTACAAGGTATTACCTCTTTCTCGAAGTGCCTCATTTAAACATTCTCTTAGGGCACTAAAATTGGTCTTTTAAGAAGACCAGGACCTCTAGGATGTTTCTAGGGAAGTGGATAAGAGAATGTTTCAGGTTTTTTCCGATATTTAAGGCTCAAAGTGGTGTGAGGAAGAGAGGGAGGAGGTGCCCTTTTATAAGGGAGGAGAGGGGCACCTTTGGAATAACTAACCATATTATTTTATTATAAAGTCGTATTCGGTTTTTAATAGCTCAAAATTGAGTTATTTAGAAGCTAAGGTGGGGGTGGGTCTAAATAAATTCCTCCAATAGAATTTAGACATTGTTTCCTCACGGATTTCGGGTATGACCTCATTGATTTGAGATTCAAACGTTCCGATCGGTTTCTAGCGGGTTTGTTCGTAGAACCGGAAACATCCAATGATTCCACATCCATTTGGACCTACTTTCTAAAGGTAGGCGATCATTAGCTTGTGGACTGATGAGGCTTTGGAATTTGCATTGTTCGAGAGGATGGGAGGTCAGACTCATCACACCTTTTTGAGGGGAATTATTGTCTTTTCCGGGACTCTCTTTATAGATTTAAGTTATGTTCGTGAATCCTTATTACATTACCAAGTATAAAAATGTGCTTTCCTTTAGTTTTAACAATCAATGATTAAATATGCAAGAAATTTAGAGAATATTTTATATGTATTCGAGGTTCTTCATCAATAGAGAATCATCTATATCTGTTTAGAGATTCTTGATCAATGGTATCCTTCAAAACATTTATATAAAAGTCTCTTGGTAATTATGATGACCAGGCTGGTTTTAAAGCCACTCAGTGGGGCACTTGAAGTTTATCGTCATTCAGAAGGACAGGGATTATTTCAAAAGTTGGTATCAAACCCATAAATGGGCTACCTACGTATCCTTTGTTTTGGAAAAGGAATCAGAACCCACGTAGTTCGAGTGATGGAGTATGATGTTTATGATTGATGGCTCAAAGAAGAATGTCATAATTACTTTTACACTCTAAGCTCACGTGAGTCATGCTCGGTGTGAGAAACAAGAGATATTGGTAAAAATTAGACAATTGTGCCATGAAAGATGCAATCATAAGAAATTGTTTGGGTCTTATGTATGTATGACTGCCCAGATAGATGAAGGTTTAGGATTCACTTTTAGGGAGAAAATCCATGAACAGGGTCCATAAAGTTATATGTGCTTCATGGAGATTTGAATACTCTAATCTTGGGGCTTACTCCTAAGGAGGATGCCCAAGTTAGGAGGGGACTTATGATTGGGTTTTACTCCTGAAAAGGAAACCCAAATCAAGGGTAAATTAGGACTGGTTAAGAGAAATTTAAGGGGGCTTGGGGTTTACTCCTGAAAAGGAAACCCAAGATTATGAATGGGACTTACTCCTAAAAAGGAGGCCCAGGTTAGGGGACTTGGCGCTTACTCCTGAAAAGGAAGCCCAAGATTATGACTGAGTCTTATTCCTGAAAAGGAGACCCAGGTTAGGGATTAAGGTTTGGGGCTTACTCCTGAAGAGGATGCCCAAGTTTGGGAACTTTAAGAATTTGGGGCTTACTCCTAAAGAAGGATGCCCAGATTTGAAATTGGGGCTTACTCCTGAGGAGGATGCCCAAGTTAAGGATTCTCTCATCTTAAAAGATGAGATTGAATGAATGAACTCTCTATATTTAGTGACATAAGGATATTTAAATCACTAGGTTTTGAGAGATATTCCACAGAATTCCTTTCAGATAAGGAAGTCAAATCAAGAAATCATGCCATAAATGGGCAAGATGGGCACCCAAAAAGGTAGGGGCGCGCAAGCCTTGAAAGGCGCGCAAGTCTTCCGTGGGCGCGCAAGTATTGGTCGCGCACGTATACCTGCGCGACATGTAGGGTACTTGCGCGATTTTCAACCAGTATTAGAATACTTGAGCGACTCCTTTTTAATCACTTTAGAATCCTCTTGAGGTTCTTCCAGAAAAGGGACGCGCAAGTTATATTGAAGGAATAAAAGCGGCGCGCAAGTGTTTGATGAGTTTCAACACTTAGGCCTTCCTTCTTCTCTTTAGATCTTCTGTTCTAGGTAAGAAATTACCTTAGAAGTGTTCCAGAAGCTTTGAGAAAAGACTTGGGAGTCGGGAGCTTCAATCCGAGTTTCTAGAAAAAGATCATCTCGAATGGGGGCCCACAGGGTCTATTTATAGGAAAAAGAAGACCCTGGGCGGTTATCGGGCGGTTACCGGGCGGTTATCACTTAGGTCGCGCAAGTCACTTGCATGACCATAAGGCGTCGCGCAAGTACTTGCACGACCACTAGGCAGTGCGCAAGTGTACTTGCGCGACCATGAGGGAACTTGCACGACCTATGGGCAATGTTCTCCTTGTTCATCCCTTTGTCAATTTTTGATGTTTCTTCAAAGGACGAATCACTTTTGACTCAGATATTCCCTTTTCTGATTTTTAGATTCTGTGACGAAAGGAGCGTCAACAGAAGTCCCCCCTCAGAGTTGGATCCGGAGAGAAATGAGGATTTGACTCTGAGGAAATTGAATCCATCCAAAGGAAAAGGGGGCGTGCAATACTTTAGGGCACAGAGGGCAGTGCGCAAGTGTGCTGGAACTTGACTTTTATTCAGAGTTCCTTTGTCTTTTGTGGTCAGTTTAAATTCATGCATTCCGGACATAAAGGGGCTAATGTTTAAGGTCGAAATAGCTTTGACCAAAATGGATTAAAATTTATTCAATTCCTTGACAATTTATCTAAAAACATATTACCATACTCAAGTATGAGATAAAATATGTAAACTATGGCTTAAGAATATTTGAATCTGAGGAATGATATGAAAAAGATCTAAAAGGCATTAGAAGAAGTAGTTTCAAAGAATGAAGTTACTATTATTTAACAAAACCCGTTAGGGGGTTGAAATATGCAGGGCCACCTATGGGCATTGGCTGCATGGTCAAATAAATAATATCTTTCGACTGACAAGTCTGTTATGTGGACTGTTTATGCAAGGCCACCTATGGGCACGTGCTGCATAGTCAGGCGAAAAGAACTCCCAGAAATTTACTTTCCTAGTGCTAAAAGCCAATGAAAGTTTATGGAGATTCAAATTTTCTAAAGTATAGAGTTTATTGTATGGAAAGAGGTACTTGAATATGGAGAAGATATTTCCGAACAAGAATATCGAAGAACTGGATGAATATCACTCCTACGAAGGTCTGAGCCAAACGTAGGGAAGAAGAATAAACCATAGACTTGAATACTTTCAGATCATGAAAAAAGATATGGGACAAATATGTTAAGGATGGCTATTTTTTGCGGAACCCTACATACTGTCGTTTAAGACAAATAAGGACAAAAGAGTCATTCTTCCCAAGAATTAAGTTACCATTATTTAACAAACCCGTTAGGGGGTTGAAATATGCAGGGCCACCTAAGGGCATTGGCTGCATGGTCAAATAAATAGCATCTTTCGGCTGACAAGTCTGTTATGTGGACTGTTTATGCAAGGCCACCTATGGGCACGTGCTGCATAGTCAGGCAAAAGAATTCTCAGAAGTTTGACATTTTTGTGACTAGAAGTCATGAAAAGGGTTATGATGATCTGAAAATATTTAAGGTTAGGATTATAACGCATAAAGATGGGTATTTTCCAATGTATATAGAGATACATAGGTCAATGATAACCATAATCATGTTGTGGATGGGTCCTGAATTGAAATTTTGGACTTCACTACGTATCTCATAAGAATGAGAATCAAGCCATGCGTAGTTCTTGAAATGCAGTTTAACGTCGTGCAGGACGAATGTATGAGTGATCTTAGTTTAGGGTCATAGAATTCGGACCATAATAATGAATACACAGTGTGTGTTTTCATGAGGACTTTTCAGCCAAGGGACTGAAAGTGAAATTTGGGGTTAGGCCCAAAAGACTTGGGACTGGATTCGAGGGACACTCGAATGTTCCTACGTATCCCATAAGGATGGGAATCAAGTCCACTTAGATCTAGAACTACCCTTTGTACAAATTTGGTTCGTACATGTGAAGGGTGAAAGGGGACTTTAGTGCAATGATGGTTTAACCTGAGATAAAAAATTTAGGCATTACCATGTATGCACGTAGTCTTTTTGAAATGAAACATGATTGAAAAATCAATGTCAATAATAGTTCTCTCTCAAGTGAGGAGATCAAAGAATATTGTAGTTTATTGTCGTACCGGAAAAAAGTGTTGTATAGTTTAACGTCATATAACAAGGACGAAAGTGAATCAATGTAAAGATATTGATTCCAGGGGCGGTTTCACAAATCAACATCATATGAGATGGTGGTGAACCGATGTGAAGAGATTATTTTTGGGCTTGAACCCTGAGAGGTTGCCTACATACCCAGCCTGGAGGGCAAGGATCAAAGTCCGTGTAGTTCAATTAAAGAATGAATTAATGATCAAGTTGTTCTTGGGGACAACGATCTAATAAAAAATGTTGTTGGGACTTACACATGGTTAGTGGCCCAAAGGGAGTGTTATGGTTGCTGTTCTCTCTAAGCTCACGTGAGTCATACTCGGTGTGAGAAACAAGAGGTAATAACAACCTTAACGATGCACAGTTTAATGTCATGTAGGACATAAAAAAGGGACTATGCAGTTTAAAGTCTTGCAGTTAGGACTATTGGTGCTGCATAGTTTAGTGTCATCTAGTAGGGATAAAATAACAGTTTAATGTCATGTAGGACATATTAAGGACTTTCTGTACAGTTTAGCGTTATTTAGTTAGGACGATGGGGACAATACAGTTTAACGTCATATTGGACGAAAGGGGGATTGTGCAGTTTATTGTCATGCAGTAAGGACAAAAGAGTGTACCATTTTAACGTCATGTCGGACGAAAGTGCGAATAGTTTAAGGTCATATGCATGGACCGTGAATGGTGTAGTTTAATGTCATACTGGACCTTTGAGATTATATAGTTTAACATCTTTCCGGACGTGAGGGACTTTTATACAGTTTAGCGTCATGTAGTTAGGACGTCACAGTTTAACGTCTTACTGGACATAATGGATTTGCAAATAGTTTATGGTCATATACATGGACCAGGGATGATGCAGTTTAAGGTCATGCTGGACGGTTTACGGAACTTTTTCACAGTTTAATGTCGTGTGGGACGAAGTTGCAGTTTAAAGTCATACTAGACCATTGCTGTATAGTTTAACGTCATATAGCAAGGAAGAACTGGTGTTGTACAGTTTAAAGTCATGTAGCTAGGACTAAGGTGAACCAATATGAGGATATCAGTTCTGGGGACTTTTTACAGTTTAACGTCATGCTGGACGATGAAAGTGCCACACAGTTTAATATCATGTTACTAGGACACAATATAGTTTAATGTCATCTCGGACATAAAAAAGGGACTATGCAGTTTAAAGTCTTGCAGTTAGGACCATTGGTGCTGCACAGTTTAGTGTCATGTAGCAGGGAAAAAATACAGTTTAATGTCATGTAGGACGTATTATGAACCAATGTAACTGTTTTGGATCTGGGAACAATATTTTGTGTTTATAAAAAATACTTCTTCAGAAATCTGGCATTAGTTGGAGTCGTGATGTGTTCTTCATCCATTGAGATTAGAGAATACGCTCCATTGGAGTAGACCTTATGTATTGAATAAGGTCCTTCCCATTTTGGTTCAAGCTTGGGAGGCTTCTTTCCTGGTATCATTGGTGCTCTGAGAACCAATACCAATTCTCCCTGAATGAATGAATGAAGACGAACCTTTTTGTTAAAAGCTCGTGCGATTCGATTCTGATAGATTTCCAAGTGGTTCAAAGTGCACAATCTTTTCTCATCTAACTGTTCCAATTCATTCAACCGCTTTTGGGATTGCTCATCTGTAGATAACTGATCACAAATGGCTATTCTGAGTGAGGGCAATTGAACTTCAATTGGCAAGACTGCTTCTGTTCCATATACCAATGAATATGGAGTTGACCGCGTTGCATTGCGAGTGGTAGTCCGATAAGCCCATAAAGCATGAAAGAGTTTATCAGGCCATGACCTCTTATATTTATCCACCATATTTTGCAGTATATTTGAAAGAGTCTTGTTGAAAGCTTCTATCTGGCCATTATCCACTGCATGATATCGAGATGAATGGTTGGACTTAATGTTGTATTCTTGATACAATTTCTTTACCTCAGAAGAACAGAAGTTGGTGCCGTTGTCCGTCAATATGGTATGAGGGACACCAAATCTAGTAATGATGTTAGACTTGATGAAGCTAAAAATGCATTTAGAACTGACTTCTTTGAGAGGTACTGCCTCTGCCCATTTGGAAAAGAAATCAGTAGCAGTAAGAATGTACTTAAACTGCTTGGCCATAGCTGAAGGGTAAGGTCCCACCACATCCATTCCCCATGTGGAAAATGGCCATGAGTATTTAGCTGTATAAAGCAACTCTGGAGGTTTATGAATGAAGTTGGCATATACTTGGCATGAATGACACTTCTTTGTAAAATTAACACAATCTTGTATCATTGAAGGCCAAAAGTATCTAAGCCTTCGAATTTGATCAGACAGTCTATGTCCAGACTAGTGAGCACCACAGACTCCTGCATGCACTTCTTTTATGACAGCCATTGTCTCTTCACCATCAATACATCTGAAGAGAATTCCATCAAAACCACGTTTGTAGAGAATTTTCTCGAGGTGGTTTGGGCTATCATAAAGAGTAAAATTGACCACACGTCGCCGAATTTGTTCTTTCTCGGCTCTATCAGGTGGAAGTGTTCCATTTTGAAGGTATTCCCTGATAGGTGACATCCATCCTGTAGTATGACCATACGGTTAGGGAATGGGACTAATTTCATTGATTTCCTCTGTTCTGACTTGAACATAAGGTGAAATTTCACGACGGTGGGCAATATAGATGGTTGTCTCGTCCCGATTTGGATCTGCTAAAGTTGTGGCTATATTAGCCAGTGCATCAGTTTGAGCATTTTGTGATCTTGGGACATAAGAAAATGTCAGTTCTGAAGGGAATTCCGACATTAACTCTCTGACGTAATCATACAAAGGGATTAATTATTCTTTTCTGATGGCATAATCCCCATTGACTTGTTTGATTACCAGGTCTGAATCATCTTTCACCTTTAAGTGATTCACTTGTGCTTGAAGCACTAATTCCAAGCCTGTAATGAGAGCTTGGTATTCAGCTTCATTATTGGTACCACCTTCCCACAACAAAAAGGAATAAGGTAACACTACCTTATCTGGAGAAATGAGCACAATTCCTAAACCAACTTTGTTGAATTTAGGATTTTCCATTTTCTTCCCTGTTGGACTTCTAGAAGCACCATCAAAATACATTTCCCATGTTTGAGGACTCTCTTGAATAGAGAAAACTTCCTCATCAGGGAGTTCGATATCTGAATACGTGTCTTCCACTGAAGGATGTTCAGCCAGGAAATCATCCAGAGCTTGGCCCTTAATTTCCTTTTGAGACACATACTGAATGTCGAACTGCTGTAGAATAACCGCCCACCTTTCCAGACGTCCTGTAAGCATTGGACGACTAAGGATGAATTTGAGCGGATTATTACGAGATACTAATTGGACCTCATGATGTTGCAGGTAGTGTCTCAGTTTCTGAACTGCAAAGATTAATGCTAGGCAGCACTTTTCAATACTTGAATACCGGGTTTCTGCTTCAAGCATAGTTCTACTGAGATAGTAGAGACTATTTTCATTCCCAGCATCATTCTTTTGAGCGAGAAAGGCACCCAATGATCTCTCTAAAGCTGTCACATAGAGGATAAGAGGTCTACCCTCAATAGGCATCATGAGTACTGGAGGACTCAAGAGGTATTTCTTGAGAACATCAAATGCTTTTTGACATTCTTCAGTCCACTGGTAAGTGAATCCTTTCTTCAATAATTTGGTAAAGGGTAAACTTTTGCCTGCCAAATTGGCGATGAAACGCCGAATATAGGCTAAGTGTCCTTGAAGTCCTCTTAATTCTTTGAAATTCTGAGGAGGTGACATACCAAGGATTGATTTGGTCTTCTCAGGATCGACTTCAATACCACGATGTCGTACAACAAAGCCAAGGAATTTTCCTGAGGTTACCCCAAAAGCACATTTTAAGGGGTTCATCTTTAAATTATGTTGTCGAAGCTTGTGGAATATGACTTCCAAATCAGCCAAGTGATTAGAACGTTGTTTGGATTTAACCACCAAATCATCTACATAGCATTCAACAAACTTCCCTAAAAGAGGTTTGAAGATACGATGCATGGCGCGTTGATATGTTGCACCTGCATTCTTCAAACCAAAGGGCATCACCCGGTAACAAAACACACCTTGAGGAGCTCTGAAGGCTGTATATTCCTCATCTTCTGGGGCCATTCGGATCTGATTATATCCGGAATATCCATCCATGAAAGAAAGTACTTCATAGCTAGTCGTCGCATCAATTAAGAGTTCTGTAATCGGAACTGGGAAATCATCTTTAGGACAATACCGATTAAGATCTCTGAAATCGATGCAAACCCTAATTTGTCTGTTCTTCTTCTTTATAGGGACAATATTAGCCAACCACTTGGGATATTGAACTTCTCTGACGAAGTTTGCTTTGATCAGCTTATCCACTTCAGCTTCAATTTTGGAAGCATAGGTTGGGTGTGTTCTTCTCGCGGCTTGTTTATAACCTCGATGTTCTTTTGGTAAACCCCAATGATGAGTAGCAACATCAGGATCAAGCCCAGGCATTTCTGTATAATTCCAAGAAAAAATATCTTTATTTTTCTTTAGAAATGAAATATACATCTCTTGCTCTTCAAGGGTCATGGCCGCACTAATTAAAGTGGGGCGTGGATCTTTCTCTGTACCCAGATTTACTTCTCTGAGTTCATCCACAGTGGAAGAGATACCCTCTTCAAATGTTGGAGGAGCATCTCTAAGATCTTCCTCTTCCTCTTCATCATGTGTTATTTCTTCCATTTCTACTTGCAAAGTAGATGAAAAAACGAAATTCTCATGATCATAAGAGATGTCAAAATTTTCACATTTTGAAGAAGAAGCTTCCATTTCCGATCCTATTGATGATAAAGGGTCTTCTTTGGGAAATAAAGAGGAGATGATGGATCGAGAATCGACATCATTATTCACCTCAGGTGTTGCTATAACATCTTCTGGCCTGATTAGCGAAGTATAGACTTGTTGGACTTCAGCAGATGAAATGAAAACGTCACCACTTATGCTTTCATCACTGCTTGGTAGGTTACCAATTTCTCCCATGTTGTCTGGCTCGATCGCCATAATTGACATTATGGATATTTCAATAAGAGTATTTTGATTTGGGCCTATTTTGTCAATTTGACTGATAGGTAACACATAATCTGTACTCACATGTGAAAATGGATTTATTGGAATTTTCTCCTAACCATATGGAGCATTAACTTTGGTAATTTCATTCATTGTAGATTTTTCTCTTCCCTTCATGTGATAAAATTCCGCCTCAATGTATTGAGACTCACATGTCTTGAACGGGGCCTTATCACCATACAATGTTCCAACTTGACCATCGAAACAGTATTTGAGACATTGATGGTATGATGAAGGAATAGCTGCATGCTGATGTAGCCAGGGTCTTCCAAGCAAGATATTGAAAGCTGAGTCTTGATCAACAATCATGAAATCCGAATTGGATACAAGATCTCCAAACTGAGTTCTGAGTGTAACTTCTCCTGGTGGTTCTTGTTCATTTTTATCATATCCTTGTAACATCATGGTAGAAGGAGATAAATCAGATTCCGTGAGGCCCAATCGACGAAGTGTACGAATGGGCATGAGGTTGACTCCTGAACCATTGTCAATGAAAGCTCTTCAAACATCTACACCATTGACTTTTCCAGATATGTACAAAGGTTTTATGTGCCCATGAACAACATCATCTTCATCTTTATCAGTAAAAGATATCACTGCATGACATTCTGCAGGATTATTCTCTATGTGATAGATTTCAGCTGCAGCAATTTCAGCTTCAAACTCCTGAGGACTTGACAAAGCTTCGATGAGTGCTTCCCGAAGATCTTTTGACATATTCAAAGCATCCAAAATTGATAACTTGGCTGGTACTTGGTCCAAGTGTTTCAATATATCATACTTTTGATCTAGAGGTCTGCGTTTCCCAATAGGAATATGCGGTTTAGCAGGTACCTTGGAAGCAGATGCTTTGGAAACTGATGCATCTTGTATTGAAGTTGGCAACATCCTTGGTTTTGGAAGATTAGACTGATTAGATCCATTTACTTGCTGATATAAAGAAGATGGAACCTTTAATCGGTCTTCCAAAATAACTATGCCAAAACTGAGTTGGCCATTGGTAGAAGAAATTGCTTGTTCTTTTTGAGCTCGCTGAAGGGCTCTACCACGAGTTTCTGCTGCATATACAGTGCTAGCAGGGGTAAAATTAGAGCAGTGGCTTCGGAAAGATCCACGTCTTCTCCTATATCCTGAACCTCTAGAACCTCCTCGGATTCCCTTATTTGATACAGGGAATTCAGGCTCATCAAGACTGGAATATGGATCTGTTAATTGAATCATATTAATAGAACCAAAGATTAACTCTTTGTCTGATAAAGACTCTGCCTGGTTAGCCTGTTTAGGATGTGCCGTTTGGTGGGACGGTGCCCATGGCTTTGAAGTAGATGGCATGAAATCTGCCAGAGTCAAAGAAAATTTAGGCTTTGATACATACTCATATTCTCCTAATTCCTCTTTCTTCTTTGAATTGCGCTGCCCTTTTGAGGATTTATCTTTTGATGGAGGCTTTACTTCCGATTTTGTAGGAGACACAATTGGCTTCTTCAATTTTGTTCGCAAAATGGAATGGGTCCGATTGATTGTCTTTCTGACCATCCAATCATCATATTTTTTCGCAGTTTTGCTTTTGACTTCCTGCCACTTGCCTCCTTCCACTGGATCTGTAGCGGTAATACACGCTACATGAGCTGAAGAACCCTTCAATTTGACTTTTCCCAAGTCTACCATCTTTTGCAGGAGGTCTTTAAAGACAAAACACTCCTGGATGGGATGCCCCAACATTTGATGAAAGGGACAATAATTGGGACGGTCTTCATCTCCTTCCTTGTTTGGCCTCTTGGGCACTGGTAATTAAACCAAATTATTTTCCTGAGCTGAAATGAAGTAACCAGGAACTTGCTCACTTCGGAAAGAGTATGTTTTACTCTTCATATCCTCAAATTGTTTTCTTCGTTGATCTTTTTGATCATTTGGACGAAACAGCCTTTGTTGTTGGCGTTCAGGAGGTAGAGCCCTTCGAGAAGATGAAGGTTTTGAAGTAGAAATAGGTACAGGTGCTTGTTTAAGCATAATTGTAGCAGTTTCCACTTTAACCATTCTCCTTCCTGGAGCTGATGGAATTATACGAGATTTAACCTTAGCCTGTATAAGGGAATCTTCAATCTGTTGAGCGATTGAAGTAAGGTCTTGAAACCCTCCTGTGTATTTCACAGGGATCAATGGCGTGCGTAATTTGTCACGCAAATTTGCCACACAGATTGGCAACAGTTCCTCCTGAGGGAGTGCTAAACTCAGGGAATACGTTAATCCCTTCCAACGAGCAATGAAATCAGAGACTCTTTCATTCTCCCTTTGCTTGCAGTTTGTAAGATCGAAAACTGTCGTTTTTGGAAAAGTTGAGCTAAACTGAAGAAGGAATTTTTTACGAAGATCCTCCTATCCGATGATTGACTGGGATTGCAAGCTTGTATACCAGACAAAAGCTGGTCCTTGCAAGGTTCGCACGAAGAATATGAGTTTCACTGCTTCTTGCTGCTCTGGAGTTCCCATCATAGGATCACAACAAGACACGTAATGCATCAAATGTTGTTCGGGGTCGCCTGATACATTGAATGTAGGGAAAACAGGGTTTCCAAAACTGGATGGAGGAGAAATTGAATCTACCCATTCAGGGTAAACATTCTTTTCAGGTTGAACTTGCGCCCATTTCCCTTCCATAGTTTCTAACCGAGCTGTTAATGACCCAATAGTAGTTATTAACTTTTGAGAAACATCAGGTTGAACTTGGTTTTGGGTAGGTGCACTGAATGGAGCTTGGACAGACGTGGTGGTTGGTGCTGCAACTGATGGTAGTGCTACCAACCGTTGTTGCGTTTGACCCGTAGGATTAGACCTCTGAGGGTGTACTGATAAAGGAGGATATTCCTGATCCATCTCAGTAGTTACAAAAAAGTCTTTCGGCTGTCCGACTTCAGCATTCTTAAGAAGAAGACTACTCTGAAGTAGTTCTGCATTCAACCTTCTTAATTCTTTCATTTCTTCCTCCTGTTGTGAAAACCTTTGCTCTAATGAGAGCGATTGACCTCCTTCAGAGGAAGGGTGAGAAGTAACCTGATTCTTTCCTTTCCAATTATTGGATCCTTTTCAGAGAGGGGGGAGTGGGTTACTTGAAGGAATACCCAGATTTTGGGTAAGCCTTTGATTACGTGTGCGCACACCTTCTTCATTTAGGTCTGTGTGCGCAACTTCTTGAGCAGGAATCTCTTCGTCTGATCCCTCTGATTGAGCCTCATCTGGTGAATCAGCAGCAACAACATTGATGACATTAATGGATTCATATTGCATGGAATCCTTTCTATCAGCATTTCTGTGATATTGTCTTCTTCTATGTCCATGATGAGACATGGAATTCCGTTGACTTGATCCCTCAGGAACTTCTTGGAGAACCGTCACTTGGAGAGAATCTCCTGATAGCTTGTCTCTTCGTTCCTCTTGAGGCTTATTCCCTAATCGAGAGAATACTGATTTTCTCTGAGGGAGGGATTGAGGATTGGAAAAAGTCCCCAGTCCAGTGGACTGGGGATGTTCCTGCTGCTTCTGCTCAACTCCTCGAATCCCATTTGTTGACTCTGAGGGTTGGGTTAGAGAAGTCCCCAGTCTGACAAGCTGGGGTGTCTCTTGACATGCTATGTCTGAGATCTTCTTAAAATCTCTCTTGATCTTGCGAATCTTAGTTCGGAAATTAGCTGGATGCATTAACCTGTATCCACTTTTATCACCGGGTTCAACAGACCGTTGGATGATTTCCGAAACTTCTGTCATTTGATGACGTGTTTGCTCCAGACGAGAGGCTTGTGCAATATTCTCGCCTGCTTGATGTAGGAGCAATTCAACAACTTGTTCTCTATATACTTGATTTTGAGAGGAACTAGTTGAAGCCTGTTCTTGAAAAAGCTTTTGATTATGAACAAAGCCCATTGACTGTGGCCGGCCATGGGCAATAACATTGCATGAGACCATTTTCGGCGGGCTTTGCTGACTGGAAAGCACTATGAAATGTAGTGCTCCATGAACCCCTCATCCTCTGATATGAACATCAGATGGAGCATTGGCAATTAACTGACGCAATTTTCTTAGTGCGCCAAGTCATGAACGTTGAAGGGTTCTTTGTTGCTTTTCAGCCTTCGGATACCGAGAGACTGATAGAGATGCCAAATCAATCTGGCGTTGTAACCCTTCTATTATCTTAATATGATTTTCATAATCACCGTAAGATAATACTTTCTGCTTCAATTGAAAAAGAGTCTTCCATATGTTGAGACGAATATCATGGATTCCATCATCCGTCAACATCTTTGGAATGTCGTACTGGGAGTCAGCCAAAGGACAAAACAAGACTGGTACTTCACCTTTTTCCAGTTTTTTCCTCATGTTCATCATTTCCTCTTTATCATTAAATGAAGATTCTTCTACCTGTTTGGACCAGAGTTGGTGTTTCCTTGTTGCTTCATCGGATTCAACAATATTGGTAGAGAGATCACTATTCATGCTGGAAGATGAATGACCCAGGGATGGTTCGGAGAATAACCTGAACCCCATGATATCTTCTGATGGAGAAAGAGTTTCACCTGCCGATAGTAAAGCATCAGACATGACTGGTTTTACGTTTGCAAGTGCCTCGAGATAGGATGGAATTCTCGTCACTACATTGCCTTCTGAAAAATTTTCGAGACAACGTGAATCACTACTGCGGAGAGGACTTTCGCAGCGAAGTTCATCACCATGAGGAGGACCGTCATGATGGGTTACAGCAAAAGATGAAATCTCTTGCTCCTTGGTCTTCTGACCACACAGAGGGTTCCTGTGGCTCTCATCTGAAGAAGAAACTTCAAGATTGACCGAACTTTCATGAAGCAAGCCTTCATGAGGAAGTGTCTATTGAAGACCTTCAAAATTAATGTTCCCGTTATTGAGAACTGAGGGAGTAGAATCTTGAATTCCGACAGATAAATGTCTGAGGGCTTCAAGAACTCCAGCATCGAGCAAGGCCTTGTTGCAGATTGGCCTTTGATCTCCTGACTGTGCTGGGCAGATCTTTTTCTTAGATGCCTTCTTACTCACTTTAGAAACCACTTGTTGACAAAAGTGGTTACTCTGAGCAGGTGTATGTGCCTGATCAGAAAAGATGGTCAGGTTAGGCTGACGATCTCCACTCAAATCAGGTGTATGTTCCTTACTTGGTTGTCCGTTTGATATGGGGGAGTATGCCCCATAACCCTCTTGGACTGGAACAGATGTGTGTGTCTGTTCCGAAGTGAATCGTTGATGTGTCACTCCACTGCTAGGGATAGATTTATGTGTCTATCCCTGAGATGATTCTGAAGCTGTTATGATATCCTGGCAAGCATCCAGAATATGAGCAGGAATTTGCTTCTGCTCTTTCACCATTGACAAAATATGTTTGGTGACTTCAGCCGCCGGAACGGGGATATACGTCCATTCCGGGCTTGGAGTAGGTGTATGTGCCTGCTCCTGTCCTCCTTTTCCTTTCAGTGAATCCTGACAGTACTCAAGTGTGGAGGCAGAGAGTTGAGTCTGCCACCTGTTTGTCGTTGGGGCTTTCTGACTGACTTCTCCGTGCGCTACCAAGCGAGACTGTTGGTAGGCTTGATTAGTATTAGCAGGTGTATGTGCCTGCTGATTACACTTCACCAAACGTGGTTGACGAGATCCATCATATGTAGTCAGACGAGCCTGCTGACTAACTGGTGATGTATGAGCAGTTGTATGTTCCTTCCTATAGTACTCCGCCGGATTTGCCTGGCGGGATTGGCTTGATGCTGCCAGACGAGTCTGATGGACAGCGGAATTAAAACGGACAGGTGTGTGTGCCTGTTCGTTATTTTCCACCAAGTTAGGTTTGTGGACTTCTCCGGAGATGGCAGGGATGACAACCTGCCCATTGTTAACCGGATTCCGTCTCTGGCGGTTCATCTTGCCTGCTCGGGTTCGAGGAACCTGAGCTGAATGCCTGGAGTCGGTACCCTCATCATGTTGAGGGCGCACTACCACACGAGTCTGGCGGCGATTGTTGATGGGATCCCTTGAGAAGGACTCCTGTCTTTTTGAATTAAGGTCCTGCGGGACCTGCTCATTCACTTCCTCAGAGTAAGGGAGTGAATGGAAATTGCGTTCCGGGGATAACGACCCGAAACGGTTGGAGACGGTAGTCAGCACCGCCTGCTTCTTGATTGCTGGTCGCCGTTGTCCGGACGACCAGGTAGAGTTGTTAACTTGGAGGGCTTGACGAGCGGCCTCCAGAGTTGGGATAGTACCGTTGCGATGGTACTCCTTAACCAGTGCATTAGAAACCCGGTGTTGAAGACGCAGAGTTGGTGATGTCATCCTCAGAGCGGACGACGTTCCCGCAGGAGTAGTAGCATTGGTTTTCACAGCAGCAGACCTCACAGTAGAGGTGTTCACAGCAGCAGTATTCACAGGGGTGAATTTAAGGAAAGCCATTTTGCAGAAGATCTTGAGAAAAGAGTGCCTGTTCCATATAACAGACATAATCAAGATGAATCCGGCCACTGCATCTTTTGGATGAGCACATGTCAATGATTGCTTTGTTGGCCCAAGGGGCCTAACAAAGAAGAAGAACATCACTTTAACTTGGTTAAGGATTCACGTCGGGTTCACCATTTTTGTTTCCTCGCGGATTTCGGGGATGACCTCGTTGATTTGAGATTCAAATGTTCCGATCGGTTTCTAGCGGGTTTGTTCGTAGAACCGGAAACATCCAATGATTCCACATCCGTTTGGACCTACTTTCCAAAGGTAGGTGCTCATTAGCTTGTGGACTGATGAGGCTTAGGAATTTGCATTGGTCGAGAGGATGGGAGGTCGGACTCATCAGACATTTTTTAGGGGAATTATTGTCTATTCTGGGACTCTCTTTATAGATTTAAGTTATGTTCGTGAATCCTTATTACATATCCAAGTATAAAAATGTTATTTTCTTTAGTTTTAACAATCAATGATTAAATATGCAAGAAATTTAGAGAATCTTTTATATGTATTCGAGGTTCTTCATCAATAGAGAATCATCTATATCTGTTTAGAGATTCTTGATCAATGGTATCCTTCAAAACATTTATATAAAAGTCTCTTGGTCATTATGATGACCAGGCTGGTTTTAAAGCCACTCAGTGGGGCAGTTGAAGTTTATCGTCATTCAGAAGGACAGGGATTATTTCAAAAGTTGGGATCGAACCCATAAATGGGCTACCTACGTATCCTTTGTTTTGGAAAAGGAATCAGAACCCACGTAGTTCGAGTGATGGAGTATGATGTTTATGATTGATGGCTCAAAGAATAATGTCATAATTACTTTTACACTCTAAGCTCACGTGAGTCATGCTCGGTGTGAGAAACAAGAGGTATTGGTAAAAATTAGACAATTGTGCCATGAAAGATGCAATCATAAGAAATTGTTTGGGGCTTATGTATGTATGACTGCCCAGATAGATGAAGGTTTAGGATTCACTTTTAGGGAGAAAATCCATTAACAGGGTCCATAAAGTTATATGTGCTTCATGGAGATTTGAATACTCTAATCTTGGGGCTTACTCCTAAGGAGGATGCCCAAGTTAGAAGGGGACTTATGATTGGGTTTTACTCCTGAAAAGGAAACCCAAATCAAGGGTAAATTAGGACTGGTTAAGAGAAATTTAAGGGGGCTTGGGGTTTACTCCTGAAAAGGAAACCCAAGATTATGACTGGGACTTACTCCTAAAAAGGAGGCCCAGGTTAGGGGACTTGGGGCTTACTCCTGAAAAGGAAGCCCAAGATTATGACTGAGTCTTATTATTGAAAAGGAGACCCAGGTTAGGGATTAAGGTTTGGGGCTTACTCCTGAGGAGGATGCCCAAGTTTGGGAACTTTAAGAATTTGGGGCTTACTCGTAAAGATGGTTGCCCAGATTTGAAATTGGGGCTTACTCCTGAGGAGGATGCCCAAGTTAAGGATTCTCTAATCTTAAAATATGAGATTGAATGAATGAACTATCTATATTTAGTGACATAAGGATATTTAAATCACTATGTTTTGAGAGATATTCCACATAATTCCTTTCAGATAAGGAAGTCAAATCAAGAAATCATGCCATAAATGGCTTTGAAGAGTGTCTTGAAGACTGAATCTTGAAAAGGAAAGGTGTAATGGCTTAAGAGGGGTAAAATGGGAAATATGGGCACCCAAAAAGGTAGGGGCGCGCAAGCCTTGAAAGGCGCGCAAGTCTTCCGTGGGCGCGCAAGTATTGGTCGCGCAGGTATACCTGCGCGACATGTAGGGTACTTGCGCGATTTTCAACCAGTATTAGAATACTTGAGCGACTCCTTTTTAATCACTTTATAATCCTCTTGAGGTTCTTCCCGAAAAGGGACGTGCAAGTTATATTGAAGGAATAAAAGCGGCGCGCAAGTGTTTGATGAGTTTCAACACTTAGGCATTCCTTCTTCTCTTTAGATCTTCCGTTCTAGGTAAGAAATTACCTTAGAAGTGTTCCAGAAGCTTTGAGAAAAGACTTGGGCGTCAGGAGCTTCAATCCGAGTTTCTGGAAAAACATCCTCTCGAATGGGGGGCCCACATGGTCTATTTATAGGCAAAAGAAGACCCTGGGCGGTTACCGGGCGGTTACCGGGCGGTTATCACTTAGGTCGCGCAAGTCACTTGCACGACCATAAGGCGTCGCGCAAGTACTTGCACGACCACTAGGCGGCGCGCAAGTGTACTTGCGCGACCATGAGGGAACTGGCGCGACCTATGGGCAATGTTCTCCTTGTTCATCCCTTTGTCAATTTTTGATTTTTCTTCAAAGGATGAATCACTTTTGACTCAGATATTCCCTTTTCCGATTTTTAGATTCTGTGACGAAAGGAGCGTCAACAGACATGTTTAGGTTTCTATTTTAACCTTATCATTTAGATTTAACGTTAAGTTAAATAATATTTCTGTTACTATGTCTTCTTGTTTTCTTACACTATAAGGTTAATAAACTTACTATAACAAGCCAAACGAACCCCAATATGTTTATTATTAATATATATAACCTTATATAATTCATTTTTCCGAACCTTATATTTTTATGAATAAAATAACAATTAATAATATAATATTTGTTTTAAAAACTATTTTATGTCAATTTTGACACTATTTGGTAATTGATTTTTGTGAAAATAATAACAGAATTATTAGTTCTAGAAAAGTTAACTAAATCAATAATAACATGTCATATTAACCTATAAAATTAATGTAAATCATAAAAAGTCTAAAATTACATTTATTTGGGTATTTATAACATAAATTATGTCAATATTTCATTAATAAGATAATTACTGCATCATCATTGTGTCATAAATAAATTAAATTATTTAATGTCTAAAAATTATAAATAAAACACCATTATGTAGGAAAGCTTTTTATATTTCTAATGAATATTTATAGTTTAATTTATCTTATGTATAACCCTATATTAAAAATTATTTAGTTATTAAACTTTGATTTTAACGATTTTAACCCTTCTTTAAATAAATTAATAATAAATGACCTAATCTAATAGAAGTGGGCCTATGTGGTCATATTTCATTCCTAAGGATGATTTTCGTCAAATAAAACTTATCCAATAGAATTAGGACATGTGTTAGGATAATAATAATATCATTTTTAACCTTAATTACCCTATTTACTTTTAACCGTGGAAAAAAGGTAAAAGTTACTATTCACCAAAAATTATTTTCATCTCATTGAACCACATTTTAGTACTTGATATTAACCGTGTCTCTCAGATTTTCGAAATTCCACTCACAAAAGCTGTAAAATTAAGTTTTATGTAAATTTGCAAATTCTCCTAGGAGGTGGGTAAAAGATGGTGAAAAGTTCAATAAAATTTTTATATATCTAAAATTATTATAAAATGACTCCAAGGACATAAATTGAACTAATATAGGTATTATGTATCAATTTTGACATAAAATAAATTTAAATAAATTAAATAATTATTTAAATAAAAAGTCGGTTTTTGAATAATAACTCAGTGTTTTCACTATTCATAAAAAATTGAATGTTTTCAGAAAAATACCAAAAATTCAGCCTAGGCTAATTTCGATATTCTGAATCCAAAAATGAAGTCCATTTTGAAAGATAAAATTTATAAAATTCATAAAATTTCAAAAAGTCGATATTACTATTCATAACGGCTAGTTTATATAACATATCGTTGTTTAGCGAAACTCGGTATTACATACAACACACGCTATCGTGGAAGGTCGTGATTGTGTGTCATGCAATCCAATTCAGGGATGCCTGTTGCGCAAGCTTCTTTTGGTGTAGCATACAACACAAGACATTAATGAAATTAAAAATAATATTTCTTATAAAATCTCGGGGTGTTACATTCTACCCCCCTTAAAATGAATTTCGCCCTCAAAATTCGTCGGGGTTATAAATCGTTTACTATTCATAGAAAACCACATCGTAAAAAGGAATACTAAAAGGTAATTTTAAAAACTAAAGTATGAAACGTAACGATTTCCCAAAGTAACTCATCACTGGGTTTCTATATAGGAGAACATAGGATAAAATATGGATATCGAAGAAAAATTTAACCATCAAGTTCTAATGGAGAGTGGTATAGAACATGGCTATGAAAAAGCCATCAATCACAATGCCATAAATTTGTGATGATGTAAGGTACCATCTTATTCATCAAATATAAGAGCACTAGGACAACATTTTTGGAATTCAATATCATTTCCCTAAAGTTGAAAATTTTGAATAGGAAGAAATACTTACATGATTTTGGTACAATCTCACTGTTGTTCGTGTCTTGAACAATTTCCACTTCATCTCTTAAAGAAATGAAGTTGAATTTGTTATTCGTGAAGTTTTAATAGATCATGTGATAGAATGATGGGTCATTCCATTTGTTTCAAACAAAAGGATAGCAAAAGTTATCAAATATACATAAGTCCATCTATGGTGAGGTTAATCGTATACAATTCCAAAAAATAACTTATACTTCATATATCATACCACTTAATAAAATAAAACTAGTTTCTACTTACCAGGGACTTCTTGTAGGCCTGTGGTAAGTGATAAAGGCCAGTCACACTTTGGTTGTGGGTTCGATTAACATAGCCTTGTCCGACGTGATGGGTTGTCGCCCGTCCTGCAGGTTGTGATTTTTCTAAAACTACATTACTATAACATCCCATCAATAGTATCAAAAAAAGTACTATCCTTAAACAATAATAACTTCTGTCTAAAATAATCCATTCCAATATTTAGGCTTATCTAAAATACTTCGGTCCAAGATTATAGTATAAAGAAAAAAATTACTAGAAAGGATATCTACCAAGAATGTGAATACAAGCATTTATCCCACATATATCATAAGATATATCTTATTGGTTGTATTCCTAACACATGAATACCTTAGTCATATATTCTCTTGAAACATAAATTACCATAGAACCTTAGTGAAAACATGAATACTGTCAAAAGGTAACTCTTTCCAGATACCAAAATCCAAAAAAAATCTATATAATCAAACCATAATATCACTTAGTCCTTATATCAGTCATGAGCTCAAGAATACAATCAAACATCTCATTATCTTCTTATCCCTTCATTATGCGCATATCATCTGCTTTCAAAAAAATATCTGAATAACCTTCCTTGGTTACCAGTACCATTCAACATATACTTTCAAATACTTTAGGAAAAACAATAGTCTAAAAATCCTTAGATGACTCTTTATTCCATAGTACCATACAATAATCTTTATAAACATACAATCATTCCACTAACTTCTTAAACCATTGACTGAGCTTCATCATTTCATTCATCTCATATTCCATTTGGAGTCTCTTCATCATCATCTACAAAAATACTACTCATATGACCATGCTGATTCTTTTCATGAGATTTTCCCTCAGGGCATTGGTTTGCATAATGCCAGGACATTCTACATTTAAAACATCAAATCATTGTTGATGTCATAGCAATACCATTATCCTTGTCCATGGTGCTAACTGAACCTTTTCTTTTGCACTTACTGGCTTAGTGTCCTTCTTTTCCCCACCCAAAGCATCTTCCAGTTCCTTTGAAACAATCTCCCTGATGCCTCTTCCCACATGATTTACATGAGGGAAATTGAACTTTCTTTCCTCTATTATCATCATGAATCTTCATATTTCTCTTATTATCTGAGTTGGGAAACTTACCAAAGTTGAGATTATTGATCATATTATGAGATTGTTGATTAGGCATAATAACGATGTTTGGACTTCCAAATCCCGTTTCATTTGGTTGCTCATGAAGAATATCATTCCATTGCCCTTCATATCCTCCATTATCGTGAATCTTCCTGTTTCCAGCCATTTTCTAAAACCCAAAAATAATAGTGTGAGAGGAAAACATCATGCTAGGTAAAACAACATAGTAAAGGGGGAGTACCCTCAATATCTAACATCTTAGGTTAAATTCTATGATCGTTACCGTAGATCTAGGACTATATCCTATACGTATACTTATCCTTATGGACATCCCTAGACATACCTTAGAAATATCTATTGGGATCTCACTAACGTTTTCGCATCCTAGTTTCCAAGGGTTGACTAATCCTTTCCTCTGATACCAACTATAACGACCAATACTTGAAATACATGGACATTACATTACTTTTGCGAAATACTTAATACCTAAGAAAAACAGACACACAGGGACCGTAATAGTTTAGTGTCTTTGGAAACTCAGAATATAAACATCTAATCATGTTGAAAGATCTTCAACATATCCCATAACGATCATCCCCTTTTTGTTTCCTTACCTAAAACCTTTCTTTATTTCCTGGGGAAAATAAAACATAAAAAGGGTGAGCTCAAATTCTCAGTAAGGGAAAACATAGAGAACATAAAACAATCCATAAACATTTGAAAGAAACAACTTGAACATGAAATCTAAACATTAAAACCTTGAGCAAAGACATAAATCATGGAAGTATGTAAGGCATATATCATAAACGAACATCAATCACGATAAAATATAATGTGAATAAAACATGTAATTGTGGAAAACATTCAGCACTTGTTATGATTTCCATAGTAGCCAAGGCATTGCTGCCAAGACCATATTAGTGGACAAAGTCCCGTTCTGAATCGAGTTCACTCCTCATTTCAGTCCTGTAACATTGAACCAGATTAACTTACCATTCCAGCCATGTCTATCTCATGAGATATAAATCATTAGCCCATGCATTATAGGGAGATATAGGTCCCACCCATCTCATAATTAAATCAATATTACTTGTTCCACAAAATATTCATACATCATTCATAATAACCCAATGAAAAAAATGGGTTTCATAAACATCATCCCATCATCACATAATCCATATAAAAGAAATTGATATCATTTTATAATAAGAAAAGTGAAACCATGTAAATCATAGAGACTTTATACTTGAAACATACACATATGAAATAATTTCATCTTAGATGGAAAATGGTTTTGATAAAACACTTGAAATGAATTCTTGAGGAAAGTATCATTTCTTCTTCAAGATAAATTTCATTTCACAAAACATCATGAAATTTTAAAAGAAAAATATTTTGTTGAAAATATTCATGAAATATTTTGAAGGAACATTCATGAAATTAAGGCTTTATAAAACAGTAAAAATCCGTTCGTGCCATATAAGTTAAAAAACATTCTTCTCGTACTTTTTCCAGAAAAGTCAAAAGATACCTCGTAAAAGAATGATTCCATACATACCATGTAGTAAAAGTAGAAAATGTTTAAAAAGGTTAGTAAACATTCATGAAACTATTTTTAGGAAACATGGACATGGATAGAACAATAACCCCAGTAAATACATACGAATAAACAATCTCGATAAGAACGAGATTGGAAACGTTATCCCTTACCTTAGGTCCGATATGAGTTGTATGGATTCGAACCTCCTATATAATGATTTAAATAATGTCATTGACTTATTAAATAATCATATTAATTGTTATGATATCATATATGTTTCACCTATGACTTTATATTACCGGTTCTTCTATAAATTCCATGTTAAAGCAGCGTTTTTGGGTAAAGTCATTTCATTTACCGTATGTGTTTCAACTTGACGTTCTTGATATTATTACTTATATCCTGATTTACTTAATTCCATAACTTAAAACATGATTTATATATAATATATATTTATCATATACACATATATTATAGATCAATAAAAGGAATGAAATACACCGTTCATGGAGAAGGTAGGTCGTACGTACTCATGAACGTTGTTTTGGTTTCCTTATTTAATTAAATGAAAATAAATAGATGACATACATATATATATATACAAATATCCAGTAGCATTATTATTTCATATATTTCATTATTATTCATTATATAAACTTCATAATCATTCATGTATGGTTAACATGGAGAATGAATCTCATCGCGTCCTGGACACGGTAATCTGTACGTACGCACGAGCGATGATATCGTTCCCATAATTATTGAATATAATTGGAGTGGATGGTATAATATATCAGAATCATTATGATGTTATAATAACCATATATAGTTATTCTTTACACCATTATACCCATCCATGTAAGGTGTTGGTTGAAAAATAGATTACACCACGACGTGGAGAAGGTATTCGGTACGTACGCACGCGCGGTGATTTTGTTTACCGTAGGATGGATAGAAGGTGAAATAGAGTTTTTTCATATTTATAATAACATATCAGTATATGAGGGATACTTATGTTATTACTTAATTAAGAAACAACTAAAGAAGATGGAGTAGAAGAAGAATGGAACTTGAAGAAAACGGTAGAAGGTATTACCTCTTTCTCGAAGTGCCTCCTTTAATCTTTCTCTTAGGGAACTATATTTGGTCTCTGAAGAAGACCAGGACCTCTATGATGTCTCCAGGGAAGTGGATAAGAGAATTTGGTAGGGTTTTGACGTGCTTGAGGGCTCAAAGTGGTGTGATGTAGAGAGGGAGGAGGTGCCCTTTTATAAGGTAGGAGAGAGGCACCTTTGGAATAACTAAAAGTATTATTTTATTATAAAGTCATATTCGGTTATTAATAGCTCTAAATTGAGTTATTTAAAAGATAAGGAGGGGTGGGTCGAAATCCTCTCATCAAGTAGAATTTATACATGTTTAGGTTTCTATTTTAACCTTATCATTTAGATTTAACTTTAAGTAAATAATTTTTCTTATAATGTGTCTTCTTGTTTTCTTACACTATAAAGTTAATAAACTCCCTATAAAAAGCCAAACGAACCCCAAGATGTTTATTATTAATATATATAACCTTATCTAAGTCATTTGGCCGAACCATAGATTTTTAGGAATAAAATAACAGTTAATAATATAATATTTGTTTTAAAAACTATTTTATGTCAGTTTTCACACTATTTGGTAATTAATTTTTGTGAAAATAATAACAGAATAATTAGTTCGAAAAAAGTTAACTAAATCAATAATAACATGTCATATTAACCGAGAAAAGTAATGGAAATCATAAAAAGTCTCAAATTACATTTCTTTGGGTATTTATAAATCAATTATGTCAATATTTCATTAATAAGATAATTACTGCATCATCATTGTGTCATAAATAAATTAAGGTATATAATATCTAAAAATTATAAATAATACACCATTATATATGAAATAGTTTTAGCTTTATAATAAATATTTATAGTCGAATTTATCTTATGTATAACCCTATATTAACAATGATTTAGTTATTGAACTTTGAATTTAACTATTTTAACCCTTCTTTAAATAAATTAATAATAAATGTCCTAATCAAATCCGAGTGGGCCTAAATGGTCATATTTTATTCCTAAGGATTATTTTGGTCGAATTAAACTTATCCAATAGAATTAGGACATCTGTTAGGGTAATAATAATATCATTTTGACCCTTAATAACCATATTTACTTTTAACCGTGGTAAAAAAAAGATAAAAGATACTATTCACCATAAATTATTTTCATCTCATTGAACCACATTTTAGTCCTTGATATTAACTGTGTCTCTCAGATTTTTGAAATTCCACTCACAAAAGCTGTAAAATTAAGTTTTATGTAAATTTGCAAATTC
This sequence comes from Viscum album, assembly GCA_963277665.1. Classification (NCBI taxonomy): domain Eukaryota; kingdom Viridiplantae; phylum Streptophyta; class Magnoliopsida; order Santalales; family Viscaceae; genus Viscum; species Viscum album. The sequence goes on along the minus strand of OY728119.1, from coordinate 1,870,135,115 downwards.
TCCTAGGAGGTGGGTAAAAGACGGTGAAAAGTTCAATAAAATTTTTATATATCTAAACTTATAATAAAATGACTCCATGGACATAAATTGAACTTATATAGGTATTATGTATCAATTTTGACCTAAAATAAATTTAAATAAATTAAATAATTATTTAAATAAAAAGTCGGTTTTTGAATAGAAACCCAGTGTTTTCACTATTCATAAAAAATTGAATGTTTTCAGAAAAATACCAAAAATTTACCCTAGGCTAATTTTGATATTTAAAATCCAAAAATGAAGTCCATTTTGAAAGATAAAATTTATAAAATTTCAAAAAGTGGGTATTACTATTCATAACGGCTAGTTTATATAACATATCGTTGTTTAGCGAAACTCGGTATTGCGTACAACACACGCTATCGTGGAAGGTCATGATTGCGTGTAATGAAAGCCGAGTCAGGGATGCGTGTTTTGTAGGTTCCTTTTGGTTTAGCGTACAAAACAAGACATTAATGAAATTAAAAAGAATATTTTTCATAAAATCTCGGGGTGTTACATTATACCCCCCTTAAAATTAATTTTGCCCTCAAAATTCGTTGGGGTTATAAATAGTTTACTATTCATAGAAACCGACATCATAAAAAGGAATACTAAAACTTAATTTTAAAAACTAATGTATGAAACATAACGATTACCCAAAGTAACTCATCAGTGGGTTTCTATATAGGAGAACATAGGTTAAAATATGGATATGAAAGAAAAATTTAACCATCAAGTTCTGATGGAGAGTGGTAGAGAACATGGCTATGAAAAATCCTTCAATCACAATGCCATAAATTTGTTATGATCTAAGGTACCATCTGATTCATCTGATATAAGATCACTAGGACACCATTTTTGTTTTTCAATATCATTTCCCTAAATTTGAAAATTTTGAATAGGAAGAAATTCTTACTTGATTTTGGTACAATCTCACTGTTGTTCATGCCTTGAACAATTTCCACTTCATCTCTTAAAGAAATGAAGTTGAATTTGTTATTCGTGAAGTGTTAATGGATCATGTGATAGAATGATGGGTCATTCCATTTGTTTCAGACAAAAGGTTAGCAATAGTTATCAAATATACATAAGTCCATCTATGGTGAGGTTAATCATATACGATTCCAAAAATGAACTTATACATCATATATCATACCTATTAATAAATTAAAACTAGTTTCTACTAACCAGGGACTTCCTGTAGGCCAGTGGTAAGCGATAAAGGCCAGTCGCACTTCGGTTGTGGGTCTGATTCCCACAGCCTTGTCCGATGCGATGGGTTGTCGCCCTTCCTGCAGGTTGTCCTTTTTCTAAAACTACATTACTATAACATCCCATCAATAGTATCAAAAAATGTTTTATCCTTAAACAATACTAACTTCTATCCAACATAATCCATTCCAATCTTTAGGCTTATCTAAAATACTTCGGTCCAAGCTCAGAGTATAACGAAAACAATTACTAGAAAGGATATCTATCAAGAATGTGAATAGAAGCATTTATCCCACATATATCATAATATATATCTTGTTGGTTTTATTCCAAACACATGAATAACTTAGTCATATATTCTCTTGAAACATAAATTACCATAGAACCTTTGTGAAAACATGAATACTGTCAAAAGGTAACTCTTTCCACATACCAAAATCCAAAAGAAAATATATATAATCAAACCATAATATCACTTAGTCCGTATATCAGTTATGAGCTCATGAAAACAATCAAACATATCATTATCTTCTTATCCCTTCATTATGCGCATATCATCTACTTTCAAAAAAAATATCTGAATAACCTTCCATGGTTACCGGTACCATTCAACATATACTTTCAAATACTTTAGAAAAAACAATAGCCTAAAAATCCTTAGATGATTCTTTATTCCATAGTACCATACATTATTCTTTATAAACATACAATCATTCCACTAACTTCTTAAAACACTGACTGAGCTTCATCATTTCTTTCATCTCATATTTCTTTTGAAGTCTCTTCATCACCATCCACATAAATACTACTCAAATGACCATGTTTATTCTCTTCATGAG